>OZ007499.1:129391574-130044907 GCA_963931805.1 Microdon myrmicae
GATATGTCAAAGGACAGGAGGTTCGTGGTCAAAAGTGGTAATGTGACCTCTAATAAAACGTATAATATCAAGAATGGCTTGCAACAGGGCGCGGTACTCTCTCCGATTCTTTTTAACATTTACATTAGCGACTTATTAGATGCACTTCCGCAGGCTATTGCGTACGCAGACGATCTCATAATTTACAGAACAGCTCCGAAAGTTGCGATCATAAATAGGTTAATACAGCGAGACTTCAACAAAGTGCAGCGCTATTGCGATGACTGGAAACTTAAGATCAACTTCCAGAAATGTGAAGCCATCCTATTTAGAACTCCATTATATAAAGCCACGTACGACACAAGGAAAAACTGGCGAAAGCTAGTTATCGTGGGACCGCATGGAGATAAACTGGAAACCAAGAGTTTAGTTAAATACCTGGGCATCTGGCTAGACCAATATCTATATTTCAACAGACATGTAGAGGCTGCTTTGCTCAAAGCGAGGAAAACTTTTGCTATGACAAGGAGGCTATTTCATAGTAGCCAACTTGACAGCAGGGTAAAAGTCATATGCTACATGACGCTAATCAGGCCAATGCTCATATATGGTTGCCCAGTATGGTTCAACATAGGTCCAAATTTGATAGAAAAGATTCGGGTGTTCGAAAGAAAGTGTCTCAGAAGTTGTCTCCGATTATATCGGACACCGGAATCGGACTATAAAAAGTATTACTCAAATGAGACTTTATATAATGAAGCGTACATAAATAGGGTGGATAATTTTATGATTAAATTAATCAGAGGACATATTGCGAGAGCAATAAGCTCGTCCAATGACCTAATTTTCGGGGCTTATTATCCAAACACCTTATACTATGAGAGCGTGCGTCGCAACGGCTTTGTTCCACCAGAGGCATTCCTTGACTTGGATATGAAAGGGCTTATACAGGATAGATCCGGAATTCCCCTGATCTATCATGTAAGTAGATCATCTGTAGACGGGCGATTGTGCTATGACCGGGAAGTAGCGCGCACCGAAGAAGAGCTCCTGCGCTTCAGTAGGGCTATCTCCCGCAGAGACCGGGACGATAGTATTAGACAGCGTCAACAGTTCTGGTGGTTGAATGGCATATAAAGACCTGGATACCAAAGTCGGTATAGAATCACACTATCATCAGCTAGCTTACATAGACTTAGCTTTTCTAGAATTAGGGTAGTATAAGATTTAAGTTAAGTTAGGCTAAATGATTTTACATAAAAAAAAAAAAAAAAAAAAAAAAAAAAAGTAGATAAGTTTAGGTAAGTTAAGTAAGTTAAATTTTAAGAAAAAAAAAAAAAAAAAAAAAATTTACAAAGTTTTTCAAATTTTTCTTTGTCTTTCAAATAATTATAAGTTATGCCACAAAGTTCTGTCGCCGAAAGGCAAATTATACAAATATTAAGTAATGTTTAGCTTAGAGCGTCTGCGAAGGACCAGTAAGTTATTATATAAGATATTTAAGCTAGAATTTAAGCATTTTTTGTCTAGCCTTTAATTTAGAAAATAAGAATATAAAAAGAAAATAAAAAAATGTTTAAAAAATGAAATGAAAAATGACGGAGAGCGGAAGCCGAACCAACTTGCTCGGTTGGATGATGGTGAACATCTCGACGATATTCATCTCGTGCAGAGGTCACTCGCTAATCTTGATCATCGTGGTATGTGTGCATGGTCCTTTCATGGATGAAAAGCGAACCTAGAACAAGGAAAGGGAATAAAGAGCTTTCATGGGATACGATTTCGGTAAAGCAAACAAAACCGAAATCGTCGGGTGCATGTGCGTCTCGGCTAAACAAAGAGACAACGATGCGATGTGGAAATGTGCTTATTGGTTTTAGCTAGGTTACTGGGAAATGGTGTTTATGGCATCATTAGTAAGGGTACGTATTGAATTCCTATTTGCATTTGTTTATGCTGTAGGATTTATTTGATGACAAGAGACGCGGAATGTGTATTTGCTTTGGTTTGCACATTGTGCGAGTCAGAGAATTTTATTGCTGGGAGAAAAAGGTCGCCAGCCGATGTATACATAAAGAAATTTATCGTACACATGAATGAAGCTGGGAATAGGCGTCGCAATGATAACTATCCCTGGCTAGAATGGTTACATGATATGTGAACCGAGGTTTTTCTTTTCAGGAAATTTATGATAAGGAAAGTAAGAACTCTTACAGGGGATTTGTAACCGAAGGAATGCTTGAAAAGATAAGAATTCTTTCGCAGGTACTTTTAAGTTGTACGAATTGGATCTATTTGATGCGTAAAGCATTTAAGATGCTATGGCGAATTGCATTAGCGAAAGCTTATGCAGACTGGGTTGTGGTTATGGGGGTTTTTAAGGTAAGTGTACCGTGGGGTTTGGCGGCACCGCCACAACCTTTTTTTCTGTTTTTAACTTCGGTAAACTGGAGGTAAGAAGCGGAAAAATTAGAATAGTCGTTAACCGTACGGTACCGAACGAACTTGACTCACAACTTGTTCGTTTACTATGGAAAGAACGGTGCTTGTGATTGTATCAAGACGTTGATGAGGTTGATTAAGCGGAATATAGAATTGTAAATTTAGCTTTAAAAAAATGTGGTGGCACCTTCTACAGATAAATGATCACAATTGAACGAAACTCTGCCTAAATAATTAGTTATAAGGCCGAAGATTGCTTTGTAAATGTCATAGAAGTAGGGTTTAATGAGGGAAAGATAGTGAAAATGAATAGTTAGAAGGGATAAGAGAAGAGAAGTATTGTAGTTGGCAATGGTTGAGAGAACTAGGTACATGAGTGAAATTGAAAATTTGATGGGGTATGGTGTGACGATGAATTCTAATCACCTGCCCATCAAGTTTTAAAAGTTGGTTTCGTATAAACAACCTCCATGTTGAAACCAAGTACGCAGTGGTTTTTTTGTAATATATTGGATTGTACCACATGAAATGTCCGATTTTATAGTAAAAATTTAAAAGCCGATGTTATTTTTCCGTAAATTTTTATTTAATCAAGATAAGAACCGTTGGCATCTATGACATTCTTGCAACGTGATTCAAGGTCAAATATTCCTTTTTCATAGAAGTGATGACTTTTTGAGGCAATGACATCTTCAAAGGCTTTTATGACCTCTGCTCGGTTCCGGAAGACCTTCTGCCGGAAAAATTAATCCAGATTGCGCAAAAGATGGTAGTCCGTTGGGAAAATGTCAGGTGAGTGCGGTGGGTGGGGAAGAATTTGAAATCCCAACTGCAACCGTTTTTGCACCGTTACTTGTGAGTTATGGGGTCTAGCATTGTCATGCAAAAGGATCGGGCGGTGCTTATTGACCAACGCATGTTTCTTTTCAGCCAATTTGGCATGCAATATGTCGATTTTCTCACAATATTTGATAGCGTTAGCCGTTTCTCCTGGTTGACGAAATGAAAACCGCATTGGTCCTTTCGATTTCCACCAAATTGTCACCATCATATTTTTGGGGTGAAGACCGGGCTTGGGGATGTATTTTGGTTTTTCACCTGCATCCAGCCACTGCCCAGGTCTTTTACGGTTATCATACCGAATCCAATTTTCATCACAGCTGACTATCCGGTGCAAAAACGGTTTATTTTGGTTTCTTAATCTAAGTGTTGCGCACATTTCCAGGCGCCGTCTGTTTTTTGGACTCGTTCAGTCCACGCGGTGTCCACTTATCAAGTTTTTTTACCTTTCCTATGAGATAACAGTGTCGACTGTCATTGGGGATATTCCCATGCTTGTGCAATCTTCCGCACCGATTCCGTTGGGTCCGCATCCACCGTTGCTTTTAAAACATCGTCCTCAACTAACGTTTCCGGCTTCCCACGTGGTTCATTTTCGAGGCTGAAATCTCGCGAAAGGAACTTTCCAAACCAACGTCGTATACTGCCTTCGTTTACCACTACATCCTCAAATGCCTCATTAATGTTTTTCATTGCCAATGACGCATTATGTCCCATTTTAAATTCATAAAGGAAGAGGATTCGAATTTGAACTGCCGACAGCATGGTAAACAATTCCTAGAAAAAAATAACTGTAGTTGAAACGATCCCTAAAATTCTCACACGCCAGGCACACGTACCACTATACTTTATAAAAAAATAAAATTTAACGTACTGGCACAAATGTTCACTCGAGAACTTCTTATTTCCGACTGAGTGAAAATCAGACACTTCATGTGGTACCACCCAATACTTCTATCGGGAGAGGCGAACCTATAGAACTGGCGCGGCTCTTCAAAATGCCACAAAATAACGGTTGCAGTTCTTTTTGAATAGTTGCAGGTTGTTACGCTCCGGAAACAGTCGCGCGGGGAGGGAGTTCCATGGCTTCCCCACTCTGTAACGGAGCGAATTGTGATGCAGGGATGTTCGAACCGTCGGGAGATGAACCGCAAATTGGTGCGATCCGTCAAATTGTCTTGTAGAGCGCATGTAAACCGAATCGCGGGGAACAATACCACAAATACCAAAGAACAATACGCGCCTTCGATGTGTAATCAAATATCCGGTATTAATGGAATGGTTCGCACTAAGTGCAGCGTGACAGAAATCGTTCGATTTTTCGGGTATCCGGAATTAATTATAAATAATGACATCTCAAAGTATAACGAGTCAGAGAAGTTTAACGCAAATCCTATGAACTTCTAGTCCTTCACCCGGCATCTGGATTATTTTTGGCACAAGCCGAATTTTCAAGTTAACTCGCTTCCCTACGTAAAAAAAAACTACGTATTGGGGAGAACTCATGCACACAGTTTCGTTGGAATTCATCAGTGTATGCTTGAGCAGCAAAGAGTGAACGTGCGGAGTGTGCCAATATTGACTCAAATTATGGACGGTGCCAGAATTTCGTGCAAGTAACTAACATTTATTTAACGTTATTGTTATATTATTACAATTATTTTCAACTCGTATAAGTGATATTTTTTGATATTTATACCTAAAAATTCGAGTATATGAAAACACCTGTATATAGAAAATACATATACTTTCAGAGCACAATGGCATAGTGAACGCTTCGTATTTTTTAGGAGAAAGACGTCACCGGATTCAAGACGAAGTTTCTGAAAGTGAGTCAGATCACGAGGAAGTCGAGGAGCACCTGTCTGGGACAGAGGGTGCCGATGATGACCGATGACAATGAAAGGTAAAAATAACTACTGACGGATAAAAACTGCTCTTGGATGACGTGGTCGTCATTTTCTGCGTACATATATACCTACTTGTAAAAATGAGGGCCCAAGTGTTCAAACGCCAATAAACGCGTGGTCTTTGCTTTTTACCCACTACTAAAACGTGGGCTAGGCATGGATCTTCGTTAAAGGTTCACCAAAGACGTCCCCAGATATTCCAACGGTATTCTACTATGACTCCCAATTGAAGCATGGCATATTAAAGCTGACCTGCGCTCTCTTCAGATCGAGAATGAAGGGGACCATTCAAGCAACCGATGGATATGTCAAGTTTATGTATTGTTTGTGGTCCTACAATAATTGTGTGGTTAAAAAATAATTGTGTAAGCCTTTGCGCTTATGCAATAAAAAATATGTTTGGAGAACCAATTCTTTTTTGACAGATTGTATGTAGCCAGACATTCCAAAGAAATTGCAACTTTAGCCATTGAAGTAGCACTGAGCAATGCGGTACTCTCGTGTTTTGGAACAGCATGGCATTAAAGGTCATGTGATGTTTAATCTAGCTCTTCGTATTTTGCAAATAATTGTAGGTTAACAAACATATTCACGTCATAGTTTGCACTATAGTTAGCGTCTACACCATCTTTAAATATCTACCTATTAGGGCTACCAAAATCACCAACAGACTGTCCTCCTACCCCTCTCGCGGACGCAAGATCCTATGAATTAGAATAAATACCTGAGTTCATATAGAGATGATTAATAGAATTTATTATTGTTGTCTATTTGTTTTCTTAATCCTTGTGCCGAAGGTCTTCCAAATTTCCTCATAATTGTGACATTTTTCACGATCGCAGTCATTTCAACTCGCTGAGAAGACGACCATAAGCCGCCAACCGAAAAGATGATTTTTGAAGGCGGTCGGTTCCTATCAGAAATAAAGTCAAATACTGACCGAAACGGTCACAATTAAAACAGTCTTTCACCGTAAGTACTGAGAAGAATTTATCGTTGCCCTTGGTTCCAGAAAATCGGTCGCATAAACTCGAGGAGCATCCCAAAATACAGTCAAAATATTGTGGATGATTGTGAAGTTTATCGGTTGTTGAGAAGACGTATGTCGATATTTAGCACTCTAACTCTTCTGTACCCAAACGTAATAATGGACCCATGACTCAATCCCTCTAACAATTTTCAAAAGGAAGCCGTCTCCTTCGACGCCGGTTATTCTCGTCTATGTGATGGTGTGGAACCTTTCGTACACGGATTTTACTATTGAATAATTATGCCGACACGTTCCATGGATATTCCAATGTGGTTTGCGATATGGTTTTGAGTGATTAGCCGGTCATTATGAATCAAATTGTTGATGAGTTGGCGGTGATTGTCGTCTGTGGCAATGACCGAACGGCCGATACGTGTTCCATCCACAATTATCGTTTTGCAGGCTCACAACCACAACATTTTATTGCCCATCGAATTACAGTAGATGTATCAAGAGCATCGTCACCATAAACAGCCTTTAAACCATGATGAATTTCAGTAGGCGTCACGTTTTCAGCATTTAAAAATTTGATAACAGCAAGCTGTTTAAGTCGCATTGACACGCCACCAGAACACGTCACCATATTACGCTACGTAATACAATAAGAGTGTGACTGGTGTTATTATTATTGGTGGGACCTTTTGAAAGGTCATGCATGTGCAGGGCTAGAATTTGGTTTCATCGACTCAAAAGCGCACCTCAGATAGATTAGCCCGTCGTATAAAATGCCTATGAAATCATGGAAAACATTGAAGTAAATGGTAACAGCCATAGCATTTCCTAAACAACATAATTTGGGTGTCACACAAATTGAAATAAACAAGCTTGATGGGTCGAAATCTTGACCAAATGGGACGAAATCGATTCATTTCATTTTCATTCATGAGACATACAACGATGTGTGCGAATAGGAGAGGAAAGGTGGCTCAAGTGGTGAGTGAATCAGAATTAGCATGATCATTATCTGCTGCAAGCTGTCTCCATATGGCAAAATTCGAGCGCGCACCGGTAACAATCGGACTATTTGAAGCTAGAATTTGACCAAAACTGTGTGAGGCTTATGTTCCATCAGGATATCGGCAGGTGGAATTGGAAGCTAGGTTCTACACCTAGGAAGCTGTGGTCCAACAGAGTTTGAAGATCAATCCCAAGCTAAGGCCGCGAAGACGGTTGAACTCGAAGAATACCTTCACCACTCGGTCCAGAACAACTATGCTAAATACACCTCTCCGACAGGCTACAAACCAAACAAAAAATTAATTGCAAGGCCTCCAGCCAAGGGCAACATTCACTCCACTTCTGCAATCAGTTCCCGGCAAATGGGGCGACTGAGCGGATCAACATCGTGCGAGGGGTTTTTCTTTTTTTACACAAACGAGCGCACAAACGGGATTTTGAAGTACCCTTAAATGTCAGAGCATAGTACGAACAGAAGGAGAGGAATTGGGTAAGGGAAGGAGGTATCGATGTACAACATTGGCCTTAGATGCCTGGACATTACAAGGACGAGGAAATACATGATTAGGTAGAGTATTCTACATTGGTATGGTTTGGATAAAGAATGACTCTATATGTTTATTTGTGCGTCTAAAGTTGTCTTTCAACGTAAATCGATGGGCATTCTCAGATTGATGGATATCTCGAGAAAATGTCTGAGGAACACATTGAGCAAGTTCAGTTGAGCAACGACCGTGATAACACCTACAGAAAAGAGATTCGTTGCGCATATGTTGTAACGACGGAATTGATCACTGCTCGTTTTTGCATTCTATCGAGTACATTTAGCGCAGTTTTGGATACGTCTGACCGAATATGGGAGTTGGACGCCATTTGGAGACGAATGTACGCCTTGCAAATAGTGACCAGTGGATTATCTCCCAAGGAACCCCATACATTTAGCCGCACATTTTTCGCAGCAAAGTAAGTTTGAAAATATGCGAGAATTTATTAATCTACAGTCATCGCACGCAACATTACCCAGGTTTGTTATTTTTATTATCGGATGCACCATTCGCTGTTACACGAGATATATCGCCTGTCTTCGGATTCTCGTTAGACAATTAGACTTGCTCATTTAAGTCAACGTAATCTTGCCCAGTCAAGCTCCTGAATTAATACCTTCCACACTCAACGCCATCTTAACGCACATGTCTTATTGGCAACACTTGCCTTTGATGATATTCTGCTTGAGAATGATCTTGCGTGGAGACCCTATTCCTTGACATAGAACGTGGGGAGAGATTTGAGGTATCTGTCGCTCAAAAGACACGTTCTGGGTGGATTCTGATGGACAAGGTACACGAGGGAGCCCCACAGGCGGTCCGAAGTTTCTATACAGCTGTCCGACTTTAGCTTTCAGCTCAGTAAGTTTTGGGGAATTGAAGAGGAGCCATTTTAGAAATACGAGTCAGAGGAAGGTAAAGCTTGTGGGAACCATTTTGCTTTTTACACCAAACGCCTTCTTAATAGACGGTACCTAGATTGTTTTCCCTACAAGGACCATTCATACCTGATGCTGGAATCAGCGTAACAAGGACCGTTGAGACGATTTAATCAACTTGAAAGGTTTGTAACAAATCCAACCCTTCACGACGAATATTAACAATGCATGTGCGAATACATCAGTCTGGGACACAGATAACGTCAACATCTTGCCTTTATTCTATTCCCCAACACACTGTCTACAAGGATCTTCAAAGAGTCCAGGACAATAACTAAGTTGAGGGTTGTGTTTGTTGTGATTTTCATGGCTTCGTGTGGCTTATCACTAAAGGATAACTTATTGGAGGGACCTAAGATACGACAGAACCTGATTAATGTGATACTCAGATGGGTGAATGAATGAATGAATAAGAGGGCAGAAACATCAGTCTATTTCGCTTAGTACAAGTCGTAAGCCAGATGGAGAAGGCACCAATACACTTTCACGGCTGACATGGAGGAGATGTACTGTCAGATCCGTGTCCATGAGGAGGATTCAAACTACCAATTCATTTTCTGGAGAGATGATTCACTGCCACTGATGAAGGCATTGTTCCTCGAAACAGTGCCTTTGGGCTCCATTCTTGGCGATTCGGGTTCTCTACAGAGTAGCCGAAGACGAGGGGGAGAACTTTTTCGTTGGCCTTCTATGTGGATGATGTAATAACCGGAGGGGACCCCATTGAACACGCCTTGGAGACCAGAGATGAGATACGGAAACGTTTTGCATCGGCAGATTTTACGAGGGCGGTCCCAGAATTAATCGGTCTCACACAGACATGACGATAGATATTAAAATATAATGACTCTGGTATATAGATAGTACTCGTACCAACCATAGAAAGATTAAGTCTCAAGTTTGAAGATGCTACGTTGTTTACTACTTATTTGACAGCCATCAATAGTGAACGCTCTCAGTGAATTTGTAAACATGGAAAAAATTCATAAATGTTCACACATCCATTGTTGCAGTTTACCACCGATTCATGTCTTCATGTTTGGAAAAAGAAAATAGTCAAATCAAGGATTTTGGCCACTACAGTAACGAATGCGTGAACTTGCGTGCATTTTTTCTACAGCCATCTAAGTGTCAGTCCGATTAATTCTGGACTGCCCTCGTAAATTGAGCATGTAGACCAGCAACGCTGAGCAAATTCCGTCCCAGATCCCAATCGACAATCGTGAGGTGGACTTTTCGTTGCGCTTTGAAAAGAATCAAGTGAGGACTTTCAGGATAAAGTAGTCTGCAGTGTGCGATGCACTCCCCTTTCGGGAGGCTCATTTCGATAGTTCAGTAATCACAGAAAGGAACATAGTACTCTCAATAGCCAGGTATTTTGAAGGAGCGGCTCTGGGCACGTGAATTTCGGTGGGCGAGCCCTGTTCCATTGGACTTCAGACGTGACTGAACACTGTTTTGTTAGGAGCTCCCGGCGATTGAGAACCTTCGTATTCCAAGGTGGGTCTGCGGCGTTTCTAACATACGCACACACAATAGACAAGCAAATAGTGAAGAACACCGAAAGAAAATCGAATAAGAAAAAGCATGAGTCGTGTACAATGCAATAACATAACAATTCCACATCAGTTGAGGGTACTTGAGCTTAGAAATTGAATTCGTACACGCAGCATTGGCCCGATGTATTGAGTATTGGTTACATTTTTAGTGATTCTAACCGCCATAGCACCAGTTCGAATCACACGTTCTTCACTATTGTCGCAATATGCGATAGGTCCATACCGGTGTTGATGGAGTGGATGCGTAACCCCACGGTTTTAGCGATGCTTCAGAAAAGGCATATGCCACTGCCGTGTATCTATGAGTTCGTGCTCGACATAATACTATTCATATGCATCTAATCATGTCAAAGAGCAGAGAGGCCCCGTTGAAGACCTTAACACTCCCCAGATTGGAATTGTGCGGCGCCGATTTGCTGGCAAGATTCCTTCAAGATACGGCTAGGATTTTGATGTTGAAGATATCATGCACAAGGCCACGATTATCACATCATTTGTTATTGTAAAACTTTCTTAGTGACAGAAATGACTGTGGAAAGGGCTTAGATATAATATACGTGTTGGGGAGGATACATTATTTTTTTTACATCATCATCGGCACTACAACCGGGATCCAGTCTTGGCCTTATTTAGCAAGTCCCGAGGCTCGTTAAACTTCCATAATTTATGTTTACGGGTAAGGTTATTAGTCTTGCGCCAACCTTTCTCAGGATGTCGCTGCATGCATTGGTTCACTATTTTGCGGGTGCCAAAGTAGCTATCCAGGGGTGTCACGTGGAGACTGCATGTCAACTTGGATTGAACAGGGACACGGATCGTCCTGGTCTTCGCTGGGTTGAAAGCACTCAGAGACTTTGCCCTGTATGTTCGCCCCCATCCCCCCATTCGATTATCCTACCGCCAAAAGACTCGGAACACCACATACTAAAAGAAGATTGTGAATTTCAATTAATTATGGCGTTGAATTACAGTAGCACGTCTAAATGTAAATTGCAATATAATTACACCAACTACAAGCTAATTGTGCATAATGCCTCTTTTTATCTACCAATAGCAAATTATATAGGTCTTGTAATTTTTACAAAACATATAATGCCGTTTTTTTCGGAACATAACCGGAATCGAATATAATTCATCAACATGAACAAATCACAGAGTATTCACGTTACCCCCACTACTTGAGCAATCAATGTAAAACTTCCTGTTGTAATAAAAAAAAAGAGAATGTCAATTTTGTTTATCGAGAAGTTGCGAGCTAGATATTCTTTGGTTTATGAAGAGTAGGGGCGAGCTAGATAGTCTTTGGTTATGAAGAGTAGGGGCTTGGGTAGGGGTCGTGCTCTACTTTGTAGTCGGTACAGCCATGTGAGACCAAAAGGTACATACGTCGGTTGCGCAACGGATTGTTATAAAAATTTAACAAATGAAGACGTTGAATCCTCGGAAATTTTTCCTCAATTGAAGGGACAGTTTGGTAATGATGCACTGTCTCAGAATTGTGTGTATACGTGGGCCAGATCATTTAAAAGTGGGCGAGAACGTATCGAAAGCGAAAGTCAAGATCGACGCCCAAAGACAAGTCGTACAGATGACAACAGATGGCAACAGAAGTCAACGAACATTCAGCCCGTCCCCGAAAAGGTTGGCAAGTCATACCTCCCTTCTTATCGACCCATAGCACTAACTTCTATTCTCGCCAAAGTAAAGGAATCACTTATCAACCTTCTACTTTCGAAATATCTGGAATCAAATGACCTCCTCAATGACCGCCAATATGGCTTTCGTAGCAACAGATCCACAGGAGATCTGATGGCGTACCTTACCGAAAAGTGGAGCCATTGCATCCACTACCTCGGCAAAAGCAAGGTAGTCGCATTGGATATTTCAAAAGCCTTCGACAGAGTTTGGCATCCAGCCATTTTGTCGAAATTGCATTCCTATGGAGTGAACAACTTTCTGATTCAATGGATAAGAGACTGTCTCTCTGGCCGTTCAATTCAAGTGGTTCTTGATGGTGTGAAATCTGTCTCCCATCAAATTAATGTAGGTGTTCCCCAGGGTTCGGTACTCTCACTCACTCTCTTCCTCATCTTTATAATTGATCTCTTGTCAATAATCTTTATAAATGATCTCTTGTCAATAATTGTCAATAATTACTCATAACCCAATTCACTCGTTTGTAGATGATAGTTTGGCAGATTATTTAGTCGTAAGTGTTCCGCCGAACACTGTTCACAAACCAGAAGCAACCCGGAACTCCGAAACACTGTTCCAAATGAAACACTTTTTTTTTTCCTTTTTTGAAAACGATCTGTATATTTTATTTTTTGTTTCTTTTCACTTAACCCTCTAATACACAACTTTTACTTTTAGATCATAATAGCAGTTCAGGAGGTGTACAAAGAAACGGCAAACTTCCACCATTTACTGTCCACACTTCCTTTACTTATTTTAGAGAACAAATTAAACAACCGATAAACACATTTCCGATGTCCCCAGTAAGGATCACAGGCCGGCTCGCGTTCAATTGCTGTGCGTTGAACGACGAGTATTACGTGTATGATGTTTGCCTTCGGTGGAAGTTCGGTCAATGACTTTAGTTAGTCGCGTACTTTTGAAAGGTTTAAACTTCGGGTCGAACAGTTCCTTTCTCGCGTTATGGTGCTGTGCGGATCACCTGGTTGTCGGAGTTCTCTGTGTAGACTGCGGTTACTTTCTCTGGTGGATGATCCTATTCACCCCATAGTTGTCTTTCTCTCCTTTCGCTTTTCTTGGGTGGTGTCTTTCTCTCAATCGGGAATCTCTCCACCAATGAAAATCGCACTCACACAGACAGACGCGGAGGTTATTGTCTGCATGCAGTAGATCACTCTGTGATCAGAATTTCACACCTCTAATGGATTGCTTACGTAAACAAACGAGTGTGCGTTTTCTTTTAGGTGATCATGGGATAATGTAATTATCGTTGTTTACATAGCCCTATGGGAACAACATTTTCGTATATTGCTGTTGCATCGCAATGGCCTTTGTTTAGGCAACGTACATTGCGGCAGGAACAAAGGTTTTGTCGACGGATTGGTTTTCGGTAATTCGCTTATCGCCGGAGATGTGATGTTTGTCGACATCTGGCGCAGCTGTGCCAACCGTTTGTGTATATCCAATTGATGGATTGGTACACAATTTCTATGCTGGGTCATGTCCTTCGATCGCCTTGCAGGCGTAGGAACATTGGTTGGACTTGTGCCCCATGTATCTGTGGATACGTGGGATTGTTGACTTCAGGATGCATGTTTATTTCAGGTGGAAAGGAGGACTTTTGAGGACGCGTGTCTGTGGACACGTGTAGTTTGTATATAGGTGAGTATGTTTCTTGGTAGAACGAAGACATCTCGACCTATAGTGGTTTGTATGGTTCGTAGAACCGCCACAATAGCACGTTGAGTTTCTCATACTCATATGAACACTCCCGACCAAACTCTTCGAACGTTATTACCAACCAGCAGTCAATGCTTGATACATTGAATTCCGACCTCAACAAGATATATCAATGGGGATTATCTAACCGAGTAGAATTCAATGCCTCAAAAACTCGGTGCTGCCTCTTGTCGTCAAAGGCGAACCCCAAAGTAAATATACGAGTACTGTCGATGAACGGCACTTGCATCGACGAAGCCAAGGAACTACCAATCCTCGGCACTCAAATTAATTCGACTCTTAATTGGTATGACCACATATTTGATGGTGCCAAAAGTGCAGCCAAATGTGTGGGGTTCCTTAAGAGATGCAAAAGATACTTCACTCCATCCAACCTGGCCACTATTTACAAGCCGTATACGAGGGTTGCCTTTTATATTTCGGGATTAGAGAACAAAAACAAATATTGATCATCGAAAATCACTTTATTGTTTTTCAAAATATTCCCCATGAAGATCTATACACTTTTGCATGCGTTTGAACCAATCGTCGAAGCACTTTTACCACTCTGGTTGAGGTATCTCCAACACATGCATTCTGAATGCAGCAACCGCTTCTTCAGGTGTCGAAAAACGTTGACATCTCAGTTTGTTTTTTACGTATGGGAATAAAAAGAAGTCATTCGGTGCCAAGTCAGGACTATACGGGGGATGACCCATCAAATCGATGTTTTGGGTGCTCAAAAATGCAGTTGTCGCAGCCGATGTGTGAGAGGTCGCATTGTCGTGGTGAAGAGTGATCCGTCTTCGGCGGTTGGTTTTCCTGATTTCTTGGAAGACAACTGGCAAACAAATGGTTGTGTACCACTCAGAATTGACTGTTCTGCGTTGTTCTAGTGGTACGGTTGCGACATGTCCAGTTTTTCCGAAAAAACAGGCGACCATTTGCTTGGAAGTGCTTCGTGCGCGAACAACTTTGGTTGGATTTGGCTCATCTTGAAACACCCAGACAGTCGACTGCTGTTTACTTTCGGGCTCATACGCGTAAATTAACGAATTCACCCAACATAGTTGGAGAATGTTACCTGCAATGTTTTATTGATCTTTCTCATGAGTTCGATGGACTTTTTTTCCTCCTGACCTACGAGGGTTGCCTCTTATGTTTCGGGATTTGGCAACCCTAGTGTTGCAATCGGGCAATTGACAGCTCTGTCGTAAAGTTGGACATTTTTGAGGTTATACGTACTCAGAACGTTTTGACATACGAGCGCTATTTGTGTTGTTTACAGTAACGTAAAAGATTCATCTCGGCCCAAAAATGGAATTAAATCGTCAACATTTTCGTGCGATTATTTTTTACAACTTTCGGTGTGGATTAACTCAGCAACAGTGCATGGATGAACTTAATTCAATTTTTGGCGATGAAGCTCCATCAAGGACCAGTGTTTATCGATGGTATGGTGAATTCAATCGTGGTCGTAGTTCTCTCCAAGATGAATTTCGTGAAGGTCGTCCAAAATCAGTTGTTGTTCCGAAAACCATTGATGCTGTGCGCGAACTGATATTGGAAGATCGTCATGTCACCTATCGTGAGATTGAGACAACCTTAGGCGTTAGTGGGACCAGCATACATTCAATATTGCATAAACATTTGACTGTCAAAAAAATGTGTTCGCGTTGGATCCCCCACAATTTGTCAATCGCCCAAAAAAAGGCTCGTGTCAATTGGTCGAAAGAAATTCTCAAAAAATACGGTCGCGGTGCTTCGAAACACGTCTATGACATCGTGACAGGTGATGAATCGTGGATTTACGCGTATGAGCCCGAAAGTAAACAGCAGTCGACTGTCTGGGTGTTTCAAGATGAGCCAAATCCAACCAAAGTTGTTCGCGCACGAAGCACTTCCAAGCAAATGGTCGCCTGTTTTTTCGGAAAAACTGGACATGTCGCAACCGTACCACTAGAACAACGCAGAACAGTCAATTCTGAGTGGTACACAACCATTTGTTTGCCAGTTGTCTTCCAAGAAATCAGGAAAACCAACCGCCGAAGACGGATCACTCTTCACCACGACAATGCGAGCTCTCACACATCGGCTGCGACAACTGCATTTTTGAGCACCCAAAACATCGATTTGATGGGTCATCCCCCGTATAGTCCTGACTTGGCACCGAATGACTTCTTTTTATTCCCATACGTAAAAAACAAACTGAGATGTCAACGTTTTTCGACACCTGAAGAAGCGGTTGCTGCATTCAGAATGCATGTGTTGGAGATACCTCAACCAGAGTGGTAAAAGTGCTTCGACAATTGGTTCAAACGCATGCAAAAGTGTATAGATCTTCATGGGGAATATTTTGAAAAACAATAAAGTGATTTTCGATGATCAATATTTGTTTTTGTTCTCTAATCCCGAAATATAAAAGGCAATCCTCGTATCTGTAAAACAGACAGAGGTCAGCTACTCGCCTTCGATGTGATACCGTCTGTAGCCCCGACGTCAGCGCCGAGTCCCCGACCAGGCGGATGACTCGTCTCTATATGCTCTCAAGTAGGTCGAGGGTATGTTTAGGAGCAGAGCTCCAAACACGATGGCAATGTTCGAGCGCGGCTCTAATTTGGGATTTATACAGGAGAAGAAGTTGGGCCGGAGTAAAATATGTCTTGGCTCTAAAGCGATAACTCAGTTTTATTGAGGCTGACATGGCGATGTTCGAGACGTGTTTATGCCACGATACATTCCCATAGACCATGACGCCGATCAATTTCAAGCTTTCCCCAGCCTCGAGGGGCCGGCCATTCATCATCAGCTGTGGAACCGATGATCCACTTTCCTTTGTGAATGTTGTATATTGTGTCTTCGCTGCATTGAAGTCGACGAGATTGGCCCTTCCCCACTGCAGGACCTTATCCAGATTCTGATTTAGAGAGTAAATCTGTCTACATCTCAGCTGATGCGACGCAGATGCACCAGTCGGCCGAACACTCGAAAAGGAGGAAAGAAGCGTACTATCATCCGCAAAACTGAACACTTTTTTATCCGTTGTCTGCAACAAATCATTTATGTGAAGCAAGAACAAGGTTAGATCCAAAATAGAACCTCGGGGCACCCCCGAATTAACAGGATACAGATCCGAACACTCGCCGTCCACAACAACCCGGATCGATCGATTCTCGAGGAAGCTCCTCGTCCAGTCGCAAAGCTGTTGGGAAAGTCCATATGAACGAAGTTTGCTTAGCAATGCCCCTTGCCAGACACGGTCAAAAGCCTTGGAGATATCCGATGCGACCGCCCTTGACTCACCATGCCGTTCAATCGCAGACGTCCATATATCGGTTATAAGTGTCAAAAGGTCTCCCGTGGACCACCTGCCAGGGAATCCGTATTGACGATCATTCAGAAGTCCGTTGCACTCCAAATACTTAACCAACTCTGTATTGATGGCTTTTTTCATTACCTTAGATAGGAGGATAAGTCCTCCTTGCATAAGATAAGCGGAAGAGTCTGCCAAGAACCGGCGATAGTTCTGGAGCACAGTTCTTAAGGACTATTGCTGGTATTCCGTCCGGGCCGGTTGCCTTCCTACAATCCAGTTCACGTAGAATGCGTTGAATAGTGCTCGGACGAAATCTCACAGCCCGCATGGAAGACTGTACCGGCGAGATCACAGGTGGCTCCAAAAGGCCAGGATCGGAAAATTCGCGAACACACTAGCTTTATCCTTTGAATTCGTGACTAACGTCCCGCTGTCTGTCACCAACGGAAGGAAAGATGAGGATGCGAAGTTACCGCTGACAGCTTTTGCCATCGACCAGAAGGAGCGCGAACCAGTTGGGCTCCGAAAGAGTTTATAGATCACCCTGTCGTTGTAAGCCTTCTGATACGGGTGTTGGCTCATTGAGGAGTTGACTTAAACAATTTGATTTACCAAAGAGCTGGATATATTGACCTTCAAGCGTTGCGTGTCTGGAATGGCGAAGCCACTAAGAATTAAGCAGATCGAAATCACCCCCAAAAACGATTTCAGTATGCCGATATAGGCTCACGATCTTATCGATACAATCAGATAGAGCTTCAAATTCGTTAGCATCAGTTTCTACGTTAAAGCATGGGCTTCCTTAAAGAAAGCAATAATGTGTGATATGCTTACGAACGTGAAGTTTTAGTCACGCAAAATTCTGGATTGGAGCAAAGCCCATATTGTGGCAGAAGCTGATAACTTCGTATGTATGTGGCTAGACCACGATATGGTAAGAACAGGAGCACTAAGCTATGACCAGGTAGGGTGCGACCGGAAATATCAGTATTAATTATTACATGGATTTCGTTAAGTGCAAGGATAGTTTATTTCTGGTTAGAAACGTGACCAAACACAGTGGAGAAATTGCATCTTGTCTGTGAATGTTACACATTTCGCCGCGAAATTGCCGTTCCATTGAAATGGCCCGACACAGAAAACCAATACCGCCTCAGAAAGGGATGCAACTCAGGACTAGCGATATATGAGCCAAAGCAACTACTACAGGTGTTATGCTCTTTAGTAGGTGCCCCACTAGATCCGTGTTGCAATCCTGGGCACATCCTTTCCATGAAGGATATTATGCCACTTAAACACCAAAGACGCTCCAAAAATTTAAAAATAATCGAGTGCATTGATGCTCGAGGGACGCAACAGAGGTGTGAAAAACCGGAAAAACAGACGCAAGCAAAGGAAGAGGGAAGAGAGATTTACCGCACTGCATCTCATTGGCCTGTATAATTTCATACTTTCCACCGCACTAAAACGCGTGTGTGGTGATCTGTTTGATTGCTTCGGAGCTCACAGATAACACTGCACTGCACTCGCACGCGTGTGTGGAGATCGGTTTGTTTCGTCGGCGGTCAGAACTCGATATTTTGAAACTAGAGATAAGGCATTCTAACAAATGGTATCGAAAGGTTAGAAAAGCATTTGAATGATTGCATCGCATTTGAAGGGGAGTAGGTAGATGACTAAAGAAGAAAAAGAGCCAAAAATAATGTCGTTTTAGTAATTAGTCTCGGGACTTATTGCACGACGTGTTACGTTAATTACACTATTCGCGGCGTTTAACTTTATATTTAAAGTTATAAGTACTTATGAATACATAATATTGTTCTTCAGCCGAAGTACACGAATGTAGAATATCCTGCACGAACATAATTCACAGCTTCTACAATCTTCAATCATTCAACGTGACATGCAATATACGTATTTATCCTTATCTTCGCCCTTTTCTTCTGACATTAGCACTTTGCTGATATGTATCAACTGATGATCCAACAACTAACAGGCCCCAATTTTGTAACACCAAAGCAAAGCTGTCAACAATACTAAACAGTAATACAAGGCGTGGCCAATTTTAAACATTTAGGAAGTGTTCCATACATGATTTTTTATGCAGGGGGTAAAGTAATGGACGTCACTACTGTTACTACCTTGTAGACATATACCTGCCATTGGCGTCATCTTGTGATGTGCGCCTGAAAGAGGGAAGCATTTTCCGCAAATGTACCAAGCTTGGCGATGATACCACATACAGCCGCTTCCATGAACCGCACAATAAAGTAAACGTGGAAAATGTCTGCCTTTATTGAATAGCCCTCGTATGCTAGGTAAAAATAAAAACAGACAACAACATTAGAGGATAGGGCACCGAATGGCACCGTCAAAGGAAGAGAATTCCTTTGGTGGATTATGCGGGGTCGACTGAAGCTACCGATTCAGGCCGTTTAGTCACCTTTTTCTGGAAACTGATGTTATATAGTTATATATTCTCAAGCTCTAATAGACCGTCAAATTTGTCCACTCCATTTTGCAGTGGCACTGAGGAGATACAAATGTGGACACATGATTTTTATAGCTCTAATGTAGACGATTTTTATAGCTCTATAGTAGTTTAGAGCTTAAGGTGTCTTTTTATGATAATGATCAGTACCCCGCTTGAATAGATTATACGTAAAACAGAAATACGGATGCAGAATGCAGTACAGAATGTCTTGAAATATACACAAGCGGCATTATGCCTGGGAGATTTTGGGAGACTACCTATGTCGTCCACGCGCTAAGAATTCCAATACCGTCAGGTATTATTGATCACTTTATTGTGGTTGAATTAATAAAAGAAGGTCGTGGGCTTAAACTGGTTTACTATGCACCACACATTTTATGTTGATGAGAACGTTTTGTTGTTTCATTCTTGTTGATGGTTTGCTGTTGATATGTTTCTTTATTTTGCGGTCTGTACAAATTTAAATTTAATTTGTATTTAATTTGGTATTTAGTTTTATTCCGACGTTAGTTATTTTAGCTTTTACCTAGAACAACATTCCAAAACGTTCGAATGTGATTGATGTGTAAATAAAAAACAAATGCGAAGCAATAAAATTTGGGCTTCCGAAATCGATATCATTAAAATGTCGTTCACGAAAAAAGGGAGAGTCCATAGAATGACAAACAGCTATCTATATTGGTTTTGGATTACAAATACGGAACAAGTGGTCATTGTTGTTGTTGTTATTGTTTTTGTTGCAATTTTTCATTTAAAGTCGACTCCGATATCATTGTTTCAAGGGATATACCATAAATAAGCAATTATCACGTACGGTGGCATGTTTTTGTATAGTCATAATTTCAATAAATATTACGAGGGTGAAGGAAATATGAACGGTAATTTCTTTTTATATATTTATTGACTAATGTTACACACCAAATATACTATCAACATTTTTCGATATAGTCTTCTGCGTGATATACACACTTTTGCCACCAATTTCGAAGCTTTAATATCCCTTGTTCGTAGAAAGATTTTTGGCAAGTTGTTAGCCCAGCTGTGCATGTGCTCCTCGACTTCTTCATTGCTTTCCAAGTGATTCCTTGAGGAGTGCGAACAAAAAATAGTCACAAGGAGACAAGTCTATTTCTTCCAATTTATCCCTTGTCAAGGACGTGGTGAGAGGCCTGGCGTTGTCATGGAGAAGGACGACATATCGAACGGGCATACCTCGTCTACTACGATACTGACGGCCAGTAATGAAATGTCGAAGGAAATTAACAAGAGACTGCATTCCGGCAACGCGAGTTGGCATGCAGTCAGTAAACTGCTGAAATCCAGACTGCTATCACGTAACATAAAGATCCGTGTCTATAGAACCATAATCATGCCGATTGTTCTATATGGATGCGAAACATGGGCTCTCACAAAACGGGAAGAAAACAAATTCCGCGTATTCGAGAATAAAGTTTTGAGGGGCATCTTTGGAGGTAAATATGACGAGGAGGCAGGACAATGGAGGAGACTCCATAACCACGAATTGGAAGAGCTATATCGCAAACCTACAATAGTGAGAGTAATCAAGTCGCGAAGATTAAGATGGGCCGGACATGTGGCGCGAATGGGGAACGATAGGGCCGTGCATAGAATTCTTGACGGTAGACCAACGGGAAAGAGACCGGTAGGACGGCCGCGACGGAGATGGGAGGACAATGTTAGGTTTGACCTTGAGGAGATCGGATCGAATGGTCAAGCGTGGAAGGAGAGGGCCCAGGACAGGGAACGATGGGAAGCCGAGTCGGTGTGGTCATGAACTTCCGGGTTCCTACAGGCCAATAAATAATAATACCTCGTCTTTTGTTTCGATATGCTTCTGTTATCGACGTCCGATGAGATTTCTCCAACAGTTAAGTGGCGATCTCTTTCAATAAGCTCTCGAACGGCACGGATTTTTTTTAAACGAACGTGCGCACAAAAGGGAATTTGAAGTACCCTTAAATGTCGGAGCACAGTGCGAGCGGATGGCGAGGAAGCGGATAAGGAAAGGAGGCGTCGATGTATATTGGACTTGAATGCCTGGACATCACAACGTAGAGGAAACACATGATCAGGTAGAACGTTTCACATGCGTGTGGTTCGGCTAAAGAATTGCTCTCTATGTTTATTTGTGTGCCTGAAGTTCACTTTCAACCTGAATTGATGCGCATTCACAGATAGGCGTGTATCGCAGGAAAATATCTGAAGGTGCGGAACACATTCAGCAAGTTCGGTTGGGCAACGACCGTGGTAATACCTATAGAAACGAGATGTTCTAATGAGGGAATAAAACGACTTACGGCAGAGCCCCCAATAAGTTTCACTGCTCGTTTTTGGATCCTATCGAGCACGTGTAGTGCAGTTCTGGATGCGCCTGACCAAATATGGGAGTTGAACTCCATTTTGAGACGAATACGTATTATCACGGGTACCGTTCTTCGGAGATTCGTTATATTGTGATCGCACCAGTTTGCGGTTCATCTCCCGACGGCACGACACGCCTTCGTCAGAAATCGTTCCGTTACAGAGCGGGAAAACTGTGGAACTCCCTTCCCCCGCGAGTGTTCTCGGAGCGTTACAACCTGTAATTGTTCAAAAAGGACTGCAATAGTTATTTGGTGGCATCTCCGAGCGCCCACTCGGCGCTATAGGTTCGCCTCTACGGGAGAAGTGTGATAAAAAAAAATCTTCGGACACTACGGACACTTTTTACCGGCTGCTCTCCACTTAGCTGACGGCCGATTTGATTCGGGAGTGTATCTATGTTTCATTCATTGTCACATAAAAAAAACCCCTTTTATTCAAAGTAAACAGCGTCAAACAGCGCTCCGAATCGTTGATCCTTGTTTTTGTTCTATTGTGAGCAAACGCGGTGCAGTTATTTGGAGGCATCTCGGGGCGTCGACACGGCGCTGTAGGTTCGCCTCTCCCGAGAGAAGTGTAATTAAAAAATAAAACAACCGACGACCAAGGTAGCTACAGGGGGAGTCAAGAACACTACAGCCCCTGCACCCTGTGACCAGCAGCAGCGACCGAAGAACGGCCCACGACACGCACTAGTAAGTTATATAAACTGCACTACACGTGCTCGATAGAATGAAAAAACGAGCACTGAAACTTATTCGGGACCCAGCTGTGAATCGATCGATCCCGTCGTTGGAACATAGGCGCAACGTATCATGCCAATCTCTCTTCTATAGGTATTGTCACGGTCGTTGCTCAACTGAACTTGCTGAATGTGTGCCGCCTTCTCAGACATTTTCCCGCGATAACCGTCAATCGAGAATGCGCATCAGTTCACGTTTAAAGTCAACTTCACGTGCAAAAAAAGAGTCAATCTTTAGCTGAACCACACGAATGTGGAGTACTCTACCTGATCATGTGTTTCCTCGTCGTTGTAATGTCCAGGCATTTAAGACCAACCATCGATACTTCTGTTCCTTATCCACTTCCTCTCCTTCCATTCGCTTTGTGCTCTGACACTTAAGGGTACTTCAAATCCCCCTTTTGTGCGCGCGTTTGTGTAAAAAAAGAGCGTTCTATTGTAGTGCCGACCATGTGATTTAAATCACATGATGATAGTGATTTAAATTGTTATATTTCCTTTTCCTAATAGATTTAAGCCATAGTAGTCCTTATGTAGGTACGTTTCATAGCACGTTTTTTTGTTGTTGTTTTTTTTTTGTACACTAACCCACTTACAAAAGCGGTTTCTGGAGTACTATAGCGTTTGCGACGTATGTGGAGAGCGTGCCATTCCAACTGACGCTATGACGGTCAGAATCACTAAAATTCACCAATGCTCAACATCTCAGGCCATTGCCGCGTGTGCGAATTCGATTTCTAAACTCAAGTACATTCAACTAATGACGAATTGCTCTGTTATTGCTTTGTACACGGCTGATGCTTTTCTTTATTCGATTTTACTTCTGTATTGTTCTTCACTGTTTGCTTGTCTACTGTGTGAATATCTGTTAGAAACGCCACTGCACCATTAAGTGTCAGAGCATACATAGTACCACTAAATGTGCGAGCGTTCTATAAGTTAGCGGAATATTCTCCATCTTCGGAGTTTAATACGTAGTTTTCAGATGTTACGGTTTCGGTCTCCCTGTTCGGTAATCTTACATTTTAGCTTTTTCGCCTCAAAAACGTATGGTCGTCGCTTCGCGACTATTCATGCATCGCTTCAGTTTTGGGTCTTTCTTTGCAGAGGTGGCTTGTAGGTAGAGCTTACCAATATATTACTTTGAAAAAAAATTTCGGGTTGGTGTTTGAATACAAACTCGGGAAATTTCTTATAGACTCTTGGCATCGATGTCACTAACTTTCAATACCTGATGTTGTGATTATAACATTACTTGAGAAGTTGAAACATACGCGATTAGTGAGGGTCACGTGGTATGCCGTCGATCGAAATTTAATGTCCTTACAGCATTATCTTATTATTATATCTTAAAATCCGAATTTGTTTCTAAGTTGAAACAAGGTAATGATTTGAATAATTGTATCCGACTGTAAGGGTTCAGAAAAAAATCAACAATGGATTTTATTATTGTATATGTATTGTTTTATTAGTTTATCAATTTTATTCGCAAATGAAACACAAACTTGTTTTTTAAAAATCCGAGTCAATAGTGGTGAATCTATTGTGGGAGAAACCCTTTACAATTATTTTAATATTTAGAATCTACTTAATTAATTTAATTAAATTTACTAAAGAAAATCGAATCTATCCAATTATGAGATTATACCGTAATTAACACATTTTGTTTTGACTCTTTGAATTTTTTAAACAACGACCGTTTCTATGGGGTTTTTGACTTCTGTTCTTCCTCTCGTCGAATCATTTTTTCGAATAATGTTAAACACTATGGTTGGAAATAATTGGACGCAATAACACGTATCCTAGAATTTCTTTAATTACGTTGAATCAGTTTTATGGGTGGCATCACTTTTCCCGTGAAGGGCATTCATTCCTAGTACAAATGAAACAAAAAATAAAATGTCCATTTTTTGTTTTTGTTTGTAATGGCGGTACTTTGTGCCGCCCTTGCACGGGTCAAAAGAATTCCTAAATCCCCACGTCACACGCTTACTCTACGTAACTTTTGTCCGCCCTCTGCTTGAATATGCTAGTCAGGTCTGGTCCCCGTATTGTAGTGCTCCAAAAAGCCCTACCATCTTTTTCTCCCATTCCTAATCCAAAATCCTATCAAAACCTGAAAAAACCCGAACATTATCCAAAATTCGCAATAAACGAATCAAACATTCGTTTATCGCATAACATTTGCCCCCACGGCATAATTAAATCCAGAATCAAAATTAAAATTAAAATTCACAATAAACGAATCCAATATTCGTTTATTATTCTATATTTGCTCCACAGCATCACCCAAATCCAAAATTCAGAGATTGTTATCTCTATCCTAAAAATTCCATTGAGTTAAACAAACAAAAACTCAAAAGCAGATACATTCACACATCTGCGTAATGGTTTCGTAAGAATTCAAGAAATTGATTTCTTATCTTGTGTAAACACAACATCTCGCTCGAAATATCCAAAAGATCGAGATTGTTGCACGAAAATGTGTATCTTTGAGATACAATTTTCGATTCCTTTTCCTTTATAAAGGAATGGTTTCGTGATCTCCGGGCCGCAGTATCTAGATCCTCCTGCCACAGAGCAGTTATTTTACAAATAAAATCAATAAAACTAAATCCAAAATAAATAAAACTGCTTTCATTACTTTTGAAATTTTGTGCTGGCACCCAACGTTGGATGATTCTTTTTATATATATATATATATACCAGGACGACTCCAAAGAAATCGGTACAGGAACCAGTACTGAGGTTGCAGGGTATAAGGACACTATCCCCTAGGTTACGTCCCACGAACAATCAGGACGTTGCTCTTCCCTCTGGGTCAGAGGAAGCACGGCAACGAACCCTTGCTGAAGTGTGTTGTTCCAGGGGCAATCAAATAAAGAGATCCAACGTCCTTTTCAGGACAAGAAAACGCGCTTCCTGAGGAACAACCCCCACAACGGCAAAACAGTATCATTTGTCTCATATTCGCAGAATTGAGAGCGTTCAGCCTCGTTTCTTGCGCTTTGCCCTCCAGGGACTAAATTGGGAAAGTCCTCTGACTTTACAGCCTTACAAAAGCCGGGTCCTTTGAATCAAGCTTAACACACTTGAAGAGCGCAGAATCCATGCTGACATAATCTTCGTCCACCGTCTTCAGCCAGGCTCAATCAATTGGCCGAGCCTGCTCTCCATAACATTTCACACTCCCGTAACTTATGTAATCCCCGACTTTTCTCCTTGACGGCCATCACACTTATTATGGCTCTAAGCAACCCATCTCGCCTATGCTACGAAGGGCCAACTCTTTCTCCACCTTCTTTGATATCAGCCTCTGCACTTCCGCTCTCAAACACCGTCTCCTAACATACCCGTCCTATAGTTCCCTCTCTTCATGACTTTTTCAACTCCATTTAGCGGATCCCAGGATCACCTGAGCGCAGTTTGGAAATATGTCATTTCAATAAACGCCCTTTGAAGTTTTGTTTAAGAAAAATTTGATATCTTTCTACTATTTAAGACAATTTTCTCCGGACAACAATATACTCTTTGTAGTCCACTCAGAGATAATTTTAAAATTGTAGATCCTTCATCAGATCCATCAAATGTGAAAGTGATAAATAATGTGGGGAGCGATAAAGACAAACAAGCAATTTACCGAGCCTCATAAAACGATTTTCAACCAAAGTCCGAAAGGTGATCAAGGATTTCTCGCAACTATTTCGCGGAACCTATACTTTCGGAGAATTATATCCAAGCGGCGCGGCGACCTGAAATCCCAACCTACTATTCGCCCATTAGTCTCTTTTCATGAGAAGCTGTGATCTCCAGTTCATAGGGTATAAACTCCTTTTGCGACAATGTTCTAAGCGACGAATTCGAAATATATTTAGTTCATTTTCACGGGGATCTGAGTGCATGTGCTTGTACTTATGCGTATTATGTAACTTCATATGACGTAATTCTAACCAATACTGTTTAAATTAATAATTCCGGCAAAGATACAATATTAGAGAAGCCCAAAATTGCTTTCTTGCCTACAAGATGAAACCTGACAAAGATAGTAATGCGATTAATTATATATAACAAAATGTCATTGCATCCGCACAACCTGTTGAAAGAGTTAACCGAATAATCTCATGGATAAAGAAAATTACGGTAGCAGCAAATTGCCAATGTGCGTTAGGTACTCAGTTTGAACAAAAACCAGCGGCTAATGCGAATCTTGTCATACCGCATCATAGCTTGGGCTTTACCTCTTTTTAATCTTTTGTTTGGTACTACAATTGACGAGACCACGTCTAACAGGTATTCGGTAGATTGCGTAATGTTGTATTTGTTGATTGATTGATAAAGATTGCAATTTGGTCATAATACTTGTCACAGTCTGTTACACAAAACGAAGTACCGATCTATATCTCTGATTTTCACTTTGTCACTTGGTACTCTGTGAACTAAAGTCAATGGACATCCAAACATCTTTAAATGCGCAACCATTTTATGGCTTAGCTATCTTATACTCCACATAAGTCACACTGCTTTCATTTGACTTTGCCTTGTCTTCATTTGTTGGAGTTGTTGTTATACAACTCGATAAGAAAGCAATTTTAAAAAAGGACATATTACCATCACAGTCGAATGGTTTTGAGAATTCATGTTCTTGCTTCCGCCGAAATCTTGCTATACGGCAAGGAAGGCCAGTTGGATCCAGTGGAACTGATGCCATGGGAACCATATTGGAGTTTACTATAAGGATCAGATGTTTCACGATATTTTGAAAGCTGATGATTTATTATTTAGTGCAATGGATTGATAGGATGCGAAGGACAGCCGTCCTGGGAATCGGTTATACGAGGTTCGTTCAATAAGTCCTTAGATCGTAGTGGTGATTGTAGTTTTTTTTTTTTTGGAAGGAAGGTGGAAATCTTCAAAAGATACCTCTTGGCCGATCCAGAGGCTTGCCGGGTTTTTACCGACTAAAACCACCTCCCGCCAGGCTCATATTCCCGTTGATCCCCGTGGAACTTTCTTTTAGATATTCCATCGCGGGGGGAGACTGAGTTTACCTGTTACTCCGCTCGTCGCGTCGCAACTGCTGCATCATTTCACAGAGAATACCATTTGTTACGGACCATGCCTGTTTTGAACTAAGCATGTATTTTATTACTCCTCCCGGAGTAACTGTCCGTCTCATATGTCTCTCCAAAATCGTTCGTGCGGTCTCGAATCTCACGCACTCTGTGAGTACGTGTTCCGCTTTGTGGTGGTGATTGTAGTATCGAAAATGAATTGTTTTTAATAAGCAGCATTACTAATTACACAGCTTACTAATAAGCACCATTAATCCTATGCCTTTTTAACCTTGTCCTCGAGTATGTCATCAGAAAGGTACAAGATGACAACATGGCCGGATCATAATAATAAAACACACTGGATTGACTGCTGTTAACGTTTTCTTCCTTTTTTCATTTTTTATTTTTGTAAGTTGACAAAGCTGGCTTAATTGCACTGAGGCGCCTAGTACATTTGAGTTCGCTAAATTCTAACTTCAAACTTCACATAAGTGATTCACAATAACGTTATAAATTGTCGAGAGCACTTCGACCTTTTTGCTTAAATGTTTCTTAACTGATATTTACAATGTTCGTAGTATGTCCACATAGTTTTTAGATCTCGATAGCACTTTCACACTGATAATCCATAGTTCTGGTGACAGCCCGATCGCACAATAAACTATTCGTGAATTCTCTTGTACGAAGAAAAGAAAAACCTGAAACTTAAGGTTTTTCACGCATCCACACTCTACAGCCCAGGATTAAAAGAACACTCGACTCTTGGCCTCAGCGGCTGAAAACAGACCGGAGTCTGTAACTGTTGCCGCCAACATCCACTAGTGGTGATCGTGATGGATTTCCCGATCTAAGGGTAGCCAGTCAACGATCAAATCCGGATTTAATGGGAGGATCTTCGTATGACCGTACGGTCAAGCGTAATGCCATTTCGCTCGAAAGATCGACAACGAACTATCCTGCAGTTGTCCAAACAAGGAACAAGCATAAGGGCTGCGGCAATGTTGCTGTCAATCATCGCGCTGGTCGCCTGAGAACGAAATAGGTTTCTGCGTACTAAGTAAACAGAAACGCTATTTCCAGGGACGTACATTAGATGCGCTTTGTTTGGTACAGTCGTATGGTTCTCTTGCACGATGGAGGAAAGTTATTTTGTTGACATTAAGTCAAGAGAAACCTCGCCGGCGGTGACAAAGGGTCAGGCTGGATGGCTGTATGTTTAGATTAATGTGCCTGTACATGGATATGATGGTGAGGAATTTGCCTTGCAGATGTGCAAGAATACGTCTCACACAGGGGCCCTGCATCAGAGGTTGGTAAGTAAAATAAAAACAGTGAGATGCTGTGTGTTTAATTTGGTTTTCCGCAAGGGTCATCGTAGGGCATGAACATGGGTATGATTGTCTAAACAACAATCATATTCATGCTCAAATCCCATGATCGGTTGATGGCTGATAATAATAACCTAAGGGTATGGGAGCAATATTTAATTATGAAATGGTAGGAAGAATATCGGCTGCAGCTGTGCCAACAAGTACGTTGGGCAGCGTGTATTTGTCGATTATAATTGCTGGCGAGCTGAGCCAATAGGGGGTATGGAATGGATCATGTAATATGAATCAAAGAAATTAATGATATGCATGCCAGGTTTGCTTTCACGTGGAAGATGATGAAGGGTAGCTTACGCTGCTCATTTGCAGGTAAGTAGAAAGACTTTGCATGGTAAGTGGACGGCAGGTAATTTACGGAAATGGGTGGTTCTTAGGGAATACTTAAAGAGCCCCCACAGCTCCATCAAAAATTGGCCTTGAGCAAGATCGGCGTGTGATCGATGCCGAGGCTAATTTGACGCTTCTTCTAACGAATCCATATGGGTTTCTCTGTCGGTGCACAACTGTGAATGGAATATGGATATACTACTAAACTTCAGACACACAAAAATAATCAAAACCAGGGATTTTTAAGTCGGATGGGCTCCGAAGACGACAAAGATGGTTATATCGGTCGTCAAGGTGATGGCAACAAGGTTTTGGAAAGTGCGCAGAATCGTTAACATCGATTATTTGGAAGAGGGATAAAGAGTAATTGGTGAGTGTTATAAGTGATCATTGCATTGGTTGTCCGGAAAAAAAAAAAACAAGAAAAACTTCTTTATCCGGTTTTTTCGTTCTAGAGACTTATTGAATGAACCGCGTACATTCGCCATACAGTGGTATGATGTCTCATAAAATGTATGATGTTACCAACGTTGAAAATCAGAGTGTCAGTCCCCGTCTTAGAGGGCAGTCTTGTGGCGGTTCCTTTGAACGCTGTAGTGCCCTAAAAATGCCTACCACCTTTTCCTACATCCAAATCCTACCTATTTGACCCAAAAACCCAAAATCCAGTCAAAACCAGAATTAACCCAAACATAAACCAAAATTCGCAATAAACGAATCAAACATTTATAGACGATAACAGTTGCCCCCACGGCATAACTAAATCCAAAAGTCTCAAAATTAAAATCAAATTTAAAATAAACGAATCTAATATTCGTTTATTGTTCTACATTCGCCCCACGGCATCAAATCGAAAACCAAAAGATCGTCATCTCTAGCTGAACATTTTCCATTGAAAAACAAATACAAAACCCAAAACTAGATACATTCCCACATCTGCCAAATAGTAGTGAAGTAAACACAACATCTCACTCAGGATACCCAAAAATCGAGATTGTTGTACGAAAATGTGTATTTTCGGGATACAATTCTCGATTTGTTTTCCTTTATAAAGGAATGGTAAAGTAATATCGAGAGCTCATTCCAGCAGTTCATTCGACTCAGTCAATACATTTATTTCAATCACTTCAATAGCAGTCACTTCAACATCCACAGTATCCTCACTCCCTTCAGTATCCATCCAGGTTCGGATCAATATTAAGTACATAGATTTAAATATAAAATCTATTGTCAAAAACTCAAACTGAGAATTAACACAAGGAAGAGCTGGAAAATAAAAAGACACCCAAAAGGAAAACTGACTTTTATTTCTAAACCCCCAAATAATCTAGGAAAAATCCCAGCGGAGTCGACGGCTTACGGAACCCAGGACTAGAATATTCAAGGTAACAAAAAAACCGACATCAGGACGCTGCTCTTCTCTCTGGGTCAGAGGAAGCACGGCAACGACCCTTTGCTGTAGTGCGTTGTTTCAGGAGCGGTGTATTAAAGAGATCACCCATCCTTTTCAGAATGAGGCGACGGGCTTCCTGAAACCGATACCCACAACAGCAGAACAACGCCGCCAATCATCTTCCCATTACCTAGGTAAAAACTCCCACCTAGGGCATACAAAATGAATAAAAAACAAGTATTGTGTCAGTTCCATTGAACGCAACTACTTACGTTACAGCTATGATATAGAAATAGTTTCCTAAAATACATAAAAAGCGTGTACTTACCTTCCATAGTCGTATCTATAATATCAGAAATATCTTGAAGCATTAGTTCTAGCTGACATAAAATTTCATCAGCAACAAATGTTAATTTCCCTGAAAGCAGTTTGGTCACACCATCATGCAACCAACATGAACCGAACCAAATACATTGTACATGTCTCGGTTCGATTTTCATCATCTGACACGCATCCTCCACACGTAAGCGCAATTTGGTTGCACTTTCTAGCAACCAACATTGCCCGAACAATATCCATGCGATATTCCCTAGCGCGCCAGCCGCACACATGCAGGAAATGTTTATCTTTCCTTCGCATATCATGCCCACATCGATCGGTCACCCGACCGACCAATACATGAGGGCATCCGGCCGACCGCCCAAGTAAGTCGAATTCTGAAAATGGAAATTTACCATGGAGAATTCGACTACTTGGAGATGCCAGCAACATGTACACGGTCAGCAATAATGCTTTACGCAGTCGTTGATCGTGTAAACATTTCAACCCCTTTGATGGGATGCTTGCACCAGCTGCAATCTAGTCGATTCGATCGATTCTATGTCCGCATACTTGTGGACACACGCGATAAGTGGCAGAGATAATCATCGTTTGTGTGTTTCAACCCTTTTTTGTAGGACACAATGCAAAAGGGAAACTTACCATATATGGTCATCGAGGCGATGAATGAATTTTTGGTAATTCTGTCGCTTCGGCGGCAGTAGTAATCGCGTTATGGATACCGTGGAGGCAAGTCGGGCTTCCACGTTATATATACGAAGAGTTGTTGATTATTAGTAGCGTGGATGTGCGGTCGTGCGTTGCAGAGCCAGTCGTAGTTTTTTTGATCTAGGAGTTCAATGTCGATAACGAGACGTTTGAGATATCGTTTAATAAATTTCCATTAACAATAAGTGTCCTCGTTAATCTTTAACAATAAGTGTCATCGTTCATCTTTTACTTATTATCCATGAACAATAAGTGACATAGTTATGTAATCTTGTAATTATTATCCAGTAACAATAAGTGTCTTAGTTATGTAATCGTTTAATAATAATCCGAGTATTTATACGGTAGAGGTTTCTGCGCCACTGGGAAACTCAGATCACTGCTTGGTATCTGTCGCGCAAGCACCTGCATATCAAGCGAATAACCGGCCTAGGCAGCTTCGCCAGGTATGGAAGTATGGCGCTGCTAACTGGGACGATATGCGAGATTTCTTCGCATCCTTTCCATGGTCGGAGGTGTGCTTCGGAAACTCCGATGTTAACACTTGCGCGGATTCAGTATCAGAGATTATTCTTCTGGGGATGGAGATGTATATTCCACATTCCATCAAACGAAGTTCGTCTGATAAACCTTGATTTGACGAAAAATGCGAGCTGATTACAGCGGCAAAAAATAGAGCTTTTAAGCAATGGCTTAAAAATCCTACCGATGTTAACAGAACGAATTTTGTTAGAATCAGAAACGCGTGCAACCAGGCGATTGATACCACGAAGAAGGCTCACAACGGCAGGGTGATCAATAAGCTCCTTCGGTGCCCAACTAGTTCGCGCACCTTCTGGTCAATGGCAAAGGCTGTCAGCGGTAACTTCGCACCCTCCTCTTTCCCTCCGTTGGTGACAAACAGCGGGACGTTATTCACGAATCTAAAGGATAAAGCTAACGTGTTCGCGAATTAATTTCGGCGAATTCAAACCTCGATCCCGGCCGTTTGGAGCCACCTGTGATCTCGCCGGTACAGTCTTCCATGCGGGATGTGAGATTTCGTCCGCGCACTATTCAACGCATTCTACGTGAACTGGATTGTAGGAAGGCAACACGCCCGGACGGAATACCAGCAATAGTACTTAAGAACTGTGCCCCAGAACTATCGCCGGTTCTTGGCAGACTCTTCCGCTTATCTTATGCATGGAGGACCTTTCCTGCCTGCAGGAAAATCGCTCGAGTTCAGCCAATCCCAAAGACGGGAAAAAAGTGTCTCCCACAAAATTACCGTCCGATAGCATTACTGTCTATTTTATCTAAGGTAATGGAAAAAGTCATCAATACAGAGTTGGTTAAGTATTTGGAGTGCAACGGACTTCTGAACGATCGTCAATACGGATTCCGTGGCAGGCGGTCCACAGGAGACCTTTTTACACTTATAACCGATATATGGACATCTGCGATTGAACGGCATGGTGAGTCAAGGGCGGTCGCATTGGATATCTCCAAGGCTTTTGATCGCGTTTGGCACGGGGCATTGCTGAGCAAACTTCGTTCATATGGACTTTCCCAACAGCTTTGTGACTGGACGAGGAGCTTCCTCGAGAGTCGATCGATCCCGGTTGTTGTGGACGGCGAGTGTTCGGATCTGTATCCTGTTAATTCGGGGATGCCCCAAGGTTCTAGTTTAGCTCCAACCTTGTTCTTGCTTCACATAAATAATTTGTTGGAGACAACGGATAACACGGTGTTCAGTTTTGCGGATGATAGTACGCTTGTTTCCGCCTTTTCGAGTGATCGGCCGATTGGTGCATCTACGTCGCACCAGCTGAGATGCAGACAGATTGACTCTCTGAATCAGGATCTGGATAAGGTCCTGCAGTGGGGAAAGGCCAATCTCGTCGACTTCAACGCCACGAGGACTCAGTGTACAACATTCACAAAAAAAAGTGGATCATCGGTTGCACAACTGATGATGAATGGCCGAGCCCTCGAGGCTGGGGAAAGTTTGAGATTGCTCAGCGTCACGGTCTGTGGGAATGTATCATGGCATAAACACGTATCGGGTATTGCCAGATCAGCCTCAGGAAAACTGAGCTATCTTTTTAGAGCCAAGAAATATTTTACTCCGGCCCAACTTCTTTTCTTATATAAATCACAAATTAGACCCGCGCTCGAATATTGCTCTCATGTTTGGAGCTCTGCTCCTAAACATACCCTCGACCTACTTGAGAGCGTACAGAGACGAGCGATCCGCCTGTTCGGGGACTCGGCGCTGACGTCGGGACTACAGTCGCTATCACATCGAAGGCGCGTAGCCGACCTCTGTATGTTTTACAGATATTATCACGGATGCTGTTCTTCAGAGATTCTTGGCATTGTTCCACGCAAATCGGTTTATATGCGCTCCACAAGACAATCCGACGGATCGCACCCGTTTGGGGTTCATCTCCCGACCGCGCGGACATCCCTGTATCAGAACTCGTTCCGTTACAGAGCGAGGAAGCTATGGAACTGCCTTCCCAGATGGGTGTTCCCGGAGCGTTACAACCTGCAACTGTTCAAAAAGAACTGCAACAGTTATTTGATGGCATCTCGAGGCGCCCACTCGGTGGTATAGGCTCGCCTCTCCCGAGAGAAGTCTAATAAAAAAAAATCCATTAACAATAAGTGTCATCGTTCATCCTTTACCTATTATCCATGTACAATAAGTGACATGGTTATGTAATCTTGTAATTATTATCCAGTAACAATAAGTGTCTTACTTATGTATTCGTTTAATAATAATCCATTAACAATAAGTGTCATCGTTCATCTTTTACCTATTATCCATGAACAATAAGTGACACAGTTATGTAATCTTGTAATTATTATCCAGTAACAATAAGTGTCTTACTTATGTAATCGTTTAATAATAATCCATTAACAATAAGTGTCATCGTTCCTCTTTTACCTATTATCTATGAACAATAAGTGACATAGTTATGTAATCTTGTAATTATTATCCAGTAACAATAAGTGTCTTAGTTATGTAATCGTTTAATAAATATCCATTAACAATAAGTGTCATCGCTCATCTTTGAATTATTATCCATTAAGAATAAGTGTCATAATGATGTAATCTTTTGAATAATATCCATAAGCAATAAGTGTAACGTTTAGTTTAATCCTTTAATTAACACTTAACCATCAATAAAGATAACGCTTTTAAAATTTGAACAGAGCTTTATTTTACTTCCGGCGTGTACTAATTTGGAGTCGGAGTTTAAGTGGATATCTTCGCGAACCAGTGCCCATGTTGGCACATGACGAAGACATTTTTTTTCCACAGTCCCCCTCTTGGTGGTGACAGGTTAGAGAAATATATTTCGAGAAGTTTTGGGGCAAAATTTAAACATTCCTGAACTGCAGGGCATTACATCGCATGGAGCCTCCATTCTCAATTTGAAGTGTTGTGCCAAAGTTGAATTTCTTCATATAAAACATCGTAATATAATACTCGTAACTCCAGATAAAACAATTAATTGTTATCGAAGTTATCAAATCAAAACACAATACATTGTCGCTATCATCTTCATCATATCATCTTCATAGGGTCAATGTTCATATCATCTTCATAGGGTCAATATTCGTTTCGTCACAATTATGTTGATTTCTATCAGTTACTATTAGCAACTATCAACCAGGAAGTAAGTTATTGCTGTATACAAAATCGCAAATAATTAAGCCCCCTTCTTGCACTCATTTCAATGTTGAAGGTGCTCCTGAAGTTTGACTTGGTTTCGAATTCAAGTTGTCGTCAATAATTATACAGTTTAAATATTCTATTAAAACGAATTAAACAAATCAGAGTTCACCTGCTGTGACCGCTGCTGGTCATTGACATATTTTGCAAAGGTAACATCTCATGTGCATTTATTAGCCGTGATACAAGGCCATCTCGTACTTGACCAATTCTTTATTTTTTCTTACCAAAGTGCTTCAGAGTTCAAACCACCTACTTAGTTCACCTGCATTTGCATTTTTTAAACTTGACACAGTATCCTACAAAATACAAAAGTCATTATTATCTGTCGCACATCAATCTCTTCCGGAGGTAGCATTAAAACGTTACTTCCTCTATAACGACCTAGACCAATGGTCTCAGGCATCACTAGTGGTCGTGCAGAAAACAAAAGTATGCAAAAATATCGTACAAGAAAAAAACAACACAAATCATTCGCAGATTCTCAGTCGTTTCCGACCCACACGATTTTTGAAAGGAAATGTGCAAGACTACCTTGACTGATATTCACTTCCAAAGAGTACAGCTAAGCTTACAGGTTGACGATCTCATCGACCAGAAAGTATTCATCACGCCAAGTCCACACAAATCGTCGTCCACCAAATTAAATGATTTTAAGTTGTGCGGTGTAGATCATCATTAATTATTCACATAACCAACTGATCGACATTATTATTTCTCTGCAAGTCATTGTTAATATTTTTCCATCATCATCGGAGAATCCCGACCATGAACTTTACCTTAACTTTTTTCCACAGCAAAACAGCATAACAATAAATCGTAAATCTACACGAGGAAGTAAAAAAGAGATAGGTAGATGAAAGATATATACGATTAACCTGCTTCACACTTGCTAATAAATAAGTCTTGTCGGACTTACCTCTTTTGCAGAAGGTGTGTTGAATCACGAAGCACCGTCGTGCCAAGGGCGAGCGAGGTAAACTCAGGTATTGCCAAATGTAGCTGCGACAAATGATAGCTTTAGTTAGTGAACCTTGCTAAATGTCTGAAGTGGTGCAGTATCAAATGAGACATATAGAGTAGCAATGCATACGTTCATTTACCGCAATTGCCCGTTATTACCTGAAAGTTGTATCATTCTCATTTTAGTATATTTCAATTTCGAGGTAAGTCAAAAGTGTTTAGAAATGCTAGTTCTTGAACGGCAGCATTGTCATCCGTTTTAATAAGAAATGCCAATAAAATGGCTTATATGTTTTTCAGACAGGGTGTCCCAAGAATTTTTTATTAGCAACCATGTTCTAATCAAATAGTGGACAGGTTTGCTGAGCCAATGTTTAATTTTTGTTAAGATACGACCCTTGCACATTTACATCATGCAAAGTTTGCCGTCTAAACCATTATTTTGCTGGCAGTCTTCTAAACGTAACGCACAATTTCTAAGTACTCCTCAACACATCCTCCGTTACGGTTGCAATTTCTACTCCGGTATTTTCTTTGAATCGATCCAGAGATCGAGTTTAGGCAGCCCTAAAGAAAGACAAATTGGAGCTATGTGCACACATGTTTATACCACCTCGTAGTGATACCAATTTAAAAACAAAAATCCACTAACGCTTTGTAAAGATATGTCAGAATCCATTCCATTTGATCCTGTTTGAATCACGGGTTAAGATTAAAACTAACAAAATCATGTCAAACTGGAGGAAACAAATTATTAATTATCGCCATACATTAACCGGATCAGACGCTTGACCTTTTGCAAACGAAAAAGTCGGGAACAAAGAAATACTGTACCGTAGTAACCATGGATATAAAAAACGCCTTTAATTTGGCTTGGTTATTCATCAGATGAGCCCCGAGAGTTTTAAGCTATTTAGCCAATGGAAAACTAGACGAAGGCACAATATTTGATCCTTTCAGGAATTCCTCAAGGGTCAGTGCTTGTTTCACTACTATATTATATTGTAGCGAGCTTAGGGTTCGCTGGATTAATCATTTTTAATAAACAAGAGCCGTTAAATCGATTTTGAATTAATGTAACACTTTATTAGTCCGTTAATAACAACCGTTACTTTTACCATACACATAACGATTTCTTGACTTATCGCTTCCGTACTTATCGCGTCTTTTACTGCTTACTTCTTACTTCTTACTTATCTTCCCGGTCTGCGTGCGACGTATTTATACCGTTTTTCCTCATTCTGATTCGGTGTTTCGTTTCCGTCCGTTCCATAGCCTCGAATTTTCTATTGCTCATAGTCGCCAGTTTTCTAGTACATTCTAGAATATTCTAGTACTTTGTTTCGGACTTTCTAGAATATTCTAGTACTGATTGTCAATGCGTCACAATATGATGTGTAATGGTTCACCGAAGACATTGTAACAATTACTGAGCAAGTACACGAGGTGGAAGCGACCACTAATGAGGCAATCAGGAAAAAAAAAAAAAACAACGAGAGCAGCCTTCATAACTAATCAAAAGCGTATGGAATATTTTAACTTCCATATCGCGAAACAGACCATACGATAAAGGAGGCTGTTAGGAAAATAGACTAAGATATAAATAACATCTAACATATAGACGTACAACATTATTGCAAAACCAGGGAATAAGATATGGTTAGACAATTATTGTGCCAATGATCTGCCGCACCAGGGTGGATAGACTTTACAAACGAAACAATTGATAAGTATGATGAGAGCAACATTTGCTTTGTCTACTAACAGTAGATATACCGACAATTAAAATTTACCTATTTCTGCTGAAACCAGCCAAAATGACTAGATGATGTCCGCACCAAGTTGGGTGCGGATAACACTTTTGACCTCGTCTTAAAGACGATCCCGGTGTACTCTGTGCAAAAAAGGGCCCCAACGGAGCTACTGAAGTTCAAATGTTCAGTTTCAAAAGAACCCTAGGTGTTTGGCTAAGGAGGAAGAAGAGAGCTGCCTTAGGAGGCTGCCCACGAGATTAGGCGGTGAAGCGTCCTTCCTGGAGTTCGAGCAGCGCCTACGGTACGCATTCCAGCCACAAGGGTCATACGAAGAATTGTGTGCACAGCTCTCCGTAATGCGCCAACCCCCTGCGGAAGATACTGTGGCGATTCTTTAATACATTCCCAGAGAACCGCCCATCCTCTTAAATTAACCACCTTCCAAACCCATAGTACTTACCTGCAATTAGGGGCAGCGTAAGCTCCCCTGCAGCATCTCACCTGAAGGTTAAACCTTATCAAGGAATGCATCACATTGAATTATTATATGAACCGTACCATATCTCCATCGGCTCGGCTTGTCAGCAATTATAATAGATAAATACTTGCTAGCCCGGTCGTAGCGGATGGGTTTTGCTACGGTTCATAACCATTTATTGCCCCAATGCCGAGGTTCGCAACACTTGCGACCAATTTTGTTTATCGGTTATCTACCGATCATGGGATTTGGGCACTAATATGATTCACCATAAACAATCATACCCCAGCCATGCCTACGATGACCCGCCTGAGATCTAAAGTAAACATACAGTATCTCACTGTGCGTTTTGCTTACCCGGATATTAATCGAAGATATAGCCATCCAGCCTGACCCTTTGCCGCCGTCGACGAGGTTTCTGCTGACTTATGTCAACAAAATAATTTGCCTCCTTGTGCACCGGAGCCATATGGCTAGATTGGATATTAGGTACATCGTTGTATCCCAGGAATTTTAAGCAAATACCATGACGACCCCTTTTGTATCATAGGCACATCATATACATAATGTGTGCCACCATTTGATCTGTGAAATAGCGTTTTTGTTTACTTTGAAACAAAAATCTATTTCGATTCCAGGCATGCATCTTCAACGATGTATGGGTACATCGCCCCCGACGATCGCACTTCTGTTTGATGAGGTGTCCACCGATCATCGTCCTCATCGCAGGGGATCGTACTTGTCCTATACGGACACATATAGAATCCTCCCTTATCTATGCAATTCGCGGCCATCGAACTGATGGATGTGAGTTGCATCACCGGAGTCAGATTTGAATCGCGCACCAGACCACACGTGTCGAGGACGTTGCCAGCGAGTCGAAGTCATCCGTCAATGAGTATACTCGTTTTTCAGCAGTTTTAATCTAACGGTGCGGTTACGTCTTAATTTAATATCGAAGAAATGGTTTTGTATTCGGCAAGTCAAGTTCGAATCCGTTCCGTTCGGACTAAGTGACTTTAAAGTTTAAACAGATTAATCGTATTTTAAGATAATACCAGTATATAGCAGAACAATGAAGGTCTAAGCGATAAAGGATACGTGAAATATATATAAAGAAACGACCGTGTTGTATTTTCCATTCCTCTGTTACGCACAACCTTTGGATAATTACGTGGGAAGAACAGTGTACGTCGAAACAATTTCCATCAGACTATCGGTGGTGTTTATGCTGAATCCGCGCCCATGCTTGGTGCACGAGTATAACACCCACAATACCACAGGCTTTGTTTCTCGCGTGAAGCAGGCTATATGCGTTGCATAGAGGGGGCGGATCGTTCTTCTACGGACAGGCAAATGGATGATAGTGAAGTACGTGTGATTCGAACTGACGCTATGACGGTTAGAATCAGCAAACATTTAACCAATGCTTAATTCATCACAGGACCACTTCCCGCACCTTTCGCTGGCTTTCGGGGATGAACCTCTCGATCACAAAAGGAGAGGTCTCAAAAAGAGGCGTTGCGGCTTTGTTTTCTTGGAACGTTTGGTCGAGGTTGGAAATTACTTAGTTGACACCACACCTTTCAACCTAGCCATTCCTCGACTCTTACCCATACCTCAACTCATTTAACTCTCGATGCACAGGTTACTCTCTCCCCACAGCCTACACAGGCCCACTACCTCACCCCCCCCCCCCCCCCCCCCACGCACAAGATCACCACTCACAACTAAATGCACTATAGTAATTGCAGGAAATACATTACAGGTAACTCCCTCCTGCGAATACACCTATAAATATTTCGCCTTATCCTTGCGGAAGGCCATTTGACACCGCAATGCTTTCCACAAATCAAAGTCAGTTACACAGGACTCACTTCACAGGCAATACTTGCCGATAAATGAAGCGAGCTATGCAACTTGGGATATGTTTGGTAGGTCATTCACTCAACGCGTCAACCCCAGTAAGCACTGGCAAGTTCTGCTGTGGAGGCCGCAACCCCGCCTATACTACAGGGTGGGTTCCCATCAACAGGACCCGAAGCCCCGTTGGCACAATAGCGTGACCGGATTTACCACGACCAACCAACCTAGGTCCAAGGCACTTGTTCATCGCACCCTCTAAGTGCCCGTATGGATTTCTGCTTTTGAACAAAATGGGACACATGTGATGAGTGTCTAAAGGAGCGAAACACTCCTTTCTTCCGGGATTACAGACAATATTGGCACAACATTAAGGATTGCCGTGCATACCATATCCCGCCACAACGTAATCCCGAGCTCCACAATAGAATAAGCCACCACACCAGCTGAGGGAGTTTCAGAAGAAGACAAATACTACCCAGTCTACAGCATTCGATGTTGCTGTGAATTTTGTGGCTGCAAATGTCACATGTGCGAAAGGTGAAATGGAAAAAAAACTCGAAATTCCCTACCAACACCAGTCCGTACTCGCACTCAAGTGGCCACGACTAAACGTCGATGCCAGAACCCATATAACTGTACAGTCAATCATAAGTGGCAGGAAGTTAAGCGAAAGAAGGGACCTCGAAGGGACACGCGACAAGGGTAGCGAACGTCGGAAGCTCCGGCACAACATCCTCGAGCCAAAAACGCATGCAGGCGAAAACCCTCCAACCTCACCAGTTCTGGGCCTACGAAGGCTCAAAAGTAGAGAGGCGTGCAAGGGAATAAGGGAGACCAACGCTAGATTCTCCGGCCACAACACCGTTGGATCACGGCAGGCGAAAGCCACTCCAGCTCTGCTGGTAGTGAGTCTACGAGGGCTCCAAACCAGACCAAAGTTTCCGTTTAGTTCTCAAAACCCAGGAAGCTCCGAGCACAACACCGTTTCTCGGACCCTGTTATTACAACAACGCCATACACTGAAAGCCAAAAGGCGTTAAAGAAGGCAACGTATTGGTAGAGCGTGCACCAGCTAACCCTTTGCAGGCCGAAATCTTTCTGAGCAGACCGGTCAGACTCTGACTTCTCTACAGTGTCGAATAAGCCCTTCGCCAGAGTCTAGAATAAAATCTTTGCAAAGCCGGACCCAAATTATAGACGCAAACTATATGCGTAAAGCAGGGCGCTCGGGAAAAATAATTGGGCGGGTGGAGTTGCAACCAACCAGGGAATATTCCATAATTACCCTGCAGTTAACACGTCAACGGAACTCAGCTCTGACGACGAATCGAGTGATCCCAGATTCCAGATGAAGCAATGAAGCATCAATCTACTGCCGCGTGTGCGAATTCGATTTTTAAACTCGAGTACATTCAACTGATGTGGAATTGTTATGTTATCGCTATGGTATATGGCTCTGCTGCATTTTCTTATTCGATTTTCGTTCGGTGTTCTTCACTATTTGCTTGTGTATTGTGTGTGTACCCACATTAAAAATACTTTACGTAAAGCCGCAATAATCTCTGTAGAAGAGTGATGTGTAAGCCCAACGGCCTCTCTCACAAAGTCAAACTGCTCATCTATAAACAAATAATCAGACCCACACTCACATACGCTTGTCCACTGTGGTATCATATAACATCGGCCCAAATGGAGAAGCTATGCACTTTCGAAAGGAAATGCTTCAGGCTGGTCACTGAACTCAACCGACAACCCAACTCTTGCAAATATTACAATAACATCCTGAATGAAGAGCTGTGAATATTTTTTTCTTAGAGTACTTCATTAGTTTAGTTATTTCATCCATTGTTTTCCGTTCACTCCTATCCCCATCCGACTGTCACTAAAGTTCCGACACGTATCAAAGGAAACACCAACACAGGAAGTGAAACACTAGATGCTTTTTTTTTTTGGAAATGTTCTTTTATTTAAATTCTCAATGCGGTTGGTAAAGCAAATCACACGTTAAATGTTCGCTCAACTTGGAATTCTAATTATACTATTACTGTTAACTTCGCCTTGTTGATATATTTTCTTTAACTGAAATTAGATAAAAATTAAGAAAACGCTTAACTAGAAACAGGTGATAAACAACTACGCGACGTACGCGTTCGCAGCGATACGGACCGCGGGAACGGCAACGACCATGGCGGTCGGCGGATGAAAAACGACTCAACGATATTTAACCGTTTTCGGGCGAGTTTTCCCAAGAAAGAAAGTGTTTCTCCCGTGGTGAAAACAAGGAAGAAAGACTTGGCAACGTATGTGTATGTGTGAGTGAAAATCACATTGGTTTTTTTCATACACAAGGCCATGGGAATGAACCTGAAACAAAGAAAGGAAAAAGGGATCGTGGAGTTCTTTGTTTATGTGAGAGGTTACTGGGAAATAAATCCAGAACTATGTAGGATAAAAGGGATGTATGGCCTGAGAGTTCAACTGAGTAAACATTAGATGCATTTGGGATACTAGGATGATTGAATTGTTTGCATATCGCCAGTACGTCTGCTGAAGGACACCGGTCTTTTGTTAGTCATGGTTTGAGTTAGGGAAATAGTCTCAACGTGGATGGTGCTAATTGAACGCAGCTGGTGTTGTACTATTTATCGCTGGCTCAAAGGGTCGACAGCCAACGTGTGCATAGTTAGTTTTTATGTACACATATTGAGGCTGGGATTAGCCAACTCAAGGGTAAGATTCCCTGATATGCGGTCGTATGATATGCGAACCGATGAATTTTATCACAGGGAATTTATGATAAAGTAAGAAAGAACTCTTAAAGGAAGTCTAAACCTAGCCTGTCGCACCTTGACCTAACAACTAACCTTTTATTAGTACAAAGATCGGGTTTGTACTCCAACATTAAATGCATACTTGTGTGCAAACCTCGATATGACACAATATAAAAAGGGCGGCCCATTTTGGTTTCGGGGCAGTCAATAACGAGCTTCCGAAACAAGCAGTCGAAATCCAGAGACCGAGGCAGCAGTCAAAATTAAGTGTGGAATATTGTGAGAATAAATGAAATAATTAAATAAAAACTTGAAACCACTCATCTCATTATTGGACCCATTGGAAAGGCAAAAGGGAGGTAAGCCAAAACAATTTGATAAAAAATAACACTACATTATTGGCGCAGCCGGTAGGATCAGGGAAGCCAAAGTAACACATTTATAAGTGCTTGAAAACCGCTGATCACTACAATAATACAATTCCAAGCGTACTGGGCACAAGACACCTTCAGCCCTACGTCCGGAGCTGAGTCTGGCTCCGGAGGTACGACTTGGTAATTAAAATCTTAAACCAACACAAAAAAAAAATTAATAATCTAATAAATAACAAAAGCGTGCCTGGGGCTATAACACCAGGAAGTGCTATAAAAAAAAATAATAATAAAAAAAAACAAAAAATTATCAAAAGCGTACCTGGGGCTAAAAAACCAGTGTCAAAAAAAAAAAATAAATATATATATATATATATATATATAAACTAAAAATTAAAACAGCAGCGGCGGTGAAACTGTTCCAAATAGGAAAAAAAAAACACTAAAAAACCACCAACAAGACACCAGTTGCCGAGTACCGGGACCAGCATTCTCCAACATAAAAACAAAAAACTACTCCAGCATAAGGAAATAGAACTCACATCAGGGAGATCCAACACGACACCAGTGACCGAGTAGCGGAGCACCGAGATTGGTATGTCGAGAATTTTTTGTTGTATCAGTAATAATATGATAACACTGCGAAATTGGTTCTATTAAAATCAACTTTAAAAATTTTCAACAAAATTTTGCAAGTTAAAATAATTTCTGTGAATTAGACAATTTCAATGCGTTTTTGGCTTTATTAAAATAAGTTTCCAAATTTTCAACATAATCCGAGAAGTTTAAGATAATTCCATAACAATATAATTTAATAGATAACACTTTTAATGAAAAAGTGCGCCTTTGGTTTTATTAAAATAAATTTCCAACTTTTCAACAAAATTGTATAAGTTAAGATAATTTCCTATGAATTACCTAACATTTTCAATGATAATAGTTAAAGTAAATTTCCAAATCTTCAACAAAATTTTACAAGAAGAGATAATTTGCAGTAAATAAATCGAATTACCAGTACATAGACTTGGGAATATATACACTGAGGAAAAAGGTGCATTAGTGCATTTGTTCTACCTTTCTTGAACCCCTTTTTAAACATAAAAACATAGGCTTAACAATACTCTGCCCCCTCAATTCTGCTGGATCTATATCTGTCCAGATTGTGTACCTACCTACAACTTGTATTTTGTATTTGTATATTTGAATTTCTAAACAAATTTATAATATTGACACTCGGCCTTGGGATAGCAGACACCTAAAACATACATACCTGTACCTCCTCTTCCCCGTTCATATTGCCACCACTATTCTATCTCCTCTTTTGATCTATGGAACAAGGAACCACCTCAAAACCTGGTACGCCCCACGACCTTGCGCCTCGTTCACCCAAGAAACCCCGTAGCGGAACTATAATCGAAATACGAGGGTTGCCTCTTATGTTTCGGGATTTGGCAACCCTAGTGTTGCAATCCGGCAATTGACAGCTCTGTCGTAAAGTTGGACATTTTTGAGGTTATACGCACTCAGAACGTTTTGACATACGAGCGCTATTTGTGTTGTTTACAGTAACTTAAAAGATTCATCTCGGCCCAAAAATGGAATTAAATCGTCAACATATTCGTGCGATTATTTTTTACAACTTTCGGTGTGGATTAACTCAGAAACAGTGCATGGATGAACTTAATTCAATTTTTGGCGATGAAGCTCCATCAAGGACCAGTGTTTATCGATGGTATGGTGAATTCAATCGTGGTCGTAGTTCACTCCAAGATGAATTTCGTGAAGGTCGTCCAAAATCAGTTGTTGTTCCGAAAACCATTGATGCTGTGCGCGAACTGATATTGGAAGATCGTCATGTGACCTATCGTGAGATTGAGACAACCTTAGGCGTTAGTGGGACCAGCATACATTCAATATTGCATAAACATTTGACTGTCAAAAAAATTTGTTCGCGTTGGATCCCACACAATTTGTCAATCGCCCAGAAAAAGGCTCGTGTCAATTGGTCGAAAGAAATTCTCAAAAAATACGGTCGCGGTGCTTCGAAACACGTCTATGACATCGTGACAGGTGATGAATCGTGGATTTACGCGTATGAGCCCGAAAATAAACAGCAGTCGACTGTCTGGGTGTTTCAAGATGAGCCAAATCCAACAAAAGTTGTTCGCGCACGGAGCACTTCCAAGCAAATGGTCGCCTGTTTTTTCGGAAAAACTGGACATGTCGCAACCGTACCACTAGAACAACGCAGAACAGTCACAACCATTTGTTTGCCGGTTGTCTTCCAAGAAATCAGGAAAACCAACCCCCGAAGACGGATCACTCTTCACCACGACAATGCGAGCTCTCACACATCGGCTGCGACAACTGCATTTTTGAGCACCCAAAACATCGATTTGATGGGTCATCCGCCGTATAGTCCTGACTTGGCACCGAATGCCTTCTTTTTATTCCCGTACGTAAAAAACAAACTGAGAGGTAAACGTTTTTCGACACCTGAAGAAGCGGTTGCTGCATTCAGAATGCATGTGTTGGAGATACCTCAATCAGAGTGGCAAAAGTGTTTCGACAATTGGTTCAAACGCATGCAAAGGTGTATAGATCTTCATGGGGAATATTTTGAAAAAAAAAATAAAGTGATTTTCGATGATCAATATTTGTTTTTGTTCTCTAATCCCGAAATATAAAAGGCAACTCTCGTAACACCTCCGAACAAAACTCGCGACCCCAGCCCAAACCTATCAGAAATTTCAGCTCCCCAGCGCCAAACGGATCTCGCATCTTTTGAAACAATGGCTATTGATTACACAAAGGTTGCGACGCTGTTAGCACAGCTAATCCCCATCTTCTCCGGGGAACCAAATCCACACATAGGTGCGGAGCTGGAAACATTTTTAGATTGCTGCAAAAGGGTTTTAAACTGCCTCAGGACTGAAGAACATGTGGCCTTCCTACAAATATCCCCACTAGGCTACGGGGAGAAGCCTCCGCCTTATTCGCGTCCACTCCATTCGCATCTTTTAAGGAAGCCGAGGATGTGCTGAGAAAAGTCTATTTGCCGGTAGAAAACTACCAAGACCTGGTAAATAAGCTTTTAGCTACTCAACAAAACCCAGGAGAAGCTATTATCTTATTCCAACTACGACTGAAAAAATCATTAATGGAATGTAAGAAAGCTGCGGAGCTAAAATATGACCCCACACTGTCCGAGGCGGTAAAGGCACAATTAGATGACTTTGTGAAAAGCATCTACATGAAGCGGTTGATAAACACGTACCATCGGCAATTTTTAGTATTAATGGGCGATACACCGATGGAAACGTTAATGGAAAAAACATTGGAGTTGGAACAAATCTAACAACCTCCGCTGCCGTTAACCTCTTCGCAGATTTCGTTTAATTCTCTTTCATCTTATTTATCAATAGCACCTCCGATTCCCTATAAACCAATTTTAGATACCCAAATGGATCAGCCTATGGCACAAATAACGCCCAATACCCCAGATGTGGAAACAATACCGCACATACAACTAATAGCACAGGGAATTCCACACCTAGAGGCGCAAATACTGCCAGCTGACCAACCATACCGGTGAACTGTTGGAATAACGAAACCAGACCCCCTCAGCATACCCCTGACACATGCAGACCCTCTCAGCAGAATAACCTGCAGTTACTGCAACAAAAGGGGGCATGCCTATGAGGATTGTGTGAAAAGAAAGAACACACCCTTTTGCACACACTGCCAGCAATTAAATCACGTAAAAAGAGTTCTGCGATCCTAAATCGCTACTCCCAACACCTTTCAATTTTCATCCACTCTAGAAAATTAATCTATTCTAGATTAATCTTCTTTTCTGACGGAGGGAGGGATGTTGTGATTCGTAATCACAACTCCTTTAGCTACCACCTTACCTAAAACCCCCTAACCTATTCCATTCCTATACGCAAAATTCTTAACTGTCCCTAAGGTCCACTATCCTGGATACATTCCCCTCCGAGAGGACCGCATGTGCAACAGACTAAGTCTAAACCTAGTCTGTCGCACCTAGACCTAACAACTAACCTTTCATTAGTACAAAGATCGGGTTTGTACTCCAACATTAAATGCATACTTGCGTGCAAACCTCGATCTGACACAATATAAAAAGGGCGGCCTGTGGGGGTGGAAGTATGAGTGCGCCGGCGTACGACGCTGTTTCACGTCCCTGCCCCATCACTAATACCGCTGAATACGAAAACACGGTCACCAAGAACAATGAGGAAAACACATCCAGGAATTGCAGCACGGAAAATTAAACACTTTATTTATTTATTTAAACTATTTAAAATTCGGGAAGGTTCACAATTATTTTACTCGTAAGGTCATACTAATAATGACACGACTCGACTGTTATTAACCCGCGTAGTGTATAAACTTGCCGTACCGTACTGTGTGCACGGCACGGCGAAGGGGAGAAGACCCGACCGCACTGAAGATTGAATTACGACTCAACCATATCTTGCTCGTTCAGAGCTCACTTGCTCATCGTGATCATGGTGGTATGTGTGCCTAGAACAAAGAAAGACATAAAGTGCATTCCTAGGATACGATTTCGGTAAAGCAAATAAAACCGAAATCGTCGGATGCCAATGGAATCTTTGTTGGAACATGTGCGGCTAAACAAAGAGACGATGATTCGATGTGAAAATGTGCTAATTGGTTTTAGCTAGGTTACTGGGAAATGGTGTTTATGGCATCGCTAGTAAGGGTACGTATTGAATATCCATTTGCATTGTTTATGCTTGGATTTCAATTGATGCCAAGGGACGCGGAATGCGTATTTGCTTTGGGTTGCACATTGTGCGAGTCAGGGAATTTTATTGCTGGGAGAAAAACGCCGCCAGCCAATGTATACATAAAGAAATTTATCGTATACATGAATGAAGGTAGGAATAGGCGACGCCATGATAATTATCTCTGGCTGGAATGGTTACATGATATGTGAACCGAGGGTTTTTCTCTTCAGGATAATTTATGATAAGGAAAGTAAGAACTTTTACAGGGGATTTGTAAGCGAAGGAATGCTTGAAACGGTAAGAATTCTTTTGCAGGTACTTTTGGGTTTTACGAATTGGATCTATTTGATGCGTGAAGCATTTATGATGCTAATGCGAATTGCATTACCGAAAGCTTATGCAGACTGGGTTGTGGTTATGGGAGTTTTTTCAGGAAGGCGAGCCGTGGGATCTGGCGGAACCGCCACAGGCCCATCTTGGTTTCGGGGCAGTCAATAACGAGCTGCCGAAACAGGCTGTCGAAATCCAGAGGCCGAGGCAGCAGTCAAAATTAAGTGTGGAATATTGTGAAAATAAATGAAATAATTAAATAAAAACTTAAAACCACTCATCTCATTATTGGACCCATTGGAAAGGCCAAAGGGAGGTAAGCCAAAACAGTTTAATAAAAAATAACACTACAGTGCTAATGCGATTGGGTTAGGGAAATTATGTGATAGGATAGAAGTTATGGGGGTCTTTTAGGTAAGTGAACCGTGGGGTCTGGTGGAATCGCCATAACTCCACGACCCATTTTCAGAAAATTTTATTTTTATTGTTTTTTTCTAACAAACACTAAGACGCAAGTCTAACAAATTTACAAAGATTTCAATAAAGACGAACCAGTAGTGTTGGTATTTGGCCTCGCTCCCAGGTAGCGTGTCTTCTTGTCCTGAAAAGGATGAGGGATCAAACTCAAACCTGAGGGAAGAGTAGCGACCGATCGTAGACGAAGCTAGTGCCGCAAACTTCCTAGGGCAACAGCTAGCGGCTTCTACTGGCTTCCGTGGGGCAAGTGATGCTCGGCGTCAGTGAAAATCTGTGGATAAACTAAAAGGGACGAGAGCGACAGCTCTACTCACCAGCCAAGAATATAACTCCGATTTATTTTAAGGCGTACAGCGTCTTCTTTATTTTGTCAATTATAAGTTGTTCAGGATTTACTATCCTGTTGGTTTCCTCCAGCACTTCCTCCAGGGACCATGTACATCTATCAACTGCCGTTTTTTTTTTTTTTTCAAAACTGTATTTATTTGACCAAAAATGAATAGTTACAATAAGTAATACAGCTAACTTATAATAGATTTGTTACATATTAAGTGTTTACATGTTATTTGTTAACATTTTTCAAACAATTCTTTTTTATGTGCTTAAGATTTAATGGGAATTATATAGATTGGTAGTTTTGTTTTTCCTGGAAAAGGTCAGGAGAAAAACCAGGAACTCTGTTTATTTTAACTTAGCCTACTTAAAATTACTTAACATAACTTAATCTAACTTAACCTAATCTTATATACAATTTACAATATTTGATATTGCAATGATAGTGACAATTCGAATTTGACTTAAAAATAATATTTACAATTTTTAGTTATGGATGTGGGATTTCTTGTTGTGATTGAGAGTAGTAAGGGATAGGATCAGGTATGTTCTTGAAGGAGGGGAGAGCCATTCGATTCTGTGTTAAAGGTAAGGATCTTGGAGAATGGTTGGATGTTGCTGTATTTGAAATGATTGGGTGCCATTTCGGTGTTGTGGTACACGATCTCGTTTAGATTGTTAACCAGTCTGCCTGCGGCGAAGAGGATCCTGATTTGGAGACAATTACGGTAGTGAGCTCCCGTATTGGAGGAGGGTGATGGTAGGTCCGTTATTATCGGGTTGGGATTGTTAGGAAGGTTTTCTATGAAATTTATCGACAGTTCTAGGATCCGTCTATCCAGTCGTTCGATGCTTGCGGTGTTGTAAAGGTCGTTGTTACAATGGTATCTATATGAGTTGGTTTTGCGGTGTAAGCCAGTGATAAACCGGAAATATTTTCGTTCAAACACTCGTAATTTCTCCATTTGGGAGGGTGAGATGTGGTACCATAATGGACAGGCGTATGTAAGAGCCGGTCTGACTATCTGTTTGTAGATGAGCTGTTTGACCTTAAGAGAGAGGCCTTTAGGTTTCCATAACACTCGTCTGCACAGGTTAAGCTGTATTGAGGCTTTTTGAAGAGAATTTTTGATGTGGGTTGAGAATGACCAGTTGTTGGAAAGGGTTACTCCCAAATATTTTAGGGTTTTGGAAGGTTTTATGAGGGTGTTATTAAGATTTAGTTTAATTTTGTTGTGGCAACGTTTAGTGTTGTTTGTGCAGTGAGCGTTTTTGCCCTTAAACACTGTTAGCTGGGTTTTGGTTGGGTTGAGGCGAATTTTCCATTTGTTAAAGTATGCTGAGATGAGCGGGAGGAAGTTGTTAACGCGGTTTCTGGCTGCTTTGACAAATCGACTGCTAGAGTAGATTAAAGTATCGTCAGCATAATTTAGCATTACACCACTAGGTGGAGGTTGGGGAATATTGGATGTGTATAGAAGATATAAAAGTGGTCCAAGAATGGATCCTTGGGGAACTCCTGCGGTTATGTTGTGAGTTTGTGAGAGGGAAGAATTTATTCTGACCATGAATTTCCTCCCAGAAAGATAAGATGCTAGGAGCTTTGTGATGTTGGAATTCAGACCAAATAAGCAGTGCAGCTTATAAAGAAGTCCTGAGATCCAGACACAATCAAATGCTTTGGAGATATCGAGAGATATGCATACGGCAGGGCATTGGTTTTCTAGACCAGTTGTGACATCGTGTGTAAGTTTTAGTAGCGCATGGCAAGTAGAGTGTCGCTCACGAAAGCCAAACTGAGAATTAGGGATGAGAGCGTTATCACTGCAAACGAGAGAAGGTTTTGGTAGATCTTACATTCCAATATTTTGCTTAGGGTGTTCAATAAAGATATCGGACGATAGTTGGAGGTGTTATTGGGACTGCCGGACTTTTTAACGGGAATTACTACCGCAATTTTCCAGTTCTCTGGGAAATGTGAAGCATTTATGATATGGTTAAGAAGGACTGGAATGGGAAGTCGTTTTGGTGGGTGAAGCCTTTTAAATAGAAGGTGTGGTATTCCATCTATACCGGTCGATTTTTTGTTGGGTGGCGATTTTATGAACTTGATGAGTTCATCTGTGGTTAAAAATGTGGTGGTGTCTGAAGGATGTGACGCCTTGTTTGTGTCGTTAAATTCTCCGATGAAAGGAGTATAAGATGCGGGTAAACTGTGTGAAATATATTCGTTGACAGTATTTCGAAAATTAGGGACTGAGAGGGAATCATTTTGTTGATGGATTTTTGAGAAGTGATCAGCCAGGCAATTGGCTATGTCCGTGTCGGTTTGGATAAGATTATTGTTGAATGGGTTGATGAGGTGATCGATTCGCGGTTTAAACTTCCGACCAGTTAATCGGTTGATGTTTTTGAAGAGATCACGATTGGGTTTAATATTGTTAAGTGTTGAGGTATAAGTCTGATCCGCGAACATTTTTAAATGTTCATTTATTAAGGTGGTCAGGAGTTGGATCTGACTTTTAATAAAGGGGCAGAATCTTATATGAAGTTTTCGGCGGAATTGTTTTTTGAGACGTAGCAATTTAGTTAGGATGCTGGGTAATGGTTTTCCTAAATGATTATGAGGTATGGTGGTGGGTGTATTGCTGGTGAAGGCATCCTTCAGGGTCTGCTCAATTGTTAGGGCTGCTCGATCGATATCAGCAGGGATTAGGTTAGAAGATTCGGGGATTTGCAAATTAGAATACCTTTCGGCGACGTCTCTATTGACCTTTTTCCAGTTAGTCTTGGAGAAGTTCGGGACAGGACTGTGTGAGTAGAGCAGTTCGAAGGAGGGAACTTTGATCGAGGTGTGAACGGAACCATGGTCAGAGGGAAAGAGGAAGGATAGGGGTAGGGGGGGGGGGGGGGGGGGGGGGGCGTTGAGTAGACATCAGCCGACTTGAGAAAGAAGTCAATTGTTGACCGCGTTGAGTTGGTGACACGAGTTGGCTGCAGTGGACTGTCGATATACGTATATGGGTGAGATGAGAGGAGGTCCAAAAGTTGGCACCCGTATTTGTTATTCTTTATGTCGTTGAATGCTGTATGTCGAGCGTTCCAGTCTCCACCGATTATGAATGGTGCGGGGAGAGACTGTCTGATTATTTGAGATATGTCAGAGTCAGGAAAGTCTGGTTCTCGTGTTGGGTGGATGTAAACGGATGTTATTATGATTACTTTTTTGTTTTCACAAAAAAGTTTAACTGCCGTGTATTCAATATTGAAAATATTGGCGAACCTGATTTCGGTGAACTGAAGTTTATTATTTATTAGGATGCCGGTACCTCCATGGGATCCAGTAGTTCTGGGGTTGGAAATAAATGTATAATTGGGGATGTATACTCGGGAGTTCCTCGATAGTGTGGTGGTGAGTATACTCGTCTGTCACTCGGGAGACCGGGGTTCGTTTCCCCGTCGGGGACCCTCTGGCGCAAGACTAATGACCTTGCCCGGAAAAAACAAATCATTATGGAAAATTTAACAAGCCTCAGGACTTGCTAAATAAGGCCAAGACCGGTCCCCGGTTGTAGTGCCGATGATGATGATGATACTCGGGAGTTGGACTTAAGCCACGTTTCTGAGAGGAGAAGGATGTCTGGGGAGAAGGTTTTAACAAACAACCGTAAGTGTTGCTTATGGATGTTGGAGTATATAGACTCTGCGTTGAGGGCGACTATAGTTAATTCAGACATTGAGGGAAAGAATATGGGAGGTTATAAGTGAGAGAATCTGACCTTTTTTTCGATATCCGACATATGCTTCAATGTAGGAAGCATAGTTTGTAGACTCTTGATGTAGCCCATGATGTCCAGGTTGAAGCCAATGGAGTTGGGGTTGTTTGACGTCGGCGTGTTTTGATTGTTTTTGATGACATCCGCATATGATGTTCCTGGCCTTCTAGGTTGTGGTAATGTGTTCTGCTATGTGGATTTGGTGGTTGCGGATTTGTTGGTTGTTGCTGGTTTTGTTCTTCTTTGGAGAATTCTCAATTTATGCCGGCACTGGGAGAAATTGGCTGGATGTGGACCTCCGCAGTTACAGCATGTCACAGCGATTCCCTTAGTAGTAATGGATCCATCGGGGTTTGTGGTTTGGATTTTTCCTGGTTCCATACCTTGTGGATTGACCTTACATTCTCCTGGTTGATGTTCATCGGCACATCTGCCGCATCGTATATTTAGGTGGCAAGCCACCGCCAAGTGTCCCGAGCCTTGGCATCTCTTGCAATGAAAGATACTTTGTTTATGAGGCTCCTCGATGCTGATTTTATGGGTAAACAAGTACTTAATTTGTTTGAGCTTGTTGGTGTCTTCATTTGGAGCGAGTTGGATAATCCGTAGGTTCCTCAAGTTATTTTCCCGCATGTACGGAGTTTGAAAATAGTCCAGCCTGTGGATTTTCAGCTCTGGGCAAATCCTGATGATCTTCGACGCTAGCTCTTCGTTGGTCCAAGTTGGGTCAATGTGCCTAATGATGAACGTTGTTGGTTTGAGCTGATGGTGTTGGAACGTAAAAAATTGGTGTTGTAGTTCCGCAAGTTTTCTAACGGTTTTCTTGTGATCAACCAGAGTTGTTGTTTCAATGGAGACAGAGGAGCCTTTAGTGTTTGTGGTGAAGTTGCGGTGTCTTAGGGCATTTTCTACTATTAGAATTATTCCCTGTTTACTGGTCACATTTTTTATGTATATTGGTGGTGGTCTAACATTTTTGTGCTGGGCTGGTAGGGGACTCGGTGCTGGCTTGGCTTGTTTGGTGGTTTCCTTATGGGCTGATGATAGTTGTTTGGGTGGAGATGTTTTTTGGTTTAAGCTGGGAGAAGGCATCATCTCCATACTGGCATCGTCGCTGTTTTGGCTGGGTTGCTTTAGAGAGTGAATTTCCTCCCAGAGTTGTTTCACCTCTGTTGTAAGCTGTTGGGTGTATTCCACGGCATCGTGGAATTTTGATTTCGTAGTCAATGTGGTTTTTTGGTTGATTTTTCATTTTTGTGGTCTTCTTTGATGAGTTTTGAAGAGTTTCACTGGCTCTTCTCTTCCGTTCCAATAAATATTCCCGGGTAGCGCTCGGATCGTTGTTTGGCATCTGTGAAGACAGATTTCGACTACGACATCCAGCGAATATTACACGTGTTTGGGAGTGTTTGTATGGCTTTTTTTTTTTTTTTTTTGTAACTATAACTTTCGCAATTTATCACACAACAAGATTCGGTGTGAACGCGATCGATCGTCGACGACTTAACGTCTACAGATTCAATTTTTCAATTTTATTCGTCAACGAGCACACGATGAATACGTCTATCCGCATGAACGATCGGTGAGTGAATGTGCGCGGAGATCGCGATGCATCATCCTTTTAATTGAAAACAAATCGAGATTATGTATCTTGAAACGAACGTTTCAGATGGGAAATCTCGTTTTCGGGTGTGGTGTTCAATGTGCTCATTAGGCTAATGGTTCGGTTTTATGAGTTCTCATGAAACTATTGTGCATATTAGGATATGCATTGGAATTTTGGTTTTTTGTTTTTGTTATCCGTCTGGCTTATGCAGACAAGAGTTTGGGTGTTCTTCGGATGGGTAACACAAGATCCGTGGGAATTAGGTATTGGTTTTTGAATTAGTGCATTTACAAGTCATAAAACATCTGGTATGTGAAGATATGCATTAGGATGTTTATGATTGCTTGAATTGTGTGTCGGCGGAAAATAGATATCCCTTTGTTTAGACACATGCACATTTTGGGCTTTGCATCTTGCAGGAATTTGAATTGAATTGAATTCAATGTTTGTGAGTTTGAACGTCTAGTTCGATTTGGTTGACATTCAATTCAATGTTGATTTGGGCGTAGGGATTTGTATGCGGGGGAAGGAGATTGTTTCTATGGGGTAAGGAAATTGTAGGGCTTTCCGGAGCACTACAGTAGTTTACTTCACAATCACGATTGAAGACTGTGGTGATGGTTTGTTTCTATTATTTTTTTCCAGGCAAAATATCACTTTCGGTAGTATGCACAATTGACAATTGAACAATGAAACTAAGAGGAAACCTGGAACCATGTAATTTCTTTATGCACACAATGGTGTTCAGAAAATTTCCTACATGTTTCCTCTAAGTATTATCATTATCACTGTTCAAGTGAATTTGAAGAAAAGCAATCAGCCCTTTAAACGCCTTCTCACAATGGCAGTGAATCAGAGTACATCGATTTATCTTAGAAATCAATTTTTAACATACGGGTATGCACAACTCGTTCTTCAGCCGAACTGCACAAGCGTGTACATGTTTTCGTGTCATTACTATTTTTAACGGTTAATACTCGCTATCCTAACTCATTTCCTTATGATACCTTCTTTCTTTATTCGCTTTCACATCGGTCACCAGGATTGGCGTTAGAGGTATAAGTTGAATATTTTAGGGATGCAACATAATACCATGTTTTAGGGTTATAATACAATACTTTTTTTTTTAATCTAAATAAAATTTCATATTAATAATTTGTTAACATAACCTGTGTACAGTTTAGTACCAATATGTACTCGCCCAACACCCACTAATTTCCGCAAATTTCCCCTCTCTACCTGTAAAGGAAAGAAAACTCGTCAAGTAGCTAACAATAGATAACAATATTTCTACATATCTCAACGGAATTCCAGTTCCCAAAGCAGATTCAGCGAATTATCTCGGTATACATTTGGATAGCAGACTAAACTGGAGATATCATGTGAAACAAAAAGCTGAACAAATAAAGCTGAAACGTAGACAGATAAATTGGTTAATCGGGAATCACTCTCAACTCAATTTCTATTGTAAAAGATTGATCTATCGATCTATCATCGAGCCGATCTGCATATTTGGAATCCAATTATGGGGCTGTACAAATATAGATATAATTCAACGAAGCCAGAATAAATTCCTTCGTATTATCACGAATGCTTACCATTTTGTGAAAAATCAGGAAATTTATGATGACGTAGAGATCAAATGGAGTTATGAAGTTATCCAAGAAAATGCTGTCAAACAAGAACGACGCCTACATTATCATACCAACGTAGAAGCTATTCAACTCTTGGATATTACCCACGAATTGAGACGGCTAAAACGGACGACACCTCATGAATTAACATGTTAAAATCTAACATACTTAACATAAATCGAGTTGGGAGCTGAACACTCGTCTAGTAAACCCTTACACGTTTTACTTAATTAAACTAAATAAACTACAATTTAAACCTAGTATTAAATTAAATTGTTAAGATTATACTCGTATTCATATCCAATAAAAGATGTTATTAAAAAAAAAAGAATTCGATATCAAACAAACAGCTAGAGAGAAGACTAAAGGAGAAGGCGAGAGATTTTCTGACAACGAAAAATTTTATGTAATAAATAATATTTCATAAAATAAAATAAAGTGATAAAACAAACTAGCCAGGTGAACAGGGGGTCACAAGGATCAACGTCCCCTGCACCCTGAATACCGGTCAACAAGCAACGACCGCTCCACGGTACGCCCCCCAAGTAAGTCCTTTACTATAATCATAATTATATTGTTTACAAATTGATAACATTTTATACAACATACCCATTTCCTTCGACGATCAACACATGAGAATTTACAAGCCTAATAAGGATTCTAAAAATAGCATTTATAGCCGAATTCAATTGGTTGTGTGTCGTTGAGGGTGTATTCAAACAAAATTATGCCGGCAGAAGCTTTAAATAATCGAAGCGTTGCCTGAAAATTGATCCCAAATAAGCAGATGCATAAAGTTGAATAACATAAAAAGGTTTGCCTTACTAAAAGTAGGCTCTGAATTTTTGATAACTATAAGATGAGACGAGACCTTTAGGGTGTGCGCGAAAAGCTTCGATTTCGAAATTGAGGAATACCGCCATCCATTCGTAGTTCACAATTAGGTTTACAAAAGAAATTAGTTCAAATTTTAAAAACATCTCTATTAATTCTCAAACTCAAAATGTATAGTTCAACCTCTTACTTTCAATTAGTACGTTCCTATGCTCAATTTCTAATTAGTCTTGTAAGGATGCCTGATCTGGAGAACTGAGTTGGTTTATGAATCACGTAACGTACAAAACATTTGAAGGTTCTTAAACTAGTAATCACTTTGATTAAGTTGGTGTGGGGGAACATTTCACTGTTTTTGCTACATAATAACAACTTGTGCATTCAAAATCATATCTAAGTTAAAAGATAGTGCAGCGTCTACGGTTGTTTAATAATATTTAAAGTTTAATTATGAAATTCATTTGAAAATCATATTTACGTTTCTACAAGGCTTTGCGCGTTAGTTTTTTCATTAACGAAATTATAATTTTTTAATCACGAAAAAGAATGAAAATTAGCTGTGATAATACTACGTATACCGAAAAGTCCAGAAATTTCAATGAAAATGGGCGTTTTTGGACAAAGTTGTATATAACATAATTACCCCCGATGGATACACAATTGGTATAGTGATTTTCCAACATTTCGATGCCCTTTCTGTAGTACGAAACGTCCAGGCCTTCGAAATACGCCTCAGTTTCCGCGATGACCTTTTCATTTGATCTGAATCTCTCTCCCTGCAGCCACGGCTTGAGGTTTGGGAACACATAATAGTCGGGGCTAAGTCTAGAGAATATGGTGGGTGAGCAACCAATTCAAATCGCTATTGATCCAATTTGGCCATCGCCTTCAAATATGTGTGTGACTGTGCGTTATCGTGATGGTACAGATCTTTTTTCTTTGTCATTTGAGGTCATTTTTTTTTATTTCATCGTTCAGTTTGTCCAATAACGCTGCATAATACTCTCCTGCGACTGTTCTTACCTTGTGCAGGTAGTCGATAATGATTATGGCATGCCCATCCCAAAAAACGGAGGTCATAATCTTCCCGACCAAGCCTTAGTATTTTGACCGCTTTGGTCGGCTTTCGTGCTATTCCAGCCACCTTGCAGACTGCCTATTGAACTCAGGGGTATGGTCAACGGTCAGCAAAAGCGGCATCCAGCGTCGATGGCTTTTCCATCTCCAACAGATCGTGCAAAATGTGTTCCGCCCGTTATTTTGAGATGCCCACGGCTTCAGCTTACTCGCGCAACTTTGCAAATGATTCGATGCACTTGCTTTACGATTTCCCCATTCGTCGCCTCTTTTGGCCTTCCAGAACGAGGCGGGTCTTCGGTGCTTGTACGACCCATTTTAAATTCACTAAATCACCGATAAACTGTTTTTAACGAAGGAGCAGATGTGGGATAGCATATCTGCAACCATTGCAATGATTGCTCAGAAGTTTTTCTCATTAAAAAATGTTGCAAAATAATTTTGCAACAAAATAAATATAATTAAAATATGTATAATCGAACTCACGTCTTGCTCCGTTGGGGTGGTTTCGCCAAACCCCACGGCCCACTTACCTGAAAAACCCCATAACTACATCCCAATCGCCATAAGTTTTCGCTAATGCAAGGGCATTAGCACCTTAAGTGCTTTACGCATCTAGGTTATCAAATTTATAATCTAAAAGTCCCGGTAAAAGAAAACCTACCTTTCATGCATCTCTTCGCATACAAATTCCCTGTAAGAATTCTCTTCTACCTTTTCGGGAATCTTAAAACCTATTAGGTACCTTCGGTTGCCAGGCAAATTCCAACTTTCCCACACCTGCACCGCAATCTTCACCCAGCATAAACATTTCCTTCTACCAGGACATTATTGCTTTCAACACATTACATGAAAATTCCTGAAAGATTCTGTTCACACATCTAATGCATCATTAGAATTCTCTGGAAAATAATTCGTCTGCATTACATGTATTATAAGTAGGAAAACTATTCCGGCACCATTGTTTGCCAAGCAATTTTGTTCCTCATGTGCACCCTTATCTTCCCACATGCACGTACCTTGCAGACCCTTTGTCCGAGGGACAAAAGCAAATACGCGCATCTAGCGTCTAGTGCCATAAAACCGAATTCCTACGCATGTAAACATGCATAATATCCAACCGATGATTTGTTTTCCCACTAACAAACAATCTCCAATTCCTTTCTCTGCCGCAACGAGTTACCCGGCATATACAAATGCAAGCAAGGGTTTCGTTTAATCCATCAACCCATTAGCACCTTTTCCCAATGTCTATTCGTATATTTACACTAGGGCGTCACTCATCTAAGACTTTTATGATGCCCTCGTCTCATCTTTTCTCTTACCACATTTCTTCGAAGCATCGTTGTCTATTTATTTAGACGCGGTGCACTTCATAGACAACGACATTCTCGATCCCCTTGTCCTTGCCGCCTGCCTGTTTTGTTTTGCCATTGCCTTTGCGCATGGGTAAACAACACAGATCTGAACGATCACACACATACCACCACGATCTCCATTACGAGATCTGGTTTTCTATTCCACCAAGAGAGACTTTACGTTTCTTTGGTGGTAAGTAAATACATATCCATAGTGGAAAGGATATCTACCACCACACCACAAACTCACCCCAAACGAGGGTTGTATCTCTGAGTCCATTTCCATCTGCCGACCACGCTGGTCGCGCTGACTTCCACTCTCCGGTGCACGCGGAGATGCGTTTATACCCGGAGTCGGGTGTGTGCTAATCTTCAACATTTAATTTTTGACCGGTCGTGTTTCAGTGCGTGGTTATTGTAGCTACGATATTAAACTAAATATAAACATTCTTTTACCAAAAAAATAACATTAATAAAAAAAATAAAAATCATTTAGTATTTGTATTCTTCTTGTGGTGATCGTCCGCATTAATTCAATTTTTTAGTTGGTTTCAACATGAGGTCATGAACTTCCGTGTTCCTATAGGCCAATAAATAGTAAATAGTAATAGTAGTTGGTTTCAACCACCGACTAGACTTAATCACGCAACCAACATCAGCTGTCGACTTTTTAAAACACAAGAGAAATTATTTCCAAAAGTAAGCAACGAACATTTCCAATTAACAAGACGAAAATATCTCATTGGAGTCCTTTTATACTGGGAGACAAATCCCCCCCCCCCCCCCTTTACCATTCACTGATTCCTTGGAATTTTGTTGCGGATCTCGCTGGCCTGAACCCCTCCCCAGTAAATCGTCAGGTGCACAAGTATATAATGGCAGGTAACAGAACATTCGAAACTAAATTCTAATGAAGCAGTGAATGGAAAGACGGTGGGGGGGGGGGGGATTCGTCTCCCAGTATAAAAGGACGTCACTGAGAGATTTTCGTCTTGTTAATTGGAAATGTACATGAGGGGAGTGAACTCGGCGCATAGGCTGGCGTCACTAACAGTATGCCGTGCATTCCGAACGGTATCCGAAGATGCCATAAATATTTTGGCCGGGAGGACACCACCTGACATTGTAGCTAAAAAAAATGGCGCATTGCATAAGGTCTGTGGGGGGGCTTGCTGCGAGGGGTCTGGGTTGTGGTGTATGGTGGTGAGGGGGTTGGTAGTATGGTAGCGTGTTGTTTGTATGGTGTACGAGCACGGGCACGGGTTAACAAATATTCTCACGCTTGTTCCACCGAACTCGTTCCACTGAATCACCAAATTAAACACCGTGGTATTGTGTGGTGCTAACCGGGCACCGTTTTCTTAATGTTGCGTGCCGGCACAGGCACGTGTTCACATAAAGCCCCACGTCTATTGCTGCGGAATGTCCAACCAGAGAGACCAAACGATGGTGTTGTTGTGTATAAACGTTTTTTATTTGAAGTGGTATAAATATTCGTTAAGTTTGAAGTTCTAATTTTGCCAACGGGTGAAGGAAAACGATTTTTTAAACAATGGATGTTAACCGGACTTAAGAACTAAAACTTGTATTCACAATTAGTATTCATTTAAATATTGTCATTATATTTTTCTTTCTTTAATATATGTCAGCCACGAAAACTATTATTTCTTATACACTAGTGGATGTCACCGGATTTAAGAACTAAAATTCGTATTCACAATTGGTATTCGTTTGAATATTGTTATTATATTTTTCTTTCTTTAACATATGTCAGCCACGAAAACTATGATTTTCTAAGATTAACTAAGATTGTTACACGAATTGTTTAAGAACTCCGACTCGTTGTCACTCCACGGCACTCGACTGCTAGATAGTGGAAGTGACCGATCCTGACAGTGGTTGGACTGCGACTGACTCATCAAGCGGAAGAATCCGTTCATCGTGTCGTGGCAGTGGAGTCATAGCTAAACAAACTTTTGGCGGTTGAACCTGTCTACAATTGGTGCAGTGTTCCGCCGAACACGGTTCGCAAGAAGAAGAGAGTCGCCAACGGCACGCCACACACACTAAATGAAACACGGAGCACTTGCTTTAAACTTTATTTATTGTTTTTTTTTTTTTTTTTTTTTTGTAGTCAATTACACGTATCTTTAGTTTTTGCGAGCCTCGACACACACGTAAGCCGATACACACGCTCGACCGTTCGCTCCTTTTACTGTGCCGCGTCCGATTAAACAAAGTCAACTCGCGAATTGAAATCAAACATTGGCAAATAAAACATAATTTTTAATGTTGCCGTCGGTGGCAGTTCGGAAGGATTCTTAATCCTCACGTCCTCGCAGCTTCCCGCCGACCTCTTCGCTGGGGTTCTCTCTGTTCTCTCCTGGACCGATGCTCGAAGTAGGCTACTCGATATGGCTATCAAAATCAGACTGTCTGCTTGCCCACACAGATATCCAGGTTCCAAACTGGTATCTGTATCTACACGGAAAAATTTTTCTACTTGCTCTGCTAACAGAACTTCCGAATTTCTGTTAGCAGCATGTTATCACGTCCCAGGGGTGATTTTTCATTCCTGAAAGAAAAAACTCGCTCATCATCGAACATCATTATCACCATCCGTGGTGGTGGTCGAAATTCAGTTCGACGGTTGTCGATTGTATGCCGCCTTATTTACATAACACATCTGGCGCGAAGGCCGAAAGATATCCTGCAATTTGCATGGATGCATGGTTCATGGGTTTTGTTTGACTTTTGTCAATACACCCGAAATCCATTAGATCTTTATAATGGTGCGAAATTCTAGCGTGGCCGTGGGACCGGAGTATTGCCTTTGTTGGCTTAACTCCTCATAAATTATCGGATATCTCGTTGAGATATATTCGATTGCGATAGGTCGTGGCTGCCTTCTGTTGTTCAACGGATTTGGGTGGTTCTTGCGTTAGATTACCCGCACGTGCATCCGTTGATCGGCTCATTCTTTGATGATAGCAATTCTTTTGTATCGAATTTCGGAATTGCCGGTTCGATGAGATGTTCCGGGGCGCAGGCAGCATGTATGGCATTTTGGGAATTGTTTTTTCTTTTTTCTTTTTTTTTTGGAATAGACCGCATGGATGTTTATACCTTTGTTTCAGGCATGAAGAGTTATATTTGTTGAGCTTGACCTAAAAAGCTTTGGGGACGTTCAGTTCCTTGCTTTTTGGTGTCGGTCTCAACGTTGGCTGCCAGTTGCAGGCCCTATCGTGGGACTTTGGGGCACGCATCTGTGGGCGCGTGCAACGCTCTCAGGTAAGTAAGTTCTTTGAAGGTAGGAACCTTACCTGCGCAGAATTGTGCGTTCGTAGAACGCTACAAACTCACTGCCACTTACTAGGAACTTGAAAAGGGTTGCTATGCGTCCATATGGAATTTAGTGCCAGAGAATTACTGACGTACAGGCTGAGTTAGATTCCTCTGTCGCTATGTGTACGGAGAATTGGTTTTGGAAACACGACCAAGTATGGGCATGAGTTGTCGGTTAGACAAAGGGATATGGGTCTTGGTCGTTGCGATGGTTGTTTCGTGGAAATGCAACGCAGCGTGCTGGTGGCTTGCCAGCAAGGGGAATCGATGTTGTTTCGATTGGTTTAGTTGGGATGGGAGCCGAAATAGTTTTCGGGGAAAATAAATGTTGCTTGGTTACAAGCGAGGGAAATGGCTTAAGCAGGAAGTGAGCCGGAATGGTTTCGGGGGAAATTAATGCTGCTTGGTTGTAAGCAAGGGATATAGTTTAAATAAGAAACTAACCGAAGTGGTTTTTGGAAAAATGTATGCGGTTTGATGTAGATGGGGGAGATGATTATATTCTGTTGCAAGTTTTTGGAAATGCGTGTTATTACACATTGGGAAATGGATTCTTGGTAAGTTTGGGGACGTATGTGATTGCAGATTTGGAAACGGATGCTGTTGCATATTGGGAAGTGTGGTCTTTGCATGTTTGCGAATGTGTGCTATTGCAGGTTTGGGTTATGGTGACGCGCTGTTAGCGGTCGAAGTTAGGTAGGAATTGTGGGTTGGTTCTTCGTGTGGTATAGAGAACCCCCACAGGTCTCCCAAGAGAATCGTCGGAGAGGGATATTTTGAAGATTTCCACCCTCCTACCGAAACTCAAAAAAAAAAAACAGGGAACGGCGCATTTGCTGGGAAGGGTCATTGTAGTTAAAAATATGTATGAACATTATTCTTGGTCCTCGTCAAGAGAATTTTGTAATTCCTTAGGGGTAAGAATTACGATATTTGCGTGATAAGGGATGGAAAGGGTGGACAAAGTTCGTATGTAGTGTTTCCATTTGAGTTATTACTCTTCCTTTTGAATAGATTGTACATGTCATGTACGATGGAAAGTTTGACAAAGAACCGCTTTCGAGATAGGATTATCTTAGGAAAAAATATTTTGAATATGATAAATATATATAGAATGAAATGTGCTATTGAGGCGTGGGGAAATGTTGTTTTTTGTCTGGAATGTTTGTAATTACGGAATAAGGACGCGAATTTGCGTATTTAATTAGATGGAACGGAGTGTGTGGGGGATTATAATTGTTAATCATGTAATCAAAACAATGTTTGATCAAAATACGATATTCCTGTTTTCCATTTTCTTACGACGGCAAAGGTACTCTAGCTCAAATGCATTTGGATTTATGGCGTCGTAGCGAATCTCTCCTCTAAGCTTAGTAAAAAGCCAAAGCTGTTGTACCAAATCTCTACGTACCTCACGCTTGTAAGGTTGTAGCGATTCTAACAGATACACACACAATTCACAAGCAAAAATAGTGAAGAACACCGAACGAAAAATCGAATAAGAAAAATACATCAGAACCGTATACCAAGCGATAAATAAAAATAATTCACACCAGTGGAATATAGTCGAGTTTGGAAATCAAATTCTAAACACGATCAGTAGCCTGGTGTGTAATGCTGAGGTAAAATTTTTTTCGTGATTCGAGCTGTCATAGCGTCAGTTCGAATCACACGATCTTCTTCACTATTATTTCAAACGCTATAAGGTCATCTCAAGATACATGGCCAATAAACCCAACATTTTGTGACTACCCAAATTTCTGACTTTTACACTACACTCGCGCATAAAAGGGGAGCATAATATGAGCGGAAGAAAAGGTAGTGGATATGAAAGGGAGGTATCGATGTAAATTGGTCTTAAATGTTTGGACATTATACAGACGAGAAAACACATGATCAGGTAGAGCATTCCACGTTCGTGTGGCTCGGCTAAAGAATAACTCTCTAAGTTTATTTGTGCGCCTTAAGTTGACGTTCAACGTGAACTGATGGGCATTCTCAGATTGACGGGTATCACGGTAAAATATCTGAAGGGGCGGAACACATTCAGTAAGTTCATTTGAACAACAACCGTGATAATACCTATAGAAAAGAGATAGGTCTAATACTTTGCGCATATGTGCTAATGATGGAATTGAACAACTTGCGGCTGGATCCCCAATGAGTTTTACTACTCGTTTTTGATTTTTTCGTCTGACCAAATATGGGTGTTGAACTCAATTTTAAGACGAGTATACGCTTTTGGAAATCGTGGCCAGATTGTAAGAAGTTAAGTATTTTTTGTATCTTTTAAGGAACGCCATATGTATGGCCGGGGCTCCTCGATAGTATAGTGGTTAGTATACCCGCCTGTCACCCGGGAGACCGGGGTTCGATTCCCCGTCGGGGAGCCTCTGGCGCAAGACTAATGACCTTGCCCAGAAAAAATAAATCATTATGGAAAATTTAACAAGCCTTAGGACTTGCTAAATAAGGCCAAGACCGGTCCCCGGTTGTAGTGCCGATGATGATGATGATATGTATGGCCGCCCGTTTCGCAACTTCAGATACGTGGTCGTTCCAAATTAAGAGTCGAATAAGTTCGAGCGCCGAGAAATTATTCTTCATTGGCTTCATCGACGCAAGTGCCGATCAACGGCAATGTATTTGCTTCGGGATTCGCTTTTGACGACAAGAGGCAGCAGTGTGTTTTTAAGGCATTGAATTCCACTCGGTTAGATAATCTCCATTGACATTTTTTTTTTATGATCAAAATTCAATATACGTGTATTAAGCACATCTTCTTGATAGGTGATGAGGTTCGAAGAGTTTCGTCGGGAATTTTGTGTGAGTATGTTGTACATAGCCTTGCTCCCAGGGAGCGCGTTTCCTTATGCTTAAAAGGACAAGGGTCTCTTTAATAGATCGCTCCTGAGAAGACTCGTTGCAGTCGCCGCCATGCTTTCTCAGACCTGAGGGAATAGTAGCCACCGATCGTTCGTGAATTAACGCCGCAATTACCAGGGCAACATCCACCGGCCTTCGCTGGCTTCCATGGGGGCAAGCGATGCTCAGCAACAGCGAAACTAAAAAGGAGTGTTTTGTGGGTGTGCCACAGCTCTACTCACCAGTCATCAGACAACAAAGCGATTAAAAGTATCTCTCCAATGGTTTTTATTTATCTGAACTCTTTTTATTCTCCTTATAAAGTTGTTTTTCTGGGGTACATCCTCCAGGGACAGTGAATCTCGAGATACTGGCCGCCCGAGATCACAATACATGCCCCTTTATAAATAAAACCGAATCGAGGTTTTTCATCGCCGATGAATCGAAATGTAGGAAAAATCTCGAAAAAGATACTTCGGCTGGAGTCAAGTATTAGGAATTTGTGATAAGAATTTGGTTAGGAGAATTCTCGGAATTCTGGGATATGTTTTGGTTTGCAGATTATGGGAAATTGGGTGCATTGGTGATAAACGTACATTTGATTCGTCAATCGGCCGAACACTCGAAAAGGAGGAAACAACCGTATTATCATACGCAAAACTGAACACTTTGTTATCCGTTGTTTCCAACAAATCATTTATGTGAAGCAAAAACAAGGTTGCAGCCAAAATAGAACCCTGGGGCACCCCCGAATTAACAAGATACAGATCCGAACACTCGCCGTCCACAATAATTTGGATCGATCGATTTTCGAGGAAACTCTTCGTCCAGTCGCAAAGCTGTTGGGAATGTCCATATGAGCGAATTTTGCTTAGCAATGCTCCATGCCAGACGCAGTCGAAAGCCCTCGAGATATCCAATGCGACCGCCCTTGACTCGCCATGCGCCTCAAGCGCAGATGTCCATATATCGGTCAAAAGGGTCAAAAGGTCTCCCGTGGACCGCCTGCCAAGGAATCCGTATTGACGATCGTTCAGAAGTCCGTTTCACTACAAATACTTAATTAACTCGGCATTGATGACTTTTTCCATCACCTTAGATAAAATAAACAGTAATGTTATCGGACGGTAATTTTGTGGGAGAGACTTTTTTCCCATCTTTGGGATTGGCTAAACTCCAGCGATTTTCCAGCAGGTAGGAACAACCCTCCGTGCATAAGATAAGCGAAAGAGCCTGCCAAGAACCGGCGATAGTTCTGGAGCACAGTTCTTAGGGACTATTGCCGGTATTTCGACAGGGCCGGGTCAAAATCCCCCTTTGTGCGCGCGTAAGTGTAAAACAAAAAAAAGGAGAATAATCTCCCACACGGTTTTGAAGAGATTACGACGGACCTATCGGAGCGCTCGCCAGAAGAAGTGAATCAGCGCACGCGACCGAGGCAAAGGAAAGCCACTCTGAACACCACACTCCCGGGAAGGGGATCGACCTAACGTACCAAGAGAGACCAGAGGGGCAGCGTTGCCGAGGAGAACAGGGCCCGGGGCACCCGTGGCAAGATCGAAGCGCGGCGCGGAGCGCACGGGGGCATGGTCTCAAGGGGCAGCTCGGTAAGGTTATCGAGGAGGGCCAACATTGAGGCAAATCTGGAAGTCGCCGAGCGAGTGCTGGAAATCGCCGAGGCGAACGCGAAAATGGCGCGAACGAGACTCGAATTGGTGGGAGTAAGTTCCGAGGACGAGTCCAGACAAAACGAGGCTACCAAGAACGAGTACCAGCAGGGCCTTGGGGATCCATGGGACAATCTAACGAGGTTGCCCGAAGAAAGGCAAGAGGGATCAACCCACGAGGACAGGTAGCCACATCACGGAATGGAAACAAGGCACATCCAGGATTTGGCTCAGGCCATAGGCGGGATCTCGCAAGCATCGTCCGCGGTAATTACCTCGAGGCAAATGATCGAATTACCCATTTCAGCGGTGCCAGTGAAGAGAGCTGGCTTTCACGAAATCGTTTGAAGATACGGCCATCGGGTTCAAACACGCGCAGAACTTGGCGCGTCTTCGGAGAGCTCTCCAGGGAAGGGCGAGCGGAGCTGTTAGAAGTCTTCTATTCATTGCCGAGGACCCACAAGAGGTAATGAAGGGACTGGAAACTCGCTTCGGAAGGCCGGAAGCGTTCGCCCTGGCGGAGCTAACGAAATTAAAGGAACTCCCTCGAGTCCCAGACGACCCGAACGAGATTGGAGTCTTTGCCAGCCGGGCGACGAATTCCGTGGCCACTGGAGGCAGACATGTGTGGGGATTTTGCCCCACCCGAAGTATCTTGGGAGCCGAGGGGAGGCTACCAACAGCATGCATAATCCCAAGAAGGGTGCGACTCGGGGACGAGAGCAACCCATGCCGTTCGAGAAAACCTGGGAACGGAAGCAAATTGGAATGTCAAAGTTTGCTTCAAAGAATACGACGTCTCCAGATGCCCCATGTTTGAGGGGGCCAGTACTGGCGAGAAATGGGATCTGGCGAAAAAGGCAAGACTTTGCTTTAAATGCCTTCGTCCCAAACATCGAAGATCGGGTTGCAAGGCACCAACGTGTGATAAGTGCCCAAGCGGGCACCACGCTATCCTCCACCCAAGCGAATTTTCGCCGATGATGACACCCAGAAGAGAAGGAAGGGCACACCATGACACCTCTCCATCGAACAATGATTCCGAGCAAACATGAGGAAAGCTGGTTAAACCCCAGGGGCACCGCCAGTGGCACCAAATAATAAGGGATCGACCCGAGTATTGGCTCTGTTTGATGAGGGATCCACCATTTCGTTGCTGGACTCGTCAATCTCCGAAAAGATCGGTACGAAAGGTAAACAGGAAGCACTCGTTCTGGAGACAATCGGTGAACTGGGCATCAGAAGAAACGACTCGCAAAGAGTCCAAGTGCAAACCAAGGGAGTAATAGCCGAACTGGAAGTTTGATCGAGGTAAGAACCATCCCCAATTTTTAACTTTCGAAACAGGGCGTGAGGAAAGAGATGATTGAAGGATGCGGGACGGAGACCAGTTGACCTATACACAGAATGAGCCTAAATTACTTGTTGCTCAAGACAACTGGGACCTTGTAGTTACAAGGGGGCTGAGGAAGGGGAGAAGTGCCGAACCAATTGCCTTACTTACCAGTTTGGGATGGGTCTTACACGAGTGTGAGACCAGAAACAGCGCGTCTGTGAGATTTGTCAACTACGGCATGACAAAGGAAGACGAGACGGAATTGCTATTAGACGTCACTTCGAAAACCGAAGCAATAAGAAGGGAATCTAAACCTGAACCACCAACAGAACGAACTCCAGGGAGACCCGGATGGGGAAGAAAAGGAAAAAATTGGCAACCCCGCATACAGTAACATCAAATTGGCGAAACAAAACTGAAATGTATCCTACATCAGTGAGGGAGTAGCTATTTACACCGATCCAACAACTCAGTACAAATACAAGTGGTGTGATGTCGAAGAAAAGTGGCAAGAACATGGTGGTCAACCCAACGACAGTGCCAATGAAGTGAGTCTGTACGAAAGCGAATAATATCGGTGCTCCACGAAAACAAATCAATGGCTTCCTAAAGCTCTGGAAACGAATGCTGAACAAGTCGAAACTGAATATTATCGTTGGGATGATAGCAGGAATCAGTGGATACCAAAGAATCAGATATCCGTGAATGGGGTTATGTACGGTTTTGAGAATGGTGTACGGACATACATAGATAAGGATGGAGCTATGTTCTTTCGGGACACCGAGAAGAAAGCATGGTTTCCGAAAATCGATGATGACTTTATGGAAAGGTATAAAATGAGTTATGACTTTATTGACAATACAACACCAACGGCGGGACACCAGACAGAGAAACAAACAAAACCACCAGACAAAGTGGTAGAAGAAGAGGTCAAAACTAGTGCACCTGCAGAGAGTGGAGCTGGTAAAAGAAAGGCCACTACAGAGCCTCCACAATGGTTCGATTTGGATCCGAACGACGAAGAAAGTCTCACGCCGAACCATTTCCTGTCGGTGTGATCTTTCCGTGCGATGGCTCCCGATGAATTCAATGACCACGACCTTGTTGGTAGGGCGTGCTGGAGGATAACGCAGCGGCTAACGGACCTTTTCTGGAGAACATTGGTTAAAGAATACCTGCCAATCCTGATGCCAAGAAGGATGTATGGACGAAATACCACCGACCCATAAGTTGTAGATGTAATCCTGGCGGTGCGTACAGCGTACAGGAAGTTTATCCTACATAACCCTCTCAACGATTTTTCCCATTGTATACATGAGCATGAGTTGATACAGAGATGGGCTGTCTGGTGATTTTTTCCCTTTAACGGAAATACTAAACGTTGTATTTTGCATGCACCAGAAAATGCCTTTTCTTCCAGACACTTCTGCAGAGTGGTTTGGAATATTTCCGGCCTTGTTTTCGAACCAGCCTTGATGGTTTTGTGGCGATCCCAACAAACACACTCGAACACGCAACAATAATGAAGAACTCAAAAGCAAAGAGAATCGAAAAAGAATTCATTAGAGCAGTTTACTGGAGTATTACGCATTTGCATGGGGAACAACAGATAGCTTAACCCTTATGTCAATTACCGGGTACCCGGGTACCCATTTCGATTTCTTCAAATGTCAATTTGAAAGTAAAAAAAAAAATGTTTTTTTCATTGAAATTTCGTAATTATCATTCAGAAATGTTCGAATGGAGATGATCTAAGACATGGGACCGAAATTCGTCTACTAGGCCGCGCAATCGTGAAATTGCGACGAAATGATTTCTGTCGGTAAAGTTGGTCATTGACATAAGGGTTAAGAAGTGAGTTGAAACATCATGATGTCCACGCCGCCATGGTCCGTGGTACTTTGGTACTTTGGCTCTAATATTTTCATAGCGTTAGTTTAAATCGTTCTTTATTCCTCCGCAAAATGATATAGCTGTACACCTCGATGTACTTTCTACAAATCATCACAATTTAGTTCACCAACGGAAGCCGATTGTTCTATACGGATGCGAAACGTGGGCTCTCACAAAACGGGAAGAAAAAAAATTCCGCGTATTCGAGAATAAGGTTTTGAGGGGTATCTTTGGAGGTATATATGACGAGGAGGCAGGACAATGGAGGAAACTCCATAACCACGAATTGGAAGAGCTATACCGCACACCTACAATAGTGAGAGTAATCAAGTCGCGAAGATTAATATGGGCCGGAAACGTGGCGCGAATGGGCAACGATAGCAACGTGTGCAGAATTCTTGACGGTATACCAACGGGAAAGAGACCGAGAGGACGGCCGCGACGGAGATGGGGGGACAATGTTAGGTTTGACCTTGAGGAGACCGGATCAGATGGTCGGGCGTGGAAGAAGAGTGCACAGGACAGGGAACAATGGCGGAGAGAGTCGGTGAGGTCATGTACTTCCGGGTTCCTACAGGCCAATAAATAATAATAATAATAACGGAAACTTGACACATCATGCAGATAATGACAGAGCAGGTCTTCCACAGTCAATATTTAGTCGACTTTTAAGCAATATTATGTCCTACGGTATCTTATAAAGAGGATCACCCCATCGCGTGGAAATTATTCATCGGCGCCTCAGCAGTCCGATTCACCTAACGTGAAATTCTACTTATTGATTGATTCATGCTTAGTTATGCGACCACAATGGGTAAGTATTTGAGGGTCACAGTTTTTGCATGTAACAGAGGCGCGGCGAGTATCGAAGATACCTGAACGGTTTCGGACGCGACAGTTTACTTTTGTGCCTAGAATGCGAAGGGCGAGAATGAGGTGCGAACATGCTATTTTTGTGTGTAGCCGATAGGGTAGAAATAACTTTCTAAGTTTCAGGCAATTTGTGCACGATATGCCGCGATATTAGCATTGAATAACTGAAGTCTTCATTTTAATAAATCGAGTGCAAAATAAGCTACATGAAATCGGAAGAGTAATACAAGAAGTCGCAATAAGCACCTTACCTCAGGAAGAGATGCAAGGCTGTGTTTTAGTATTTAACTTCCGTGTTGCGACACAAAACTTCAGAATCGAAAATGCCAGCGACTTCTGCCACCTTTAGAAGATTCAAACTTATCTCTTTTGCGTATTAAATTATCTGGAAAACGGTTTTGAAAACGCATTAGCTTCTAAATGAACTAGAAGAAATGTAAATTATGTGGGAGTTCAATTAAAGCGAAAAAAAGAATGTGTTTCGAGGTAGCAAGAAAAGCGAGTATAACTTATCCGTTAGGACCTTTGGGGGGATGGGTGCAAACATACAGGGCAAAGTTACAGATTTCTTTCAACCCGGCGAAGGCCAGGACGATCCTTGTCCCTGTTGAATCCAAGTTGACATGCAGTCTCCTCGTGACACCCCTGGATAGCTACATTGGCAGCCGCCAAGTAGTGAACCAATGCATGCAGCGACATTCCTGAGAAAGGTTGGCGCAAGGCTAATAACCAGGCCCGTAAAAATGAATTATTATGGCAAATTTAAAAAGCCTCGGATATAGACCGGATACACGACGACGACAATGGAAACGACAATGGCTAAACGATTTAAGAATTTTTACATGGAACGTCGGCTCACTATACAGAGCTCGAGCTAGCCGATGCCCTGTCCGAATATAAGGCTAACATAACAACATTACAAGAAATAAGATGGACAGCGAGTGGTGTTATTCAAAGAAACGAGTATGACATTTATTACAGCTGTCAATGAAAACACCATGTACTCGGTGTAGGTTTTCCAGTCACCCAAAAACTGAAGCCTAACATTATCGGCTTTAATGAAGTAAACGAAAGGCTGTGCAATCTTCGTGGGTGAGGCAAGTTTAAGAACGTAAGTCTCATACACGTTCACGGACCTACAGAGGAGTCCCCTGACGACGCAAAAGAAGAATTCTACGAGAACGTCGAACGGGACCTCAATGCCTGCCGAAGATACGATGTGAAAATCGTTCTTGGTGATTTGAATGCAAAAATAGGTTGGGCGCCGGTTTTCAGGCACTAAATGGGTTCCCATAGTTTGTATGAGAACACTAATGACAATGGACTACGAGTCATCGAACCGGCAGCATCGAAAAACTTGGTGCTTGCAAGTACCAGGTTTCCGCGTAAAGATATCCACAAAGCCACCTGGGTATCACCTGGAGCCACTCGCAACCAAATTGACCACGTGTTGATAGATCGCCGCCACTCCTCGAGCCTGATGACGGTACGAACGTACCGAGGTGCCAACGTCGACTCGGATCACTATCTTCTTTGAACAGTTTTCCGAGCGCGGATTGCCTTACGGAGACGTATTACATCCGCGGATCAGGTTCGAATCAACACGCCTGCCTTACGCAATGAGAATACCAGTAACACCTTTGATCATACGTTAAGACTCGCCCTCTAAGAGCTCGACGGAGGGAGAGTAAGTCCTGGGGCCAGAATGCCGGGCGTAGAAGAGAAATGAACACGCCTTAAGGATACTGTCATTAGTACTGCCAACTCCATCCTAGGTAGTAGTCGTAGAGTTCGGAACGACTGGTTTGATGATGAGTGCAAACTAGCGACTGAACGTAAGAATGCTGCATACCGGGCAATGCAGCAGTCTCATAGGACGCGGGTACGCGAGGAGAAATACAAAGAGCTCAGAAGATTTGAAAAAAGACTTCACAGACAAAAGAAAAGTGCCTGGAAAAAAACCTTGTCTGTGAAATAGAGTAGAGAGCGAGGTCTGCACCAGGCGCGGAGGTTGTACCAAATAATCCGCAGTATGACGCGGTACAAACCACGCTGCACTTACTGCAAGGATAACGAGTGTAATCTGGTCACCGATCCTGAAGGCATTCAGGAGCGATGGGAAGTGCACTTCAATGAATTGCTAAATGGTCAGCTCACAGAAGAATTGGAGGTTCTACCAATGCAAGATCAAGACCAAATACTGCCGCCACCAAGCATTGAGGAAACATTAAAAGCCATTAGACAGCTCAAATCAAATAAAGCGCCTGGAGCTGATGGCATACCAGCTGAGCTGATCAAACAAAGAGGGACAGCGTTACATCACGCAATTCATGAGATCGTGGTGCACGTATGGTAGCAAGAGGAGATGCCGGAAGATTGGCGTCGTGGTATAATTTGCCCCATACATAAGAGAGGAGATATCACACTGTGCAGCAACTATAGGGGTATCACATTACAGACTACCACCTACAAAATACTCTCTTCTATCCTACAAGATCGGATAGCCCCATACGCTAAGTTATCATTGGTCAATATCAGTGTGGCTTCATGCCAGGCAAATCAGCAATTGATCAGATATTCACACTTAGGCAGGCGATGGAAAAATGTCAGGAATTTAAGATTCCATTATATCATCTGTTTATAGACTTTAAGGCCGCCTACGACAGCATAGCCAGGGTGGAACTATATAATGCCATGAGAGAATTCGGCATTCCAAACAAATTGATACGACTTTGTAGGTTGACCATGACTAACGTAATTAGTCAAGTAAAAATTAAGGGGATTGTTGTCCAAACCAATAAACATCTTTAATGAACTCCGACAATCGGACGGTTTGGCCTGCCTCCTCTTCAACCTGGCGTTGGAGGAAGCAATCCGTGACTCTGGTGTCACAACTAGAGGGACTATTGTCACCAAGTCCAGCCAGATACTTGTCGAAGCAGATGACATCGACATCATCGGTAGAACCGAATCGGCGGTACAGGACTCCTTCACCCAGATCGAGCAGGCGGCACTAAAATTGGGACTGCACATTAATGAGGGAAACACTAAGTACATGGTGGCAACTTCTGCGAAGAGTAGACCTAACGTTGGTCAAACTATCAGGATAGTGGAGCACGAATTTGAACTAGGGCAATCCTTTAACTTCCTTGGGTCAATAGTATCAGCCAATAACAATATGGAAGAAGCAATACGGGAATGGCTGATCAAATCCAACAAAGTCTATCAAGGCTCTTTAAATCCCAACATTTATCCAGAACATCCAAGCTACTACTGTACAAGACTATGGTCTTACCAGTACTCATGTATGGATTCGAGACCTGGGTGCTCAATAAAAGGCACTCTGAACTCTTAGCCGCGTTCGAAAGAAAGGTCTTAAGGAGAATTGTTGGCGCCGTGTGTGAGGGAGGACGATTCCGGAGACGCTACAACCATGAGTTGTACGCAATCTACCTTGAAGCAAATGTTGTAAGAAAAGTCAAGCTCGGTAGACTTCGGTGGGCGGGGCACCTAGCTCGAATGAGCGAAGAGGAGCCTGCCCGAAAGTCCTTTGTGGCAAGATGTATGGAAGAAGACAGAGCGGCAGACCTTGTCTACGATGGAGGGATGGCGTAGACCAGGACGCCCAGAGCCTGGGAGTGCCAAACTGGATGACATCGGCTCAAATTCGGGACCGGTGGAGAGATTTGTTAAATAAGGCCAGGACCGGATCCCGGTTGTAGTGCCGATGATGATGATGTTAGGACCTTTGGCGCAAGGTTACTAACCTTGCCCGAAAAAACAAATTATTTTGGAAAATTTAACAAATTTTACTTGCTAAATAAGGCCTAGACCGGTTCCCGATTGTGGTGCTGATGATGATGATGATGATCTTAGGACCTTAATCCGATTACATGGTCATATTTCTTGTATAATAGGCGTGTAAGTTGCATAAGTTAAAAGTGTACACCGAAATCAAAGTAAAATTATCTGAGAACATATCTTACTGTTCCGACGTCTGATCTATTGCTAGGATTGGTCCTAAAAGTCAGTCGAATGAAATGTACGACTATATGGCTCTCAAAGTCGTCTATTCATCATCATCATCATCGGCACTACAACCGGGAGCCGTTCTTGGCCTTATTTAGCAAGTCCTGAGGGTTGTTAAATTTTCCATAATGATTTTTTTTTTGCGCCAGAGGCTCCCCGACGGGGAATCGAACCCCGGTCTCCCGCACGACAGGCGGCTATACTAACCACTATACTATCGAGGAGCCAAAAAAAGTCCTCTATTACCTTGTCTTTATTTTGGCTCATATAAAAGACGCATCACAATCGACTCATGGTAACAGTTGATTCGTGATTGGGCATTTCAGCAGGAAGCTCTGTACACCACTAACTCCTGATATGCGACGGCTACATCAACCAACCGGTGGGATTAGTTCCAACAACGTGCCAGCATCCAATTGTGTATTTAAGTTGGAACGACAAAGGTAACAACAAAAATTATACATTCCAATGGATCAGAACGAATGATACGTGCGTCTTAAGGCGAAGACCAAGATTTATAGCATTTTCGCACAAAGCAAGACTAACAACAAGATGACGAAGTAAATTGTATCCCTTGAAAGGCGCTGGGTGAAGCTTAGTGGGAAAACACAGTCACCTCGTGTACAGGCAACTCGGATCGCCACAATAGGAAAGTGCTAGTTTAGCACAACACACGTATGAATGAATAGAACCACGCACCGACGATGTATACGGCATTTTCCACGGTAGATACTTCTTATAATTTAAAGCCTTAAGTGGATGAGTACACAAAAACGAACATCCACTCTACAGGTATGCCCATGAAATGAAAAGATGTACCGTGCGCCTTGCGCATCAACAGTACGGAATACGGAAGTGTTTTCTAACCGTGCGAACGTGTTGCCACAAGGAATTGAGTTAAGTGCAACATCAGGCCAACAGGATGAGAGCACGACATCGCCATGTATCTAATTAGTACGCAAGTATCTGTAGACAGTTTGTGCTTGTAACATAATAATTTTGATCTGCACGGAGTGAATATTTTCCTAGTTTCTTAATTGGGATTTGTGGGCCGTCCACTTCAGTGCTGGATGAATTAAGTGCTACTCTAGTCATTCTGAAGTAGAACCGTCTTACCCGAGGCCACTCTACGAACAACAGCTTATGACTCCCATCTCATTTGATCTCCTTTTAAATATCTATTACATGTTTTATTAATGTAGGGCTGTACTTAAACATTAGGTAATTCACAAGGTTCTAATTTTCTAATAGTTATAACTTAAGCAATGTTTACATTCATATACAATCTAAGATCATCCGGAGTTTTCGAATCGAACAATTTTAAGCAGAGCCACTAGACAAATTTGTGGGGAAAACAGTGATCATCCTTCGTTACAGAAACAGCCATCCTTTGAGTTTTCGTTAATCCATTTCAGATACTTCGTAACTCTTGTATAAACACCAGGGTAATGAGGACGTGCACAGCCATTCCCCCAAGATACTACACCAATTTGTTCATATCGTTTATCCGGTCTCAACGCCACTAATGGGCCACCTGAATCACCCTGTGAACGAGATAAACCATAAACATCTTGTCTATGCAGATTACAGAAGATGTGCTTCGGTAGTTACTCACTTGACACGAATCTCGTTTCCCTACACCCGGGTATCCGGCACACATCATGTTCTGTGTGATCATCTTTTGTGTGTAATTTGTCTGTTGAACACAGATGTCGTTATCAATAACAGGCACCTCGACCTCTTGCAGTTGACACGATGGTTTCCCGTCTTCTTTCAGCGTTCCCCAACCAGTAACTAACCCCTTGGTACCTACGTACGATGCATCTGAAATGAAGAGCCAATAAGTTTGATCGAATTTTAATCTTAGTTGAGTTGTATTACTTACCCTGAACCTTTGGCAGGCAGATTGGACGAATGAACTTGGTAATTGGTACTCGATCGTTAAGGCGTAACAGTGCAATGTCGTTGTCAAAATTTGAAAAACTGAACTTTTGACTAAAAGCTCGAAGTACAAAACGAGTCTCTGGCCGAATAGCATCGTTACAGCGATCATGTTCGCCGAATGTTATTTTGATCATAAACCACATGAACCTGAAAAAGAGAATGAAGAATGAAATATTTTCCGGTAAATCTTGACACTTACATCTAGGTTAAGTGTTGTCTTCCTGCCCCAAAACTATTTCTTTCAAAAGCTAAAATTTTAAATTCATTTCATTGAAGGTTCCTTAAGATGTGCAATTCCAAAATCGTGTAAAACAAGTCACTAATTTTCCAATTAAACTCACAACCATGTAAATCAGTTTAAAGATATATATAAAAAGGTAATAAAATGATGAATAACTTCTCCATTTGAATTTATAATCCTTTAACTTCACTACACAAATATTGTTTCAATTTTAAGAAAAAATGAGAAATTGTTTTCTGCATCATCTGTCAAGTTGTAGCTCATTTATGGTGGCATTGTGCTATGTTAAGAAGGCACTAATGGCCTTCGACTCGCAATATTCTTTTTTTTTACATTTCTGTATTTATTGACCATAAATAATTTTTACAATAAGCAATACAGATAACTTATGATACCTTAGCTATAATTGTTTACATATACTTACTAGTACATTTTTCAACAGTATGAGAAAAGTTATATATTGGTTATGGATTAGGATTTTAGTGGGTAGAGCTTCCTGGAAAAGGTCAGAAAACCAGGATATAGTTATTTACTTAACCTATGCTAAATTGCTTAACTTAACTTAACTTATCTTAACTTAGTCTAGTTACCTAATTATTATTGAAATAAGTTAATGTGGTGTGGAAGAGGGTAGCATGGTGATCAATGGGTTAGTGAGGATATTGTCAGTCAGGGATGTGGGTTGGGGAACTAGTTTCCGTTTGTTCGTTGAAACGCAAAATATTACTATATTTAAATTGGTGAGGTGAAAGCTCTGTATTGTGGTATACAATCTCATTAGAGTTATTAACCAACCTGCCAGAGGTGAAGAACGTTCTGATGTGGAGACAGTTCGGGTAGGCAGTTCGGTTATCTGACGGAGTCGATGTGAGCGCATTTATTATCGGGTTGGGATTATTGGGAAGATTTTCGATAAATTTGATGGGCAGTTCGAGGAAGCGTCGATCTATACGTTCAATATTAGTGGCATAGTAGAGCGAACTACTGTTGTAATATTTGTGGGAGTTGGGATGTCGGTTGAGGCCAGTGATCAGTCTGAAGCATTTCCTTTCGAAGATGCGTAGCTTCTCCATATGGGCGGGTGTGTCGCAATATTCAATTTTGTAACTACGACGGCACACTGCTTAAGGCCTTTTCATATCAGCATCGTTTCAACTCCGGTCGCACAGCCGTTTGCGTCTCGAATTATTTTGGCTCTCCCTCGGTAGTATCTTGTTTGTTTGTTTGCAGACGCATTTATTCACAAAGTCTTTTTTATATTTTACAATTTTAGTCTAAATGAGGTTTATCTTAAGGTATATCTTAATAATTTTACTACATAATGTAATTTACTGGCTCTTCACAAGCACTCTAAATTATACAATATTATATGTTTAATTTATGCCTTTCAGCTTACATTTTCTTTTATTTATTCTTAATATAATACCCATACATTATAAAAAAAATAAATTATTATCTTAGAGGTTATCTTCTTCTTTTCGAGGCATTTTTTTTTTTTTTTGAGGATGCAAAAATTTTAAAAACAAAACAATGTGCTTAATGAAAACAAAAAAGATAAAATAACAGAAGTTAACGGGAAGGGGGGCAAAGGAAAAGGAAGGGAGGAAGCTGCGCCAGAGCTGAATATTATATCTGAGGACGTGAAGTCCTTTCTTCGTTTTGGAGCCACCACCAGTTGGGGTTGGTTCGGTCTTTTATTGATTTATCTTTTTCACTGATCACCATACTGAATCGAAGTCGGTCTGGCCTATTAGAGATATCGCTATTGTGGACAATTCGTTTATCCCTAGCACCACGGAAAGCGTGGTATATAATAGGTATTCCACCCTCATATTGGATTAGACTGTAGCGTCCTACGAACGCACAATTCCGCCCAGGTAAGGTTCCAAACCTTCAAGGAACTTACTTACCTTATCCAGTACACGTGCCCACAGACACGTGTCCCCAAAGCTCTTAATCAGACCTGTAACAAGGGCATAGGAAGCTGAAACAATGTTGAACCCGACATCAAAAAACAAGGAACTTAACGTTCAAAAACTTTCAGCATCGAGTCACCGCATCCATTCATAGTATGCAAAAACAATTCCAGATTACAGGCCATAAATCTTCCATCCAAAGCATCTGCACGATGCAGGAATTACATTCCACTTTGGCGGTTGTTTATTGTGTATTCTAGTTGATACTGGGGTGTTCCGCCGAACACTACTCCCAACACAACGAAACACACGAACGGAGCGAAAACAATGTCAAATTAAACCACGAGAATGTTTTGTTTTGTTTTATATTTGTTTCTATTTTGATCTCAAAGCGCTTCACTACACCGCACGTGCGATCACACTCGACGTTACTTTACTTTTCTCACTTCGAAAAAGCTTACTCTGATCTTTATACACTCGAAATTATCCTCCTCGTCTTCTGCCGATCGAAACCAAACTGACTATCTCCATCCGAAAACCAAAACCTGATACAGATCGTATCTACGTCTCCCTGGTAGGGATGACACGTTCTGTGATGGCGTTGTTTGCCGTATTTGTTTGTGTTGAAGTGGTAAGCCTTGTATGACGTTACCCTTGTTGGTGACCCCTGCTATCGAATCCGTGCCATCCCCGATAGGAACCTTACCTGCGTAGAATTGTGCGTTCGTAGAACGCTACAAGACCTTTTCCGTCCAAGAAGAGGAACGCCTCTGGGGGAATGAACCCGTTCCGGAGGGTACTCTCCAGATACATGTCGTTCGGATAATATGCTCCCGCGATAAGATTATTTACACTGCACATTGCCCTTGCAATGTGGCCACGAATAATTTTTATAATGAAGTTGTCTATCCTAGTTAGTCCTGATTTATCATACAGGGTTTTGTTAGGGTAAAATTTCTGGTATCGTGACTCTGGTGTTCTATTAAGTCCGAGGCAGGAACGCAAACACTGTCTCTCGAACACGCGAATCCATGTAGAATGGGGATATATTGTACCATATTGGACAGCCATAGACCAACACTGGTCGGATGAATGCCGAATATGAGATTATTTTAACTTTTGGATTGAGAATGCTGCTTCGGAATAGACTTTTTGTGGCAACAAATGCGTTTCTTGCTGCAGAGAGAGTGACTGCTATATGCTTGTCAAAGTATAAATACTGATCAAGCCAAATACCGAGATATCTGACTACAGTTTTCACTTGTAGTGGGAGATTATTATTCCCTACGATAGAGAAGTTTTTCCAATTGTACTTTGTATCCTGAGAGGCCCTGGAGAGATGTGTTCTGAAAAGGATAGTCTCGGTTTTGTGGAAATTAATTTTTAGTTTCCAGTCATTACAAAAACGTTTTATTTTATTGAAGTCGTCCTGGAGAAGTCTATTGATGACATCTATTTTCTCTCCTGTTCTGTATACCACAATACCGTCTGCGTATGCAATGGCATTGTTAAGCTTACCCACTAAATCACTGGTGTAAATATTAAACAGAATGGGAGAATTCACCGCCCCTTGTTGTAAACCGTTTGTAATTTTGAAGGTCTTGCTTGAGAATATATCTCCGCATTTTACCACAAATTGCTTGTCCGTTATCATTTCGTAAATGTTGTACAATAGATAATGAGGCATTCTCAGGTTTTCTAACTTATGAAGAAGTCCTTCTAACCACACGGTGTCGAAAGCCTTTTCAAAGTCAACTAAGCAGGCACCTGTGCATTGGCGCTTTGTCTTGTTCCATTGTATGTCGGAAACAAGCTTTGACGCGGCATGCACCCTACTATGTCCCGCTTTAAAGCCAAACTGGTTGTTGGGGATGATTTCATTTTCATCACATCAGTTCATCAGTGCTTTGTTTATGATCTTCTCGAAAACCTTGCTGATATTTGGCAGCAAGCTAATCGCGCCAAGGTTGGTTGGATTGGTCCTGTCTTTGCCCTTTTTAGGGATGGGGTGGACTATTGCAGTTTTCCAGTGGGTTGGATAGTATGCCTTATTTAAGGCGTTGTTGAATAGCGTAGTGTAGATTTTTACTGCTTCAGGAGGCAAATATTTTAAAACTACATTTGGGATGCTATCTATCCCAGAAGACTTTTTGCTTTTGATTGACTTAAGGATGTTCGTAAGTTCATCCTTACTCACAAACATATTCATATTCTGATTACTCCTGGGGGAGTCCGCTCTGTTATTTTCACTGAATGTGGTAAAACTACGGTTTTGGTTCCTCCAGGTACTAAGTTGATTTCTCAGTGAGCTGTAGGTCTGGAATGCGTTGTTTTCGAGGATCGTATTGGAGTGAGTGGATATACTGCTTCGAAACATGCACCAATTAAGTTCACTTTGTCTTGCGGGTCTTCGACTAATATTACTTCTTCGTTGGAGTTGATATGCTCCAGATTGAGTCCTGAGTTCAGCATTGCTTGACAATTCTCAGGAGTCCGTGGGACTCGCAAATATGGAATGTCATTGTGATCTTTCTTTCGAAAAGTTTTATTGATTTGTGAGAACATATTCGATCCGCTGTACTATTTTGGGTGCACCACCGTGCTTCCGGTTCCCCGGGAAGAGTGGGCTACCGTAGTTGTCCTTCATGGATGTGTCGATCTCTTCTTTCACTTTCCGCGTACTAAACACGCTAAACACTCGCAAAAACAAACACTTCAGTTTCTTTCTACAACTGATTTTATTTTTAGTTTAGAATAGATTTTTGTTTACATTAAACCTTAAACTTATTTTATTTTTCGTTGAGGAGGTCTTCTCCTCACGCGCGCTACACCCAGACTCCGTCAAGCGACCTCTTCAACGAAAAATAAAATAAGTTTAAGGTTTAATGTAAACAAAAATCTATTCTAAACTAAAAATAAAATCAGTTGTAGAAAGAAACTGAAGTGTTTGTTTTTGCGAGTGTTTAGCGTGTTTAGTACGCGGAAAGTGAAAGAAGAGATCGACACATCCATGAAGGACAACTACGGTAGCCCACTCTTCCCGGGGAACCGGAAGCACGGTGGTGCACCCAAAATAGTACATTAAATTGGTGGCAGCGATGCGGAAAATCCCCTACCAACGAAACAACAATTTTCGAAGAAGTGAAAAGTGCACAAGTGACAGTGGATTAATTTAAAATTCCCTACCTGTGTGGTTTGTGAACTTGAATAACGAGAGCACTGGAGGGATAGATTCTCAAATATCCCCTACCAACACAAAAAAGTGACAGTGAGTTAATTAAAAAAAAAAATCCCCTACTAGTAAACCAACAAAACCGTTAAAAAAAAAACTGACTCAGATGGGATACTCAAAGATCCTAGTGAAATCGAAAACTTTTTTTCTTAAAAAAAAAAAAAAAAGTATATATAACGACACTTCGGTGCTGGTAATCACCAAGTGAACTTTTAAATCGCCAAGTGAACTTTAATCACCAAGTGAACTGAAGACGAATCACTGAAATATAGAATGACGACCTTATCCAGTCCGGCGACCAGCATCAAAGGAAAACGAGCAGCCGATCAATACATCACCACAGCGACGGCCACAGAAAGCAGCCAACACAACCAAAGATCTCAGGTACATTCTATATTACTTAATTTAAGGGCACAAATAGAGCGCCTATCATAAATTTTAAATTCTCTTAAAAGGACAAAGAGAGTCCTACAATATGAAATAAAATTTTTAAAATCTTTCAAAATTTATTTTTAAATTCACCAAAGGGGAAAATGCTAGACATGTACTTTAAGGGGATACAAACACCCCATAAACTAAACATTTAAATTTCTATACATATATAATATATACACACATATACATATATACATATATTTTAAGAATTTGTATCACATGGTTTTTAGTAATTACTGGGGGAAAATTTTTCATATTTTCGGGCAGAGACTGCACAATTCCCATGCGCTTACGCTTATCTGTCTGTTGGTCTTTTTCCTTTCATCTGTTTAGATCAAAATTCCTTAGGATCACTTTCCCCTATCCAGGATCTTTCCACTTGCAGGCTCGTTTCACTTTGGGCTCGATAAAAATGTCCTTTTTTTTACCATTGGCTTCTTTCACAGGATCTCTTCTGCTTATCTGTCAATCAGGATCTTTCGACATTAGGATTGTTTTACTTCGGGTCAATAAAGATCTTCTCCTTACCTTTAGTATTTTCGAAGTTTCCTGTATATATATCGACATATTTGGGTTTGAAAGCATTTCTACTCTTTTCCCTTTAGTCTTCTTCTCTTTTCACTTCAGTTGAGTTCGAAAAACTCTCTTCTGACTATTCGCCTTTGTTACACTTGTGTTTGGTAGGATGAATTTTCCGAAGGAATATTTCGCCCAAAATAATACCCGAATCGAATATTTGAAGTGCGCGAAAAAAATGAAGGTCACAATCGGGTTAAAAGATATTTTGGATTTCGTACCGGTGTTTAACGGTAACCCGGACGAATTGGATAATTTTGTTTCTTGCGGAGATATTATTTTTTCACAGGCACAGGACGACAGTCAGCATGCTTTTTATCTAAGCGTGGTGAAAACCAGACTGAAAGGGCCAGCATACGACCACATCCGGTACAAGGTCATTTCAACCTGGAATGATCTTGCTTCCGAATTAAAGGGAGAATTTAAAATTCTCACCTCAAGGTCAGCGGCACAAAACAGTCTGGTGAAAGCCAAGCAAGATAGCAAGGAAGATGTGAAGGAGTTTGGAAACAGACTCGCACACCTCCTGCATCTGCTGAACAAAGCCACGTTCGAAAGCACTGTCGATCCTGCGGTGCGAACATATCTCCTTGAAGAAAATAAAAAGCACGCCTTGCATACTTTTGAAGATGGTCTTAGGGATTCCCATTTAAAACTCTTAGTTAAAGCACGAGGTACCCTAAGTCTTAGAGCAGCAATCAATTACGCTCTCGAGCAGGCCCCACGACTAGGCGATGGAAACCCTCTTAATTTATGTAATAATTCCAAATATAGCCAGCCACAAATTTGCCAATCGTGCAATAAGACTGGACATACTTCCTGGACTTGTTATCGCAATACAAACTCTCTAAATGTTGGTCCCCAACAAATGAAGACAGAGGTTCAACGCGTCCAATGCACATATTGCAACAAATTTAATCATTCCCAAGCAGAATGTAGGAGACTGTCCCATTTCAGAAGTCAAAACGACTCTCCATCAAATAAAAATGATTTGAGAACTCAGCCCACTTCTACCGCAAACGTTTGGAGAAGTGGAGTAATGAACAAAACGAGTAGGGTACAGCAATCACAAATGTATATAGGAACATTAAACAGCCAAACATTTAAAAAAGTAGCAACCAATTGTAACTACAATGAAAATTTAAAGTAACCATTATAATTTGAAATCCAAATTATGTAACGAATCATGATGACATCGCCCTTCACCTTTTATCGCGCCACTCCTAGAAAATTAATCTCTTACAGATTAATTTTTTCTTGAAGGAGGGGAGGATGTAGTACTCCAAGAAGCCCTACCATTTTCCCCCCACATACATTTCTACCCACCTAATTTATCATTAATCCATATCCCCAAACTAACATTCAATCCAATGTTAGACAAATTGAATTGTTCAATTATCATACTAATATTTCCAAATCCTTCCTAAAAACTAAACAGCATAATGCATATCTTCATATGCAAACAAACACATTAAAAGATATCCATTTCGTTCCCATACACTCAGTTCTAAAATCCTTATCTCCATCTGGATTGCAGCCAGATGTGTATGTTCTAAAAATAGATATTCCATTTCCTTTTCTCCAATTTTTCACATACAAATCTTTTGTGTAAAAGGGCGATGCATTTTAAATTCGAAGTTCAGTCTCGATTGGCGTTCGAGGTGTAAGGACGCCAAAAAATGAATTTACTAATGAAATAAATTTTAAAGTATATAAAAAAGTATTTTTATTGGGCCTGGCCGATTCCCAGGACCCGAATTCAACAATCGTTCGCTTCTCTTCCTCGTTGATCGAGAAGCACGGAAGCGAACCGTACTACACCGCTAGCTTGAATGGCTTGAATTTTGTACTTCCACTCTTCATTTATAGTTGAACGGTAATTATCACGGATCAATTTTTGGAGATTTTTGATTAGGGACTTAAGTATTCTTATTTCCTGACTATTTGGGTCGCTGAACTGTCTATAAAGTCTTTTCAGCTTTGAGAGCATAATGCTCTTTTGCTTATACAAAGCGTCAATTGCTGATGTCCTGTACTTATTAGTATAACCGTCGGTATGGGGCACTTTAGGTATAGAACGATTCATTGCATTGGTAATAATATCGTCCAATGTTGTTAAGTAAAGATCGATTTCGTCGTTATAGAGGTTTCTAATAGTCGGTGGGACTATGGCACTGTTACGAAGTTCTGTTTTTATTAATCGATCAAAGCGTGACCAGTGAGCTTTTCGCAAATTGAAAGAGTGGATCTGGTCGAACTGCTCTAGTGAATATTGTTCATTTGGAACTTAAATTATGGCTCCAAATCCGTAGTGATCGCTATCGTAATCGATTGTGCGAAGACAGTTTCACGTAGTTAGATCTGTGCCTGGCAAGTTTATTCGATCGTCTATCATAAGTAAATCCAGAAATGAATTTCCTTTAGGATAAGTCGGTGTACTTGTGGCGTACATTTCTAATCTGCGCTCGATAGCATTCATTTGCCACCAATCATATAAAGCATTGCCCCTTGTGTTCGTGGTTAAGTTACCCCAAGCACTATGCTTGGCGTTGAAATCACCCGCTATTAGGAAATAGTTGTTTTCCGAATCTAATTTCAGGTGTCGAAATAGCATATCAATTTCATTGATAAATTGCTTACACTGGGTAGCTTGAGGGGCATAAATGGAGACCACATACAGGTGCTTTTGACTTCTCAACGGAATATCTATTATGCAGGCTTCCAGCACCTGAAATTTGTGTACTTCTGTACTATAAATTACCTTATGATAAAGACCTTTTTTAATTAAAACTGCAACGCCACCCCCTTGAGTAGAATGTGGCCTGTCACGTCTGATTATCTTATAGTTTTTTTAGACAATTTTGTGCCTTTGGTTTAGCTTAGTTTCACTAGCCAAAAGTACATCAGGGGATTCGACTTCAAGCATGTTGCCTAGAATTATATCTTCTGTCTATGTGTATTTTTTAGTTTTAGTTCAGTTAGAGGGTTGAAGATTTTGATGGAAGGAGTTATTTGAAAACACAGCCGAACAGAGCATATCTATTCGGGCCATTTGTTCCGTCAGTATTTTTTGAAAATTAGCAAATTGTGTTTGCATGACCGATATCATATTTAATATCTCAGGTTGCGCATCTACTGCCGGTATTCGCCCATTGGTATGTGAGGATTCCACGGGGACTCGTTGCATAGAATTGCCCGTGATTTGTGCATATGTTACACGCGGGGCAACGAAATTATTATAAGAACGGGTTTTAATTTTTTTCTCTTCTGCCACTTGCTTTTGTTTTGATTCCCATTTTAACTTCATATGTTGAAATTTGGGACAACCCCTAAAATTTGCCGTGTGTCCTGTATTTTTACATAGTACACATGGTAGTGTTTCCCTATCCGGAAGCTGTTCCTTTCCCAGCGGACATTCGCCCATGTTATGGTCAGCGAGGCATTTTACGCATCTGAATTTCATATTGCAGTTTGATGCAACGTGTCCAAGTCGTTGACAGCGCATACATTGCAGTACGCGCTCAGATTTTCTAATTTTTTCCCAACTTATAATTTGGTGGCTTAGACATTTTATATGTCTAAGCGCATCAACTTTACTATTAGGACTTAGAGATACAATGTAGAAAGGCAATTTGCGGTTGCACTTTCTAGAATTCGCAGTTGAAAACGGTTTTACACCTGTAAATTTTAAACTAGCTATTTCAACTGTTTTTAATTCCTCGAGTATCTCCTCTGGGGAGAACGAAGGATCAATTCCTTTTAAGAGTATGGAAATTGATTTTTCTGATTTTGGGGTGTACGTGTAGTACTCGGTTTTTGCCCTTCCCAAAGCAGACTTTACTTTATTGTAACCTTCTAGGTCTTCGCACAAAATTCTAGTTTTTTCAGCACTAATTCTTTTTGTTTCAAAATCTTTACAAGTTAACTCACCCAACTTTATTAAATCTTTCGCTTCTATGTAACTGATGACAATTGGAGGTATTTTTTTCTTTTTTGGTTGCTGTTGTTGCTCGTCCTTGGTTGTCTTTGTCTGCTGCAGTTGTTTGTGATGCTGGTGTTGAGCGTCCATTGTTTCGCTTATTTGTAGCGAATGTTGATGCTGCCGCTGGTGATTTGTTTTTTGCTCTCTTTTTGCTTCGGTTTCATTCCATCTTTTGTTTCGCTCTTCCAGGGCTGCTCGTACTTGTTTGGAAAGTTCTTCGCGTTTTTTGATGAGATCAGCAATTAAGCTGTTTAGGTCATCGTCTCCTTCGGGAATGGTTGACTCCAGTATCTCCAATTGCTTAAATTTGTTCCCTGCTCCTGAGTAACAAGTATCCTTGGCAAGTATATTTTCTTCTGTGACGGTTTTTTTCGTCACATTTGATTTTTGTCGTTCCTTTGACAGGTTTGAGCGGACTTTATTTGCTACTGGGCTGTCATATATAATTGACACTTCGTTCTTCCTTTTGGTAATTTTTTTGACTGTTTTTGAATTAGCGACTACACATGAGTGTGCCATTTTTAATTCGTCGCTCTTCGTCTTGCCCATTTGGGTTTGGAAACACACACACACTCGTTTTTTTTTTTTTTCTTTTTTCGCCGTGCAACGCCGGCCGAACTGCGAAAAACACAGTTTATTCACGAATTCACGCACACACGCACTCGATATTCTTTGTTTTAAAACTGCTCACCGTCTTACGATGTTTGTCGCTTGACGACCGACGAGCGACTGTGGCTCGGTAGTATCTCTAATTGGATTTATGCTGGCATACATATCTCTGATGTTCTTTGCTCTGGAATTTTCTATGATTTTTTTTCAATCCGAATCTTCTCCCACTGGCGTTTTTTGCGTTTGAAAAGTCTAACTGTCTCTTTCCGAATCGTCGCGTATCTTTCTGCGTTGTTTTTATTATATCTTTGTAAGTGGATCATTCTGAGGCGTTTACGTTGTTTGATCTTCGCCCTACACTCATCGTCGAACCAAGGTTTGGACTGAATTGTTTTCTTAAATCCTAATACCTCTTGGGCTGTTTGTTTGATTATGTCTCTGATCGATGCCCATTTAGTGCCCAGATTATTGGTTTCCTCTTCCTCACTACTCCCATTATCTAGAATGCTAAATCTATTCGTTAGTTCCTCTTGATATTCAGCCCTTTTGCGTTGGTATTTTAGTTTATCAATGTCGAACTTTTTGCTCGTCTCCCGTGTTTGCCCATGTGGGTTTGCTGCGAGCCGACTTCTAATTTTGCCCATCACTGGAAGGTGATCGGAGTCGCAATCTGCTCCTCTCTATGATCTTACGTCAAGGATATTCGAGTGGTGTTTTTGGTCTATGAGGATGTGGTCTATTTGGTTACGCGTTACGCCACCGAGTGATATCCATGTGGCTTTAGGAATTTACTTCTGCTTGAACATCGTACTTTTCACTAACAGATCTTTTGACGCTGCGAACGTGATTATTCGAATTCCATTATTATTTGAAACGTCGTGTAGACTTTTTCCACCAATAGTTGGTTGGAAGATATCTTCCTTTCCAATTTTCGCATTGAGGTCCCCCAGGAGGATTTTAACATCGAATGATGAAATCCCATTAAATACTTCCTCTGGGGTCTCGTAGAACGTGTATTTCGTTTCGTCGTCGATAGATTCTGTTGGGGCGTTTACGTTTATAAATACATAATTGTACAATACCTGTATTTTTAGCACCGAAATTCGGCCATTAATACATCTCTCATCTTTTACGTGGCGCATAATCTTCTTGCTTATAATGATGCCGGTTCTGAGGTTATGTGTATCGGTACTTCCACACGCCAATGTGAGCCCGTTGGTTTCGATTACTTGATGTGAGAGTCGGAATTCCTGAAACGCGACGATGTCCATTTTATATTGTCTCGCGTTTTCTACGACCGTCTGTATCGCGCCTGTTTTATATAACGTTCGAACATTACACGTGCCGACGCGTATATCCCACTGTTTCCCTTTTTTTCTACGTCTTCGTTTTGCCGAGTCGGTGTTTGCTTGATGATTTGTTCGCTTATGGTAGTGTCAGCTCATCACACATACGCCTACCGTCTTTATCGTGGGATTGTTTTGTGTATATTGGTTATTAATTTTTGTTCCCACGAGTCTTGGGGTTTCAAGTAGTCCGCCATATCAGAGCCCCTCTTTGATATGGTAAGCTCTGCTTACTGCTCTGATTCGACCCGGTGTCAGAGAGGCGCCGTTATAATACATTAGGTATACCCCAGGCTGCAAAGCACCCAATGGGAACAGTGATGCGTAACACCCCGGATTACGGGTTGTAGATCTTTGTGTGTTACTCCTACCTAGCCTGTCTGACATGGGTGGCCCTACTGGAGGCGTATGATTCCGTCAACATAGCCTGAGTGATTCATTGTAGTATAAGCCCCCGCACCACGTCAAGGTTCCTACCATGCGGGGGTCGTATTTACACGTTCGTATACAAAACCGAGCCATAAATCTCTGTACAATTTGTTCAATCCCTTCATTATTGTAGAACATAGGTGAAATGTATCGTGGCTATTTCCTTTATACAAATTATATCACTGTTTTGCCCTATTGCATACATGTGTGTGTTTTGTGTTTCGAAATAACGTAGATTTAAGATTTAACTTCAAGCCTACGAAACAACAAATAGAATCATACACCCTTTATTGTGGTGGGAGAACTCAAATAGCTCAAACCAAAGATGGGTCAAGAATGCAAAAATCCCGTACAAGTAGGTTTTTGATGTTTTCGAGGTACTTGTTTGGTAGCTGTGATAACTACTCAGCGATAGGGGTAATGGAGTCACCTTCATGTATTTGAGAGTTGGGGTAATGGCGACCTCCTCCCGTAGTTGATGCATATTCTGAGGAGTTTTATTTCAAAAACTCGGAGTCTCTGTTCGCGCTGAAGATATGCAAGACCATAGTGCTCCGGAAAGCCTTACCATTTCACTCTCCCATACATATTCACAATTCATACCCAATTAATAATATATAAATCATTCATAACTCCTACTGCAATATTCCAAATAAAATCAAATGTGTAATAAACGAACCCAATAATCATTTGTCTCGCATACATACAATTCATAGAAAATCCCAAATAAAACCAAATGTATGATAAATTTATCCAGATGTTCATTTATCATTCCCCAAGATCCATCTTGCATACCTTCATATGCACTTTATGATTATAACCATATCCCCATACGATTCCTAGAAATGTATTCTAATCAAAGTGAACGACAAATTTACTGCTTTTCCAGGAATTTTTAATGCATTTTCATACATAAATCTTGACGAGATTCGGTATAAAAGGGCGATCGATCTCTGATTCGAGAATCAGCCTCGATTAATGTCCGATGTGTGAGGATGCCAATAAATTAATCAATTAAAATACAATACAAAATACGAATTTAGTCTGCGGGCACGTCCACAATGGTGCAGTCACTAAATCAAGTCTATCAAAAGTATGAAGTTTGCAACTAAGTTGCCGGTCTCACATATGGGTGTCTTTGGCCATATTTTTTTATCCTTTTGACACTGTTAGCTGTCAGTCTTACTTGCTTTAGAGATTGCTCGTATTTTTGTGAAAAGTTACTAGTTAACAGTTTGGCGTCAGTTTTAATATAGAGTGTAAAAACCAGCATTTTCGTCATATTTTAGTTTCTTATTTCCGTAAAGGAAAAAACGTTGCTAAAATGTTACGATGTTTATGTTGAAGAAGCCCTAAAAGAAAGACGGTGCTGGAACTGGTTTGACAAATTTCGTTTCGGAGATTTTTCACTGAAAGATGAACAACGATCAGGTCGACCAGGCGAGCTTGATGATGATCAAATTAAAGCAATAATTGAGTCGCATCGCCATGTAACAGTACGAGAGATAGCAAACAAGTTAAATGTGTCGCATACAGGGACTGAGAAACATTTAAAACGTATGGAACTACATGATTTGAATGAAATTCATTTAACGAAGCGCATCAATGCTGGCGATTTGCATCTTAGACACAACGAATCATCACTCGCCATTAAAAATGGGCTGGTAAAGTAACGTCAATCAAAAACGATCTTGGTTCAGACTTGATGACCCAGCACAATCTACCTCGAAAGCTAATATCCACTAAAAGAAGATTTTGCTCTCAATTTGGTGGGATTGGAAAGGTGTGGTGCACTTTGAGCTGCTTCCAAGGAATCAAGCGACCAATTCGGCTGTGTACTGACAACAACTGGCCAGATGAAATACAGCGAACAACGAAAAATGGCCAGAGTTGGTCCGTCGAAAAGGTGTCATTTTTCACCAGGACAACGCTAGGCCACGTACATCTTTGTTCACTCGCCAAAAATTATTGGAGCTTGGCTGGGAATTGATGTTGGATCCACCATATGGCCCTGACCTTGCTCCATCAGATTACCATTTATTTTGATCTATGACGCTGTGAAACCGCACTTGATTCCGTTTTTTGCCGATAAAGATCCGAAGTTATACGAACGTGGAATTATGAAGTTGTCAGAAAGATGCCAAAAGGTCATCGAAGAAAATGGAAAATATATCTTTGATTAAAGTTTATTTGTTGTATTAAAAAAAATCGGCAATTACTTAATTGTCACCCTTATAAATAAGTAAATCAGTTCCCAGCGGCTTAAACGTAGTTACGGTACACCCCAATTGTTAATAAATTAATAAATTTGAGATTCGAAAAACCGATACAAAGTCTTTAAATCAACCGAATTGGCCACAGATGATTTGCCAGGCCCCCTACTCGACGTCGCTCGCCGCTCTCCCCGGTTTAGTCCGGAAGCGTGGTGGTTAACCACACAAAGTGACTTGGGAGGGATCTGACAATGAGCCTCTCGTCTATTTAAGAACAAGAAGATATCCTCGAAAAGATTCGCGACAAGACCATATACAAAAAGCATATGATAGTCTAAGCCGGATTAGCGGCTTATTGAAGAGAAGTTTAACTTTGGTGTCAACCTTATTACTTCACCTCAAGATGTTATGCAGTTGCTAAAGCCGGTCGATGGATATGGGTCACATGTTTGACGAAATTCATTTCTTGGGATATAAATGACCCTAGCATATTTCATCCTGCGGTTCGGTCTGATCGTAGTACCTGCTATTTGTATTCGAATATTCTGTGAATATCAAGAATTAGATGAGGAGTATTTACTACTTAGAATTATGGCTACTATTTTAATTGTACTAGGTTAAATTTTTCATCAACTGTGATATTGATACTGTTCGTTCAGGTGACGATTAATTTGATTTGAGTTTAGGGCTTATGGAGGACGTTTACAGGAGAATGTGCCTTACTTTATCGTCCATGGGACGATGAATATTTGATGGGTTGTTATTAAACAGGATGGGACCTAAAAATCCTGTGATTATCCTGAGGCGGCCTGGAAAATTCGGGATAACTTTTCATTCATCTGAACTTAAAAGATTCTGCTTCGAACGAAATGGGATATGATACTGTAGCGGGGAAGTATCGTGCGCCGGCGTACGACGGTGATTCACTTCCTTCCGCCATCGTCGCTATAAATTCCGCTGTAAATAGTTCCGGACACAACACTGAGCAACGCCGCAAAAATGCTCACCAAACGTCACCAAGTTCAAAATACAGTTGGTAAACACTGCACAGCAATAAACACACTGGTATTGTTATTTCGATGTATTTTTATTGTTTCCTGTTGGTATAGTTAGTTAACATTCATTAGTGATCACTTAAATACACGTTGGTATGTAACAATTATGGACGTGTATCGTTCTACGAACGCACAATTCCGCACAGGTAAGGTTCCTACCTTCAAAGAACTTACTTACCTGATAACTCAGCGCACGTGCCAACAGACACGCGGCCAATAGTCATTACAATACCTGTAACAAAGGTCATAGGAGGCTGCAAAATGCGAACCGATATAAAAAGAAGCAAGGAACTGAACGTCCCAAAGCTTTCAATATCAAGCAACAAGTCGAGGGAGCATACCTGAAACTAAGGTAAAAGCATTCATTCGTCTTTTCCATAAAGATCGAAATGCGCCGCACTCCAACACTGCACAATCGAAAATCCTGAACATCTACACGATGTTACAAGGATTCGCCATCACCAGCAAATTCTCCGAATAACGGACGCACGTGCGGGTGGTCTACCACAAAGACCACCAAGTCTATCACCCAACAAAAGAAACGGCAACCGTAATTATCTCAACGAGATAATTCAAATTGTATGAGGTTGAAAACCTACAAGGGAACTACTCCGATCCCACGGTGTCTGTTTGTATTTCACACCCATTAGAAAGATCTAATGGATTTCGGGTGTATTGACAAAAGTCAAACAAAACCCATGAATCATGCATCCATGCAAATTGCAGGATATCTTTCGGCCGCGCGCCAGATGTGCTATGCAAATAGAGGCGGCACACAATCGACAATCGTCGATCCGAACTTCGCTCACCACCACAGATGGTGATGATGATATAAGGATGTATGCGTCGAGGGACTTTCTCCTTTTCAGGCACCTAAATTACCCATGGGCATTAATAACATGCCGCTAACAGATACTGTGGAAAATTCTGTTAGCGGATGAAATGAAAGATTTCTTCTGACAGATGTAGATACAATTGTAGACAGGTTCATCCGCCAAAGACGTCTCAAAGGATTACGCGTTTTAATAACACAATTATGGAACGACTCCAGATACGCATTGCGGCTGGTTCAAACTCGACCGCGGGATGTGTACGCACCGTACCGGCGACGGTACGGTGGATGGTGTACGCGGCCTCCTCGTTTAGTGGTTGGGATAAGACTCCTCGAGGATAGAATTCTGGCATAAATTCCATCTTAGATTAGGGTTAAGAGACAAGAGAGGAGAGGGTAAAACTTTTCTCTTAAGGGTGCCAAGCAAATGCACTCTTTCAGTGCAATGGTATGCGTAAGTAAATGTATCGCCATTAGGAAGAAGTGCTAACGGTTTTTCTATTTACACAATGGGAAATGTGTATCGCTAGTGATGCTACGGGAATGTATACATGATTACCTGCGAAGAAATTCGTTTTATGACTCTAGGGTAAGATGAGAGTATTCGCTTTTGTCCGATGGTCAAAGAGCTGCCGCGGCCGTGAAAATGCTAGGGACATGTGGTATGCACATGTACGGCGGAATTGCATTGGTGGAACAAGGGTGCATATGCACGTTAAAGAATTGTTTTTAGGAATCTCAGGGTCGATTGCGCTAATTGAATGCAGCTGCTGGTATATTATTGCTGGGAGAAAAAGGTCGCCGGCCAATATATACGTTAAGAGATTTATCATACACATGGCGAAGCTGAAAAATAGACATCGCAATGTTTATGGCCCCTGGTGAAGGTTACATTGTATGTAATTCAGATATTTTTGTTTACAGGAATTCATCTAGGGAGATTTGCTTGGCAACAATGGTGCCGGAATAGTTTTCCTGCGAATTCTAGTGATGCATTGGACTGTGAATGCTAAGAATTCTTTGTTGAAAACATTTTTGCCGATGAGTTGATGCAAGGAAAAATGCCCTTGTAGGTGAAACTCCTTTTACAGGTGCTAAATGTAATTAGCAGCAATTAGCAATTATGAAACAATGGAATTTGAGGGGCTTCAGCACAGGAAGCTTGGGGGGTAATTGGGCAAGTAGGCAGTGGCGTTTTCGGAACCGCCACAATACTACACAGTGTCTACTGAGACCAGTCCTTAATAGTCTAAAACTGATCTCTTCAATCCATGTCGCGTCAATGGCGTTAAGAGTGGTGCGCTCTTCAAAATCCTAATTGGAAATCGGGTATTAAGTTCCCGGCACTGATAAAAATGTGTAGTTTCTCGTATATGAACTTAATATATATATGTATTTTGCTGATGCAAGCAAGTGGTGAAACGGCGAAAGCTCTGCCCACCTTTTATTCAAATCTCAGTCGAGATTTGTCTAAATAAAATTTTTAAAATTACTAGAAGAGAAAAGGTGACTATAAGATGCAAAAAACTCCTCTTTTGTTTTGCCTGGCAAGCAGCATTTCACTTATGCAAGGCCGGCTTAAACGTCTCGGCTTCAGTTCGTATGGAACCCAATTTCTTTGTTTTTGAATCATCCCTAACGATTTTAAACAATGTGAAATTGCTTGTTGAGCTACATCTAATGTACGCGCAAGTTCTTTTTGCGTTTGGGATGGAAATTCCTCTAATATTGCTTCCAATCCTTGTCTTCGTACACTTTCGGCTTTCACTTCGTTCTTTGTTTTCCGCGTCTAACTCACAGTTTTTTAACTTTTAAAACCACTCACGACACTTCTGTCACTCAAAGCAGCCTCACCATATGCTTCTACAGGCAATCGATGAGGCCGAGGGGCAGATTTCTTCAAATTAAAAAAGTAAATCAAAAGTTCCCGCAGATGACGCTTATTTGGCACAAAACTAGACATTTTTGCACGAAAAAAATTATATAAACCTGATACAAAGCCACCAATATTTTGAGGTTATGTTGCTATCTCGTGTTCAAATTCACAATATTACCTTTGACATCTGACAATTTCTACATAATTTTTTGGTGGGGCCATCTATTGCCAAGCGGCGGAAACTTATTTGTACACCTTATATTTTGAGGAAAGAAACTACTTGGGATATTAATATAGATAAGAGAATAGGACTTCGCAATCCCCCACAGAAGGTCAAGAAGTCGGCGAAGAATTGCCTCATTATGGACGCCAGTTGACAAATTTGACCAAAGATAACATCGAAAAAGTGAAGGAAATTCTACTCAAAAACTGTCATTCCAGCTTGGAAAACTAGATGAACACGATCTGTAGATGCCCGATAAGTCCGTTCAATCGATTTTGGTCGACAATGTTGGCATTTGATACGACACCCCAAGGCTCGTCCCATTTTCTTTAAAAACACTGTCACGATCCCACGTTCATGGAGCGTGTTATCACCGTAACTAGTGACTGCACATGGGTTTACGACTACAATATGCGAACAAGCCAACAAGCTACGGAATGGAGAGGAAAAATCGGGACTAAGGCGGAAAAGACCATGCCAAATGCATTCAAAAGTGAAAGTGATGCCAATTGGTATCGTTGACATGTGTCACTACGCCTTCGTTCCACGGGGTCAAAAAAAAAAATATTATGATTCGATGAGTGTATTCGCAAAAAAAGGGCAGGCTTTTGGCCGAATAGTTCTTGGATTTTACACGACGATAATGGACCTTCTCGCCGAGATAGATAAAACTCAATCACTGTATTCGCTAGGTCTGGTACTGCGTGACTTCTTCCTCTTCACAAAAATTTATCAGAATGAAGATGCAATAAAACAAACATTTTTTTCTGCTATTTTCTATTATTCATCATCATCGGCACTACAACCTGGAACCGGTCTTGGCCTTATTTAGCAAGTCCTGAGGCTTGTTAAATTTTCCATAATGATTTGTTTTTTCCGGGCAAGGTCATTAGTCTTGCGCCAGAGGCTGCCCGACGGGGAATCGAACCCCGGTCTCCCGCGTGACAGGCGGGTATACTAACCAGTATACTATTGAGGAGCATTTTCTATTATTAGATGTTACAAATATGCATTTAAAAGCCAAAAGAATAAATAAGATATATCAGGTGTACCGGTATGAAGTGAGCGCCTTTTTTTTAAAAAAGTAAAAAACATTTGTTTTGAAAAGTAAGAAACATTTTATTCGAAGTATTGGCCATTGCTTTCTACACATTTCGACCACCTTTCTGGCAATTTGAGGATACCACGCCAATAAAACCGGTCGTCTTTTAAGGCAAACCATTCGGAGACCCAATTTTGGACTTCGTCGTAGTAATTGAAATACTGCTCAACCAATGCGTGTCCCATCGATGAAAACAAATGGTAGTCGGAATTAGCCAAGTCTGGTGAATACGGCGGGTGGGGTAACACTTCCCAGGCAAGAGCTTTTATCCTTTCTTTGACGGGTTTTGCTGTATGACTCGGTGCATTACCATGTAACAAAATTACCTTTCCGTGTCTTGTAGCCCATTCTGGTCGTTTTTTGACAAATACATGGTTCAAATTGATCATTTGTTGTCGGTAGCGTTGCGCATCAACAGTTGCGCCAGGTTTTAGTAGTTCATGATACACCACCCCATTCTGGTCACACCAAACACAGAGCATTGTCTTTTTTCCGAACCGATCAGGCTTTGCAGTCGATGTTGACGCTTCTCCTAGATGTACCCATGATTTTTTGCCTTTAGGATTATTAAAATAAATCCATTTTTCATCACCAGTCACAATTCGTAGAAGCAACGTTTTACATGTGGTGTTACGCTTGTCCATCTGCCTGTCATTCAATTCATGTGGCACCCAGTTTCCACACTTTTGGATCTTTCCCGTAGCTTTTAAACGGTCAGACATTTTTTGTTGTGCAACATTTAACATTTGTGTCATTTGTTTTTGATTTAAAGCGTCATTTTGATCCAATATTGCTTGCAATTCGGTGTCTTCAAACTTTTTGGTGGTCTTCCACGTTTTTCATTTCGCACATCAAAATATCTCTGAACCGCTTAAACCATCTTTTGCATGTTGCTTCCGATAACGCATGATCACCATAAGCCTCGACAAGCATTCGATGCGACTCTGCAGCACCTTTCTTCAAATGAAAACACAAAATTAATGCTTTCCGCAAATCATCATTTTCTGGTACAAAATTCGACATTTTTAACAGGATTTAAAAAAAGGTGTTGTTTGTACAATGACTTGATGCATACTAAATATGTTTGACAGATGTCATAGCAACCAAATAAAAATATATAAGGGGTCGTTCACAACAAACGTTCCCTATCGATACATATGCTCACTTCACACCGGTACACCTGGTAAATAATTTAAAATAAAATGAGGTGTTTTTGTTTTTTTTTGTTTTTTACACTAACGCGCGCACAAAAGGGGATTTTGGAGTACCTTTAAGTGTCAGAGCACAGGGCGAGCGGACGGAGAGGAAGTGGATAAGGGAAGGTAGTATCGAGGTATATTGTCCTTAAATGACTGGACATTACAACGACGAGGAAACACACGATCAACTTGGGGATTTCAGATTCGTGTGGTTCGGCTAAAGAAAGACTCTATATTTATTTGTACGTCTGAAGGTGACTTTCAACGTGAACTGACGCGTATTCACAGATTGACGGGCCGCGGGAAAATGTCTGATGGGGCGGAACAGATTCAGTTAGTTCAACTGAGTAACAACCCTGGTAATGCCTATAGTAAAGAGGTAGGCATGATACGTTGTGCTTATGTTCTAACGAAGGAAATTTAATTATAAAACGTTGTAAATACTTGAAAACGTGGCACACGAACGCACTGTTTTTAATCCCGAGTTCGCATATATGGCGAGCTTTCTTTAAGTAATTAATTACTACACAATATTAGATTCGCTCCCGTTTAATTTATTTATTTCACCGACAATAACTCGACACAAAATCGGACTCTTTACGATAGACTGTCGTGAGACTCGACGTCTCTCCTTGACGGATGAAATTTGACTCTCGGATCTCTGTTCATCGACATCCATCAAACGCGATCCTAATGGATTCCCCACCCAAGGGTAGCCAATCAGCGCTTGGATTCCATTGGACCGTTTCCATGGACATCGTCCAAGAAAATTGGAAAGATCAACCCTGGAAGGTAAGCGCATGACGTACCATGGTGAAGGTAAGACGAAAGGGAAGAAAGAAACTCAGGAAAAACGCATGTCGCAGGTCAACTCTGTTGCTCCATGTATGGGCAGGATATACTGCCGCCATCCGCTAGGGATAGATTCCTTGATTGACGTGAGTCAATAAAACTCTTGCCGAAGGCAGGAATTGGTTTTGGAACAATATATAACCAATCCCACAGGCAAACGCCAATATGCGCATCCGTTTGGATTAGCGAACTAAACATAGGATGTGACCGTTGCTAGTTTGCTTAAAGTAAACACATTTCGGTCATGTTCAATTCGATGCTTGGGTGCATATTATTTTAGGGTATGTTAATCCCAGAGATGTTACCGTCAGTCGAAAGTATTTACTTGTTGTTTACTTTGTGTAAACGAAAGCCGTTTCGATAGCCAGCGTGAGAATCGTGGCTACTCGTTGCTTGGGTACATATTCTTGGTCATGACCGATGCTGGTGATCGTTCCTAGATACGCCAACGGATCGTAAAATCAGTCATGCTGATGAGCAAACAGATATGCGCATTCGAAGGTCAATGTTTAATTTGATCTTTTCTTCTTTTGGAAAAATAGATCATAGGACATGCGGTTGGAAATCTGGCTTGCAGATGTGAAAGCCTGCAAGCAGAAGGGCATATCTTCTTGGACAATGGATGGGTAAAAAGATAACGCACGGAAAGGTTGGCGTGTGTTGGTGGACATGTGCCGTCCATTGTTCGGTCGAGGAAGCTCGGTTGATGCTGGTTTGATGTCATGGCAAAATGATAATCTTGTAGGGTGGCGAGAGGCCGACCTTAGGGAGACAAGGACAATTGTGTCCTTCATCTTGTATCTGGCTTCTGGTCATCTTGCGCTAACCAGAATCACCCACATCCGTGAAGGTGTTGGGCTCGGTCTCAAGATATCTGAAAAGAAAGGGGAAGGACATATATAAGGATAGTGTGGACAGGGTTCAATTGTTCTCTAAGTACTTGGATGAGAGGATGGTGGGTTCTCGCTGTTCTGAATGCTTTCGAGATACTTATATGCTAATTGTAGCAAGTACTCATCGATAGGGATAATAGAGGCACCTTCGTATAGGTGAGAGTTCGGGTAATGGCGACCGTCAGGCCTTCTAAAGTGGTTGGTGCATCTTCTGAGGAGGTTTCTTTCGAAGACTCGAAATCTTTCCATTTAGGCCGAAGATATGCAGGACCATATGGGAAAGGCGTATGATATTCCAGCTAATCCGGCTTATAGCAGAGAAGCTTAACTTTGGTGTCAACTTTGTTGCCCCACTTCAAGATGTTGTGCAGTTGCTTAGACCGACCGAGGCCCCTTTGAAGAATGTGGGTCACATGTTTGATGAAATTCATTATTGGGGTATAGATGACCCCAAGATATTTCATCCTGTCCTGTGGTCTAACCGTAGTACCTCCTATTTGTATTCGGATATTCTGTGAATATCGAGAAGTAGGTTGGGAGTGTTTACTACTCAGAATTATAGCTACTGCTTTAGATGGGTTAAGTCGAATTTTTCATCGACTGTAATACTGATACAGTTCGTCCAGATGACGGTTGAGTCAGTTTGTTGCGAGTTTAATTAACGTATAAATAAAGGACTGAATTTATACCCGTTTGTGTTCAAATAACTCATCATCATCATCATCGGAACTACAACCGGGATCCGGTCTTGGCTTCATTTAGCAAGTCTCGAGGCTTGTTAAATTTTACATAATAATTTACTTTTACAGGCAAGGTTATTAGCCTTGCGCCGAAGTGTTCAAATAACTATTATGTTATATTTCTAATTACTTAACGTATAAATAAAGAACTGAGTTTATACTCGTTTGTGTTCAAATAACTATTGTGTTATATCTCCAATTGCTTAATGTATAAATAAAGAACTGAATGAATACCCTTTTGTGTTAAATAAAGGAGTAAAGACCTGTGGTGTTTCTTTCAAAGTGAATTTTCCGTTCATAGAATTCAAAGCCAGCGGATTCGCGGTTCTTTGCGGAAAGTGAGCCCCAAAGGAATCTCGTGTATTAATGAAGGGGTCAGAACAGTCCTTCTTCGCCAAACACACGACGAAGCGGCGACAGGCTAGGAAGGGTTTGTGAACCTGTACCCTTGCCGGCACATAATTTAAACCCGAATACCTACATTGGTGACCCCGACGTGAACCGCCACACCTCTATACCAGAAAAGCAATTTATAGACCAACCCAATCGTTCGAATTTCGTTGTCTTTTATTTTGTAGTGGGCACCGGTATGTTTCTCAGAACACTCCTTCATAATAATGAATTATCGCACACAATATTTGCCCAACACCACCAAGCAAGATCTAAACTCATACTGTTTTCTGATAATAAAGATTGTCGATATGCCGAAGTGAGTTAGCCAACCTAACCCGTCATTTACCTTCTTTTTTTTGTATTCAACCCGCCCACTCTAGCTCCAAGTTCGTTGAAACTAACAACAAAAAAACAAAACTGAACCAAAAATGACTAAAAAAAACATCCGTTGTTCTGGAGCAATTAACAACCGATCTCTAGTAGCTTTTACTCTAAGCTATCCTGACTATGAATAAACTCTAACTTTCTACAGTATGAAGCTCGATATCAATCACAAACAATTAGTTGTGAACACAAATATCCTAAACTATCTTGGTGAGTTATTTATCGGATTGTTTTTGTGTGAGAAAAATGAAGCACAGATAGAACGGATAAACCTGAAGTTCATTTTATGTCTCGCAATTTCCAAACTGGGTCACACATTTACTTAACATGACCATTGACCCTAAGCGTAATTGTGCTTTTCTCACACTGTGTCACGTCGAAGGACTAAATAAATAAATTAAGTGAAAGGTAATCATTTACAAAATTTTCCTGGAAAGGTTAACATTCTTTAGGAATTATGTGGCGAATTACATTGTCTTATTAAAACCAAATTAGAACTACAGCACCGGCACACCGACCGCAGATGGATATTTCTTTCCGGTCGTGTTTCATTGCCTGCTATGAATTTGTCATTAACTGTAAGAAAGTGTGGTGGATCCAGTTAATTATTTAGAATTTCATTATTCAAAACCCCAAAGGTAATTGAGACAACTTTCTCTGCAGCCGACGACCTGTTAAACCAATTTTTCCTCCTTGTCACGGTTGCGTTCGCATCTCTGTGTGTAATTCACGTGCATCTTTAATGATCTTTTTACTTGCGAAAAGTTTTATTTTAATTCCATTGTAATTTTGCAGCTTTAGTCGTAAACCTGTCTGGTGTTTTATTGGTTCCAGCCTACTTTGAGAAATTGCTGTTGCAAATGGGGCAGAGACAGTTTTTAGTGCAAGAAGTAGACAGGATTACTCTCGAGTGAATACTAATGCATTAAAGTACACGTATTTATTCAACAGTTCGCTAAGGAACACTTACTTACCCCTTGATGCAGTGGGCAGCTGTGAGGACATACCGGTCGTTGATCAGGGTACCGCCGCAGTAAAATCGATTAAAATAGCTCAGACGTGCCATCCATGGAAATTCGTTGCTGCCGGTGATTTGGCCACCTACAATACGTGTTTCATCGTTCGGTTCGCCGCACCCTGTTGAATGAATAATACCGGAGCAGCGACATTAGAGAATGACAATAAGTTAAATAAAATATAAAAAGTGTGTATGTACAGTTTGTTATAGATAGATGTGTTGAATCACGCCTCTGTTAATGGAGTTTACATTTCGAGGAGGAATTTGCGACAATGGAAGGATTACGTGTTGGACACTGTGCTTGAGTCACAGATATTTACAAGGATCTCTTTCAACAAATACTGCTGAAATTATTTTGTACTTCGGCCAGCTTCCGCTGAGTGTAAATATTTAATCATCTCGCAACCGTTAAATTAGAATAGAGCTTGAGAAATGCTTTTCTAGCATAGTAAGTAGGACTGTAGTGTTGATGGTACATCTACCAGCGTTAAATTTCGTTTGTTGAACTTATTCTATACCCAACAAATGTAATAGAACAACCGCTAATAGATAAATTCTCAATAATAAATTCAATATTAAGTAGAGTTCGGGAACTTACGCTAAAAACACGTTTTCCGATAACTCTAGTGCTTAGAAAATGTCTGTCAATATTAGTGTTATAGGACGGACACCTCTGTCGTACATATGTCACACAGGTCACATGAAATCGTGTCAACGGTGTATAACCAACAACAGTTGAGTCTAAAGGTATTGGATTGGTCCATCTTATGTTAAAGGTAAGAACGTGAGGAGTTGATGTTGGAATGCGTTATATACGTAAATATGGAGAGTACTGTTGTAGCCTTATTCTCAGGGAGGGTGTCTCCTTGTCCTTAAAAGGACGAGGGTCTCCTTAATAGAATCGTTGCGGTCGCCGCCGTGCTTCCCCAGGCCTGAGGGAAGAGCGACGACCGGTCGTTCGGGTGGATTAAAAAACGGAGGTTAAAATTTGTTAGGTATTTATTTTAAATTCTTCAATCCTTAAATTATTATACTAATTGTCGGGATCCACATTGTCGGACATAGCACAGATACTGATTTTATGTTTTAATTGTTGACGTCTACAACCATTGGACGCCAATCGAGACTGATCGTCGAATACATTGTTTTTTTATTTACTGCATTTATTTGACCAAAAATTAAGTGTTACAATAAGTAATATAGTTAACTAATAATAGCTTGGTTATATAATAATTGTTCACATGTTATTTGTTAACATTTTCCAAACGGTTTTTTTTATATGTTCTTAGGATTTAGTGAGTATATATTTGTAATTTTTAGGGGGGCGAAGCGAACATACAAGGCAAAGTATCTGCTTTCAATCCGGTGAAGGCCAGGGCGATCCTTGTCCCTGTTCAATCCAAATTGCCATGCAGTCTCCACGTGACACCCCTGGATAGCAACAAGCAGTGAACCAATGCATGCAGCGACATCCTGAGAAAGGTTGGCGCGAGGCTAATAACCTTGTCCGGAAAAACAAATTATTATAGACAATTTAACAAATTTTGGACAAGGATAAAAATAGGCCAAAACCGGATCACCGTTGTAGAGCCTGTTGCGTAATAGCCCTTGTTTACATTTTCATTTTGCTGCTTAATAACTACCTTATTATGGTTTTGCAATTTATTATTATAATATTTATTATTATTTATTATTATAGTATATATTGTGGTATTTATTTATAAATTATACATTTGCTTCTTTCATTGCTCATTGATTGCATGCTTGGAACCCCAATACCGACATCGTGTGGATTGCAAAGGGTCGGTTAGGTAGGGTTTCCTTTCGGAGTGGTTGATGGAGAGAGAGAGAGAGAGAGAGAGTAATCTTTTAGAGCCTAGGCTTTTTCTTTTTTGACAGTTGTCAGAGTTATTTGTTCTGTGAGAAAAAATGAAGTAAAGAATCCATCCATGGAGGAGATATTTAAAGTTGTAAAGTTTGTTTTGTTTGTTGAACTAGTGTAAGTGTGTTAATTAGTAGAAAATAAAGCCAGAGTCGCCCATGAAGGATTGATGTAAATTGCAGTCGTTTTGTTCGGTACTTTAATTGGAGTCGACAGAAGACAGTGGCGAACCTGTGGCGCCAAACCCCACGGTTCACTTACATGAAAAAACCCCATAACTTTCATCCAATCATATAATTTCGCTAATGCAATCGCATTAGCACCTTAAATGCTGTACGCATCTGGGATTATCTAAGGTATAATCTAAAAAGCTTCAGTAAAAGAATTCTTACCTTTTTCTTGCATCACTTTGTATACAATTCCTGTAGGAGTTCTTTCGTACCTTATCATAAATTCCCTGCAATAAAATTCATCGCTTCCCATATCATACGACCGCATATCCGGGTATCTTACCCTTGAGTTGGCTAGTCCCAGCCTCAATATGTGTACATAAAAACTATCGATGCACACATCGGCTGTCGACCCTTTTAGCCAGCGATAAATAGTCGAACACCAGCTGCATGTAATTAGCACCATCCACGTTGAGACTATTTCACTAACTTGCATCAAGTGCAAACAAAAAACGCTGTTCTTCCATAGGCTTCCTGGCGATACCATAAACAATCCATATCGTTTGTGGTATCCTAAACGCAGTTTTAATTTAATGCGTGGCCGCTATTTATCCAGCTGACCCACATTATCGAACGATGCATATGTCGCTTTTCCCTTTGTATTGAATATTGCCCTAAATCCATCCCTCATGACCTCGATGCATAATCAAATACAAACCCATCCCACGAAATTCGATTTGTTTCTTTCAACGAACACACGTCTCCTGGATGCACATTATGCCCCTTTTTGGTGTTTCAGATTCGGTATCATGATGTGTCCCATAAAAGAACCCATGTTTCCATTTTTTAAACATTTTTTTATTTTCTTTCTATATTCTTAGTTTCTAAATTAAAGGCTAGACAAAAAATGCTTAAATTCTAGCTTAAATAGCTTATATAATAACTTACTGGTCCTTCGCAGACGCTCTAAGCTAAACATTACTTAATATTTGTATAATTTGCCTTTCGGCGACAGAACTTTGTGGCAGTACTGATAATTATTTGAAAGACAAAGAAAAATTTGAAAAACTTTGTCAATTTTTTTTGGTTTTTTTTTTTTTTCTTAAAATTTAACTTACTTTACTTACCTAAACTTATCTACTTTTTTTTTTTTTTTTTTTATGTAAAATCACTTAGCTTAACTTAACTTAAATCTTATACTACCCTAATTCTAGAAAAGCTAAGTCTATGTAAGCTAGCTGATGATAGTGTGATTCTATACCGACTTTGGTATCCAGGTCTTTATATGCCATTCAACCACAAGAACTGTTGACGCTGTCTAATACTATCGTCCCGGTCTCTGTGGGAGATAGCCCTACTGAAGCGCAGGAGCTGTTCTTCGGTGCGCGTTACTTCCCGGTCGTAGCACAATCGCCCGTCTACGGATGATCTACTTACATGATAGATCAGCGAATTCCGGATCTATCCTGTATAAGCCCTTTTATGTCCAAATCAAGGAACACCTCTGGTGGAACAAACCCGTTGCGACGCACGTTCTCATAGTACAGGGTATTTGGATAATAAGCCCCGAAAATTAGGTCATTGGACGAACATATTGCTCTCGCAATATGTCCTCTGATTAATTTAATCAAGAAATTATCCACCCTATTTATGCAGGCTTCATTATATAAAGTCTCATTTGAGTAGTACTTTTTGTATTCCGATTCCGGTGTTCGATATAATCTGAGACAGGTTCTCAGACACTTCCTTTCGAACACCCGAATCTTTTCCATCAAATTTGGACCTATGTTGAACCATACTGGGCAACCATATATGAGCATTGGCCTGATTAGCGTCATGTAGCATATGACTTTTACCCTGCTGTCAAGTTGGCTACTGTGAAATAGCCTCCTTGTCATAGCAAAAGTTTTCCTCGCTTTGAGCAAAGCAGCCTCTACATGTCTGTTGAAATACAGATATTGATCTAGCCAGATGCCCAGGTATTTAACTAAACTCTTGGTTTCCAGTTTATCTCCATGCGGTCCCACGATAACTAGCTTTCGCCAGTTTTTCCTTGTGTCGTTCGTGGCTTTATATAATGGGGTTCTAAATAGGATGGCTTCACATTTCTGGAAGTTGATCTTAAGTTTCCAGTCATCGCAATAGCGCTGCACTTTGTTGAAGTCTCGCTGTATTAACCTATTTATGATCGCAACTTTCGGAGCTGTTCTGTAAATTATGAGATCGTCTGCGTACGCAATAGCCTGCGGAAGTGCATCTAATAAGTCGCTAATGTAAATGTTAAAAAGAATCGGAGAGAGTACCGCGCCCTGTTGCAAGCCATTCTTGATAGTATACGTTTTATTAGAGGTCACATTACCACTTTTGACCACGAACCTCCTGTCCTTTGACATATCGTAAAGTACATATAGTAAAGGCTTATGTATGCCATGTCTGACCAGTTTGTAATACAACCCTTCGATCCAGACGGTATCAAAGGCTTTCTCCAAGTCGATCAGACAGGCACCTGTGCATTGGTTCCTACATTTATTCCATTGTATGTCGGAGACCAGTTTAGCTGCGGCATGTGTGGTTTCATGACCCGCCCTAAAGCCAAACTGGTTATTTGGAATAATGCTATTGTCGTCTACCCATTTTAGCAGAGCTTTGTTAATGATTTTTTCAAATACTTTACTGATGCTTGGGAGTAAACTTATCGAACGCATGTTCATTGGGTTTGTACAGTCTTTGCCCTTTTTTGGGATGGGCTGAATGATAGCCGTTTTCCAACGCGCGGGATAATATGCATTATTCAACGCGTTGTTAAACAGGACCGTGTATATATCTATTGCCTTTGGGGGCAGGTTCTTGAGTACTATGTTAGGTACTCCATCTATTCCCACTGAATTTTTGCTTCTTAATGAGTCGAAGATACTCTGGATTCCTTCCCTTGTTATTAGAAGGCTATTAGCCCCACCATTGGCATTAATGTCAATTGACAGATTATCGTCACTGAATTCCGTAAAACCAGGATTCTCCGATTGCCAATGTGAAATTTCATTCCGGAGGTGCAGGTGATTCAGTCGAATTCTGTCTTCCAGGTCATGGTTTCGGTGAATGCTTTCATTCACCTTGTACATTTCCTGAAAGACAGCTCCCACAGCGTTCGCCTTCTCCAAAGGATCTTCGATCACGAAGAGCTCACTATTGAGGATTGCGTTCTCTGTATCTATGCCAATGTTGGTTAGCAGCTGCTTGTTTACCTCGGTACGTGGAATTTGGAGACACTGAATCTCGTTTTGATTATTTCTCCTGAATATTTTATTTATTTGTGGGAACATATTCGGGTTATTAGTTTTTATAGCTCGAATTCTGTTGTTCCAATACAAATTTGTTGCTAATCTATAATTAGCTTTAAGTAATTGTTGGAGGTTTTTTAGTTGAGATTTCAGTGATATTATCTCCTGGTCTTGTCTGTCTGTAAACTGTCTGTGTAATTGTTTTAATTTCGATAGCAGTCTGCTCTTTTTCTTGTGGAGTGCGTTTATTGTTGCGTTTCTGTACATGTTAATGTGATCTGTAACTGTTGTTTTGGGAATTGTTTTGTCCATTGTTCGTTTTACGGTTTCGTCCATTTGTTGAATGTATTTGTCGATTTCGTCATTTGTCAGGTTTCTGTTTACTGGCAGATTCAAGTCATTCGAACAAAGTTCTCTTGTTAATGATCTGGTGAACTGCGGCCATCACATTGCCCTGTAGTTATAGGGTTGCGGGATCTCGAATTCCTCCAGATCTGCGAGCTCGTTCGGAAGCTCTATTACTGCCGTGAATGCACAGTGGTCGCTGTCGTATTCAATTGTCCGTAAACAGTTTGTGTTTCGTCTGTTGGTGTTAAGTAATCTCAGTCGTGAGTCGATTAGCAAGATATCTAAGAACGATTTACCTCTGGGGAACGATGGATATTTCGTAGCTAGCAGGTCAGTTCTATATTCAATATGATACTGATCTAACCAACCAGCCAACTGATTTACTCTGGCATTAGATATATAATTTCCCCAATTTCTATGCTTGGCGTTCATATCTCCCCCTAGGATAAAGTAATTTTTGTCCAGGTGCAATTGTAAGCATCGAAAGAGTGTCTCGAGCTCAGCTATAAATAGGTTTTGTTGGTGCTCCTCAGGTGCGTAGACCGCAATCGCATACAAACCCCTTCCTTGCTGAAGGGGTATGCGGACGATACAGGCTTCCAGCACCGGGAACCTGCGCACTTCTCCACTATATATTACTTTATGATTGATCCCTTTTCTAATAAAGATTGCGACACCCCCCCCTTGAGAGGAGTTAGGTCGATCTCTTCGTATAATATCGTAGTTTTTATGTCCTATCTTATGTCTCTGGTTTAACTTTGTTTCCCCCGCCAGAAGTACATCAGGTTGTTCCTCTTGCAACAGGTTAAAAAGATTGGCTCTTCTCTCAGTTCTTATTAGTGAATTTACATTCACGACAAGAGCTTTTATTGATGTTGTGGTTAGAGGGTTTATATCGACTTGTTATTTAGACTGGGCAAATGCGAGTAGATCTCGTTTATTTGGCTTTGTAGCTGTGTCATCTGTCTCTGCAGATTGAGCAGGATTGCGAACACGTCCGCTTGCGGTGTTGTTTCAGTCCGTGTGGGAGTATTTGTGGCTACCTGTGATGTAGCCTGATTTGGTGTTCTCCCACCCGAAGCAACTTGTGCGTACGACCGCTGCGATGTTACGGGCATTGTTGTAGTACGAGCTGGCTCTGTGTTTTTTTGCCGGGTCACACTTCTTGCCATTATTTCTCGGAATTTAGGACATCCTCGATAGTTAGCGGGGTGTCCCTCATTCCGACACACTGCGCACTTTAGAAGGGCTTTGTCTTCTACCCTTTCTTTTCCCAGAGGGCATTCTTCTGCCTTATAGTCCTTTCCGCATTTTACGCAACGGCGCTGCATTTCACAGTTAGCCGCCGAGTGACCAAACCTTTGGCAACGTACACATTGCAGGATGTCTCTGCCTTTTTTTAATTTGTCCCATGTGACCATTTGATGATCCAAGACTGTAATTTTTCTTAGACCACCAATCCTACTGCTGGGTGTTAATTGCACCAAAAAGAAGGGTAGCTTGCGGTTTTCCCTTCTTGCCTTGGGTGTGGTGAATGGTTTTACCGCGGTAAACTCGAGATCTTCGTGCTTCAGGTTTTGAAGCATTTCGAGCAGAGCCTCCGGCTCCATTTCAGGGTCGACACCCTTTAATAGAACCGTTACGCTCTTCGTTTGTTTCGGCGTGAACGAGTAAAATCCCGCGGTGGCTCTTTTTAAGACCTCTTTAATTTTGTCGTGGTCTGCCACCGTATATGTTTGAATGGCGTGCCTGTTACCCGTCAGTCTTTTAACTGCAAAATTGTTACCTATGGCTAGCTTACAAAGACTTACCAATTCCTTACAGTCAACATCTATGGTGTTGACTGGTGGCATCTTTATTTTTCCGCTGTTATTGTTGCTTTGCTGCTGCTGTGTTGCTTGCTGGTTCGTTGATCGCTTTTGTGTTGATTGTTGCTGTTGCTGTTGCTGTTGATGGTGCTGATGTTGAAGTTGATGTTGCTGTTGATGGTGAAATTGTTGCTGTTGGCCGACTTTTGGCTTTAGCTTTTGTAGTTGTTGCTGGTTTTGTTCTTGTTCGAGCGCCGCTATTTTTTTCTTTCGTCGTCTCTCGTGTAATCGGGCCCTTGCCATCGCCAGTTTCGCCTCCAATTCACTTATCTCTTCCTCTTCATCCTCAGACTCTGAGGATGCAAGAGAAGCGAATGAATTATTTGCCCCATATATGTTAAAATTGGAGGGGAAGGGAAGCTCACTGTCGTCCGCCAATTGTTGATCTCCTTTATCCATCGTCAATTTCGCGGTTTTGCTTCGCGTCACAATGGAGTTTTTCGGGGCGCCTTTTCGTTTGTGCGTTGTCGTGTTTTTATCGTCCTCCGTGTTCATTCTGGTTCTTTCCAGTTTGTTTTCATTTAAAAAAAACAAAGGCGGCCTTTTGAACCACGGCGACTTGATTTTTCCTGCAAGCTGAGTTGAACTCGCCTACCGCCTGCTAAGAGTCAGTAAGCTTGCACTCGCGCCAAACGACGATTTAAAGATTGCTTTCTTAACAAGCAATATATTGTTTGTTTTAATTTTCGCGCTTGCGACCGAAGTGTTATCTTTTTATTGTTTTTGTTTTTATTGTCTCGAACACTTTTTGCACCTCACTCAACTGTTTTTATATGCACTTATTTTGATTTTATTTAATGCATTTATACCGGTACACCTGGTAAATACAGATTGCTTAACGAGCAATATATTTTAATTTTTGTTTTTTGCGCTTGCGACCGAGGTGATATATTATGTTTCTTATAGTTGATTATTATTTTATTTTTCGCACTTCACTGCAATATGCACATTTGCTTTTAGGTTTTATTTTAATTTATGTGTTTTTAATTCACTTAGTATTTAAGTTTTTACGTTTATTATTTGTTTTGTTTGGTTTCTGAATTTCATTGTTTTGACTATCTTCACTGTTTTAATTTTGGTCACCACATGTCTATTGAATTTAAACTTTTGGCGTGAACTCGAGTATATTTATTGTTTGTCGCGCTTGTTACATTAATATTTAGTTTACTGATGCGTCCTTGTTGTCTTTTGTTTGTGAATTCTTAGGAATTGTATTTGTTGTCAAAAATTGCTTTTGAAATACTTTTACTTTTTAAATATGTAGTCACTTCACTTTTTAACTGGCGCACTGTTAAACTGGTTGCATCCTTCTAAAAGAACCCATGTACACACATACATGTGTACTACCAACTGTTGAGGTGTGAGGGCGGCGTAGTGGATGTGCCCGGCCTCTTTAGTGGAAACTCCTCGATGTACCGATCTCCTGACGGAAGTTCCTTGGATGTACTGCTCGGTTCCGGTGGTAGTCCACCAGGGCGAATGGGATCCCTTGTTGGCGGTGGTGCCGGCAGCGTTGCCAATCTCGGGGAGATGGATCAACGGTTGATACGTGAGCTTACCCGCAATCGTTTTTCACCTCTGGTTGGGTAGGCCCACTTGGGCGGTCTCCGGTGGCTGGTATACGGCTGAGGGGGTGTAAGAGCAGAGAGCCCCCCCTTTCTTCTTCTTCAGTCTTCAGGATGGGTCGCACTGTCGAGGATTCGGCTTCTGGAATCTTACTAATCTCGAAATTGAAAATTACTGCCCTTTTATTCTATTTTACGTTGAGAATTGTCAACTTTTTTATTGTTAAATTCCAAGAAGCACAGACAAGATTTTTGAGTGCTTGAATTGGAATTGTGTTCTAGGAATTGGTTAAAGATTTAGTTGGATGGTTTCCTGGAAGGGAAATCATGAAATGCGTTTTGAATTAACCAAAGAGATTGCAACTTTACTCAGGGTTTATCACAATTCCCTTTCCGGTGGACATCAGAGCATCACCATATCGTATAATAAAATACGACAAAGTTACTGGTGGCCAGCCATGCTCTCCGGTATTAGGAGACATAAAAAGCAGTGTGAGGAATGCCGTTCATTAAAGGCGACCACCTGCTCCGGAAGTGAAACGAAACCACGCAAAGCCGAAGATCCGTTGTGGTTCACAACAATAGACTAAAGCCCTATTTCTAGACCCCACCCTTAACATAACCCCAACCTTCTTTCCACTCTAAATCTTCTTGCTATTCCCAGGGTGTTTTGCAAATCTAAGATACCTTTGCTTAGTTAACTAAATATAAAGGTAATAACAGTACGTAACAAAAAGAATGATATGTACAAAAAGAATGATATGTACAAAATAGATGACGGAAGTAAATGTCAAAAATTATTAATAATATAAGTAAAATTCAAAACACAAAAAGGGGCATAAAAACAAATGTAAACTAAATAGAATAAAAGAGAAAGAAATCACATACAAATACACGAAATTAACATTGACCCTCAATGAGGAAGACTAACTCGAAATATCAAACAAACTACTTAACACAAAAAGCAAAAAATGATTAAAGATGACAAATATAAAACAAAAAAAGGAAAACAAAAGGATTAAGAATATAGTTGGCGTTGTCTAAAAAGTGCTTATAAACTAAATAACGTTGGAAATAAAAAGATACCAGCTTTGCATTTCGATTAAAAATGTAAAGATAAATGCTTATTTTAGGATTCAGACGAAAAAATTATAATAAGTGTGCGGGGGTTCTTTAAGGCGCCCGAAGAACCACCCATAGTCTTAACCCAACTCACCTTTCCCAAAAAAAGACATGCCGGGCTACTTACTTGATTTCCAATGATCATGCCCTACGATACATTTTTCGAAAAACAAACAAATCTTTAGCCTAGCCCTGGCCATGGCGAGCAGATCTTCTGTTGATCTAACATCACAGAAGAATCCATTACCGCCGTCCTCAATATCTCCTATTGCTTTCAACGGCATGGCTTCAGCCTTCATGTACGTTCACTTATTTGTATAGTCGCATGATCCGTTGCCTTATCGAGGAACGATCTCCGCATCGGCCATGCCTAACGTTTCTCACACTGGCTATCAACGGAACGCTTCTGTATACACAATGTGTAAACAGAATAAGCTATTTTGGCCTGGACGGCAACATACCCTTGCATTAACGACTTGCTAAAATAAACATGCACCCATGCATTGTAGCCTTTGCCATCGCAGCGAAGTTCTGTTGACATAACATCAACAGGAAAAACGAAAAATTTCTGGCCATCTTTCGGAGCTTGGCTGATGGACCGGTTCGAGAAAAGTTTGGTTAAGTGGTAGTCGGTCCTAAGGTGAGATACCACCCCGTCACGCTGTACATTCCACGATATCGCCGGGAAAAATCTTCGACGGTGTTTCGGATGTGTGGCTGATGGCCCGGACTGACACGGGGATAAGTCATGATGGTACCTTCTGATATAAAGAATTACGGAGGTAAACTAGTCTCCTATTCGGATCTCCGGGGGGACTATGTCAGGGGGAACATCATGCAGATATCATGATAAATAATGGAACTTTGAGAGGTTCGTCATCGCATAACCGCGCTCGCTCTCGAGGCTCTGTCCACGCTCGACTGGTGACGGCATTTTGTATCATCAGGGGCATCGGTTTCACCAATACGAATGCAAACGCCACCCACCAATATTTGCAAACAACGAAACCTGATATCGTTGCCCTAACTGAGACCCAGGTCGATTCGTCAACTGATTCGATATATCTTCGTTGCTCAGGATACGACTTACATTCGAGATTCCGTTTTAAGGGCGGAGTCTGCGTCTTCGCGCGGTCCAATCTTTGTTGTCTTTACCGCTCCCCGAATGACGATCGACTGGCGACATTTTTCGAACATCTTTCATATACCGTCGACTGGATACAGATCAACCACCCAGCTGCTGAAATTGTTGCCCTTGGCGATTTTAATGTGTACAATTCCGGCTGCTTGTTACATTCTAACAGAACCGACGAGGCTGGGAGGCTGGCGGAGATGTTTGCTGTAAGCCACAACTTGACTCAACTCGTGGGGGAGCCAACGCGAGTGCCGGATGCCCGAGGCGATTATGCGAACACCCTGGATCTGTTTTTGACATCCGAACCGAGTATTTATACCGTAGAGGTTTCTGCGCTACTGGGAAACTCGGATCACTGCTTGGTATCTGTTGCGCAGCCACCTGCATTTCAAGCGAATGACCGGCCTAGACAGCTTCGCCTAGAAGTATGGGACCGCTAACTGGGACGATTTGCGAAATTTCTTCGCATCCTTTCCTTGGTCCGAGGTGTGCTTCGGAAACTCCGACGTTAACGCTTGCGCGGAGTCGGTATCAGAGATTATTTTTCTGGGGATGGAGATGTATATTCCACATTCCATCAAACGAAGTTCGTCTGATAAACCTTGGCTTGATAAAAAATGCGAGCTGATTACAGCGGCAAAAATAGAGCTTTTAAGCAAAGGCGCTCCAATCCCACCGATGTTAACAGAATGAATTTTGTTAGAACCAGAAGCGCGTGCAACCAGGCGATTGATACCGCGAAGAAGGCTTACAAAGACAGGGTGATCAATAAGCTCCTTCGGTGCCCAACTGGTTCGCGCTCTTTCTGGTCAATGGCAAAAGCTGTCAGCGGTAACTTCGCATCCTCCTCTTTCCCCCCGTTGGTGACAGACAGCGGGACATTAGTCACGAATCCAAAGGATAAAGCTAATGTGTTCGCGAATTTATTTTCCGCGAATTCAAACCTCGATCCCGGCATTTTGGAGCCACCTGTGATCTCGCCGCTACAGTCTTCGATGCGGGATGTGAGATTTCGTCCGCGCACTATTCAACGCATTCTACGTGAACTGGATTGTAGGAAGGCAACACGCCCGGACGGAATACCAGCAATAGTCCTTAAGAACTGTGCCCCAGAACTATCGTCGGTTCTTGGCAGACTCTTCTGCTTATCTTATGCACGGAGGACTTTTCCTGCCTGCTGGAAAATCGCTCGAGTTCAGCCAATCCCAAAGACGGGAAAAAAGTGTCTCCCACAAAATTACCGTCCGATAGCACTACTGTCTATTTTATCTAAGGTAATGGAAAAAGTCATCAATACAGAGTTGGGTAAGTATTTGGAGTGCAACGGACTTCTGAATGATCGTCAATACGGATTCCGTGGCAGACGGTCCACGGGAGACCTTTTGACACTTATAACCGATATATGGACATCTGCGATTGAACGGCATGGTGAGTCAAGGGCGGTCGCATTGGATATCTCCAAGGCTTTTGACCGCGTCTGGCACGGGGCATTGCTGAGCAAACTTCGTTCATATTGACTTTCCCAACAGCTTTGCGACTGGACGAGGAGCTTCCTGGACAATCGATCGATCCGGGTTGTTGTGGACAGCGAGTGTTCGGATCTGTATCCTGTTAATTCCGGGGTGCCCCAAGGTTCTATTTTGGTTCCAACCTTGTTTTTGCTTCACATAAATGATTTGTTGGAGGCAACGGATAACAAAGTGTTCAGTTTTGCGGATGATAGTACGCTTGTTTCCGCCTTTTCGAGTGTTCGGCCGATTGGTGCATCTGCGTCGCATCAGCTGAGATGTAAACAGATTGACTCTCCAAATCAGGATCTAGATTGGGTCCTGCAGTGGGGAAAGGCCAACGTCGACTTCAATGCAGCGAAGACACAATATACAACATTCACAAAGAAAAGAGGTTCATCGGTTCCACAGCTGATGATGAATGGCCGGGCTCTCGAGGCTGGGGAAAGTTTGGAATTGCTCGGCGTCACGGTCTGTGAGAATGTTTCATGGTATAAACACGTGTCAAGTATCGCCAGGTCAGCCTCAGGAAAACTGAGTTATCTTTTTAGAGCCAAGAAATATTTTACTCCGGCCAAACTTCTTCTCCTATATAAATCCCAAATTAGACCCGCGCTCGAATATTGCTCTCATGTTTGGAGCTCGGCTCCTAAACATACCCTCGACCTACTTGAGAGCACACAGAGACGAGCGATCCGCCAGATCGGGGACTCGGCGCTGACGTCGGGACTACAGTCGCTATCACATCGAAGGCGCGTAGCTGACCTCTGTCTGTTTTACAGATATTATCACGGCTACTGTTCTTCGGAGATTCGTGGTATTGTTCCATGCAAGTCGCCTTATATGCGCTCCACAAGACAATACGACGGATCGCACCCGTTTGTGGTTCATTTCCCGACGGCGCGAACATCCCTGCATCAGAACTCGTTCCATTACAGAGCGGGGAATCTATGGAACTCCCTTCCCACGCGAGTGTTCCCGGAGCGTTAAAACCTGCAACTGTTCAAAAAGAACTGCAACAGTTATTTGATGGCATCTCGGGGCACCCATTCGGCGCTATAGGTTCGCCTCTCCCGAGAGAAGTCTAATAAAAAAAATAAAAAAAAATCTATTTGATCAGCCGCGTTTTTGGATTTTCTTTTGTGCTGTAGCGTTTCCGCCAAACCCTACGGTCTACTTACCTGAAAAACCCCCTTAACTACTACCCAACTCCCTTTAGTTTTCTAATGCAACAGTATTAGTACCTAAAAATGCTGCACGCATTTAAGAGATCAAATCTATGATCTTTAAGTCCCTGTAAAGAAAACTTACCTTCATGCATTCTCTTCGCATACCATTGCTCCTTAAGATTTCTTTATTAACTTAACAGGAATTTCCAATCAATTTCGGCATCTACGTCGCCAGTCAAATTTCCTTAGACAAATTCCTGTAAACAAAATAATTCGGATTGCATTCAATGTAACCGTCATGACAGGGACCATAAATATGGCGCCGTCTATTTTACCAGCCGCGTCATATACCTTTTCATACACATTGCCTGGCAACCTTTTTTGTTTGTCTTATCAACAAACAACCCAAGCAGCTGCATATAATTAGCGCAATAGACGCTGAAACCAAATTCTCCAGCATTTCCTAATGCAAATATGAACCCGGTTTCCACTGCAGCCAGAGATGCCATAAACATCCAATTTGCTTTTAGCACCTTTTTCTCCTAACGTCGAAAATAGCGACGAGGCATCGTGTAAACAATGACCCGCATTACCAACGGCTCATTTGGTCATTTTTCCCCATTGTCCTTGCCGCCTGCCTGTTTCGTCGTTCCACTGTTTTCGAACACCTGCAATTACATCGAATCTGTTCGATCGCGCACATATACCACTGCACCAAAAAGATCGCATTTTCTTAGTGGTTACACCCTTAAGAGAAAAGTTTTTCTCTCTCTTCCTTTTTTTTCCTTAGCGAAATCATCTCTGCATGAGATGACGATCGCGGAGTCAAATTCCATCCTTCGACCCGAGCGGGTCGCGGCTCCATCGCTACCTTGGTGCGCACAAGGAAGCGATAATGGAGAATAATCGTTTGTGTCGAGTCCAAAAAATTGAATTAACAGTGCGGTGCAGTAAACCCGATGTATAAATAATAAACTACCGTTTGTTTGTTTTAATGTGCTGTTGTTTTCCTTGTGCACATTCGTGCTGCGGCGGAACTTTTGATTGATGGAGGAGGAAGTGAACTAAGTACCCATGCTGGTACATACATCCTCCCCACAGTGTACCTTCACATCTCCGTTTGTCCTGGCTTTTAACGAATGGGTTTTCAACTAGACCAGCACGGCACCATGGAAATTTTCCAACAAAACTCAAATCGATCGTTCATTGGTCATCGCCAAATGAAAAGATCGGATTTGCTCTTCCCATTCGATGGGATCCATCACCACTGCAGCTAGTGGATGGAGTGCACCAGCCACGGGGGGAGTCAGATTATAACTATCGAACGGCGCACACGCGCCCAGGGCATTACGTGTCGGCGTGAAAAATCCTAATCTTGAAGAGCGTGTTCGAGTGTAACTCCAATCCTGTTGATACGTCCTGATTGTCGGTGCCTTAATTCCCCGGTCACACCTATCAATGTGTAAAAGTTCAAAAACTATAACTATGTGCGAATGTGTGAATCTTTAAATGAGTAAATGTCCAGAACAATTCCTGCGTGAATTCCAGTAGCGATAAATGTGTAAAAATCAGAAACAATAACTATTTGTGAATGTCAAAATCAATCTATATGATAAAACCAGAAAGAAACATAGTTTGGAGAAATGGTGAAATAGAGAAAACTTTATACAAACAAAAACACTCTAGTGCTTTTTTATTTATTCATTCTTCGTCGGAGAATTGTTTGCAGTAATAATCAGTGGGAGTTTAGTGAACCTAGCGCCCATGACGATGCACCGACTAAATTTTACCCCACAAGTGTATTCGAAACAAGAAAATTAATATTAATAACAAGATCCACGTGATTAACTCATCAGACTTAGAATGTGTAAACGAATAAATTAAAGAAAAAATAATAAAACATGTAATTTTGGTATATGTCCAAAATACAGAAAATATTATAAGAGGTTCTACCTTTTTAAATGAGAAGATGAAGAGATTTTCGAGATCTAGATACACATGTACTGGATGCTAATGGCAATATTTATATACTCATCAATGTAAACAACTTAACGATGCAAAAACTAAAACAAGATGAATCAATGTATTCTCTATTATACGGCCAATTATAATGAAACTCAACCATTATGAATACCACAATAAAATAGAAGACCAGAAACCAAAGACTCGAAAAATATAAACTAACATACGAAACACATATGTTTATGAATTACAAAATACATTTAACTAAACGGAAACTGAAAAAAAAAACTTTTTAATGAACTTGTGAAACAATAAGTTCATTTTTTGATATATGTTATATTTATAATTTTCCAAGGACAATTAATGAGAAAAACAAAATCAAGATTACAACTAATCTAAAATAAATATTACTATATTACTGTAAGAAATACACACACGTATAAGAGTATACCTACGATTGTACTTAAATTGATTAAAATAATAATCTACAAATAAGTAAACCACAATGAAAAATTATCCAAACTCAATTTAACAAATGAAATACATTTAATGCACAGATAGAAATTAATTTCTGTAACCGGCACAACCACAAACCTCGCGCTGTACCGCTTACGTTCCTATAAGCGCTCAAGGAGTATTATATACTATTCCAAGAATAATACTCATTTTATAAACGGGGGAGGATTGTTACGCACAAAACCCACCACCCCTGAATACCTACCTCTTTGGAGCTGAGCTATATCATTAACCGCGCATACAGTAAATATCGCTATATCAATTCAATCTCAAACACATTGAACTACACGTTCAATTTGCCCATATTGAATTTAATTTGAACCCAAGACGTGAAAGAACGAACCATATGTTCAACACGCAGAATCCCCTGGATCCAAATCTGTGGACCAGATGACCAACTTTCAAGTAAAGTTGTTGAGAATCATAAATTGCAAGTCTGCAATTTTATGATTCTTCAAAGGTTTGTTTACCCAACTCATTCCCCACAAGGAACATACTTGGCCATTCGCCTAGAACAAATAACTTGCGCCATAAATCGAATTGCACGTGCGTTTTAACTCCTAACAACATAGAGGATCATAAATGTGCATAAGCACTGTCCTCTGTTGATTTTTCCTTTGTGTTTCCGCTTTTGGCCCCAAGCCAGGAAAGATAAAGAAAGGAAATGGCGGCTGGCAAAAGGGTGAAGCAGAAAAAAGGACATATCCTTCGATCTGCAGGATGGAAGAAAAAAAAGTCTTCGTGAAAGGAGTTAGTCCCAGATGATTCGCCGAGACAGCGAAGGAGTTGGTTTTCGAGACTTGACGGTGGTGGTGAGATAGTGGTCCGCAGTAGAAATTATCTTCGTTCACATAAAAAATAAAATAACAAAAAGAAAGAGCATTTAATTAATCGGTGGTTTAGATTTTGATAGCAGAATGATATCAACTTAAATCAGTGAGTCACTATAAGAGAAAGTCGTGTAGTTGAATAAGTGGAGAAATCAGTTTGAATTGCGGAACACTGAATTAATCTAATTGTAAAACAAAGTAAATATAGTTTACATTAATAAGTGAATACAAGAGTTATATTAGAAACGCAATATAATATATGAGAGTTCGGTCGTCTAGTTTTTAATACCAGACTGGAATCAAATTCAATCCGTGTTTTATTTAAAGTGTGTGTGGTGTGCAAAGTGGGTTATGAAATAAAGTTTTATTAACCAGACTAAATGTTCCTTCCTAAGTAATAACGGTGCGGAAATAGAGTTGGTACGGATGCAGCTACTATAGCAGCGTCAATTCAATTCAATTCAATTTTTATTTAGTAGATAATTACATTTATGGTATATTTTACAACTAGTACTTAAGAGATTTAGGATAGCAATTCCTTTACAACTATAATCTTAAATCTATATAACGACAATAGCACAATTTTAATGAATAACAAATAATAAATTAAGGGAAAACTACAATAAAAAACCCTTATATGAATCTTAAGACTAATATTGCACGAGCTTCCGGTTATTTTATGTAGTAATGACCTCGATATAATTTTCATAGACAGAGTACATAGGTAGTGATTTATGATAACACAAGACGGGAAACGAGAACATTGTCAGAAAAAGAACAATTGACGAAGAAGTTTCGAGTGATTTTGTCAATAAGAAATTCTATCGGTTTAACGTTAGAATTTTCATGAAGTTCATGTGTCGAACAATGCCATGGCAAATGCTATTTCTACTTGGGAAGATTTGGTATCCGAATTGGAGGGAGAATTTAAAGCTCTCATCTCTAGGTCTGCTGCCCATAATAACTTAGTGGCAACAAAACAAGATAGCAAGGAGGGTGTGAAAGAATTTTCAAATAGACTTACACACCACCTGCATGAATTGGACAGCGCCACATACGCTAGTTCACCTGATCCTGCAGTCAGAACTTATCTTCTGGCTGAGAATCAGAGACTCGCGTTGAATACGTTTGAGGATGGGATACGAAATTCCAGCCTCAGAATCTTGGTGAAGTCTCACAACGCCCCAAATTTAAAAGCAGCCATCAGCTACGCTTTAGAACAATCTCGAAGATTAGGTAACAATAACTCAATGCTAACTTCCACTAACAATTTTAGAAATAACCAACAAATTGTTTGCCAAACATGCAACAAGAGGGGACATACTTCTGCGACTTGCTATCGCATAATAACCTTTTTGTAGTGGGAAGCAATGTAGAATTTCAACACGATGGCATACTGGGAAGCGATTTCCTTACGAAGCACCAGTGCCGCATTAACTTTGAAAAGGGATTCCTTAAATTCGCTGTGAACCACGGTAGAACTCGAACAGTTTTTAGGAAACAATAACGAGGACAAGGAAAATATTCAGAATTCCACGCCTTACGAGGTGTCTTCCACGGAAAATACAGGCATTCTTTAAAAATTGGCTAACACCGTTCGTGAGTCAACATCCGAATCCGTTTGTCTGCGGGCCGGATCTGATGCTGTGACAAACACAACGAAACCAACCACCCTTGAATCTTCCTCTTCCCATTTAAATAAAGTTTGTGGTAACGAAAAAGTTAAGGAGACTGCTGAAAAACTGAGTTCATGAAAATATGAACCTGAAACGCCAGTATCCTCAGAAAAATTAAAACAAAATCCTACAATCGATCTCATAAAATTGCATTCACGATCTCAACAAATAATGGAGATTCCATTTAAAGGAAAACTCAGTCAAGAACTGATTATAAAAAAATCCGAGATCATGCCAGGGATATATCTGGGTAATAGTTTGACAACACCACAGGACAACAAAATAAAGGTATTGCTAATGAACACATTAGACACCGATCAAGAAGTAAGCACCAACGACATAGAAGTCGAATGGGAAGATCTGGATGACTACAATGTGTTACAGGCGGATGAAACTAAGAACTTTCTAAAAAAAAGGCTTGAACGGCTAGAATCACTCCTAGAGTTGCGTCATTGTAACCAGGAGGAAAGGAAATCTATCCTACACATCTGCCGCAGATTTAACGATCTCTTTTACTTAGAGGGCGACCATCTCACACACACTGACGCCATAGAGCATCAGATCATCACTGAAGAAGGAAAGCCCCCACTTTACATAAGACCATATCGCCTCCCAGATAGCTCGAAGCAAGAAATCCACAAACATGTGAATGAAATGCTTCAGGACGAAGTAGTACAACCAAGTTTCAGTCCTTGGAATTCCCCTCTCTTACTAGTACCCAAGAAGGCAGGAACTGATGGGACAAAACGGTGGAGAGTGGTTGTCGACTTTCGAGCCCTCAATAAATTAACAGTCGGGGATGCATATCCATTGCCCAATATTACAGATATTTGGACCAGCTAGGAAAAGCTAAATATTTCAGCACTTTAGATCTAGCAAATGGTTTCCACCAAATACGCATGGACAATAGAGACACGGCAAAAACAGCGTTCAGCACACCCTTCGGACATTACGAATACAATCGAATGCCCTTCGGACTTAAAAACGCACCTGCCACATTCCAGGGGCTTATGAATAATGTACTCATGGGTCTCCAAGGAATAGAATGTTTCGTCTATGTAGATGATATTGTAATTTACGGATACGATCTGAACGATCACAATTCCCGACTTACCAGAATTTTCGAGCGATTACAAAGACACAATCTGAAAATACAACCAGAAAAGTGTCACTTCATAAGGAAGGAGCTCACCTACTTGGAGCATGTTATTTCAAAGGAAGGTATAAAACCAGATCCAGAAAAAACTGAAGCGGTAAAAAATGTTTCCAACGCCCAAGAAACAAAAAGACGTAAAATCTTTTCTCGGTTTTGTAGGCTACTACAGAAAATTTATTCCAAATTTCGCCGAACTGGCAAAACCTTTAAGCAGATTACTTCGGAAGAATGTTCCATTTTATTGGGATGCCTTTTGTGACGAGGCATTCACAACTCTAAAAAGAAAGGTTATAACCCCACCAATATTGGCATATCCAGACTTTAACCGGGAGTTTATAATAACCACTGACGCTAGCAATGTTGCGTTAGGAGCAGTGCTATCTCAAGGCACAATAGGCCAAGATAAACATATTGCTTTCGCTAGCCGAACCCTAAACGACGCCGAAACACGGTATACAACGTCTGAAAAGGAATTACTAGCAATCGTTTTTGCACTAGCCCAGTTCCGACCATATGTCTACGGACGAAAATTCACAATAGTAACTGACCATAGCTCCCTACAGTGGCTTATAGGACGAAAAGATCCTACATCTAGACTCATGCGATGGAGAATTCTACTCGAAGAGTATGAGTACACAATCGTCCATAAAGGAAAGCAAAATGCAAATGCTAATGCTCTCAGCCGTATAACAACGACTACCCCAGTCGATCTCATTAAAAATAATATCCTCGTCACCACACGAAGTAAAGCCAAACTCGAAGAAGATGTGGCTGCACAATCACACAAAGATACTACCATTCTTGCATGGCAAGAACAAACAGGGCCATCTATATCAAGAAAAAACTTGGACTACGTATTATAATCCTCCCATTGATAGACTCTGCTGAGGAAGAAAACCTGGCAGGAAGAATCCCAAACTTCACCAAGCCAGACGTAGGTAAAATTACGTTTCATGAGCAAGATGGGTTATGCGCCATCACATTGCCATTGCCCTTCAGAAACCTAAGCGACCAGGAAACCGCTAAGAGTTCCCTTATTGATCTGAAGAAGATTTGCGAAAACCGGAATTTCAATTCCATTGGAATTTTAATGCCCTTGATAGAAAACGAATCAAAAGTAGCACTTAATAACCTGCTAAAAGAAACTTTTGCTCACCTCAACGTGACAATGTACGTTTTCTCCAACAAAAAGAAGCTTCTAACAGATCCTAACGAAATACAAAAGTAACTCGCGGAATACCACAACTCACCTTTCGGAGGACACCAACGAGCCACCCGAACAATCAATAGATTGAAGCAAAAATATTACTGGCGCACAATGACCGCTGACGTCGCGGTGTATATTCGAAAATGTGCTTCCTGCCAGATAAACAAAAGTGGAAGAAATCCTAGAATTCCTATGAAGATAACCACAACTAGCTCAAAACCTTTCGAAAGAGTTGCTTTAGATATAGTAGGACCATTACCAGTCAGTTATAATGGAAATAAATATCTACTAACGTTTCAAGACGATCTGACTAAATTTTCAGGAGCATACGCTCTAGTCAGCGCCGGAACTAAGGAAGTGGCAAGGATTTTCGTTGAAAATATCGTCTGCCAGCACGGCATACCATCTTCTCTATTAACTGACCGAGGAGAAAATTTTCTCAGCGCACTTTTTAAGGACATTTGTTCCTTACTTAAAATGAGAAAACTAAACACAGCACCCTACCATCCACAAACGAATGGAGCACTAGAACGGAGCCATAGAACTCTGGTGGAATACCTCCGCCACTATGTAAACCAGGATCCTCTCACCTGGGACACCTGGATACCTTACGCAATGTTTGTGTATAACACTACACCCCACAGTAATACAGGCTACACGCCGCATGAATTACTATATGGTTTCCCAGCCGAAATACCCAGTTCTATCAGACAAAACCCCGAAAGCTCTTATAACTACGACCATTACGCAAATTTATTAAAAAAGCGACTACAACATGGTTATCGTACAGCAAAGGGAATACTGATAGAGAAAAAACAAAAATCTAAAGCATACTACGACCAAAAAGTAGGCAGAAAGAAATTTAATGTTGGCGACAAGGTTCTGTTAAAGAACCACTCAAGACCTAACAAACTAACCTCCCTGTGGAAAGGCCCCTACGAAATTGTAAAGATCCTATGCGAAGAAAATTCAATCCTCAGAATAGGAAAAGGAACCCGAATAGTCCACAACAATAATATAAAACCATTTGTGGATTAGGCAATCACAAATAAGAAACCCAAAATAAATGAAATAAAGGTTGAGGGAAAGTAAATGTATAGATGTATAGATAACCTTACAAAAACAAAAAAAGAAAAAATAAATGTATATATGTATAGAAAAACCGTAGAAAAATCATAAAGTAACGCTGTACGAAAATACTACGATAATATATTTTAAATTTGCCTGCAAAAAAAAAATTTAATTTAAAATACTGTTACACGAATAAATAATCTTGTAAATATTATACAATATTTTAAATAACCAAAATGAACAAACAAAACAAAAAGTACATCTGTAAAGAAAAATATATATACAACTAATAATGTTAAATTCACCTCTTAACAAATTATTGTTCAAAAACGAAATAGATAGATACATTAAACAAAGAAAATTTATAAATTCAGGAGATAATAAATAAAATATAACAAGAAATTAAATCTCCACATAACTCATATGTTTCAAAAATAGAAGTTTCAAAACTATACTATAAACAAATATTGACTATCGAAAAATGTATTATACAAATATTTTAATCAACCATCACTAACTTAAGTAAATAAACAAACAAACATTTTTGTAATAATAAATAAAACAAAACTTACGATACGAAATAATGTTAGAATACTCGTAAGAATTTATATAAGTACAAAACATTTTTGCAATGAATAAATCCTAAGAAAATTTTAGTATAACTCAAAACAAATTTAAAAATTTCCCGAATTTAATTTTACGTACAAACTACATGAAAAAATTATATAAATAAATAAGGACTATGAAAATCTCTGTAAATAATATGTAATCAGTATTAATATGTAATACACAAATTGTAATAGTAAGCCTTAATAATCTCACGCAACACTTATATATATATTGTACCACAAATTGGAAAATCTATAATAATCCTTTATAAACAAAAACAAAAAAAAAAAACCTCTTATATAAAAAGAAGAAAAAACATATATATATATATATTACTCACAATTGTTACTAAACGTAATGGAAAAAAAAAAAAACATTAACACTGTAAATAACACTTTTAGTATATGTAATTACAACTTAATCATTGATCATTTTAAATATCAAAACTAAAAAATTTGTACTGTAAGCTAAGAAAAATAAATATTGCATACATAAAACTAAAATGAAAAAAAAAATCAGGCCTATGTAACGCAATCGCGATACTATCATCCTTTATTCCCGATCACACCATTTTCCAGAAAATTAATCTCATAAAGATCAATTTTCTTTTTTTCAAGGAGGGGAGGATGTAGTGCTCCAAAAAGCCCTACTACCTTTTTCCCCCATTCCTACATCCAAATCCTAGCTATCTTAATCCAACACCAAAAATCCTATCAAAATTATGAAAAACCAAAACTAAATCCAAAATTCGCAATAAACGAATTAAAATATTCGTTTATCGCTTTGCATTTGCCCCCACGGCATAATTTAATCAAAAAACCTAAACTAAAATCAAAATTCGCAATAAACGAATCAAATATTCGTTTATAGCTTTGCATTTCCCCCACGGCATAATCTCAATTCAAAATCCAGAAATACATTTCAATCTGGTAATTTCCCTAGAAAATTAAACAAACCAAATCGATGGCAAATCACACCAGATGTTCGAATTTGCCACAAGCAAACAATACCCAAAATACCATTTCCAATTTTGATTGATGAAGATTCAGAAAACTGAATCTTATCTAAAGTAAACACAACATCTCACTCGAAAGATCGAGATTGTTGCACGAAAATGTGTATCTTTGGGATACAATTTTCGATTCCTTTTCCTTTATAAAGGGATAGCAAAACGATCTCGAGGCCGCAGTATCTAAATCCTCATGCCACAGAGCAGAGATTTTTCAAATTCTGTTGTAATAAAATCCAAATAAAACTTAACCAAAAATAACGTTATCTTTCTTTGGAAATTGTGTGCTGTCACCAACGCTGGACGATTCTTTTCTGTTGTGCACGAGGACGACTCCGAAAATTGGTACAGGAACCGGTACTGAGGTTGGTATACAAGGAGGTTATCCCCTAAGTTACGTCCTACGAAAATCAGGACGTTGCTGTTCCCTCTGAATCAGAGGAAGCACGGCAACGACCCCTTGCTGCTGGAGGTTGTTGTGTCAGGAACATTCAACAAAGAGATCTAACGGCCTTTTCAGGACAAGAAAACGCGCTTCCTGAGGAACAACCCCCACATCAGCAGAACACTATTAGTGTCTTTGCACTGGCTGGTGTGAGACTCTCGGCTTTTCTTCAACTTAAGTGGTCGCAGGTGTACCAAGTGTAGAGTTCGGTCTACTCTAATAATCAACCTTAATACATTATTAGCCCACAAAACCAATACTTATGGTCAAACGAATAAAAATAAAATAGACACAATCGCACATAAACATGAAACACAATCGACAATGGTCAAATAACCATGTGGTGGGATTCCGATGTTTCTGGACTAATTGGTAATCAGCCTTGAGTCGTTTATTATGGCAAGTAGATTTTGTGGGTATGTTGCAACGCCCTACTTCGTGAGACTATAGCATTCGCGACCCACAGTGGCGCGTAAATATCATTTTCGCGAAAAGAATTCTTTTTATCTACGGATCCCATTCAAAATAGTAGTCGTTCCACTTTTATATGGTATTGGAGAAATGTATATAGTGTATTGTTCTTTTTCGTCCTGATTCAGGAATACGAACATGTTTCTTAACAAATATACATTTCTTTACAAGGTGTATGTACACTTAAACGAATCTTTTCAACGGTGTTATTGGACTGATAAATGGCTACGTAGGTTGACACGGGTGGAAATGCTACAGCTCTTTAGGTAAGAGTCTGAAGAATATTTTCAAAAAAGAAATAAAACGGAGGAGTGCGGATCACGTTAATTTTGTTCTACTGAGCTTTTGCAAATATTGATTTTTCGACCACCGACCACCAACATCAGAGATATGTATGCCGACATAAATTCAATTAGAAATGGTTACCAAGAGTGTTGCGGATTCGCACTGGATACAACCAACGAATTCGCAATTAAATGCAGCTATTCACAATCAAAAACAACAAATGTTAGAAGACAGCTGACAGACAAAATTAAATCTATCTGTCAAGCATTTTTTGCGTTCAATTCTCTCTCCTCTTTTACTATTCATGCGACACAGTTCGCAATTCTTTTCGAATCGTTGTACATCCAAGGAATAATTCAATAAATGTAATATTCAACAACAATCAACCAACCAGTTTCATTGTGGGGGTATTGAAAAGGAGTATTTCCGGGATTGCTCAATCAAAAATAGGTATTCTTTCCTTTTTTCACAGCATTAAAGCGACTTGTTTCAGCACACCAACGTACATCGTGGCACACCAGGAGCAGATAATAGTTCCTGATGCCATTGCTTTGGCCCACCATTCAGATATCTTACTGGTGGAGATTGTTAACCGACCTCATTGTCGCACGAATTACGTATTGACCTATATAGCAGTTGATTCCAGGCCACCTTGTTCTTGACGTCATTCCACGTCACTCCTACGGAACCAACATCACTGCACGCCAGGAGACAGCATTGTTCCTGACGTCATCCCCCCGGCCCATCAACAAGATACACAGTTGTTGGTGGAAGTTGCGTTCGACGCTTGTGCAACGCAAAGATAGAGAGAGCCAAAATAATTCGAGACGCAAACGGCTGTCTGGTCACAGAAACTAACAATATCGTAACAAGATTGAAGCAGTACTTTGAAAACCTGCTCAATGTGCGCACTCATCAACCACAAATAAACGCACCAGACGTACATACAGCCGACCCTCAGATCCCAGAGCCCTCTTTCAACGAAGTTGTAGACGCAATAAATCGATTGAAAAACAACAAAGCTCCCGGAGTCCACTGCATACCGCCAGAGCTTGTGAAGCATGAAGGAGAGGCAAACGCCCGAATGACCCACCAACTAATCAAAACAATATGGGATAAAGAAGTCAGAAGTCGTACATACAGTCATTCCGGAAGAATGGAGAACCTCAATAGAAGTCAACATCTTCAAAAAAGGCGTCAGATCTGACTGCGAAAACTAGGGAGGAATATCATTACTCCCAACCACATACAAAATACTAACAAATGTCATTCTGGCGAGAATCACACCGTACAATGAAGAAATACTGGGGGACTACCAATACGGATTCCGTAGGAAACGATCAACAAGCGACCAAATGTTCACAATAAGGCAACTACTGGAAAAGAAGTGGGAATACGGAGAGACGGTTCACCAACAGTTCGTTGACTTCAAAAAAGCCTACGACTCAGTGACAAGGCAAATACTCTGCCATATTGTAGTTGAGCTGGGAAACCGAAAAAATATACCGCCCTCATTCAAAATTGCATGAACGAGAACAAAGGGCGAGTTAGTATAGAAAACCACCTCTCAGAACCATTTGAAATCCGGGGCGGACTAAAACAGGGCGATAGCTTCTCACCGTGTCTTTTTAACCTTGTGCTCGAGTATGTTATCAGAAAGGTACAAGACGAGAACGTGGCCGGATCATCCCTGAACGGGGTCACACAAGTGCTCGCACATGCGGATGACATCGCCGTGTTGGGCGATCATCTAGAAACTGTAAGTAAAAACTGTGAAACCATCATGCAAGGGGCAGAAGAGGTGGGCCTAGAAATAAATGAAGACAAAATAAAATATGTGATTACATCGAGAGCAGGTGGAACTCAGGGAACACATATAAACGTCAGAGGCAAGATATTCGAAAAAGTTAAAGAATTTAAATATCTAAGAGCGATACTGACAGCCTACACTCCGGCAACGCTAGTTGGCATGCCGTCAGTGAACTGCTGAAATCAAAACTGCTGTCACGTAATATAAAGCTCCGTGCCTATAGGACCATAATCATGCCGATTGTTCTATACGGATGCGAAACATGGGCTCTCAGAAAACGGGAAGAAAACAAATTCCACGTATTCGAGAATAAAGTCCTAGAGGGTATCTTTGGCGGCAAATATGATGAGGAGGCAGGACAATGGAGGAAACTCCACAACCACGAATTGGAAGAGCTATACCGCAAACCTACAATAGTGGGAGTAATCAGGTCGCAAAGATTAAGATGGGCCGGACGTGTGGCGCGAATGGGCAACGATAGGACCGTGCTTAAAATTCATGACGGTAGACCAACGGGAAAGAGACCGGTAGGACGACCGCGACAGAAATGGGAGGGCAATGTTAGGTTTGACCTTGAGGAGATCGGATCAGATGGACAAGCGTGGAAGGAGAGTGCACAGGACAGGGTACTATGGCGGAGTCGAGTCGGTGAGGTCATGAACTTTCGAGTTCCTACAGGCTAATAAATAATAATAATAATAATAATAATAATAATAATAATAATAATAATAATAATAATAAGAAAAAGAAGAAGAAAAAGAAGAAGAAGAAGAACCCATATGCTTCCTAAAAAATGGAGAAGAATCATAATTAACAAGGACAATATTTTGAATAAAATACGTTGTACCAATTTAACTGAGTAAAGCCTCATAGTTAAAAAAAAAAATCTATTATTTTTAAAACATCAAGCACGATCGGCTTTTAAATTTTCGTTCCTGGTTAGGAATATTTTATATATTGTATTATATATTATATTATCTTTGAATATCGATTTTTAACTGCTTCGGGCTTTATAATTAACGCAGTTCATATTTCACACTTTTGTTCTTTTTTGATCATGGAGTTCGAAGGATGCATTATAAGTTTTTACTTAGCCTTTGTTTATGATTCAATCAGGGCACACACACAGATGTCTGTTTCCCAGCCCATTGATTGTTTACTCAAGAAAAACGGACGCAATGCTTTCACAGCTGTCCTTAATTGACCCTACTTGTGTATTGTTTACTTTAGATGTGCATAACACGATTCTTGACAACTTGTACTTATACAGCAAGTTTTCGGTTATGGTCAACACTAGCGAAGATATTTTGGATATATTATGGTATCGTTTCCATGTAATTGGTTATTATTATTATGAGTAGCAACTCTGTATATGCTGCGTCTCCTTCGGCGATTGCAGTCGCAGGGAGAGAAATACAAAATTTAAAATGACTTTTAGAACAAACTATGCCTTATTTTTAGATAGTAAAAAACGATCGCTCTTTTTCTCTAAACACCTGAGATGTACAGGAATGAAAAACTAAAATAAAAATGTGTTTTGTTTGAAAAATATGAGTAATGTCTAGGAGTATAATTTAATGTCTGTGAGCGCTACATATTCATGTACACTTTCTTTCTCATTTGGTCATTACATGTTAAATACTAAATTTGTCTGGCCTTCAAGGTCGCAGACTGTGTAGTTTAGATACTTGCAAAATTGTATTTATTCGGCTTTGAATTTGATACTGGTTCCGTTCGTGTGCCTCAATTTTAAAATCACTGAGATTCACTTCAATTGTCACGCACCGTTCTGTGATAATTTATTCTTGTTTCCCCCGGTACGAGGTGATGCCGACAACCTCGCCAGGGAGATTGGGTGAATTCGTTTTGTTGGAATTAGAGATTCAGAACGAGAACCGAAAAATAGTGTTCCAGATATAAGACGCAAAATAAATACATTTTTTAAAAACATGTTGACGTATAACGAAAACGTTAACGCTGATCTGCATAATATTGTAATTTGAATTTATTGTGTTTATGGTATATAGAATAAGAATAGTAATTTTTGTTATCTTACTTATTGTCACACTCATTTTACCTGTTGGGGCTTGTGGTACGGTGTTAAAATATTGTTAAGATAAAAATACAGTACAAAAAATTATTAAAAGCTTTTCATCCCATGAGCGGACTGAAATTCGTTCAACTTACGTTAATATCTTTTCTCTCTTGTCATTTACCAGAATTTAATCCATTAATTAAATATCAAATATAATGAACTCTGATGAGGTAAACATTTAAATGTAAAATACAAGATTTACAGGTTATTCACGAGAATAAAGATTTAAAATAACACACAAAAAAAAAGCAAATTAAAATCGTTTATTTTACCAGTTTGATATAATCCTTTGAAGAGTTTCTTTCCCCAGCGATATTGTGTCAAACTTCTAGCTTATGCTTCTTTATACACCTTTGTAGGCTGATACAATTCCATGGGTATAACAGGAGACTATACATGGAAATGAAAGTTCCAATGAACTGATCAACATACTACGGATTAAACGATAAGGTAACGATTTATCATTCTTATCACATTCCTTGCTAAGCTACTTCAATTCGCTTTTTCATCAACGTGCCCGTCAAAGCAGTTATGTGTGTTTTTCAAAGGAAAGGTTTGACACCCAAATGAAATTCATTTACCATAAATGCGCGATAATTGCCAACAACATGGATATCATTTCGCAAAACTGCATTTAGTTTCGAATTTGAATAACACATTTTATATAAGCGAAAGTTTTATTTGTTGCTGAACAAAGAACTCAGTGTTATTTTATAAAGTAGGGTATCTTGTAGATAAAGGCTGTGAAGGTATCGGCAGAAAAAGAAAGGTTCAAAAGATTAATATTGCTACCTACGACAAGCCCAACAGGTAAGTATTTTCTGAGTGAATATGTCCATTGTTGATTGAAAGTAATTTGTCTATGGTATTTTACTGCCGTCATTATTCAAGAGAATGCATGCCCACAATCAATCGGACTGCACACTGTTAATGCTTGGCATTAATTTGGGCCTACACTCCTTTCAGTCAATAATTTATCTAGAGTAACGACGATGTTTTCTTGCTGAAAAGTTTATATTGTACTTACGGCAGTTGCAAATCCTATCCGTTGAATCGTCATTTGCTGGCTTTCGGGTATTGCGATTAAAAACTCCGAAGAAGCTTTTTATTGGATTAGTCATTGCTGCTACATCAAATCCTTTTTGTTGTCGTTGGTTACTGAATTCCCCATGAACATTGTTCTCCCATTGATCACAAGAACTTAAACCAATAATAGCTGACACCAGCAATAAATATCTCAGACACATTAGCATATCGCCGACTGAATTAAAAACCCCTTCAAGTAACTCGGTAAACGGTAAACGGTAAACGAACTTAGTTTACACTATGATCAAGCCCCAGAAAAATTCGAAATTCTTCTTAACTCATCCACGGCGGTTAACGACCGGAATATCTATATTCAAAATTTATTGACTAAAGTTATTGACACGATCACAGTGTTGATTAATTGCTGTTACGCGTCTCCAACCAAATTGAATTAATTAACTTAAATATTATCGTCAGTCGATCACTGATACACGGTTGCGAGGTTGGTAGCGTACAACATTACCGTCGAATGTTTGATATGCCACTAAGTTCAACTTGCACTTGATCTTGAAATAAACCGAACTGTTGCCACACCATCATATAGGGCCGAGTCAACGCAATCCACTCTTAACAAAATCATTGGCAGCGGTTTGTGACGACAATTTAAAATCGGTAATTTAAAAAGCAGTAAATGGTATAGTACGTTAAATACACTAGAAGCGGGTGCTATAAAATCAAGAAGAAATGATCAGTGATCAACTAACGACATAGATCGCGATCTAACCACTGAGTCGGTGGATGCTTGCGACACGCAACTAGATGTGGACATGGTAGAATATGGAAGCGCGAACTTTGTAGATACTTGTTGAAGAATGGTTCTGGCAACATGCTTGAGTGACTCCACCAAGTCGTCGCTCTGTACGATCAAATGCTTATCCGCGGACAGTTGGAAATGGTTTTTCTGCGAGTTCAGACAATTTGATGGCACTTTCAATGACGAGAGAAATAACTTTATTTACCTATAGATGACTAAGTCAGTGTCAAGCAAAGGGCATCAAGGTTAGGCTTGGTTATGGACAAGTAAAGGAAAAAACCGATCATTATAATGGTTTCGCAAGAAGAGTGTTGCCATTAGCCTCGGGGTGAAAGAACTTGGCACCTCTTGCTCCTGACTTACAATGATTGAGTTGTAATGACTTTACGACGATTAGCCGACTTAACATATGTGCCGTTTTTAAGCTTTGTTTCACTTTCTTGCATTTAATAGCAATAACAACTTTCTTCGTTCTTATGATATTCTCATTTTGAATGTATACGTACTTTTATTTTTATTGAGAACTTACTGGTTCCACGAAAATCAATCAGCCAACTCTGTTGGTCTTCCTTGTCCAATTTACAAATGCATTACTGATAGTTTTGGTTCTAACTGAATGGCATTCAACATTTTTGCAAACATTGTGGTTTTATAATCTACACATTTTACTGGTTGTGTTGGTAAGAAAAAATGTGTAAGTTCGCCTGGTAACTCTACATTTTTTATTAATTGGACAATAATTTTACTTTTTATCTCTATAAACCGGTTGTGTTACGGAGGCGGGAATTAATTCCAGGAGGTTTTGACGGTAGATGGACTGTTCTCATAGCAATACCCTTTAATATAAACTCAGCTAGATCATCCATCTTGATTTTGGCTTAGATTATGGCAGGGGTTTTGTTGTGGATTGTAGCATGTATTATGGGACTAATTATGGGGCGGATTAAATGTTCATTTATGGAACGAATTATGGTATCCATTATGGCACGCATGGTTCATTTTCATTTTTCATTTTTGCAACAGTTTTTTATTTCGTTTTATATTCTTAGTTTCTAATTTAAATGCTAGACAAAAAATGCTTAAATTCTAGCTTAATTGTCTTATATTATAACTTATTGGTCCTACGTACACACTCTAAGCTAAACATAGCAAGACTATTGTGCAACTTGCCTTTCGGCGATCGGACTTTATTTGCGGCTTTACTTCTGATTTATTGTGTAACAGAGAAAAATTCGAAAACCGTTGTGCCAATATTTTTTTTTTTTTTGGTTTTTAACTTAATTAAAAAAATTATTTTTAATAACATTTTTTTTACTTAACATAACTTTAGTTAGAACTTATACTACCCGAATTCTAGAGATGTCTGTGTAAGCTGGCTGATAATGCAGTGATTCTACAGACATTGGTAATCAAGTTGTGGCGGTACACTTACCTTAAAAACCCCCATAACCACAACCCAGTCTGCATGAGCTTTCGCTAATGCCATCGCATTAGCATCTTAAATGCTTCACGCATTATGTAGATCAAATCTATAATCTAAAAAGTCCCTGTGAAAGAAAACTTACCTTCATGCATCTCTTCGCATATAATTTCCTGTAAGAATTTCTTTCTACCTTTTCAAGAAACCCAGGCAAATTTCAATTTCCCATACCTGCACCGCAATCTCCACCCAGCATACCTGAAACATTTCCTTCTCCAAGGACATTTAATGCATACAACGCGTTAGATACAATTCCTAAAAATAGCTCCTTAATGTGCATATGCACCATAAATACACAACATTCGGCACCCATTGTTATCAATTGAAATGCAACGTCGGGCGGCTTGTTTTTACAGCTGCAACAAGCCCACCGGCGATTCACCATCAATAGACAAACAATCATCAATTTCGTACGTCGCCACAAACTAATTTCCCTGCATATACAAATGCAGGCAAGGGATTCGTTTCTGCCACCAATCCCATTAGCACCTTTTTTCTTCCCAACGTCTATTATAGCGACGATACACAGCGTAAACATGACCCTCATTACCGGACGAAACATTTGGTCGCTTCTCCCTTTGTTCTTTTTTTTTCTCGTTTCAGGTTTCGTTTATCCTTTGCTAAATACAACGATAAACACGGTGATGGGTACGATCACAAGCATACAACCATGATATGCATTACGAGATCTGGTTCTCTCTTGTGGTAGGTAAAACATATCCTTAGTGGAGAGGATATCTACCACGACACCACAAACTCACCACATAAGCGAATCATCTCTGCACAAGATGATTATCGCTGAGTCGTATTTCAACCGCCGATCCAGACGGTTCGTCTTCCGCTCCCCTGGGATGCGTAAATACCGTGGAGTCTCCATCAAATATAGATACGAACAATTTATCACAATAAATGTATTCAGTGTCAGTCGGGTGTTACGTATAGAACAATTGAATACAAAAAAAACAAACAAATAATGTGCAACAGACCGCATCACAAGTTCGAGCCTAAACTCATTTTAATTGTCAATGGTGTTAAATGATAACTCTTGTTTGTTTTTTCCGCACCATTAAAATAAATTAACATTAAGAGAATCAATAAAAACGACTTCCACAAATTACTTCCTGGTGTTTCCTTTCTTTACGTAAACGGTTAGTGGCGGAGTTTTGCTGATTCTGTTTGAGAACAATTCTGGTGAAGAAATTTCTTTCGGTGTTCGGCGGAACTTTCGATTAGTGATGGGGAGTGAAGTGAACAGTGTGCCCGTGTCCGGCTAATACCTCTCTTCCCCACAAGGTCTTTAATGCCATTCAACCACCAGAACTGTTGGTGCTGTTTAATATTATCGTCCCGATCTCTTTGGGAGATAGCTCTACTGAAGCGCAAGAGCCGTCCGTAACTCAATCGCCCGTCTACAGATGATCTACTTACATGACAGATCAGCGGAATTCATGATATATCCTGTACAAGCCCTTTCATGTCCAAATCTGGGAACGCCTCTGGTGGCATTAAGCCGTTGCGACGCACGCTCTCAAAGTACAGAGTATTTGAGTAATTAGCCCCGAAAATTGGGTGATTCGACGAGCTTATTGCTCTCGCAATATGTCTTCTGATTATTTGATCATAAAATTATTCACCCTATTTATGTAGGCTTCATTATATAAAGTCGCATTTGAGTAGTACTTTTTATAGTCAGATTCCGGTGTTCGATATACTACTTCTGAGACGCTTCCTTTCGAATACCCGAATCTTTTCCATCAAATTTGGACCTATGTTAAGCCATACTGGACAAGCATATATGAGCATTAGCCTGATTAGCGACATGTAGCATATGACTATTACCCTACTGTCATGTTGGCTACTGTGAAATAGCCTCCTTGTCATAGCAAGCGTTTTCCTAGATTTGGCCAAAGCAGCCTCTCCATGTCTGTTGAAATACATGTATTGATCTAGCCAGATGCCAAGTGTATTTAACTACACCCTTGGTTTCCAGTTTACCTCCATGCGGTCCCACGATAATTAACTTTCGCCAGTATTTCTTTGTGTCGTTCTTGTCTTTATATAATGGGGTTCTAAATAGGATGGCTTCACATTTCTGGAAGTTGATCTTAAGTTTCCAGTCATCGCAATAGCGCTGCACGTTGTTGAAATCTCGCTGTATTAAACTATTTATGATCTCAACTTTCGGAGCTGTTCTGTAATTTACGAGATCATCTGCGTACGCAATAGCATGCGGAAGTGAATCTAATAAGTCACTAATGTAAATGTTAAAATGAATCGGAGAAAGTACCGCTCCCTGTTGCAAGCCTTTCTTGATATTATACATTTTGTTATAAAACTTTTCGCCACCCACTTAAACACCACACACTCTTTGGATCTCCTTGAAATCAAACACATATTTTTATATAAGGTACTTTATTTTTCCGATCTTAATTACTAACCAACACTATTTTAAAACGTGATTATTACGATCCTTGTTACCAGCCAACACTCGTTTCACACTTTATGATTACAATCCTGGTTACCAGTAAACACGATTGTCAAATTTTCTTATTACAATTCTTGTTACCAGCAAACACTATTCTCAAACGTTATTATTACTGGCCTTGTTACTAGCCAACACTTTTTTCAAAAACACCCGACACCTTTTCCGACCGTCTCGGTCACTAGTTCCCAACCAACTCCGTGTCTGACCGTCTCGCCCAACATCTTGAAAACCAGCCATCTCTAGTGGTTTTCTCATTTTTTTTTCTTTGGATGGAAATCTTTTGTTTCCTCCGGCAGAAAAAAGGATCTTTCCCTTTTCCCGCCTGATCCATTTTCCGGTAGATCAAACACAAAAGAAAAATCAATAGTACATCGTGTTAATGCTCATTTCTGATTCCCTTTTATTTTTGTGTTGTTATGGTTTAGCCGAACGTGCAGTTCATTTTATGGTGCCTGTTGTTTTCTTTAGCCGAATCGGCAAGGATCTCTTCCGTGGGGAATCGATAGGAAATACAAAGAGAAAAATCAATAGTGAATCGTCCTAATGCACCTTTGTGATTCTCTATGTTGTTATTGTTTAGGCGAACGTGCAGTTCATTTATGGCGCCTGTTTATTTCTTCTAGGCGAATGGGGAAGGATGTTCCTTGTGGGAAATGGTTTGGGTAAACAAACCTTTGAAGGATCATAAAATTGCAGACGTGTAATTTATGATTCTCAACAAGTTTACTTGGAAATTGGTCATCTGGTCCACAGATTTGGATCCAGCGGATTCGGCGTGTTGAACATATAGTTCGTTCTTTCACGTCTTGGATTCAACTTAAATTCAATATGGGCAATTTGAACGTGCAGTTTTGTTTGTTTGATATTGAATTGATATCGCGATATTTCCTGTATGCGTGATTAATGATGGAGCTTAGCTCCAAAAAGGTAGGTTTTATGGGATGGGTGGTTGTGGCCGTAACACCCCCTTCCCCTCCCACCCTCCTTATAAAATGAGTATTATTCTTGGAAGAGGAAATATTACTCCTTGGGCGCCTATAGGAACGTGAGTGGTGCAGTGTGGCGGTTACAAAATTGTATTTATCTTTTCTCCCCCTAATTTATTTTGTAATTGTTTAGTTAACATTTGTTGGGACTGCGTTTTATTGTGCTTTACTTATTAGTTTTTGTACATAATTGTTTTGTTTATTATTTTCGTTTTAGGCATACAATATGGATTTATTGGTTGTTTATATAATATATATGTTTATTTTTATACGTTTGTTTATTCTACTTATTTTCTATTTAATTGATTTGTGTTATTATTTAGCTTTAATAATAGTAATACCTTAGTAATATTTTCATATTGGTGAATGTTAGATTTATTAGGTAATTAAAATAAATTATATTTTTGTATCTATTTGCTAACCGAGAACCATAATAGTGAAACTCATATGTATCTATACACTACAGTGTATTACTTTATTTTTTATTAATTAGGTTAAACTTATTTATAGGGAGTTTTACCTCCTCTTTTGTGTCATTAAGATTTCTTCTTTTGAAATAATTATTTAACATATTTGTCTGACATTTACAAATAGTCTTCCTCATGGAGGATCAATGTTTGTTTTACTTTCTTTGTATACGATTCCTTTTGTTTTTATTTAGTTAATTTTTTCTTGTCTCTTCTTGTTGAAAATTTAGAGTATTTTTTAATTGTATTTTGACATTTGTTTCTGTCATCTATCTTTATCCATATTACGTATTTATTTAGCGTATTTATTATTTTTGATTTGGACTAAGTAATCCGGATATTTTAACTTTGCAATACACCTTGGGGATGGTAATTTTTTCGGATTGATCTAGGAATAGGGATTCAGCCTTTTATTGTGGACTATTATTGATTTTTGACCAACTTTGATGGTCGTATTGTCCGGCCCAGTTACTGCTGTAATAAAAGGGGCTATTCCGAATGGGTGTTTGTTTGCCCTTGTGGTTTTTACACCGCCTTGACACCATGTTTCCCACATGAAACGATTGTGGTTTCTTTTCACCTCCGGAGCGTGTGGTTGCCATCAACGAAGGGCATTCCTCACACTGCTTCTTATATCTCCTAATATCGGAGAGCATGGATGGCCACCAGTACCTTTGTCGTATTTTATTATACGGTTTGGTGACGCTCTGATGTCCACCGGAAGGGGAATTGTGGTAAACCCTGAGTACAGTAGCAATCTCATGGAGGTTTGTTATTTGTTCCGGTGTTACGTACTTTTTCATTAACTCATCGTCTTGCTCATTTTTAGAAGAGCTAGTTTACTAATACCTTTGTTATGACCACTGGACTCCTTATGGTTCCTCTTCTTATGGTTAAAATTTAACCTGAAAATGTTGCCTTATTGTGGGCTTGCTCCTTTTTTCCGTTATGGTATTTGTTTCCAGGTGCCTTTTTCTCAACAGTTGAGAATTTGATCGGCACACTAAATACCATTGGATTCATTTCCGTTCGGGGAAATGTTATGTACTGTTTGGGGCCTTCCACATTGCAATTTCTCGACAGGAAGTCGTTTCTAAGTAGTCTGTCTTCTGGTAGATCGGGCATACTTCCCACTACTTGAAATTTGCATGGAAGTTTAGCCCTACCATTCAGTTGGAAGTTCACCTTGCAGCTTCTCAAGGTTCGGATACTTCCAAACGGCATCTGTAATGTGCAAGCTTCTCGCCGATTAATCTTAACGTCTGATTCCTTGAGGCTACTTTTGCTGATCAGACTTATCTCGGCGCCGGTGTGCACTACTAGAGTTGTGTTATTCTTTACACCTACATCTATCGGTAGCTGAGCAGTTGGGACGCTGGTTATTGGCGAGCATGGAGTTCTAATGTGGTAGCTCCTTTTTGCCACGGCGTGTTTTGGCCTACTTCTTTCTTGTTCTGAAAGGGGAGAATTTTTAAAAAATTGGCATTGAATTCGCGATTCCCATTTCAGCTTTTGCTCACAGGATCCTAGATTGTGGCCGTGTTGGCCACAGAAGTCGCAAATCTGCCTTATCTGCAAAATCATTTTTCCCTCCCTTAGTCGCCAGCAATCACGGATATCGTGATTTATTTGCTGACAGTGTGTGCAAAAGGGTGTTTTTTCCTTTTCACACAATCCTCGTAGGTACGAGTATGCCTCCTTTGGTGGCAGTAGCTACAAGTTATTTTGATGATAGGGGCATCCTGTGTAATGGGTTGTGTGTAGGGAACTACTTTGGGTTCAGGGGAATTAGGTATAATATCTATCACTTGAAGACCCACTTCTGTATGTGTAATTGAGTTGAATATCTGTGGGGTTGGGGTTGCTGCGAAGGGAGGGAATAATATATTGGTGAAGATTGTGAAGAAGGGAGTGAGTTCAACTGAGGTTTTTCGAGTTCTTCCAACTCGAATGTCCTTTGCATTAGAGTGTCAAGTGGTTCCCCGTCCATTAATAATAGAAATTGACGGTGGTATGGATTTAAAAGTCCACTTCTATACACACTCCTGGCAAAGTCGTCTAACTGTGTTTTTATACTCCGTGGCGGACGCGGAGCCATATCTCTTCTCCGCTGCCAGTTTGCATCTTTCCAACGTTTGCTTCAAACGTATTTGGGACAAGATGACTGCTACCGCTGGGTTCTGTCTGGTAGGCAGTAGTTTATTGACCAAATCTTGGTAGCTTTCTACTGGTAAGCTTTCCTCAGTAGATCCTCTGTTTCTTCAAAAGATGAAAACGGAGTGGACGCGAACAATGCAGATGCTTCTCCTCGCAACCTAGTAGGGAATATCTACAGGAAAACATTGTGCTCTTCCACTGGGAGACAATTAAAAACCCTCCTACAGCAATCTTAAAATGTGTGGAGCTCGGTACCTAAATGTGGGTTACGTTCGCCAGAGAAGATGGGGATTAGTTGTGTTGTCAACTTCACAACCTTGGTGCAATCGACCACCATATTTTTGAGTTTTAACTCGTGCATTTGCGAATCGGTTATAGTTCGCTGTTCCGTGGGTGGGGTAAGGATTAAGTCCAGATTGTTAAAAACTAGTTTCCTCTTACTTACCACACTTTCCCTAATCGTTCGGTTCCGCTTCGGAGTCGCCTTGGATAGTTAGGTAAGACGTATTTAGAATTTTGGCTTGGGTCGCATTCCATAAATGTCAGGGGTGGGGTTAGGTTTATAAATGGGGAAACAGGGTTAAGGGTCTTCTTCTTGAAGGTGCTTGCAAAACTTAATATTTTATGAAATGGCTTTGTATATATATATTTAAGAGCGGAAATACATCCCTATTAGGGCAAAGTTTCGGTTAAAAAACCGCGAATATGGACAAATTTAGGGACAGATACTAAGCTAGTAATATGTTGACCAGTGGCTTTGTGTATGTATCTAGAAGTGGAAGTACTTCCCGCTTATCTTTTAATTTATTATGTCACCGGACAAAATATGCACCAATAAAAAAGGACAAATTTTACAAGTAAAAGCAGATTTTCGATTTTTGAGTGTTGATTAAACCCTGTCTCTAACAAACTAATTATTTTATATCCCCTTTTCTTTGGATCTTTGGACATTTATCTTTATAGTAAGAGAGGTTTTATGTTAAATTTTATTTAATAATTGACAGGGGTTCTATATGGTTATTTTAATTTGGGGTGATTTGGTTATGTAGATTATTTAGAAGTTCTCTTTCTGCTAGTTTTTTTTTTTTTTTTTGTTTTTTATTATAATAAATTCAATAATTCAGAGGGATGCGTATCTGTACGCGTTTTTTATTTTATTATATTGAATAATTTAAAGGGAAAGTACATATAAGCACATACCATTATTTCCTATTTATTATGTCCGTTTTTTGTGGTCCAGTTGTGGAGGTGTTGTTTCTTGTAATCTGCTGCTATTAACGCTGAAGCTGCTTCTGCTTTATCTCCTTCCTATTGTTGCGGTTTTGGCTTATTATTTTTTTCTTTTTGTATTTAGTTTTTAGTTTTTATTTAGTGTCACTTTTATTTTGTTTAATTTGGGGTTTTTTGTTTGTGTTTTGTCTTTTGTGATACACTTCACTTTTTCTTTGTGTGGTACACTTCATTTTAAGTTGTTTTGTTCCAATCACTCACTTATATATTTATTTCTTAATTATTAGATTTTCGTTTGTTTGTTTCTAAGTTATTTTTAGATTCGGGCTTTTCAAGCGTTTACGAGTTTACGATACTCAGGCTTCCTCGAATCCTACCAGCTCAACCATTGTAATGGTTTCTATTTCACTCACTGTAAATATCCCTTGAAATCAAACACATATCTTTATTTCTACAACTTTATTTTATTTACAATAATTTTTTAACGGTTTATTTCTCACTTAGGATAGGTTGACATTACACCTATAAATTCCTTTTATTTGAAATTACTTATCATATTCATTTACACATATAGGTTCCTTTTAGTTTAAGTTACTTTTCACTTTCGCCACTCAAGTCGCCGTCCCGATCGAATCTCCAAACACAACTCCGTCAAGTCTCGCCGCCTCGGTCGAGATTCAAAAACCAACTCACTTCAAGATTTTTTAACCCGCCCTTGATGTCCGTTCTGGACGAAGTCTTACAACCAACTCCTCTCTGACCGTCTCGGTCAACGTCTTCAAAACCCACCATCTCTAGTCTTTCTCATTTCCTTTTCTCTGGATCGAAATCTTTGTTTCCTCCGGCAGATAATAGGATATCTCCTTTTTCCCACCTGATCCACATTGCGCCATCCCCCATCGTTTGTTTTATTTTAAAATAAAATGTAATGGTAGATGGTAGATGGTAGGGAAGTGAAAAAACACACGATCCACATGTTGAATGTACGAACATACTTTTGTTCGATTGTGGATCCTGTGGAAGCTGATTTTCTTTTTGGAGTGGGTGGAGATTGAGGGGGAGAGAGTGGCGAAGTAGTCTTGTTCTAGAAGTAAAGAAGAGCAGTCGTTGTCGAGAAGAAGAAAAAACAAGAACACAGAACTGGTGCGCGTTGCGATTAAAAAGAATAAGAACGGTCTATAAAAAAGAAACAATAAAACTAGCACGATGCGAGAATAACGAAGAAAATATCTGTGAAAGTAAAAAAGTTGTAAATTCGTGATTGGACCACAAGAGGCAAAATAAAATTGATGTACATTTGGATGTTCTGATTTTGTTGGTTGTTTCCCGTCGAGCTGCACAAGGATCTGATTTTATTACCGGGCGATGCAGTTACCATTAACGTTATACCCAGTTAAACTGTGCATTCTTTAACGCTTGATTCTCAGGTGCTAGAGGGCCGCAACGATGCCTCGCAACCACACTAAGCGAAGGAGAAAAAGCGGTAGCAGAGGATATAAAAAAAGTGAGTACAGGCTTCAACTCGGACTCGACTCCAGAAGACATAGCCCAGCAGAGAATATTCAAACACAGTGGTAAAGCAGAAACTAATACCACAAATCCAGCAGAGGATATTCAAACACAGTGGTAAAGAAGAAACTAATACCACAACACAAAAGAAAATCAATTGTGCATCGTGTTAATGCACCTTTCTGATTACCTTTTTTTGTGTTGTTAGCTGATTGGGGGAACGTGTAGTCCGTTTTATTGCGCTTGTTGTTTTCTTTAACCGCATGGGCCAGAATCTCTTCCTTGGGAAATCGGTACAAAGGAAAAATTAAAAGCGGCTAGGTGAATGTGCAGTTCATTTTATGACGCCTGTTTATTTCTTCTAGGCGAATGGGCAAGGATGTTCCTTGCCGGAAATGGTTTGGGTAAACAAACCTTTGAAGGATCATAAAATTGCAGACGTGCAATTTATGATTCTCAACAAGTTTACTTGAAAATTGGTCATCTGGTCCACAGATTTGGATCCAGGGGATTCTGCGTGTTGAACATTTAGTTCGTTCTTTCACGTCTTGGATTCAACTTAAATTCAATATGGGCAAATTGAACGTGCACTTCAATTTGTTTGAAATTGAATGGATATCGCGATATGTACTATATGCGCGATTATTGATGGAGGTTAGCTCCAAACAGGTAGGTTTTATGGGATGGTTGGTTGTGGCCGTAACAACTGGACCAAAAAGAAGGGTCGCTTTCGGTTTTCCCCTCTTGTCTTGGTGTTGGTGAATGGTTTTATCAGCTTTTGAAGCATTTCGAGCAGAGCCTCCAGTTCCATTTCAGGTTCGGCGGCCTTCAATAGAACCGTTACGCTCTTTGTTTGTTTCGGTGTGATCGAGTAAAATTCCGCGGTGGCTCTTTTTAAAATCTCCTTAATTTTGTCGTAGTCTACCACCGCACAGATTTGAATGGCATGCCTGTTTCCTGTCAGTCTTTTAGTTACAAAGTTGTTTCCTATAGCTAGCTTACAGAAACTTACCAATTCCTTACACTCAATATATATGGTGTTGATTGGTGGCATCTTTATGTTCCTATTGTTGTTGTTGATTTGCTGCTGCTGTGTTGCTTGCTGTTCCTGTGGGCGATTTGGTGTTAGTAGTTGGTGTTGGTGTTGATGTTGATGTTGATGTTGATGTTGATGGTGATGTTGATGTTGATGTTGATGTTGATGTTGATGTTGATGTTGATGTTGATGTTGATGCTGATGTTGATGTTGATGTTGATGTTGATGTTGATGTTGATGTTGATGTTGATGTAGATGTCGATGTCGATGTCGATGTCGATGTCGATGTCGATGTCGATGTAGATGTCGATGTCGATGTAGATGTCGATGTTGATGTTGATGTAGATGTCGATGTCGATGCAGATGTCGATGTTGATGTTGATGTTGATGTTGATGTTGATGTTGATGTTGATGTTGATGTTGATGTTGATGTTGATGTTGATGTTGATGTTGATGTTGATGTTGATGTTGATGTTGATGTTGATGTTGATGTTGATGTTGATGTTGATGTTGATGTTGATGTTGATGTTGATGTTGATGTTGATGTTGATGTTGATGTTGATGTTGATGTTGATGTTGATGTTGATGTTGATGTTGATGTTGATGTTGATGTTGATGTTGATGTTGATGTTGATGTTGATGTTGATGTTGATGTTGATGTTGATGTTGATGTTGATGTTGATGTTGATGTTGATGTAGATGTCGATGTCGATGTCGATGTCGATGTCGATGTCGATGTAGATGTCGATGTCGATGTCGATGTCGATGTCGATGTCGATGTTGATGTTGATGTAGATGTCGATGTCGATGCAGGTGTCGATGTTGATGTTGATGTTGATGTTGATGTTGATGTTGATGTTGATGTTGATGTTGATGTTGATGTTGATGTTGATGATGATGTTGATGTTGATGTTGAAGTTGATGTTGATGTTGATGTTGATGTTGATGTTGATGTTGGTGTTGATGTTGATGTTGATGTTGATGTTGATGTTGATGTTGGTGTTGATGTTGATGTTGATGTTGATCTTAATGTTGATGTTGATGTTGATGTTGATACTGATGTCGATGTTGATATTGTTGCTATTGGTCGACTTTTGGCTTCGGATTTTGGTCTTTTTGGGTGTTTTTTTCCTGTTCGAGAAACGCTATTTTTTTTCTTTCAGCGCCTCTCTTCTAGCTGCGCTTTTGCCACCGCAGGTTTCGCTTTTAGTTCGCTGATCGCCTCTTCTTCATCCTCAGACTCTGACGATGCAAGAGAAGCGAATGGATTATTTGCCCAATACATGTTAAAGTTGGAGGGGGATGGGAGCTCCCCGTCCTCCTTCATTTGCTGTTCTTTTTTCTCCATTGTTCATTTCGCGGTTTTACTTCGCGTCACAATAACGTTTTCTGTGATACTTTTTCTTTTGTTTGTTGTTGCGTGATTTTCTCCTTCCGTGTTCGTGCTGGTACTCTCGGGATTGTTCTCATTCAAAAAAAAAAAAAAACAAAGGCGATCTGCTATACGAATCACGACACAACTCGGTTTCTCCGCAACCTGAGCCGAAGTCGCTTATCGCCGAGCAAGAGTCAGTCATCTTACACTCACACTAAATGATGATTTAAAAACTGATTTCTCAACGAGCAATACATTGTTAGTTATTATTTTCAAGCTTGCGCCGAGTCGATATAGTTTTCTTCTTTTAGTTGCGAGTTATATTATTTTTCGCTCTTCACTGCACTGATTATTCGTTTATAATGTTTTGTTTTGTTTGTTTGATTTTAAGGTTGTTTGTTTTGACTGTCTTGTCTTTTTATTTTTTTTTTAATTATTTTTTATTTTTTATTTTCGCTGATTCACTCAGTGCCGCATTTCACAACAATTATTTAATACTTTCAAATAGTTTACTGTACGTTTTTAAATTGCAATAACTGTTAACATTTTTATTTATTTAATTTTATATGTTAAACTCCACTAGTACAACATTGTAAACTTGTTACGGACCTACCTGGCATCCAGGTTCTCCCCTAACACCCACTAATCCCTTTTCTCAAGTTTCCCCACTCTATCTGTAAAAGGAAAACAAATCGCCAAGTAGCTAATTTGCATAAACTACTTTGTGCAAATTCTACTTGCTAGAAAAGTAATAAAAAACGGCGTTGGCGCCGGATAAAATAATAAAACGTCATCGGCGATCATAATACATTTTTCATTCGACGTAAAACCACGAAGACAACCGCACAGGTCAATAAAACAATGCGGACACGAATAACTTCGAGAATAATTTAAATATTGGGAGTAACTATCGTAAGCTTGATTTAAAGCAAGGAAAATTAGCTCCTGTATGGAGGGGTCCCTATAAGGTAGTACAGATAAAGAATCCAGTGAATAGCGTCGTAAAGGTAGGGAGAAGAAATGTGGTGGTGCACAACAGTAGGCTGAAACCCTACTACGAATAGAGGATGCCAAAAGCAGACAAACCACGACGAACAAGGGAATATAATGCACCACAGCCGGCTTAGGGTTGAACGCTACAGCCTATACTTTTGTAGCCAAGCTTCATTCCTCTTCTAAGAATGAAGCTATCATTATTTAAGGGGGAAGGTATTGTTACGGACCTCGCACCCATGTCCTCCACTAACACCCACTAATTCCCTTTCGCAAATTTCCCCTCTCTACCTGTAAAATGAAAACAAATCGCTAAGTAGCTAATTTGCATAAACTACTTTGTGCAAATTCTACTTCGTAGAAGAATAATAAAAAACGGCGTAGGCGCCGGATAAAATAATAAAACGTCAACGGCGAAAAACAATTAAATGACAACGACGAACGAAAAAGGACATTCAACGAAAAGGTGTAGATAGAAGTAGTGTTGGAGTCACATCACAGTTTACAAAACATTTAAATACCGGAACTTGAAAATTAACCCAGGGGAGCACAAAGCTCAACGCCCCCTGCAACGTGCCAGCAGTAACTACAGCATCCGCTCCACGGACTGTGGAGATATGAGTATGTTAGTCAACGTGCAAATAGTACACAAGGAACAAAAAACATTTTGAGGACTCCGGCGACTATGCAGGATATTGTTTCAGATACTTGTGTGTCGTTTGAGGAATGAATAATGACGAAACACCGATCATAGTCAATACCCCTATCCGGTTAATAATTCATGCCATACTGCATCCAAAATGCGCAGCCCTCATCATCATTCTTATTATAATTCATGTTATAATTCAGGTCATAATTCATGTCATATGTTCTGTCATAATTCATGTCTTAATTCATATTATAACCCTCGCCATAATACATACCATAATCCACATTATAACAATGCGTGCCACACTGCCGAGTCGATCGTTTGTCGTGAATGACATCGGTAGCATTGTTCTTTAAAAATAGTGTGGAGTTTTTCAATTATGACCATCACATTTACACGGACGATGTGTTTCACACTATGAAAAAGAGAATTTAATTCAATATAGAAATCAAATGCGAATAATTTCTACGTTTTGGTGTATTTATCATTTTCCAAATCGAATCCACGCAAAGTTGGTTATGTTCTTTTACAACAATTTATTACATATTTAAATTTATATATTTAATATATTTAAATATATTTAATGATAATATAGTCAGCATAGAGGACTAAATACATGGAGAACCAACCCACTATTTCCGACTAATTTCGACCGACAACAGCGTGTCAAACAAACCCCAATTTCTCCTACGTATCTATTCACCTCTGGAAAACATGTTGCAATAACGGACGCATAGCTGAATTCATTATTCTACGCAAGTATTGCATAATAGAATTTCTGCCATACGGCAATTCCAGTCCTCTAACCATGAGATTTCCACCGGAAATTCCAATCCATGTGGTTAGCAACAACAAGTCGAATCAAACGACGCTGTTGCAAAATCATGCAACGGCTGGGGTAATTCCGAATTATTCGAGTTTAGTTCTCACGATAATATTACCCTAGCCAATGTAGCGTCACTTCGGCTTTTCCCAGACCATTTATTCGCTTGTGATCAATGATCACTTTTCGCAGGTGAATAGCATCAGCTACATTTTCCTCTTCTCCATAATTGTGTCTCCCTACAGGCCAATGCACGCTGAGGTCACCACATTCACCGAATTGGGTCAGTGGGCTACCTCAGAGCTGCATTGATTGATGCACAGACAACCAAACCCACCCCGGGTTCATAGTACTTTGTGTTTCTGTTCTCTCATTCTCCCATGTTCGTCGACTATCAATTAACCGATGTATTCACCATACCTCGACGGGCGTGGCAATGAGAGAGCAGCGGCGTGACCTCTATTGGTTGTCTTGTGTGCAAAAATAAAATCCAAAATTGCATTCCTTATTGAGATCAAACACCATCTCAACCACAACTGCGTCAGGTCGCGCCGTCGCACGGAGGAAAATTTAATTACGACACTTTTACGACAGATTGTGGCATGGAGGGCATATAAACCGAATTCCGCGGAATGTTTGAATGGCAAATAAAGACCTGTGTACCAATCTCAGTAGAATAAATGCATGATCAGCCAGCTTACACAGACTTAGCTTTTCTTGGATTAGGGTAGTATCAAATTTAAGTTGTTCTTTTAAGTAGAAAAACAATATAAAACAGAAAAATATTCAAGTAATTTAAATTTTAAGTAAAACAAAAAAAAAATGGGCCCAAGGTTTTTCTAATTTTTCTTTTTATACATATAATCATAACTAAAGCCACAAACAAAGTTCTGCCGCCGAAAGACAAACTGTACAATAGTCATATAATGTTTAGCTTAGAGCGTCTGCATAGGACAAGTAAGTTATAATACATGTGTGGGCTGACAAGTTTCCGACTTCAACGTGAAGATACGTGAAGATAGCAAGCACTCGTCAATAAAAGCCAGTGAATGTAGGTATGAATCTTTCGACAGTTACTCACTAAAATGTCAGCCATTTTGGACGGGTAATTTTTATTTGACAGTCGTTTGAGTGACTCGATGTGTGTGTTATTGTGAAAATGGACAAAACTGAGTATCGAGCTGTCATTAAATGTTTGTTTTTAAAAGGCAATACGATTACACAAATCAAAGATGTGTTGGGCTCTGTGTATGAGAACTTCATCATTTACTACGGTGAAATTTTGGGCAACTAAATTTAAACGTGGCTGTGCGAGCTTGGGAGACGATGAACGTTCGGGACGTCCAAAAACTGCAATAACTGACGATAACATCGCTTAAGTTTACCAAAAGGTGATAGACGACCGCCGAATTAAAGCGAGAGAGATAGCAGAGGCTATGAAAATGTCCAAAGAACGTAGTTGTCACATATTAAATCAAGATTTGGGCGTGAGAAAGCTGTCCGCGCTTGCTCATGTTAGATCAAAAACGTGTTTGAATGAACATTTCCAACGCTCTGTTAGCGCAGTTTAGGTGCAATAAATCCCGGTTTTGGCGCTGATTAATTACTGTTGATGAAACTTGGATAAACCATTATACGCCGGAAACAGAAATACAGTCAAAACAGTAGACTGCAAAGGGGGAATCATCTCAAAAAAAGCAAAAAACATCGACTCAATCAAACGACTGTAAAATAAAAACTATAAGTCCAAAATGGGTGAACTTTCGGTGAGAAACTGCCAAAGGATGCACAACCATATTGACATATTCATTTATTGACGAGTGCTGCTGTCTTCACGTTGAGGTCGAAAACTTTTCAGCCCAACCCTCCTATAAGATAATTAAGCTAGAATTTAAACATTTTTTGTCTACCCTATAATTTAGAATCTAAGAATATAAAATGGGAATACAATTTTTTCAAAAATTAAAAATGAAGCTGACAGACAGAGGTCAGCTACGCGCCTTCGATGTGATAGCGACTGTAGTTCCGACGTCAGCGCTGTGTCCCCGATCAGGCGGATCACTCGAACTCTGTATGCTCTCAACTAGGTTGAGGGTGTGTTTAGCAGCGGAGCTCCAGACAGGAAGGTAATATTCGATCGGGCCGGTCTAATTTGTGTATTATACAGGAGAAAAAGTTGGGCCGGAGTAACATATTTCTTGGCTCTAAAAATATAGCTCAGTTTCCTAGAGGCGGACCCGCCAATGTTCGACACGTGTTTGTACCACGACACATTCCCACAGCCCGTGACGCCGAGCAATTCCGTGCTTTCCCCAGATTCGAGGGCCTGGCCATTCATCCGGGCAGGTTGTCCTCCTACAGTCCAGCCTAGGTAGAATGCGTTGAATATTACGCGGGCGGAGCCTGACATCCCACATCGAAGACCGTACCTGCGGCTCCAAAAGACCGGCATCGAGGTTTGAATTCGTGGAAAATAAATTCGCTTTATCTTTTGAATTTGTGATTAACGTCCCGCTACCCTTCACTAACGGGGGAAAAGAAGAGGAAGGCGAAGTTACTGTATCCAGTCGACGGTACGAGAAAAATGTTCGAAAAGCGTCGCCGGTCGATCATTATTTGTGGAGCGGTAAAGACAACAAAAGGACGAAAATAATACGTTGCGTTGCTATAAAATAACAAGACTAGTGCTGTAAAATATATTATTTTGTCCTTATACATATGAAACTCAAAGGAAGTTCAAGCGCCACCCGTTCGAAGCTGTCATGAAACCATAACCAAAATGTATCTGGCATCTTCCTTTTCTATAGATAATATTTTTCACACTAACCGTATACAAAAAGAAAGCATTTTAAAGAAACGTTAAATGTAAACCACAGGGCGAGTGGGTGAAAATGGAACAAATAAAGAAAGGAAGTATGTTCTTAAATGCCTGATAATTTTAATGGCGATGAGAAAGGTGACCAAATTCGTGTAATTCGGTTATAGAACAATTCTCTGCATTTGTCTGTACATTATACCATGACATGATATAGTATGGATTGTGAGGTGGATTATACCATAATTTATGAGATAGATTACGGTATGAATTGTGGCACGCTTTATGGCATTTATTATACTTTATGACATGTGTTCGGACATGCGGAGGTGATGAGGCGGCGTCCACAGAGAATGTGGTGACGGATGTAAGTAGTGACGCCCACGATTGGCCAACCGGCCTTCAGAGGGGATGGTCAATGGCCGTGAAGGTAACGACGTCCAGAGAAGATGAGCAACGGATGTTAGTAGAAACGTCCACGATTGTAAATCGGTGTCCAGAGAACTTGGTCAGCGGATGTAGAAACAGTAACGTCCACAATCGTAAAGCATCCAGGGAGGTTTTCAACCGGATGTAGAAACAGTAACGGTTGTAAGCAGCAACCAGGATCGTAAAGGCGTGCAGAGAGCTTAAGCAACGGATGTAGAAACAGTAACGTCCACGATCGTAAGGTGTACAGGGAGGTTGAGCAACGGATGTAGAAATAGTAATGTCCACGACCGTAAGGCTTCCAGAGAGGTTGAGCAACGGATGTAGAAACAGTAATGGATGTAAGCAGCCACCATAATCATAAAGGCATCCAGAGAGCTTAAACAACGGATGTAAGTCAACAACGGATGTAAATGAAGTCGCGTCTACGATCGTAGGCGTGTCCCGAGTCTTGTGCAAGGGATGTAGAAAGAGTAGCGTCGACGATCGTAAGGCGTCCAGAGAGGTGGAGCAACAGATAAAGAAACAGTAACGGGTGTAGAAACAGTGACGGATGTAACCAGCAACGGATGTAAACAGTCACGTCCACGATCGTAAAACTGCCCAGTGAACTTCACCAACGGATGTAGAAACAGTAACGCATGTAAGCAGCAACCGATGAAAGCAACAACGGATGTAAACAGTCGTAAAAGCGTCCAGAGAACTTGAGTAACGCAACAATGGCGGATTTAAGGGCCTACCACGAATGTAAAAGCGCCCAGAGAGCTTAAGCAACGGATGCAAAAGCAATCATGGATTTCAAGGCAATCACGGATGTACGAGGGTGGTTTGAAAAGTTGCCTACCTAACAAAGATACAAGACATTTTTTCTTAAAATGTATTGTTATTTTTTTACATAGACTCCTTGTAACTTTACACACTTCTCCCAGCGGTGCTCCCATCTCTCTAACTAGTCCAAATTGTACTCGGCGTTTTTCTCTGCAAAATAACTGTTCACGAAGATAATTGCCTCCTTATTTGACGAAAATCTCTGTACTCCGAGTGCAATTTTTAGATTAGGGAACAAAAAGAAGTCGCTAGGGGCTAGTCTGCTGAGTAAGGGGGTGGTCAAGCAGTTCAAGCCGCAATTCGTCGATTTTCGCCTTAGCAACCAGTAAGGTGTGAGACGGTGCGTTGTCTTGATGAAACTGGATTTTCTTTTTCAGCAAATGTGGTTTCCTCAATTTCTGCCTTCAGTTGGTCAAGTAATGATGCGTAGTATGCTCCTGTAATGTGTTTTCCTTTTTGAAGCTAATCGATTAAGATAACTCCATGACTATCCCAAAAAAACACTCGCCATCACTTTCCCAGGAGAAAAAACAGATTTTGCTATTTCAGGAGCCGATTCCCCCTTTGCAGTCCCCTGTTTTGACTGTATGTTTGTTTCGGGAATATAATAGTGTATCCAAGTTTCATCGACAATAATTAATCGGCGCCAAAACAACAGACTGTTGGTAATGTTCATTCGAACAGGTTTTTGGTCTAACATGAGCAAGCGCAGCACCCAACGCGCGGACAGCTTTCTCATGCCCAAATCTTGATTTAATATGTGACAAGCACGTTCTTTGGACATTTTCATAGCCTCAGCTATCTCTCTCGCCTTAATTCGGCGGTCGTTTAGCACCATTTGATGAACTTTAGCGATATTATCGTCGCAGTTTTTGGACGCCCCGAACGTTCATCTTCTCCCAAGCTCTCACAGGTACCTTTAAATTCAGCTGCCCACAATTTCACCGTGGTAAGTGATGGTGCAGAATCCCCATACACAGAGTTCAACTTATCTTTGATTTGCGTACGGGAATTGCCTTAAAAAAACAAACAAGCACGACAATCAATTTTGTCCATTTTCACAAAAACACTCACATCGAGTTACTCAAACGACTGTCAAATAAAAACTAAGCCTCCAAAATGGCTGAAATTTTGGTAAGTGAGGTACCAGAAAATTAACAACTACATTTACTAGCTTATTGACGAGTGCTTGCTACGTTGAGTTCGGAAACTTTTCAGTATACCCTCATAAAGACAATCATGGATATAAAGACAATGACGGATGTAAAGGCAATCACGTCCACGAAGTTTCCAAAAGGCGATTGAGTGGTGATATGAAATTTAACGTTTTTTGGTGACGTCCCTTTTCTGTCACGGATGCGTTGTCAGGTGGTGGATGACAGTTGGCGAATGGTAGGCAGATGTGAACGTACTAGAATTCCCCAGTATATTTAATTATGAGTCCCCAACAGTATGAATTAGGGCATATCATGGATTTTAACTTATGGCATATCGCATGTGTCGTGACACCAGTTATGGATCGAATCATGACATATTGTATATCATGGTACCGAATAGATTATGGAATGAATTATGAAATGAGCTGCGGCATGCATTATATCGTGATCATCATCATTGGTCTGTAGGAACCCGAAAATGCCTAACCTTACCAATTCGGACACGCCACCGTTTCCTGTCCTTCATATTTATCCTCCACGCTTCGTCACCTGACCCAATTTCTTCAAGGTCACGCCATTCATTGTCCTATCATCTCCTTCGTGGCTTACCCACCGGGCTTTGCCCCATTGATCTTCTGTCAAGAATTTTACGTACTTTCCCCATTCCTGCTACAAGCACGGCCCACCTTCATCGTCGCCATTTGATGACTCTCACTATTATAGGTTTGAATTAAAGAGCTTCCAATTCACGATTGTGGTGCCTTCTATATTGTCTCGCTAATTAAGTAGTCCGATGGTATTTTAATTTAACTAAAAAAATTACTTTTATTTTTTGTTAAAACTTAGGACTATTTATTTTTAATAGTAATGTTGCGTCTATGCCGATGAGTGTCTCCAAGAAGAATGTGCGTCTTCGTGTAGATTGCTCATATTTATCCAACTGCTGGGTCACAGATGAGCGTCCCGTGTTGACCCATGAGAATGATGCCGTGTGTTTTAGGTCATTGTTGATCTAAGATCCTTTTAGAGCGTCTATGCGATGTCTGGGTCATAGATAAGTGTTCGGTGTTGACTCATGGGGATGGTGCCGTGTGCGAAGATTAGTGTTGGGCCATGATGATTGTTTGATGTTTGGAGCATGGCGTCGTGTCAAGGCATGTTAAATTTTCCATAATGATTTGTTTTTTCCGGGCGAGGTCATTTGTCTTGCGCCAGAGGCTCCCCGACGGGGAATCGAACCCCGGTCCCCCGCGTGATAGGTGGGCATACTAACCACTATACTATCGAGGAGCCGCAAGGAAATAATAGTTAGGATAACAAAAATAGAACAAAGAATAAAAAGAAAGGAGTACTACAGGCCCGTATTTTTTACATTTCATCATAATCATCGGCACTACAACCGGTCTTGGCCTTATTTAGCAAGTCTCTCCACCAGTATACGGTCCATATCTGAGACTTGTTAAATTGTCCATAATAATTTGCTTTTATGGGCAAGGTCATTAGCCTTGCGCCAATTTTATATTTCATGCAATACAGTAAAAAGGGGATAAGCGACAAAATGTGGAGTTCTATATTTTCTTATATCTCACAAAAAAATAGGAAGATATCAATGAGTGACAATATTAATAGGTGTGCAAGTAGAAACTAGTCTCTGAACTTGGTTACATTAAATAATATATTTGAATGCATCCAATTAGCTTGCCATTATGGATGTATGTAGATTAGTCATTGCTGTTATTATTACTAAGTTCTAGCCATTTACAAACTGTCATTCTGTACACATCAGTTGTATAAAGGATCGATGTCGATAAGCAACTTTTACGTCATTAAAATCTATTCTGTTTTCTAATGAAAAAAAAAAATGCCGCTCAAGGTATGGAACTGATTAATTCGAATCATTCAACAGTAAAAAAATGGTTTGCATGATTTCATGAAGAAAACTTTAGCCCTTGAGAACGCTCCACGTCCAGGTGCAGTAAACAAATTTGACGATGAAGAACTTCAAGTTTTACCGGATGAAAATCCATGTCAAACTCAAAAAGAGTTTGCAGAGCAATTAGGAGTCTCCCACCAAGCAATATCACCTCGATTGCATACTATGGGAAAGATACAGAAAAAGGACGATGGGTTTCTCATAAACTAGCGGAAGGAAACAAAAAACGAAGAGCTGACATCTGCATGAACGTGTTTTCTCGACACCAAGAAAAGATTTTTTTGCAAAAAATTGTTGCGGTTGATGAAAGGTGGATTTTTTACGACAATCCTGAACCCAGAAAAGCATGGCAATCCAGGCCAGCCATCAACACCAGTTGCAAAACCGAATATTCATGCCAGACTCTGTATCTGGTGGGATTGGCAAGGAGTCATTTACTACGAACTTCTGGAACCTGATCAAACTGTTACGAATACAGCTAAAGATTATCGTGCCCAATTGATCGAATTAAGTGATGCTCTAGTAGGAAAGAGACCGTTTACGGCCAAAAAAGGCGTAACGTGATTCTTGGCGATGCAATCACGCCGACACGGAGAGCAAGGAAAGCACCAGCACACAAGCACTCAGCACAACGATCAGCTGCACACCGATTGCGGTAAACCACTCGAGAGGAGAAAGGCACTCAAGAAACGAGCTCAGGAAAAGAACATTACTCAGGAGAAAACTAGTACAAGAGAAGACCAGCCAGGAAACGAGGGAACAGGAAGACAGGTGCGGGCTATACGCAACGATGGAACACCAGCCAACTCTACAATACCGCTGGTACAGAACGCCTCGATAGACGATTCCTCGAGCTGTCTATCAAGTTTTTCAAAAACCTACGAAATAATCCCAACCCCATAATAACCTCATTCTTAGCGAACCCTCTAGATATCAACACTAACTACCCCAATCCACACAAGTGTTATGTTCATCTCGGGCAGACTAGTAAATGATTTAAATGAGATCATATACCACAACACTGAACTTATCCCCAACCAGTTTAAATACTGTAACGTCCAACCATTTTCCAACATTCTATGTTTTTCTTGACTCCCATTTATTTTATTATATCTATTTTATTTCCAAATATCAACTTAAACGTATGACACTGAAACCAGTTTGATACAGCGATTTACAGCTTAATCAAAAGTACATAAATGATAGCTATGCGGATAGCAAAATACTGAATTTCAATTGAAGAAACTATTTACAGCTTAAACTAAGGTTCACAAATGATAGCTATGTAGTCAATGAAATACTGGATTTCTATGGATGTGACGAGCACAGTTGAATTCAAAGTTCGTATATGATAGCTATGTAGATAACAAAACACTGAATTTCAATTGATGAACTATTTACAGCTTATAAATGATAGCTATGTAGTTAACACAACACCGAATTTCAATTGATGATTTCAAACCGTTCATTTATTTAACTGACTCGCGCGCTTGTGTGATAACTAGACACTTCCCAAATTGTGTCCGCACAGCACGGTGAATACCAAAACTCGACACCGTTTTTCATATTACGTGGAGGAACGACTTTCCTCCATGGAATCTGTTGAATGACGGATTAATTTCAGAAAATACAATTTCATCTTTTGCTCGACGACCAAAAAGGGATGATTCTTCATAAATTGGTCCCATCAAAAAGGCGCGAAACAATTACACGATGATCGCTTCTGTTGCTCATGGTGTGTGTCCACGAGTATGCGGACAATGGATAAACCAAATCAACAGGGGGAACACCATGAGCAAGCATCATGAAGGACATGCTTGGGGGTTTACACGGTCAGCAACGGCGTACGATCGACCGATGTGTCTGTGAATAGGACTTGCCATGCACGTGAGTGGAAAAATTCTTTCTTCTTGTGTACATGGACACGGTCGATGGTTTATGTCGGTTACGTAATGTCGTAACCGAATAGAATTTCAGGGGCATGCTTATTGGTGCCAATGCATTTGCTTGTCGATAGGTTTGGCGACCGATATGGTCGCAGCAATGCAGTAATGCAGGAATATCTCCTGCTTGTGTGCTGTAGGATTCGACAAGGGATATGGGCGCCGATATGATATGGGTTTATATCGGTTGTTTGGTGTTACGCCGAATGCTTTCTCGAATCATGGTGCGTTTGTATGAAACCCTGCCCTTAGGGAAATATTTGTTTGATGCTGATGGATTTTGCATCATCGAAAATTATAGATTTAGGTGCTTTAGGCGAAGGTTTGAGTATTTGGAGTGCAACGGACTTCTGAATGATCGTCAATACGGATTCCGTGGCAGGCGGTACACAGGAGACCTTTTGACACTTATAACCGATATATGGACATCTGCGATTGAACGACATGGTGAGTCAAGGGCGGTCGCATTGGATATCTCCAAGGCTTTTGACCGCGTCTGGCACGGGGCATTGCTGAGCAAACTTCGTTCTTATGGACTTTCCCAACAGCTTTGCGACTGGACGAGGAGCTTCCTCGACAATCGATCGATGCGGGTTGTTGTAGATGGCGAGTGTTCGGATCTGTATCCTGTGAATTCACACGTCCTCCAGGGTTCTATTTTGGCTCCAACCTTGTTTTTGTATCACAAAAATGATTTGTTGGAGGCAACGGATAACAAAGTGGTCATTTTTACGGATGATAGCACGCTTGTTTCCTGCTTTTCGAGTGTTCGGCCGATTGCATCATCTGAGATGCAGACAGATTGACTCCCTGAATCAGGATCTAGATAGGGTCCTGCAGTGGAGAAGGGCCAATCTCGTCGACTTCAATGCAGTGAAGACACAATATACAACATTCACAAAGAAAAGTGGATCATCTGTTCCACAGCTGATGATGAATGGCCGGCCCCTCGAGGCTGGGGAAAGTTTGAAATTGATCGGCGTCACGGTCTGTGGGAATGTATCATGGCATAAACACGTATCGGGTATCGCCAGATCAGCCTCAGGAAAACTGAGCTATCTTTTTAGAGCCAAGAAATATTTTACTCCGGCCCAACTTCTTCTCCTATATAAATCCCATATTAGACCCGCGCTCGAATATTGCTCTCATGTTTGGAGCTCGGCTCCTAAACATACCCTCGGCCTACTCGAGAGCGTACAGAGACGAGCGATCCGCCTGATCGGGGCTCGGCGCTGACGTCGGGACTACAGTCGCTATCACATCGAAGGCGCGTACCCGACCTCTGTCTGTTTTACAGATTGTATCACGGGTGCTGTTCTTCGGAGATTCTTGGCATTGTTCCACGCAATTCGGTTTATATGCGCTCCACAAGACAATCCGACGGATCGCATCCGTTTGTGGTTTGTCTCCCGGGGGCCCGAACATCCCTGTATCAGAACTCGTTCTGTTACAGAGCGGGGAAGCTGTGGAACTCCCTTCCCACGGACCGTTACAACCTGCAACCGTTCAAAAAGAACTGCAACAGTTATTTGATGGCATCTCGGGCGCCCACTCGGCGCTATAGGTTCGCCTCTCCCGAGAGAAGTCTAATAATAAAAAATAATAAAAAAAAAAAAAAAAAAAAAAAAAAAATGGAAAGGTAAATGTAGGTATTCCAGGGTTTTAATGCACTAGGAAAGTGTTTCTTCATTATAGGTTGGAAGGTAAGTAGTGGCGTTCAATGGAACTGCCACAATACTTGTTTTATAGCGTTTTTGGATGCTCTAGGTTGGAAATTTTCGTACGGTTAATGGGCGGGTAAGTAGTTGCGTTCAAAGGAACCGCCACAAGCTCATTTTATAATAATCAGACTAAGTTAGGTTAAGTTATATTTATAATTAGAGTTAGGTTTAGATTAAGTAGAGTAAAAATAAGGAATTCCTGGTCTTATGACCTTTTCCAGGAAAACGAAACACTACTAACTATATAAACCCACATCTATTCTGTAACTCTTGAAACATTGTTTGGAAAATGTATGTATTGTTATAATAATTATATGTAAAAAGTTTTACAAAATTAATTTCAAGTCACTTAAATGTACAAATTAAAATTATGGTAAATATATGTACAGCCAAAGCATTTCGATACATCAGGAGATAACTTATAAAGAGACTGGAATATAATAATGTATTTGTAGACGTGGGATGTATTCATTTAATTCAGTTAAGCGACGGTGTTATATACAGGGTACGTTGCACCTATGTTATATTAATATGGTTGACTTGCTTCTGAATTCCCAAGATGCTCGAGTCATGATACGTTGACGATGACTTGCGCGCTTGGATACTAATTAGTTTCACTGCCCAGGATACAAAATCGTATCAATTGTGTAGAACTATTTTGGATCACCTGACTAAAAATTGAATCCGCATATGGACGTAGACCAAAAATTGCCGTCAGTGTTCTTTTTTACGAGAATTGAGATGGCCAACCTACTATACTTAAAAATCATTTGGGCTGATATTGCCATTTAGTTGTGTCTACTGATGCTTTGGTTGTTGGTGCTCCTGGAGTGATTCCTCTTGTCTTTGCAGTTATTGTTTCGTGGGGTCCAGTTGCTGTGTTCCTTCAAGGGTTCCCTCCCACTTCTAAGCTGCTGCCTTTCCTTTGCGCAATTAATCTTCCTTCCTCTCAGATATGGACACGAGTTTTTTGGACGGTTGGTTTTTGAGTCACTGGCTCTACAAATTTATTGGCCTCTCCCAAAAAAAGACCTAAGTTGTTGTTTTTAATTGAGTTGCCGTTCATCCCATCGACGTCATTGGACGGCAATTATAGGATGTTCGACGAAGGGCATTAATAAATATTAACATATCACTGTATAATTTAGAGTGCTCACGAGAGACTTCAAAGGATGAGGAAGTATTTTAGCGGATCTGATTTGACCGACTGGGGTGATACGACAACTGATATTATTATTCAATTATAATCTTTCTTCATTGCCTACGAACCAGCTTACAATAACTTTAATCGAATGAAAATTTGTAATATTCTGGAAATGTGTTTCTAACTGCACCCGTTAAAATACATTAATTTTCGTGGCGATGTTCAAACCAAAACAATCAACTCGATTCGTTGTTTTTCATCGGAGAAGAGGAAAAGAGTCACCGATTTTCTCGCCGCCAGAGAGTCTCACAACAGCAAACAATCATTCGTTAACGCCAACTCAAAGTTTACTCGTTAATTCGAGAAATTATTCGAAGTTAGAATAGAGATGTTATTGGTCGTAAAATTATAATAAAATGTAAACAAGCAATAATTTATGGCTTGTAGAGACGCCACAACATTATAAGCTGATCTTAATAACTAATGAACTGCAGTTATTCAATTTCCTGGACACATGAAGAGATGGTCGATAAAGAGCTATATTCGCTGTCCTTCTATTTTCTATTATTCGTATTATCAGTGATATAACTATTACACAGTGGTCTTTTCAAGTCGTTAAGTAAAGCATAAAATTGAATATTAACATTTGATGTCAAGAAATATTTATAATTGATGTAAAGGTAAAACAAAACGCATTGGCCTTTTATTTTCGGTTTCGAACATCCACCATTGTCTACTTCCCTATAACATTTAGCAGTGAATTTCGTTTTAAGTCGGATTTGAAATTAAAAAAAAAAAATTGGCGCGGCGGTATGCAGAGAACAATAAGAGCAGATGGAGGATTTTAGTTCCATAGCGAGAGAGCAAGATTCAATAAACCAGATCCGTCCCTAAATCCTTACAGACATGAACTTCACGGCAAATTAATTATCAACAATAACGGCTAAGGTAAAGAGAATCGTTTCAAAATTAAACCTCCTGCAATTAAATAATTCCAAATAAATAATGAATAATAGATCAAAAGGTTATACACGATTATTGTCGAGCAGATACAGAAATTGAATCGACGTGCAATCGCCTTATCAGGTTATGTGATATAAAAATAAAATTCCCATATTTGAATCCATTTACAGTGAGCGCATTTTCATCTACCTTTTTCAACCGACTTTAAAATGCGCTTACATTACGGATACCCCTATTGCCATACTCAAATATGGACACATCATTCAAGCAACGACAACAATCGTCTCGACAAGTCTTAATCCATAACATCGATTACCAGGCGCTGGCATTTTATATGTTTTTCCTGCTGCTTTTTAATTATTTTCTTCAATTAACTTCAACTGCACACGCTCATCGAATCATCTGACGACTTGCTGTGAATATGAAGCCAAATGAATACCAATAAAAGAAGCTTTAACATTTTTTTATTTATTTGTGTATATTACTATAAAATCATTGCAAGTTATGCCCGAGTGTATACCAATCGAAATAAAATCAAATGAGACATAACTTGAATCTTATTAATACTATTCAAATTAAATGGCATATATTAAACTTTACGATGTATATAAAAAAGGGGTTAACTGACATTTGTGGGCTTTAATTTACTTAGCATTGTACTCTTAATTTTCCTACCTCAAATAATTTGATTTATTAATAATTCGTTTCCAACCAGTACCAATTGCTATTTGAAAGTTAAAGAATTTCAAACCCATTATGGATTAATTATTCCAGCAGATATTTGTAAAAGCTTCCGAATCAACACTCGAAATACCGAACATAAAACGACATTTTGTTGACTATTTCCATTTTGTAGAATCACAAATTGTTTTTTACCATAATTTGTTGACATTTTGGTGGCCTTTTTTAAATAGAACGCGATCTCGTTTTACCTGTTATGAATCAGTTCGAATTTAAATACATACTCGTACAATTCCACCGAGCTCAGTGTGCCCTTTTCGCTTCACGTTTTCCACACTATTTATCTATTTATCTTCGGATACATCTATTTGAGGGGGGATGTGAGCGAGCAGACAGGGCAAAGTCTCTGATTGCTATCAACCAGGCGAAGGCCAGGACGATCCATGTCCCTGTTCAAGGCAAGTTGACATGCAGTCTCCACGTGGCACCCCTGAATAGCTACTTTGGCACCCGCCAATTAGTGAACCAACGCTTGCAGCGACATCATGAGAAAGATTGGTGCAAGGCTAATAACCTTGCCTGGAGAAAGAAAATATTATGGAAAGTTTAACAAGCCTCAGACTTGTTAAAAAAGGCCAAGACCGGATCTCGGTTGTAGTGCCGATGATGATGATGATGATGATGACATCTATTGGAACGCTTTCATTTTTTATAAGTTCATGTCGAGGGTCCTTAAGCCGGATGTATTCTATTGGAAATGTCGTGCTCTAAAAAATGTTTTCGTACACATTCCATGAAATATCTAGGGAAACATTTTTTCAGAAACAAATTTGCTATAACTTTTTTTAGAATTACTTTTATTGCAGCATTCCAAAAGATGAACATTAATAACCAGGGGGTATTGCCTCTATACTTTTGAAGAGGTGTTTCTTCATCTTCTTACTATCCAATTGGTCAATTTCCAAATAAATTGAGCTCCCAAATAAATTGAAGACAACGAATATTCAACAAATTCCCAAACCTTCTCTTCCATCCGACACAAATCACCAATTTAAATTATATCGCAGGAAAGCGACACAATGACAACCGTCAATTTTAAAATATCTAGAAACGAACGACCTCCTTAATAACGGCCAACATGGCTTTCGTGACAACCCGTCCACCGCAGACCTGATGGCATATCTCACCAAAAACCATCTTCTACCACTTTGATGAGAGGAAGGTTATCGCATCGGATATTTCAAAATCAGAAAGGTAGGTGCGGAGGAAGGGAGGAGAGCAATTTGCTACCTTATTGCAAAGTAGAAGCCGCTCCATCCGTTCCTTTGGAGTTCGACGCATTGGATATCTTAAAAGTGACAGAGTTTGACACCCAGCCCTATTAGAAAAAATAATTGCTTATAGAAGTGACGGCTCACTGATTTAATGCATTCGATATTTCGCGGTCGTGGTTTAGTCCTTTACGTTATTTTTTTATCAAAATTCTTGTTTTTTAAATAAAATTTATAGAGGATCGTTTATTTACACGCACGACTTTTATTTAATTTCGACTCGCATACAACCCCCAGTGCACACCTCTTTCTCTTATTCGATTCGTAAACGAATCTTTTAAAACACTACTTGTTTTCCTTTCTTCCACGATCGAGAAAAACTTAGCCCTTTATTTTTTGTCAACATATGGAGCCCACACATACTTATACGTCACTGCGTGAGTGGCCATCAGTTCGATGTGGATTACATGGGACCGATTTCTATTTGCGTTTGGTTTGTGATCTGATCATCTGGAGGTTTTGACGAAAGACCCCATGCGATGGATTATCAAGGTAGATTGAGCTCTTGTCGCTCTTTTTTCGTTTGAAGGGATACTGGGCGGCGCGACACGCTGTCAAGATCGTATTTGTAATTCTATTCCGGAATTTATTATTGATTAGTAGATTAAAGTGAGGCGACACATCCGGAACTCGCTTTGTTTGAATCCATATTTAGATTTTAATCGCAAGGTTATCCATTGGTTCTTATAACCAAAACTTTGGTGTCACTACGGTACAGTGAGGGCCAATATAAGCCTTTTTTTTCTTTCGCTCATGTTTTTGCAGCAACGGTTTTATCTCCCACCATTTCTTCGTGGTGCCTCAAGAGACCCGAACAATTGTGTATTTATAGAATCAAACAAACATGTTCTTGCCAATATATGAAAGAGTAAATTTTATCACTTTGTTGTAGTTGTGGGTCTTACGACCACAAATTGACGAGTAACCCAATTACTTTCTCGTCAACCAGACAGTATGCTTTTATCAGTTTTGGATTTCGAAACTAGGTGACTTTCACGGTTGTCAAAATAATTACATTTTTTTTCTTGTCGAAATAGTGGAAGAAATGATTTCCTGCCACAAAGTTCTGTTCCGTATTACTTCGATGCCATTATCTCCGTTTACCATATGCTTTACAGCGAACAATGACTGTTGCCCGAAATAACTGAAGAAAAAAGCCAAGAGATTCATTTTGGAGGATGTTTTACAGCCTGATGGATGAATTAAGGGAAAATCGTCATGCCATTATGCCTTGTGGTGGCAGGTTGTAACGCTCCGGGGACACTCGCGTGGGAAGGGAGTTCCACAGCTTCTCTGCTCTGTAACGGAACGAGTTCTTATGCTTCTGTTTGACGATGAGTGCAGGGCGAAGATCGAACAACGTAAACGCCTCAGAGTGATCCACTTAGAAATATATGATGAAGTCAACGCAGAAAGCTACCCGACGATTCGGAATGAGACAATGAGATTTTTCAAACGCAAAAAACGCTAATGGGAGAAGACTCGATTCGAAAACATCCTAATAACTCCAGAGCAAAGAACGTCAGGGATTTGTATGCCGACATAAATTCAATTAGAAATGGCTACCAAGAGAGAGCCAAAATAATTCGAGACGCAAACGGCTGTCTGGTCACAGAAACTAACAATATCGTAACAAGATTGAAGCAGTACTTTGAAAACCTCCTCAATGTGCGCATCCATCAACCACAAATAAAAGCACCAGCCGTAGCCGAGCCTCAGATACCAGAGCCCCCTTTCAACGATGTTGTAGACGCAATAAATCGATTGAAAAACAACAAGGTTCCCGGACTGCATACACACCGGTAGAGCTTGTGAAGCATGGAGGCGAGGCACCCACTCGAAACACCCACCAACTGATTAAGACAATATGGGCTAAGGATGTCATTCCGGAAGAATGGAAAACCTCAATAGTTGTTCCCGTTTTCAAAAAAGGCGACAGATCTGACTGCGAAAACTACAGAGGAATATCATTACTCCCAACCACATACAAAATACTAACAAATGTCTGGCGAGAATCACACCGTATGCAGAAGAAATAATGGGAGATTACCAATGCGGATTCCGTAGGAACGGGTCAACAAGCGACCAAATGTTCACAATAAGGCAACTGCTGGAAAAGAAGTGGGAATATGGAGAGACGGTTCACCAACTGTCCGTTGACTTCAAAAAAGCCCTTCGACTCAGTCACAAGGCAAATACTCTACCATATTGTAGTTGAGCCGGGAATCCCGAAAAACTATGCCACTCTCATTCAAATCTGCATGAACGAATACAAAGGGCGAGTTAGAATAGAAAACCACATCTCAGCACTATTTGAAATCCGGGACGTATTAAAACATGGCGATGGCCTCTCGCCATGTCTCTTTAACCTTGTCCTCGATTATGTCATCAGAAAGGTACAAGACGACAACATGGCCGGATCATCCCTGAACGGGGTTACACAAGTGCTGGCATATGTGGATGACATCGCCGTTTTGGGCGATAATCTAGATACTGCAAGTAAAAACTGTGAAATAATCACGCAAACGGCAGAAGAGGCGGGCCTAGAAATAAATGAAGACAAAACAAAATACATGATTACAGCGAGAGCAGGTGGACCTCAGAGAACACATATAAACGTCAGAGGCAAGATACTCGAAAATGTTCAGGAATTTAAATATCTGGGAACGATACTGACGGCCAATAACGAAATGTCGAAGGAAATTAACAAAAGACTGAATTCTGGCAACGCTAGTTGGTACGCAGTCAGTAAACTGCTGAAATCCACACTGCTGTCGCGTAACATAAAGCTCCGTGTCTATAGAACCATAATCATGGCGATTGAACTATACGGATGCGAAACATGGGCTCTCACAAAACGGGAACAAAACAAATTTCGCGTATTCGAGAATAAAATTCTAAGGGATATCTTTGGCGGTAAATATGACGAAGAGGTGTGACAACTGCTGAAATCCAAACTGCTATCAGGTAATATAAAGCTCCGTGTTTTAAGGGGTATCTTTGGTGGTAAGTATGACGAGGAGGCAGGACAATATTGTAAACTCCACAACCACGACTTGGAAGAGCTATACCGCAAACCTACAATAGTGAGAGTAATCAGGTCGCGAAGTTTAAGATGGGCTGAACATGTGGTGCGAATGGGCAACGATAGGACCATGCGTAGAATTTTTGACGGTAGACCAACGGGAAAGAGACCGACAGGACGGCCGCGACAGAGATGGGAGGACAATGTTAGGTTTGTCCTTGAGGAGATCGGATCGGATGGTCAAGCGTGGAAGGAGAGCGCACAGGACAGGGAACGATGGCGAAGTCGAGTCGGCGATGTCATGAACTTCTGATTTCAGAGTGCAATGCCCTCTGAGAAGGGGAACTGGTATGGTATGAAATATATTTTTGAGCCATTCACCTGACTAAAGAGCCTATTGATCCCCAGCCAATGGCGTGTCTGGGGCAAGTCGAAGGGATGTTGCAATGGCTTGGGTATATATTAGCGTGGGAACAAACTAAAAGAATTCGATAACCCAAGCCGTTGCACGATGATGCAACAGCACCGTTTGGTTAGACTTTGCTGTTGCTAACCAACATGAAATTGTGATTTTCGCGGGAAATCTCATGGGGTTTATGATTAATGTTGCCGTATTGCCATTGGAGGAATGCAAAGGAGTGCAAAGGAGCTGCATTCAAGTATGCATTATCTGCAGAGAATACTGAATTCAGGTTATGCGTCTTTTAGGTAGCTAACTTTTGTAGGTGAAATAGCCGACGGAAACGATTGGGGTTGAGGTGGTGCGCTGTTAGCGGGCGAAATTGGGTTGAATTTGTGGGTTGGTTCTTCATGTAATATAGAGAACCACCACAAAACGATTAATTTGCACAAGAATCGGTTGGAAATGGTAGTTACGTACAAGGAAAATGAAAATTTGCAGCTACATAATGTTCAGATTCTTAGTTCAAGTAATTTCAGCGTATTTTCATTCATTTATAGATAAGTTCATTTCCGTTTCTTGCATCAATAAAAACAGCGCACACCATTACGCTATCATAAAATTGTATTCATGAGTTATTGGGTAGTACTCACGGAGATAATATTTTGGTAGTCCTCTTGTCTACGGCAACTCTCTTAGCAGATAATCCCCGTTCCCATGACAGGACCTCGGTTCAGCATTACACACATTTTATGATGTATGGAAAAGAATACTCCATTAAGGGTTTTTCTTGGATGTAGCCTTGGCGGTATCGTTTTTTATTGATGCATGAAATAGACAAAGGAGTTAGGTAATTAAGAAAATGTTCGACCCGTCACTTGACGTGGTCTATTCTACGGTTCATGCTCGGCCCCATATGGTCGTCTGAGCAGTTTTATATGTTTATTGTAGGTACATCGGAAAGAATTTTTTGTTTTCCAACTGTACAAAAAATAACGAGAAATTGTTAGGTAATAAGTTTTATAGGTTAAGATTTGTAATATATAAGGCAACACAATTTCGAAATAAAGATGGGCCACATCCAGCAAATTTCTCTCAATGTCCTCAGAAGCTAAAAGTTCTGCAAAGACGGAAATTAGCAATGTCAACAGTTAAACCAACTACAACGAAACCAACAGTATTGCAAGAAGTAAAGTTAACCCGACCCGGAATATCTTACGCGGATGCAGCAAAAGGAAGCATCAACACCACCACTCCCTCTAACGATAATACTAAAAATTTCAATCTGGACATCATGGGTTACATCAAAAGCCTACAGGCCATGCTTCCTTCGCTGAGGCATATGTCAGAAACAGAAAAAAAAGGTCAGATTCTTTCACTAATAACTTCCCATATTCTTTCCAGCTCTCTTTAAACTAACCATTATCTCCCTCAACACAGAATCCATTTACTCTAATATACGTAAGCAACACCTCCGGTTGTTTGTTGAAAAATTTTCCCCAGATATCCTCTTCCTTTCAGAGACCTGGCTCAAACCAAATTCCCGAGTTTCCATTCCCAATTATACTTTTGTTTCTAACCCCAGAACTAATGGATCCCACGGAGGTACCGGCATCTTAATACACAAAAAATTTCAATTCAGTGAAATTAGATTCACTAATATATTCAGCATTGAATACACGGCAGTTAAACTTTTTTGTGAGAACAATAAAGTGCTCGTCTTAGCATCCATTTATATTCACCCTTCACGACAACCAGATTTCCCAGATGCTGACATTTCTCAGATAATCCAACAGTCCGTTCCCGCTCCATTTATAATCGGGGGAGACTGGAATGCTCGTCATACAGCATTCAATGATAATAAATGCAACAAATATGGTCGTCAGTTGCTAGCCCTCCTCCCATCTTATCCATATACATACATTGACCCCCCATTACAGCCAACCCGTGTCACTAGCACAGCCAAGTCAACAATCGACTTCTTCCTCAAGTCCGATGATGTTCAGTCAGCGGGTCCACCTACAGTCTCCTTTATATTTCCTTCTGATCATGGTTCCGTTCATACCACGATCCAAATCCCCTCTTTCGACCCACTCTACTCGTCAAACCCTGTCCCAAACTTCACCAAAACAAATTGGAGAAAAGTCAATAGGGACATAGCGATCAGTTTCTCTGACTTGTATATCCCTGAAGCATCTAACTTACTCCCTATTGAAATCGATCACGCATCTTTAAGAATAGAGCAAATTCTTAAGGAGGCTCTCAACAACAACACCCCGACAACCATTCCTCATAACTATTTAGGAAAGCCTTTGCCCAGCATCCTAACCAAATTATTGCGCCTTAAAAAGCAGCTCCGCCGTAAACTCCATACAAGATACTGCCCCTTCATTAAAAGCCAAATCCAACTCCTATCCACTCTGATAAATGAGCAGTTGAAAAAGTTCGCAGATGAAAACTACATCTCCACACTTAAAAATATCAAACCAAATCGGGATCTTTTCAAAAACATCAACCAATTAACTGGTCGTAAATATAAACCCCGAATTGATCATCTCATCAACCCAATCAGCAATAATATTGCCCAGTCCGATACGGACATAGCAAATTGCCTCGCAGAACACTTTGCAAAGATTCATGAGCAAAATAATTCTCTATCAACTCCCGGCTTCGAGAACACAGTAAACGAATACATCTCAAACAGATTATTCACATCTTTTACTCCTTTCATCGGTGAATTTAGCAACACGAACATAGCTTCACACCCCTTAGACACTACAAATTTTCTAACTGCAGACGAATTATCCGAGATCGTAAGATCAGGAAATAACAAAAAGTCAACTGGATTAGATGGAATCCCACGCCTTCTATTTAAAAGGCTACGCCCACAGAATCTACTTCCCATCCTCATTCTTCTTAATCAAATAATTAATGCATCGCACTTCCCAGAGAACTGGAAAACTGCGGTAGTAATTCCTATTAAGAAGCCCGGTAGTAGTAATAGCCCTTTCAATTATCGTCCAATATCCCTATTAAGTACATTAAGTAAGATACTGGAACGCAAGATCTACCAAAATCTTCTCTCATTTGCCAATGAGAATGCCCTCATCCCTAACTGTCAGTTCGGATTTCGTAAGCGACAATCCACATGTCATGCTCTACTAAAACTTACACACGATGTTACAACTGGTCTCCAAAACCAAAGCCCTACTGTGTGTATATCTCTCGATATTTCTAAGGCGTTTGATTGCGTCTGGATCTCAGGGCTTCTGTACAAACTGCACTCCATATTTAATCTAAACTCTCACACAACAAAGCTCTTAGCCTCTTATCTTTCTGACAGAAAATTCGTTGTGAGAATAAATTCTTCCGTCTCAGAAACCCACAACATAACCGCGGGTGTTCCCCAAGGCTCTATTTTAGGGCCAATTTTATATCTGTTATATACCGCGGATATTCCTCAACCCGTATCTCCTAATGTTGTGATGCTGAATTATGCTGATGATACATTAATTTACTCTAGCAGCAAATTTGTTAAGGCTGCAAGAAATCGCATTAACAACTTTCTCCCTAACCTATCATCATACTTCAATAAGTGGAAAATTCACCTTAACCCAAATAAAACGCAGCTCATAGTGTTCAAGGGCAAACACGAGCACTGTACAAACAACACTAGACGCTGCCACAACAAAATTAAACTTAACCTAAACAACACTCTAATAAAACCCTCCAAAACCCTAAAATATCTGGGAATCACTTTTTCTAATAACTGGTCTTTTTCCTCCCACATTAAAAATTCCCTTCAAAAAGCCACAATTCAGCTTAATCTCTGTAGAAGAGTAATGTGGAAACCTAATAGTCTCTCTCACAAAGTCAAACTGCTCATTTACAAACAGATTATCAGGCCCACACTCACGTACGCGTGTCCATTGTGGTACCATATCACTCCCTCCCAAATGGAGAAATTACGAGTATTCGAAAGAAAATGCTTTAGGTATGTCTCTGGGTTACATCGTCGTCCTAACTCCTATAAGTACTATAGTAACGTCGAACTCTACAATACCGCTGGTATTGAGCGCCTCGATAGACGATTCCTCGAACTGTCTATCAAATTTATCGAAAACCTACAAAATAATCCCAATCCCATAATAACCTCGCTCTTAGAGAACCCTCTAGATATCAGAACTAACTACCCCAACTGTCTCCACACCAGAGCTATCTTCGCCTCAGGCAGACTGGTAAATGATTCAAACGAGATCATATACCACAACACCGAAGTTACCCCTAACCAGTTCAAATACTCTAACGTCCAACCATTTTCCAACATCCTACGTTTTTCCAACGAACAACCGGAAAGAAATACTCTTCCTCAAACCCATAACTGACCTCATTCCACATCCTTTAATTCATAAATCCCATTAATTATAAATCTTTGTTTTGTTTATAGCTCATTTTATAATAATCAGACTAAGTTAGGTTAAGTTATATTTATATTTATATTTAGGGTTAAGTTTAGATTAAGTAAAGTAAAAATAAGAAATTCCTGGTTTTCTGACCTTTTCCAGGAAGACAAAACCCTACTAAATGTACAAACACACATCTAGCCTGTAACTCTTAAAACATTGTTTGGAAAATGTATTATAATAATAATTACATGTAAGCAATTGTCACGAATTTAATTTTAAGTCACTGTATTACTTAAATGTACAAATTTTAATTATGGTTAATAAATACAGTTTAAAAAAAAAAAAAAACGAAATAAAGATCATTCTTCCTTCACTGCTCGACCGGTGAACATCAGACATGACTTTGTCTTTCGATTGTTTGTTGGATTACCAAAAACGTTTCTTTAGGACGCATAGGTTAAAGAGCCTAGGCGCCAACTAAAAAACACACGTCACGGGTTTATGTACCCTGGCGAATTCTTAACTCAGGTATCGACATTCAACAGAGGAAGGTCATAAATCATAAACAACAAGGATTACCAAATTTTGGAAACCTCCTTTTGGTTAGAAGCGTCAATCTTCCTGAACTCCCAATATAAACTGAATAAGTGATCATCACAGCACCATTTTTAGCTCCCCGTCCATTTGCGTCCATTTGTAATTTCGACGCGTTGTCCCGTTGATAGAAAAGAAACTATTGGATTATACCACATGAAATATCCGATTTTATAGTAAAAATTTAAAAGCCAATATTATTTTTCCGTAAATTTTTGTTCAATCAAAATAGGATCCCTTGCCATCTATGACATTCTTCCAACGTGACACAAGGTCAAATATTCCTTTTTCGTAGAAGTGCTGACTTTCTGAGGTAATGAAATCTTCAAAGGCTTTTATGACCACTGCTCAGTTCTGGAAGACCTTCTGCCGGCAGATGAATCCAGATTGCGGAAAAGATGGTAGTCCGTTGGGGATATGTCAGGAGAGTAGGGTGGATGTGGAACAAGTTGAAATCCCAACTGTAACAGTTTTTGCATCGTTACTTGTGAGGTGTGGGGTCTAGCATTCTCATGCAAAAGAATCGGACCGTGGCTATTGACCAACGCACGTTACTTTTTAGCCAATTTGGCATACAATATGTCGAGATCCTCACAATATTTGATAGCGTTCATCGTTTCTCCTGATTGAAGGAATGGAAAGTGGAATGGTCCCTTCAATGTCCCCCAAATTGTCACCATAACTTTTCTTGGGTGAAGATCGGGCTTGGAAGTGTGTGTTTTGGTTTTTCACCAGCATCTAACCACTGCCCAGGTCTTTTACGGTTATCATACAGAATCCACTTTTCACCACAGGTGACTATTCGGTGCAAAAACGATTCAGTTTGATTTCTTAATCTAAACGATGCGCAGATTTCCAGGTAGCGTAGTTTTTGAGACTCGTTCAGTTTCTTGCTAGTATATCTACCACCACTAATTTAGTTGAATTTACTTCAGGCACACTTCTCGCCTTAGAGAACGACAACGAAGTCAACGTTTTTACAACCAATTTCAATAAAGCCTACAAGAAAATTTGCCACAAGCTTATTATTTTTAAATGATCCTCCTTTGGTTTCAAACACGTATTGACAAAGTGTATCTATTCATTCCTGAGTAATCAGCTATTCAGAGCATGTTTCAGATACTTTCTCTCAAATCTCAGACGTCCCTCAGGGCAGTTGTGGGGATAGATGGTCTGTGCGTCGGCATGGACGCTGATTCTACCATCCACCCACTACTTCCTCTAAATGTTCCACAGTACTCTGTCCACCGATTGATCGCCGAGGAAAGAAGAAAACACCAGGATACCACTGCACGGAAAATAAAACACACAGATTCACTTCGTTTTTACCGTTTATTATTTAACTTGCATGCCTGACATTTACATATAGTGATTTCTGGATTCCCAGTCATCGAACACAGCAATTCAATTCAGCTCCTTATACAAAGTAAGTTTTATATAGATTTTGGAACACAAATCTTATTTCAAACACTGTTGTGGGAAACGGTTATTAACTTATTTTACTCTACTTTAAAAGCGTTATGCTGCCGGCACAAGAAAAATTACTTTTCACGACTTGGTGACAACTGTTAAGCACGCGACTCGCGGTTGACTTTCGCGTCCCCGTGTGCACCGGGGAGCGGAAGCGACACAACCGGCGTGGTCGGCGGATGTAATTGGACTCAGCGATAATCATTTGCTATCAAAAGAAATTCGGCCAGTGAAACTGGCTCTCTTATTTGGGGGGTGCATTTTCCTATTCCAAGAGAGACGTAAAGTCTCTCTTTGGGGTAACCAAATAGATCTCATAGAGAAGATCGTCACGGTACACATGTATGTGTGTACATTGATTCTTTCATGGATCAAAGTCATGGGGACGAATCTAAAACAAAGAGAGGGAAAAGGGATCGTGAAGATCCCCCCGGTTATGTGAGAAGGTTACTGGCAAACGGATCCAGGAATATGTAAGACAAAGGGAAATTATGATCTGTGAGTTCAACTGAGTAAACAAGTTGTGATTCATTAGATGGTAGATGCATTTGGGATACTTGAGTGGTTTGAATTGTTTGCCGTATCGACAGAATGCCTGCTGAGGGACATCGTTCTTTTGTTTGTACATGGTACATGCTAGGGAATTATGCTAATTGTATGCAGCTGCGTTGGACTGTTTATCGTTGGCTAAAAGGGTCGCCAGCCAATGTGTGTAGGTAAATTGATTATACACATGTTGAGGCTGGGAATGGCCAACTCAAGGTTAAGATTCCCTGATTATGCGGTTACATTATATGTGAACCGATGGGTTTTCTTTTAATTCGAATTCATGGATGAAGGTAAGAATTCTTTTCCAGAAGCTTTTAGCTAAATACATTTGGTCATTTGCTGCGTGAAGCATTTACAGGTGCTTAATGTGATGGCATTAGCAGAAAGTTATGATGGCCGGGTTGTAGTTATGGGGGTTCTTCGGGTAAGTCTACAGTGGGGTTTGGCGAAACCGCTACACAGTCACCTAGGTTGCCTCCTCTTTATACTAACCATAATTGATATTGATATGATAATCAAGCGCTCCTCAATAGTATATTGGTTAGTATACCCGCCTGTCACGCGGGAAACCGGGGTTCAATTCCCCGCCGGGGAGCCTCCGGCGCAAGACTAATGACCTTGCCCGGAAAAAACAAAACATTATGGAAAATTTAACAAGCCTCAGGACTTGCTAAATAAGGCCAAGACCGGTTCCAGGTTGTAGTGCCGATGATGATGATGATGATAATCAAGCATTGGTGTATGTTAACGACGACAGTACGAAATTCTGTCCTCCAGTCGATTTTTCCACCTCCAAACAAACTTCGACAGCTCTTCTGTTTGGTGGAATTTAATGTTGACAAATTCTAATCGATTACATTTTCTTGAAGCGCATCTTTCCCCCTCCTCATACTACTTGTTACTCATCCAACCTCTATCCTCTCTTCACACTCTCGGATATGAAAAACGCTTATCTATGGAACTTTCCAACCCTTACGCAATCTTTGCCCACTCTCTACTAGAAAATGCTAGCCAGGTCTGGCCCCCTCAAGTATTCAACGTCAGTTTTTACGCTTTTTCCTCCGAGAATTGGCATGGAAAAAATCCGTTGATCTTGCGCCATAGAAAAGTCGTCTCAAACTAATTAATCTAACCACGCTTAAAGAGCGTAGAATTCAGTCGGTTTATAGTTTTAAGTCAATTAATAGCATGTTATTAAGCCGAATAAATGATGGTTCAGCCCTCACCGATTTCAAAAGGATAATTCAAAGCCTTAACAGGCGGTCCAATTCAAACACGCTACAATTTATAAAGCGTATATTTATTCTTTACTGTAATGCAATTCTTATATTTGGACCAAGGCATCTAACACGCACTTCTTTCAATACAATCATAAGAACGTAGATACAATGTTTCTGTTTATCACGATCGTGAATCAGCCGAACATTTTACTTTTCTATGTACTTTCTCGCGATAGTCGGTGCAGGTTAATAAACGTTCACATAAACACAGAGAAACGTGATCAAGACGAAACACACGAGCGCGAAATATTCTACTTAGCCATGCGTTTCCTGGTGACTTTAACCTCCGAACATTCAACGGAAATGTACATCGACGCCCACTTCCTCTTTGTGTTGTTACAATGCCATTGTGTTTTGACATTTAAGATCACTTTAAAACCGCGACTGTGCACCCAGTGTGCATAAATAAAATTCTACCGTGTTTAGTGATCACAACTTTTAAAGAATTTTGTTTTCAAATAGACTTCTAAATTAATTAATTAATATCAATGATTAACGTAATCCAAATCATGAACAATGTAGTTATACGAGGGCAGTTTGATAAGTCAGTGACTTTGAATAAAAGATATTTTATTATTGCTTTTGGCTCGATACATTAGTCAAGGGTTTTTCCAATTTTTTTATTCCTTCCAAATAATAGGTTTCTCCAAGACCATCAAAATAGGCGTTAGTTTCTGTAATGAGCTCTTCATTCGACCCAATTCATTTCTTCAGGTTTGGAAACAGGAAATTGTCGCAGGGGGCTGGAGAAATCTGGGGAATATGCTGGATAGGGTAGCAGTTCGTAGCCCAGTTTACGGATTTTGCTTGATTATGCTTAATAAAATTATGCTAATAACCGAAAAAACAAATTATTATGGACAATTTAACAAGTCCCGGATAAGGATCGGATACCGGTGGAGAGACTTGCTAAATAAGGCCTAGACCGGATCCCGTTGTAGTGCCGATGATGATGATGATGATGATGCTTAATCAGCACACGAAATTATATTTTTTCATTTTCGTTAAAATTCACGAGGTTGTCTGCTTTCATTTGCTGCTAAATGACGCTGCGGTAGTCTATTATTATAAATGGAAATTGATAGATACAAAATTGTGTTTGCATTAAAATTTATCGTGCGAGAAATTCAAAAAGTCACTGGCTTATCAAACTGCCCTCATATAACTACTGATATTCTGCAACTATTGAGGATCCTTGATCCCCTAATTTGTTTTAATGTTGCAACAGATTAATACTCTTCTATAAAGTTGTTTTACACTTCGATCAGACTGCGACTACCACAAGCCGGAGACTTCGGCTGACACTTGACGCATAAAAAAACATAACTCTGCTTGCAGTTGTTTCGATTAGTGCCTATCCAATCGCATCGACCTGTTTTGCCCATCAATTTATTCATCATAAACGGAATGTGTTTCTTATTTTAACATTTACCCTTGCAACATGTTCATGCAATTGCTGGCTTTAGATAGACATTCACCTGTGGGCCTCAACCGCTCCACCACTGAGCAAGTGCACATAAACGAAGTCCATATCGCTACGGACGTTGAAAAGCCACTGTCCAGGTTTTCTGTTTTTCATGTGCAAGTTCAATGGCGCATATTTCGTGTTTATAAAGGAAAACAGCGAATATGCTCGCTTATTAACCGTTAACCAGTGAATGATACCTCAATCCATGCGAACCATCATACACAGGTAGTGTAAGAGCATTCCAATAGATTGGCAATCGGAATGTGGGCTCCCAAGGTGTGCTCTAGTAGTAATTGTAGTGGTATTGGGCTGCCCAACATTTCAAGTCGGTTGCGGTCTTTGACGTGGTTACGCTTCGACTGCACTCAAGAAACCTACGGGTGAAGTGAGGTAGGATAATACCAGACCGGGATTTGATCTGCCCGAGAGCAATAGGATGCCGTTGGTGGTCATTAAGACTAGTGAAATGGAAGTGCATGAGCAATTTTCTTAAACGCAAGCATGGCATAATGACGTGGTGAGAGTGGTAGTTAACTTAATTAAATTTACATTCTGACTTTAATGAGTTGTCGAGTCTCAAGGAGGAAGGAATTTAATGAACGGGAAATAGGTGCGAAAAATGACACAATTTGCAGAATAGTTCAAAAAATTAGTGGAAAGATCGAAGTGCATGAGGCGGCCCTCTAGGTTGGAATGAGTGATTGCGAACTGATTTTTCATGGGAAAGGGAAATTATTCAATGCGTTAGGCGCTTTAATATGAACTCTTACCGATTAAATAATTTCGAGAGCTATTTCATAGATTTTTTTCCAAACGGATATCCGATGTCTTGCAATAATGGAAAAATTGCTGCAATGTAGTTGTTGGTATTACAATGCAATAAAGTAATCTGAAGAGAATGTGCACTGGACCGCTAAGTATTGTGTAGATAGTTATGCCGTTCGTGGCTTGGTCTTGGGCTTTACACAAGATCCTGGCGGTGTATTTTGCGCGTTTTATGTGAGTTAAAGTTATTGCAATGTTTTTGTGGCAAAATAATGTTCTATAATTTGATTTAGCGGAAATAATAATTTTCTACGTGGCTGCCCATGAACAAGTAAAAAACATTCGAAAAATGTAGTGTAGCAGGATGTTAGTTTTGGAAATCATCGAGAGTCAGCCTCACTGCTTTTTGAACATGATTTGGCATGCCACCAAACGTACCGGCATTTTATATAAATCTATTTTACTATAAAGGGTCAGTTGACCCCTTACGGAAATAATTTGGGCTACAAATAAGATAATCAAACATTTAACTTTTCTTCTACTTATTCTTTCTCTTGGAGTTTTTATATACAAATTATTACTATTAAGTGGTTTAATTACCCATAGGCGATCATATTTAACAATTTCTTCGGGATTGGGAAGTACTGCTTCGGCTGCTTGACGTCAATCTTGTTTCATCTAGTATTAAATATAACAATCCGTTTGCAAGAAATTTGGACTGAGCGTCACATGCGACCCGAATTTGCTATAAAATATATCGGGGTTTGTTGGTATGAACTACGTAATATATCGGTTTTGTTGCTCGTCTTTTCTGTTCCGGTTATAACAACTTTGGGTATCTTTGATGAACCAGCTCCATAAGTCTGAAATAAGGGGGCATTTATCGATCCACAACCGTTGGATTTGTTATGTTTTTTTATCGAATCGAAGAAATACAAAAATGTCTGTAAAAGTGTACCCGCTTATAGCTTTCCAAAATAAGGGAAATCTCCATTTCGAATTTAATATTTCCTCAATAAACGCCCCAGGCGTATAAAACTAAAAAAAAAACATATAATTTTAGCTTCTGTACAACGAGCGTTGCTCCAAAGTTAGTGAGAATAGATAGATTCGAAATTATGATGCATACAAATTTCAATTCGTGTGGCTCATTCAACATTTTACTATAAAACTGTAAAGCGCATTTACTGTATTTTCTTCCAGACGACTCACCTCTCTAAGGCATATCTGCAGTTGTCACCACAGTCAGCTGATTTAAGCCCCTGGACTTTTTGTGGAGCTATAGATCTTTGCAACGAAGTGACGAACTGTAATGATTTATTTCTTTTGCACTAACGTAGATGTTAATACTCTTGTACACAACACCTGGAATCCATCTTCGAATCAAACACACATTTTAAATGAAACACTCTTAATTCATATATTTAACATTGTATTTATTTTAAGGCACGCACTTATAATTCCATACGCTATTTTATCTTTTATCCTTCACTTTAGTGTTCCGCTATTAACTACTATTATATCCACTCCGAAAACCAACTTACGTCCGTTCCGGACTTGACACAAAACACAACTCCGCTCTATCTCGATCGTTTGATCGGAAGGAAACCTTTTTTCCACGTTACCTAAAAGCAACGTGTTACTTTCCTTTTTTGTTTTCTCGTTGGCCTCACATAAAATCCTTTGTATCCGGATCTCTATTGTGAGCCATCGATCTTTTGTTTGATCCTTCGGTAATTTTCCTAGGATCGACAATTACCATAGGTCATTAAACATTACTTGGGTTTTTTAGTAATGTTTCGGATTGGTATTTACCACGAGTGTTTTTGGTAATTACTTTTTAATGGACAACGGTGCCAAAGATATTCTGTACATCTTAATGCTGTTGTTGTCCATCAATGCTATTTACATGCACCGCTCTTTTTCCGTTTAGGAAACGTATCCTTAGAATGGATTAAAGGAAACGGTGTCGCCATTGAGTATTGTTCTCAGATGTATGTCTGGACTCTATGGTTATATTTCCTTGGCTGATTGGTACATTAATCAATCTGCCTGGGATTCACTATATGTGATCCGAAATTGATTGGGGCTTCGCCCGGTATGAATGTTTGGGGGGGTGGTTTTGGTACGTAACAGAACCCACACTATAAAACTGTTAAATTCATAGAATTTGAGAACCAAATCCCGGACATATCACAGCACGACCACGCTTACACGCTGTTGTATTTTCTCGAATTTCATTTAGTAACACAGCACCAATGGTTGCATGATCATGTGTGTCTGTTTGAATCGCCTTAAAACTATCTAAAAGCATTTGTTCAAGGACTCTGTTTGACATAAAATATAACATAGGTCGGGTTGTAGTCAACATACCCATCGACATGATGAAAAAGGAGACTGGAAAATGTGAGCTCTATAAATGCAGTTAACAATAATGAACGCCATCTGCGTGATATCTGCAAAAGTACATAAACTAAATAATATACTTCACAAATAAACTGTAAATATCATTCTTGATGGTAATAAAATAATTCATTCAATATCGACATTATTTTGTTCCTGGTTGGATCTGTAAATCAGAAAATTAATGCTTCGCAGCCTCTATAATACAGAAAACAAAAGAGTTGGCGCCGAACTTAAATCAAATTCAATTTGTCCTCTTTATTTTAATTGTTATTATTTTACGAGCCGTCTTTTTTTAAATCTTATAAAATCTTAATACCACATCATCTCCTTAGCTATGTACACAAGCATGTATCGTCCAGATTTGCTTTGATCCATGGTACAAATTTACTGACTCTGGTATACACGCCGGGATACCCTTGACGTCCGCATCCAACACCCCATGACACAATGCCTACAATATAGAATTTGACTCCATTGGACAAGAGCAGTGGACCACCACTGTCACCCTGACAGGAGTCCATTTTAGGACGCCCTGCGCATAACATACTCGATGTAATTCGACTGCTTTTGTACTTTTGATTACGACATTCAGTTATTGTTAGAATCGGTACTTTCACTTGGTTAACTATTGCTGGTAATTCACCACCTTCTGATGTACGTCCCCAACCAACAACGGTGCCGATGCGGCCTAGAAAATACATTGGATTTAAATTGTTGCATTTATGAAAAAACGCTTACTAACCTGAAGGATCGTAATTGTGCCGTGGTAAGCAAATAGGTTTAATTATTTTCGAAAAATCGACTGGTTTTCTAAGTCGCAGCAATGCAATGTCATTGTTATATGTATCGGGATCAAAATGTCTATGTTTCACAATTGCTGTGACAACTCGCTGTATGGCCTTTGATTCTGAAGTTATATGTTGGTTATGGTCTCCGAAAATAATACGAATTTTTGATCGACGAAGTTTTTTAACACAATGTGCAGCTGTGATAACATAGTCCTTAGTGAGCAGGGAACCGCCACAATGGAATTTTCCGTCGTACACTATGCGAGCCATCCATGGGTATTGGTTGACGCCAGTTGGTTTACCTCCGACAATTCGTATCTCTTCATTTGAGACACCACAATCTGCAAGTAAAGAAACCGTTATAATGACTTCTTAGTATAACATAATATCTGTTTAGTTAATTTTATCTCATTGGGGTGCTAACATAGGACCTTCTGGGGATTCTGAGCTATATAGTTTTCGAAATTATCTTAACAAGCATACTGCTCTGAACTATGCCACTTCCAAAGTAATCAATCAAAGCGTGTGATGAGATTATTTCTAAGTTTCGTAAGAACATTTTTCTTCTCCTATAGTAGACTCCACACGAATCACATACAGTGCTGTTAAAAGTTATAGACAAAATTTTGTCAAAAATAGCTAGTCATAAAAGTTTGTTACTCATTCTGTTACGTAGTAACTCCCCTATCGCCTTTGTCTCAACGAAAACATAAATAAGGCTACATATAAAACATTTAAAAACATTTTTAAATTAAACACATACGTTACAAACAAGTTAAGTTGAAATACAAATATATTACTACCACATTAATTTACACTTTACAATTAAACACTTATCTATAGATTAAGGATATTCATAAACGCACTGTACAATGACACATAATTAAACACATTAACAAAATCAAACATTAAATTACATTTAACGACAAATTCTTAAAACTTAAATTAAAACAAGAATAAATATAGCTGGTGCACAAACCCAGTTTTTTTTCCCGGCGATGACATCTTCGATCAATCCCGAAGTTGATCGTAGCCAAGTTTCTTCGTTGGGAAAACGGTACCGATGAACAAAGGATAACGGTGAATTGAATCTGAGACGAAAACTGATTGAAGGTTTTTTCTTCGTGTGCGGTTGTGGAGTTGTATTTTTCTCGAACGGTGAGAATGGTTTTTAGGAGAAGGGCAACAGAGAATGGAAGAAGAAGATTTAAAAAGTAGTCGAAAGTTGTGTGTGGAAAAAAGCCTAATTTAAAGAGAATATTATCGAATAAGTGTCTAGTAAAACCTGGGAATCATCCGCTATTGCCCAAAATCCGGGAGAATTCACAAAACCAAATTAATTAGCACTCAATAAGATAAATGCTAAATTAGCTACGGACATTTCTGGAGCTGGCAGTAAAGTTTGATCGTCGGCCTTAGAGAGAGGAACTGTTTTGCCGATAAAACTTATGAATCATCGGGAATAAGCCGCTCTTGCACAAAATCCATGAGGATCTACAAAATTCCAATTGAGTTAAAATTAACACTACAAAAATAATTATACATCCATTTGCAGTTAGTAACGAGTGAACCAAACGCCTAAGTGAAAAGGGATATGCACTGGCTGCAGAAGCATCGAAATCAACGCAATCATCTACACCGTAGACACATAGTCGGGAGTAGCCAAGGGGGATTCGTCAGCTCCACTATCGACATCACAGCACTCACCGCAGGGAGACAACCTGGAGAGCTAAGCTCAGCCAGCCCAGGATAAGAAAAACCGCGAGTACCCCTTGTACATATCTATTCTTATATTTAATGGTGTGCAAGGGAATAATACATCATTGTAATTGTGCAAATAAACTAGGGCAGTGGAGCACCAATTTGAAGTAGTGCAATCCATTAATTACCTTGAGTCAACAGTATCAGCCGATAACAATACGGAAGAAGAAATACGCGAACGGCTGACCATGTACTTAGTTTTCCCCTGATTAGTGTGCAGTCGTAGTTTTTGTGCCGCCTGCTCGATCTGGGTGAAACACTCCTGTACAGCCGAATCGGATCTACCGATGATGTCCATGTCATCTGCGTAGGCAAGTATCTGGCTGGACTTGGTGACAATAGTCCCTATAGTTGTAACGCCAGCGTCACGGATTGCTTTCTCCAACGCCAGGTTGAAGAGTACTAGTCGGAGTCCATTAAAGATGTTTATTGGTTTGGACAGCAATCCCGCTATTTTTACTTGACTACTTACGTTGATCATGGTCAACCTGCAAAGTCGTATCAATTTGTTTGGAATGGCGAGCTCTCACATGCCAATATATGATTCTACCCTGGCTCTGCTGTCGTAGGCCGCCTTAAAGTCTATAAGAAGATGATATAATGGAATCTTAAATTCCAAACATTTTTCCTTCGCCTGCCTAAGTGGGAATATCTGATCAATCGCTGATTTGCCTGGGAAGAAGCCACACTGATATTGACCAATGGTGACTTTAGCGTATGGGGCTATCCGATCTTGTAGGATAGAGGAGAGTATCTTATAACCGATACTCAGCAATGTTTTTACCCCTATAATTGCTGCACACTGTGATATCTCACTTGTTATGTGTGGGGCACATTAATTCATGACGCCAATCTTGGGACACCTCCTCTTGCTCCCATACGTACACCACGATCTCATGAATTGCGTGATGTAACGCTGTCCCTCCTTGCTTGATACGCCGAGCTGGTATGCCACCAGCCCCGGGGGCTTTATTTGATTTGAGCTGTCTTATGGCTTTTACTGTTTCCTCAATGCTTGGTGGCGGCAGCATTTGGTTTTGATTTTGTTTGGTGGAGCCTCCAATTCTTCTGTGAACTGACCATTTAGCAATTCGTTCAAGTGCATTTCCCATCGCTCCAGAATGCTTTCAGCATTGGTGATAAGATTACATTCTTTATCCTTGCACTAAATGTAGCGCTTCATACCGCGTAATTTCCGCGACTGATGCGAACCTCGCTCTCTACTTTTCTCTATTTCGCAGACAAGGTTTTTTTCTCGGGCACTTTTCTTTTGTCTGTAAAGGCTTTTCTCAGATCTTCTGAGCTCTTTGTATTTCCAACCGCGCACCCGCATCCTATGAGACTGGTGCATTGTCCGGTAGGCAGCATTCCTACGTTCAGTCGCTAGTTTGCACTCATCATCAAACCAGTCGCTCCAATATCTACGACTACTCCCTAAGATGGAGTTGGCAGTACAAATGACAGTATTCTTAAGGCGTGTCCATTTCTCTTCTACGCCCGGCATTCTGGCCCCAGGACTTACACTCCCTCCTTCTAGCTCTCGAAGGGCGAGTCCTAGCACATGACCAAGGGTGTTACTGGTATTCTCATTGCGTAAGGCAGGCGTGTTGATTCGAACCTGATCCGCGGATACAATACGTCTCCGTAAGGCAATCCGCGCTCGAAAAACTGTACCAACAAGATAGTGTTCCAAGTCGACGTTGGCACCACGGTACGTTCGTCATCAGGCTAGAGGAGTGGTGGCGATCTATCAACACGTGCTCAATTTGGTTGCGAGTAGCTCCATCAGGTGAGACCCAGGTGGCTTTGTGGATATCTTTACGCGGAAACCTGGTACTCGCAGCGACCACATTTTTTGATGCTGCCAGTTCGAGGCCTCGTAGTCCATTGTCATTAGTGTTATCATGCAAACTATGGGAACCTGTGGAGTGCCTGAAAACCGGCACCCTACCTATTCTGGCATTCAAATCTTCCTTTTCGTCGTCAGGGGACTCCTCTGTAGGTACTTATGTTCTTAAACTTGCCTCCCATGCGAAGAGTGCACAGCCTTTCGTTTATTGCATTAAAGCCGATAATGGCAGGCTTCAGTTTTTGGAAAGAAAGAAGCTAGAAACCCTGTAGTGCTCTAAAAACCCCTACCACCCTTTTCCCCCATTCCTACATCCAAATCCCAGCAATAATACTCCAAAACCCAAAATCCTATCGAAACCAGAATTTACCCAAACATGATCCAAAATTCGCAATAAACGAATCAAATATTCGTTTATCGCTAACATTTGCCCCCACGGCATAATTTAATCCAAAAATCCAAGTTAAAATTAAAATTCACAATAAACGAATCTAATATTCGTTTATCGTTTCACATTTGCCCCACGGCATCATCAAAATCCAAAATTCAGAGACCGTTATCTCTATCTGAAAAATTCCATTAAGCTAAACAAATAGAAAACCAAATACAGATACATATCCACATCTGCGCAATAGTTTCGTAAGATTTCAAGAAATTGAATTCTTATCTTAAGTAAACACTGAGCATCTCACTCAGGATACAAAAATCGAGATTCTTGTACGAAAGTGTGCATGTTTGAGATGCAAATCTCGATTTGTTTCTCTTTATAAAGGAACAGAAAAGTGATATCTGAGATCAGTATCTCGCACTCAGCATCCAGGTTCGGATGAGAATCCAGAATAACTACAGTTAAAATTTAATATTAAAATTCAAAACTATACACCTAAGATTTTGTATCCAGGGACATCAAAGATTCAGTAATATTAAACTGATATCAAGCCGAGGAGACGGAAACAATAAACTATTACAGTAAGAAAACTGACTTTTTCATTTCTACAACATCCCCAAATTTTCAAGCAATCCCAGCGGAGACAAGGGCTTGCGGAGGGCCGAAAAAGCGACAGTAAAAATAGGACCAAACTAAGGACGTTGCTCTTCCCTCAGGTATATGAAGAAGCACGGCAACGACCCCTTGCTGTAGTACAACAGCAAAACAACCCTACCCCGAGCACTTGGTGTTTTTCATGACAGCTGTACTAAATGTCATACTCATTTCTTTGAATAACACCACTCCCTGTCCATCTTTTTTCTTGTAATGCTGTTATGTCCGCCTTATATTTGGACAGGGCGTCGGCTAGCTGTTGTGCAGCTCGAGCTCCGTATAGTGAGCGGACGTTCCACGCGAAAATTCTCAAATCGTTTAGCCATTTTCGTTTCCGTGGTCATCATCGTGTATCCGATCCATATCCGAGGCTTGTTAAATTTTCCATAATAATTTGTTTTTCCGGGCAGGGTTATTAGCCTTGCACAACCTTTCTCAGGATGTCGATGCAAACATCGTTTCACTACTTGGCAGGTGCCAAAGTAGCTATTCAGGAGTGTCACGTGGAGACTGCATGTAAACTTGGATTGGACAGGGACAAGGAACGTCCTGGCAATCACGGGCTTTAAAGCAATCAGAGACTTTGCCCGATGTGTTCACCTCCCCCGCTCAAGGAATCTGATTCGTCAAAATAAAGTAGATAATTGAAATATAGAAAAAAGAAGTATCAACCACAGGAAAGGATAACCCCCACCATATAGTAGATCAGTAACAAGGAAGTTACAATCAAGGACTACAAATTAAGCCGGAATATCCACAATACAATTCATATACCCTTAATCTATATACCAGTAAAGATAAAAGATATTAAGAATATGTTAAGTTTGTTACATAAGTGAAATTAAGGTCGAGTAATGCAAAAAAATCTGTCGTAATATTTACACATTAAATGCAGTCCACAACAACGCGGCACATCACAGAAGTAACAGTTACTATTACTAATCTCTTTACGATTCATTTCAAACAGTCAGTCACTAATGACTCCTTTTTTACAGACCCGTCATACTTCGATTACTTCCCTAACTTTTCTGTTAGGCACCTTCGCCACAACTCCTTTCATCATCATCGGCACTACAACCGGGGACTGGTCTTGGCCTTATTTAGCAAGTCCTGAGGCTTGATAAATTTTCCATAATGATTTGTTTTTTCCGGGCAAGGTCATCAGTCTTGCGCCAGAGGCTCCCCGAGGAGGAATTGAACCCCGGTCTCCCGCGTGACATTCGAATATACTAACCACTATACTATCGAGGAGCCAACTCCTTTGATCCGTCCTTAATTGATTCTAAACCACTCCAACTCAAAAACGAGTTTTCATCGGGCCCTGGTGATATCCCTGCAATTCTCCTCAAGAAAAGCTCATCCATTCTTTCTGCTCCCCTCTCGATGATCTTCAATCCTTCACTCTCTTTGGATGTATTCCTCCACGTTCGGAAAACCTTCTTCATCACCCCTATTCACAAGAAGGGCCAAAAAATGATGGCGCGAACTACAGCCCCATCACCAAACTGTTCCACTTAACCCCCGATTCTGGAAATTATTCTATACGTATCTCTAAGTTTTCGTTGCAAATCTTTTATTTCAGCAAGGCAATGGTTTTTTCAATGGCCGACCGATCTTGTTGAGTTCACTTCATTCACACTTTCAGCACTAGAGCACGGTAAAGAGGCCAGTCAGACCTCAGTAAAGCATTTGACATAATCTCCCACAACCTTTTTCTTTTCAAGTAATCCGCCCTCGGCTCGAATCTGGAGTGTTGAAATGGAGTTCTTCCTTCGTTAAAGATAGACTTCCGCTCTGTTCGGCACAACAGGGTGATATTCACCCCCTTCCTTGCCGCCTCTGGGGTCCCTCAAGGATGCCACCTGGGCCCTATCCTATTTATACTTGCCACTAATGACATTGATAAGGCCATTAAGCATTCCTGCTTGTTCCTATACGCCAAGATCTTATATCACCAATTCATTATATAGATTTAAGATTATAGTTTTAAAGGAATTGCTGTCCTAAAACTCTTAAATACTAGTTGTAAAATATAAATGTACCATATTATCTACCTAATAAAAATTGAATTGAAAATTCTATCACCAATTCACCACTTGATGCCACACTGCTGCAATCAGACTTTGACAACTTTTCGGTTTGGTGTGGAAAAAAACTGCTTTGTACTTAACATCGGCAAGTGCCAATCTATAACCTTTTCTCGTAAGCGTATTCAGTCGTCCTCGTGCCCCTATATCCTTCATAATCAATCCCGGAAGAATGTCCGAACTATTCGAGGCCTTGGAATTCTTTGCGATAGGGAGCTTTACTTCCTCTCACACGGCGAGGGGATGATCCTGAATGACAACTGAGCCTTAGAATTCCGGAAACGCTGGTCGAAGGAATTCTCCAACCCCTAACTCGATCCCTTTACCTTTCCTTCGTCCGTCTACTGCTAGAATAGGCTAGACAGGTGTGGTCCCCATATCATAACACTCACATCCGTAGAATTCACTCTATTCAACGTCGCTTCCTACGGTTCGCTGTCCATGGCCTAGGGAGGGGAACCCTTTACTCTTGCCCCTGTTTATTAACCACCTCAAATTAAACAACCTCAGAAGCCTAAAGAAGCCTTATCTCATTAACTTAATTCTTTCGCGCTTTCTACACATTCCTCCATAATCTGTCGCACCTCCGCCCCTACTCTTGGCCTTATAGAAAAATCTGTTCACATTAAGTTAAGCTAAATTAAGCTAGATTAAACACACATTAGTTTGTAAGATTATATATACTTTAGTTTGTAAGTATTAATCCAGTAAATAGGGCGGGAGCCCCACTTACCTAAACTACTCATCAGATCTACCTAGCAAAGAATTATATCGAGACCGTATCTTTGCCATAAACATGAAAGTAGGTCTTCAAAATAAAACCCAGAATGAAAACAATCTTAATAATGAAACCAAATTCTTTTGCACTCTTCTCTGTTCAACTATTATTTAGTGTCCACTAAATATGAACGGTGTCATTCCCATATCCAAAGTTGTTACTTGCGCATGCATTTCTCATACACTTGTGCGATATACTCTTGGTATCCTCTACTGCAGGTATGGTATGGTCTCTGATCTATTATAGTTTGCAACTTGCAGATGAATTTTAGTACGATATATCATTCAGCAGATTGTCATAAGAAATCTAATATATATATATGTCTATTCCTTAACTTTGGTTCTATGCCACTTCCTGACCAATGGCTATCTCTTCTATTGGCGGAAAAGCCAATGGTTACTTTTCAAGCAAATGATCTGATAAGTCGGAATCGAAAAACCGTGGACAGATGAATACGGCTGATTTATCGATCGCTGTCCGACTTCGACCTATCAATTACAATAGTAGATAAATATTTCCAATGCATCTCTTCTAGCGACGACATAAAAGCTTAACTACAGAAAAGTTTGATTGGCAACTTTAAAATCCCTCGTGAAGTAAACACAAGAGCTTACATCTGGGCTTCTCCACACACAATCTTTGTTCTTATATACATACTGCTTACTAGAGTGCCATAAAATATGCCTCGAACTTTATCGTGAGATCACCGTTCTGTCGCAAGTCTACTCTTTAGCGCCGATGTGTTATGATGTGGTGAAAAGTGGTGAGCTGGGGAATACTGACTTCAAATTTGCTCTATGAAAACTCATTCATATTGGTATCAGTGATAAAGTATAATATATCCCAGGCTATCTAGAGTGTGCCTAATGTGACGGCAATTACCATATCTAATGATCTGAGGACAGCCATGTCGGGATAAATATATCGTAGGAAAGTACTATAGTTTTGTATCTTGCATGGTGCTCCCGTAATTATTAAATTTCATAAGATTTAAGTTTTCAATATAATAGTCTATTCCCCTTTTTGTATCGATCACTAAAAATACATGGGTAGCCTGAAAAGTTTCCGATCTCAACGTGAAGATAGCAGCACTCGTCAATAAGAGGTAGTGAATATAGTTGTGCATCTTTTGACAGTTACTCACCAAAATTTCAGCCATTTTGGACGCGTAGCTTTTTTTTGACAGCCGTTTGAGTGAGCCTATGTGAGTGTTTTTGTTAAAATGGACAAAGTTGAGTATCGAACTGTCATTAAATTTTTGTGTTTGAAAGGCAATACGCCTACGCAAATCAAAAATGTGTTGGACTCTATGTATGGGGACTCTCCACCATCATTTCATCATCATCGGCACTACAACCGGGATCCGGTCTTGGCCTTATTTAACAAACCCCTCCACCGGTCCCGATTTCGAGCCGATGTCATCCAGTTTGGCACTCCCGGGCTGTGGGTGTTCTGGTCTACGCCACCCCTTCATCGCAGACAAGGTCTGCCGCGCTGTCTTCTTCCATACATCCTGCCACAAAGGACTTTCCGGGCAGGCTCCCCTTCGCTCATTCGAGCTAGGTGTCCCGCCCATCGGAGTCTACCGAGTTTGATTTTGCTTACAACATTAGTTTCAAGGTAGATTGCGTACAAATCTTGGTTGTAGCGTCTCCGGAATCGTCCTCCCTCACATACGGGGCCAACAATTCTCCCTAAGACCTTTGAGCGCTCAGGTCTCGGATCCATACATGAGTACTGGTAAGACCATGGTCTTGTACAATAGTAGCTTGGATGTTCTGGATAAATGTTGGGATTTAAAGAGCCTTAATAGACCACAGTAGGCTTTGTTGGATTTAATCAGCCGTTCGCGTATTTCTTCTTCCATATTGTTATCGGTTGATACTATTGACCCAAGGTAGTTCAAAGATTGCACTACTTCAAATTCGAGCTCCGCTACCCTGATAGTTTGACCAAGTTTAGGCCTTCTCTTCGCAACCGATCTACCGATGATGTCGATGTCATCTGCGTAGGCAAGTATCTGGCTGGACTTGTTGACAATAGTCCCTCTAGTTGTAACGCCAGAGTCACAGATAGCTTTCTCCAACGCCAGGTTGAAGAGTAGGCAGGCCCGACCATCCACTTGTCGGAGTCCATTAAAGATGTTTATTGGCTTGGACAGCAATCCAGCTATTTTTACTTGACTAGTTACGTTGATCACGGTCAATCTACAAAGTCGTATCAATTGGTTTGGAATGCCGAACTCTATCATGGCATAAAATAGTTCCAGCCCGGCTATGCTGTCATAGGTGGCGTTAAAGTATATGAATAGATGATCTAATGGAATCTTAAATTTCAGACATTTTTCCATCGCCTGCCTAATGGTGAATATCTAATCATTCGCTCATTGGCCTGGGATGAACCCACACTGATATTGGCCAATGATGAAGTTAGCGTATGGGGCTATCCGATATTGTAGGATAGTGGAAAGTATTGTGGCGGTTCCCTCAGATCCCACGGTACGCTTTCCTTGAACACCCCATAACACCCATCTTCCCATATAATTTCGCCAATGCAAATCGCATTAGGTACCTGAAAACGCTACACGCATTAATTGGAGCAAAGCTATAGTCGTAAAGCTTCTGCAAGAGGATTCTTACCTTTTCAAGCATTCCTTCGCTGACAAATCCCCTGTAAGAGTTCTTACTTTCCTTATCATAAATTATCCTGAAAAGAAAAACCCCGGTTCACATCATGTAACCATTCCAGCCAGAGATAATTATCATGGCGTCGCCTATTCCCAGCTTCATTCATGTATACGATAAATTTCTTTATGTATACATTTAGCTGGCGACGTTTTTCTCCCAGCACAATGTGCAACCCAAAGCAAATACGCATTTCGCGTCCCTTGGCATCAATTGAATTCCAAGCATAATCAATGCAAATGGGAATTCAATACGTACCCTTTCTAGCGATGCCATAAACACCATTTCCCAGTAACTTCGCTAAAACCAATTAGCACATTTTCACATCGGAACATCGTCTCTTTGTTTAGCCGCACATGCGCCAACAAAGATTCCATTGGCATCCGACGATTACGGTTTTATTTGCTTTACCGAAATCGTATCCTAGGAATGCAGTTTATGTCTTTCTTTGTTCTAGGCACACATACCATCATGACCACGATGAGCGAGTGAGCTCTGAACGAGCAAAATATTGTTGAGTCAAATTGCATCTTTCGACCCGAGCGGGTTGCGGCTCCATCGCTACCCTGGTGCGCACAGGGAAGCGATAATGGAGGATAATCGTGTGAGTCGAGAGTCGCGTTCAGTAACCAGAAATGTATTCAGTGTTTTCCTGAACAGAGTAACATTAAAATAAAATCAAAGAAAATGTAGTTACCACAGTGTGTTTAACTTTTCGTGTATTGATGTCGCGGAGTTTCGCTTTGTGTTTCCCTCTTGGTGCGCCGGTTTTCCCCTCAGAGACATTTTGCTGTTTGTCCTGTCGTTGTGTCTGGAGAACTGTTTTCAGCGGAATTATGATGGAGGAGGAAGTGAATCATGTACCCATGCTGGTACATACTTCCGCCCCACAGTATCTTATAAGCGGTTCTCAACAATGTTATACCCCTATAGCTGCAGCACACTGTGATATCTCCCTTCTTATGTGCACCCCGATCTCATGAATTGCGTGATGTCACGCTGTCCCTCCTTGTTTCATCAGCTCAGCTGGTATACCATCAGCTCCAGGCGCTTTATTTGATTTGAGCTGTCTAATAGCTTTTCATGTCTCCGCAATGCTTGGTGACGGCAGCATTTGGTGTTGATCTTGCATTGGTGGAGCCTCCAATTCTTGTGTGACCGACCATTTAGCAATTCATTGAAGTGCACTTCCCATCGCTCCAGAATGCCTTCAGGATCCGGAGATCAGATTACCCTCTTTATCCTTGCAGAAAGTGCAGCGTGGTGTATACCGCTTCATACTGCGGATTATTTGGTAAAACTTCCGCGACTGGTGCGGACCTCGCTCTCTACTTTTCTCTATTTCACAGACAAGGTTTTTTTCCCAGGCACTTTTCTTTTGTATCTGGAGTCTTTTTTCAGATCTTCTGAGCTCTTTGTATTTCATACCGCGCACCCGCGTCCTATGAGAATGCTGCATTGCCCGATATGCAGCATTCTTACGTTCAGTCGCTAGTTTGCACTCATCATCAAACCAGTCGCTCCGATCTTTACGACTACTCCCTAAGATGAAGTTGGCAGTACTAATGACAGTGTTCTTAATGCATGTCCATTTCTCTTCTACGCCCGGCATTCTGGCCCCAGCACTTACTCTCCCTCCGTCGAGCTCTTCGAGAACGAGTCTTAACGCATGACCAAATGTGTTAGTGGTATTTTCATTGTGTAAGGCAGTCGTGTTGATTCGAAACTGATCCGCGGACGCAACACGTCTCCGTAAGGCAATCTGCCATCGGAAAAGTATACCAACAAGATAGTGATCCAAATCGACGTTGGCACCTCGCTCCGTTCGTACCGTCGACAGGCTAGAGGAGTGGCGGAGATCTATGAACACGTGGTCAATTTGGTTGCGAGTAGCTCCATCAGGTGAGACCCAGGTGGCCTTGTGGATATCTTTACGCGGAAACTTGGTACTTGCAACGACCAAGTTTTTCGATACTGCCAGTTCAATGACTTGTAGTCCGTTGTCATTAGTGTTCCCATGGAAACTATGGGAACCTGTGGAGTGCCTGAAAACCGGTTCCCGACCTAGTTTACCATCATTTACCACAGTGAAATTTTAGGCAGCTGAATTTAAACGTGGCCGTGAGTGTAGTGCTCCAAAAAGTCCTACTACCTTTTTCCCTCATTCCTACATCCAAATCCTAGCTATCTTAAGCTAAAACCAAAAAACCCATCAAAACCCACAAAAACCCAAACATAATCCAAAATTCGCAATAAACGAATCAAACATTCGTTTATCGCATAACATTCGCCCCCACGGCAAAATTTAATCCAAAATCCGAATTAAAATTAAAAGTTACAATAAACGAATCTAATATTCGTTTACGTTTCAAATTTGCCCCACAGCATCACCCAAATCCGAAAATTCAGAGATCATTATCTCTATCTGAAAATTTGCCATTCAGGAAAACAAACAAAAACCAAAAGCAGATACATTCACACATCTGCGTAATATTTTCGCAAGAATTCATTCTTATCTTGTGTAAATACAACATCTCGCTCGAAATACCCAACAAATCGAGATTGTTGTACGAAAATGTGTATCTTTGGGATATAATTTTCGAAGTGTTTTCCTTTATAAAGGGATAGCAAAACGATTTCGAGGCCGCAGTATCTAAATCCTCCTGCCACCGAGCAGTAATTTTTCCAATGCAAGTTTTACATCTGCAGTAATACTCAAATATTAAATCAACAATAAAACTTAAACAAACATTAAAACTTCTTTTAATATTTTGAAAATTGTGTGTTGTTACCAACGTTGGAAAATTCTTTCGTGTACCAGGGCGACTCCAAGAATTGGTACAGGAACCGGTACTAAGGCTTGCAGAGTATATGGACGCTATCCCCTAGGTTACGTCCCACGAACAATCAGGACGTTGCTCTTCCCTCTGGGTCAGAGGAAGCACGGCAGCGACCCCTTGCTGAAGTGTGTTGTTCCAGGAGCAATCAATAAAGAGAACCACGATAGTATAGTGGTTAGTATACTCGCCTGTCACGCGGGAGACCGGGGTTCGATTCCCCGTCGGGGAGCCTCTGGCGCAAGACTAATGACCTTGCCCGGAAAAAAAACAAATCATTATGGAAAATTTAACAAGCCTCAGGACTTGCTAAATAGGGCCAAGACCGGTTCCCGGTTGTAGTGCCGATGATGATGATGATTTTCAGGACAAGAAAACGCGCTTCCAACCCCAACAACTCCCACAACAGCAAAACATGAGAGCTTGGGAGACGATGAACGTTTGGGACGTCCAAAAACGGCAACAACTGACGATAACATCGGCAAAGTTCACCAAATGGTGCTAGACGACTGCCGAATTAAAGTGATAGAGATAGCAAAAGCTATGAAAATGTCCAAAGAACGTGTTTGTCTCATATGAAATCATAATTTGGCTGGCAAGGTTATGGCGTCTGTATTTTGGGATGCGCGCGGAATAGATTTCAGTGACTATCTTGAAAAAGGAAGGACCATCAACAGCGACTATTACACAGCGTTATTGGACCGTTTGAAGGATGAAATCGCCGAAAAACGACCGCATTTGAAGAAAAAGAAAGTGCTGCTTCACCAAGACAATGCACCGTGTCACAAGTCAGTGAAAACCATGGCAAAAATCCATGAATTGGGCTTCGAATTGCTTCCGCATCCACCGTATTCTCCAGGTCTGGCCCCCAGCTACTATTTCCTGTTCTCAGATCTCAAAAGAATGCTCGCTGGGAGGAAGTTTTCGTCGAATGAAGAGGTTATCGCCGAAACTGAGGCCTATTTTGAAGCAAAGGACAAACCGCACTACAAAAAAGGTATCGAATAGTTGGAGGGTCGCTATAATCAGTGTATCACCCTCGAAGGGAATTAAGTTGAATAAAAAAAAAACGAATTTTGCCAAAAAAATGTGTTTTACTATGGAAGGCCGGGGACTTTTCAATTGACCGTTACAAAGAAATTACGATCAATTATTTTAACCCAAATTTAAAGACACGAATAACACAGTTTATTAATAATTGTGACGAATGTAACATCGAGAAATATGTTAGACAACAGCATAAACCTCTATTAAAACTAACCGAAACACCTACAAGTCCTCGCGAAATTATTCATATCAATCCCTATTCTTAACCTTCATAGACAAATTTTCAAAACACGCCTGTGCGATAAAAATCTCCAGTAGAACTTGCACAGCATTTAAGAGAGCCCTTTGTTACTATTTCAGCCAATTTGGTCTTGTAAAGAAAATTATAGTTGATAACGAATTAGGATTCAAAGCAATTCCCATAAAAGAATATTTAGGAACTATTGGTACAGAAATCCACTATACCTCAAATAGTAACCACACATCGAATTCTGATATTGAACGTTTGCATAACACAATTAACGAGCACATAAGCTTATTAAAACACGACGAAAGAACTAAGGTAGATTCTGTAGAGGAAAAAATCTTAAAGATTATAAGTTATTACAACAATACAATACATTCTACAACAAATAAAAAACCTATAGACTTTATCAACGGACAAATACACCAGGACGAATATACAGATATTTACGAAACCATCCTTAGAAAAAAACAAAAAGCCATAGATAAATCGAATCAGAATCGTAAAAATGATCCATTACAAGAAGGACAAAATTTTATTAAAGAAGTTAGAGGGGGAAAAAAATCACTCTAAATATAGGAAATTGCACACACAAAAGATTGATGAAGACCATGTTATTGGTACCCGAAACCAGTACAAATATTACAGAACCGATGTCAAACCTAGGGAAAAAGTACCAAGCCAATGACAACCCTACAATTAGAACTAAACAGAAACGCCAAAAGGACGCGTAATAGAAAAATTAACACTAATAAAAGAAATTGAAATTCAAGAAATTATAACGGGAACGATAATAGCATAACGAAATACACTCGATACATGATTGTAATAAAATTGAACCTTTTCCTAAATGTTAAGTACCTCATAAAACTTATAAATTGTAGAATATATGTAAACTATAGAGTATGTAAAAACTCTGAATTAAAAATATACGACACCATTGTACTACCGATTTTTGTAACAAAAATTAAGGGAAATAAAAATATCCAATCCGTCATTTTACAAAACTATGTCACACATCCTGAAAACATACAAATAATAGAGGAGGCACCCAATAATAGTAGAATAAGTAATATTTTAATGGAAAGGTTTAATTGTACCTTTTTTTGTCATATTGAAAATTTCGTCGGGGCCTCAATCTTACGGAAGGTGGGGGGGGGGGGGGGGGGGGGGGGGGTGTTACATATCCATAACATAAACATGACATGAATATGAAATAAACATAACAAAACTGATATATCTCTATAATGTCGTTCGAATACAATTATATTTTAAATACCTAAATTACCTATTAACAGGTAGACATTCTTGTAACTACCTGAGGTACAATCTATTGAGATTGCAATGTTAGATTTTAAGTAAAAACACAATTATAAATGTGCTGAAATGTACTGGAGAAATCTAGTACATTCGCAGTGTATACCAGTTGCGTAGCAGCTGGCACCAACTGGCCGATTGTCGCCACGATGGGGTCATAGCTTCCCTTTTTGAATTGGCAGTGTAGGTGGTTTTTACGTTGGCATCAGCAAGGATGCAGGTTGCATAAAAAACACCACAGATTGTTCACTAAAACTAAAGAAAATAAAACACACTGGAGTGGTAGCTGAAAATACATTTATTGTTCACTGGTGACTTTTACTATTTGTCGAATAAGGGTTATTAAACTTCTAATTGAAACACGTGTGGCCCATAAGAATACAAATTTTAACCGAAAACGGTGTTGGAATAACTTTAGTCTATCCCGGCACATCAATATTAATTAATTAATTGTTTCTCCGCGCGCGGTACTTTTTTTAATTCACTTGTCCTAGACACGAAAATGAAAGTTTAGACTTGGTACTGAAGGTAAAATTAACTTCATCAGCGCACGCAACTCGATTCCGACTTGACACCGCTAAAACTCGACTTCACTCATTGGGTGGAACAAAAAAAAACTGCGAGACGCAACGACCTCGACACGTCTGTCTAGTTAGGCGGGTGAGATTTGACTCCCCCTGATGCAACTCACATCCATCCGTTCGATGGCCGCGAATTGCATAGATAAGGGAGGATTATATATGTGGCGTATAGGACAAGTACAATGCCCCGCGATGAGGACCATGATCGGTGAACACCTGATCAAAGAGAACATCGTTGGTGATGTATCCCAGAGATCGAAATAGTTTTCTTGTTTCAAAGTAAACAAAAACGCTATTTCACAGATCAATGGTGTATATGATGATGATGATGCACAGATGATGTATATGATGTGCCTATGATAGAAAAGGGGTCGTCATGATATTTGCCTAAGATTCCTTGGAAACACCGATGTAGGCAATATCCAATCTAGTCATATGGCTCCGGTGCACAAGGAGGCAAATTATTTTGTTGACATAAGTCAACAGGGACCTCGTCAACGGCGGCAAAGGGTCAGACAGGATGGCTATATGTTTAATTTAGGTTTTCAGGCGGGTCATCATATGCATGGCATGGGTAAGGTTAACTAAATAATGAACTTTTCCATGCCAAAATTCCAGGATCGGTTGATAACCGATGAAAAGGAATTGTCGCAAGTGTTGCGGACCTAAGGGTATAGGCGCGATATTCACTCATGAATCGTAGCAAGAATACCGGCTACAGCTATGTCAACAATTACGCTGGCCAGCGTGTATTTATCTTTTATAATTGCTGACTAGCTGAGCCGATTGTCTGGCACGGTACATGTATGAATGAAATAATTTGTTTGGAGTGCATGGTTGATAAGATTTAACTTTCAGGTGAAAGAGAATGAAGGGTAGCTTACGCTGCCCCAAAATTTCAGGTAGGTATAGTGGGTTGGAAAGTGGTTAATTTAAGAGGATGGACGGTTCTTTGGGAATGTATTAAAGAGCCGCCACTTCACTCCCTCCCCAGTGTCGTAGTCACGAAACAGGTACGGAAGATTGGGAGGGGGGTAGTTGTCTGTGGGCGGGCGCTTGGGCGCGGGTGCGAGGAGGTTGTGCAGGTCGGCCGGCAGTTGTGTCTTGGTTAGGAGGCTGTTCTGGAGCTGAAGCTTCCAGAAAGCAGGGCTTGAGTCTTTCCACGCTGACCGTGGATCGCTTGCCTCTGATATCGATCTCGAAGACGCGGTCGTTGATACGGCGGAAGACTTTGAATGGGCCATCATAGGGGGGGTCGAGGGGTTTTTTGACCTTATCCACCCTGACAAAGACGTGCGTGCAGCTATGTAGTTCAGGGTGGACGAAAAGTTTTTTGGAGCCGTGCCTGGCTACTGGTGTTGCTCTAACTTTACGTAGCAGGTCACGGAGATGCCACAATTCGCGAAGTTGGTCACGCGGTGTTTCGCCGTCCAGGAAGAGTTCTCCTGGAAGAAGGAGGTTAGTACCGTAGGTGAGCTCTGCTGCCGAATCTCCCAGGTCCTCCTTAACCCTTGTCCTCAGGCCGAGGAGGACAGTGGGCAGGGCGTCGAACCATTGGGTGTCGTTATGACACATGAGTGACGCCTTGAGGGATCTATGCCAGCGCTCTATCATCCCATTGGATTGCGAGTGGTAGGCGGTGGTACGACTTCTTTGGCAGCCAAGGAGATTTGTTAGCTGCTTAAATATTGTCGCCTCGAATTGTGGACCTCGGTCCGAAGTTAAGGTGCTTGGTACACCGAAGCGTGTGACCCAAGTTGAGTAAAAAGCCTTGGCGACTGATTCGGCAGTAACTGCCCTGAGAGGTGTCGCCTCTGGCCATCGCGTGCAGCGATCCATCATTGTGAGGATATAAGAAAATCCTCTTGATGGAGTAAGCGGTCCCACTATGTCTATGTGGACATGGGCGAAGCGTGCCGTGGGAAGCTTGAATTGCGCTGGCTCCAGTACATTATGTCGCGCTACTTTGCAGCGCTGGCACTGGAGACAAGCCCGGGCCCAACTGGTGAGATCTTTGTTCATCCGGGGCCAAATGAATTTGCGACGGACAGCAGCGGCTGTCGCTCGGCGGCTGGGGTGGGCTGGGTTGTGGTAAACCTGGAACACGCCCTTACGAAGTTTTTTGGGAATGGAAGGTCTAGCGGTGCCAGTGGAAACATCACACCAGATTTCGCCCAAAGGGTCGCGAAGAGTGATTTTCTTAAACTCAACTGCCGTATCGGCAGTTAGGAGGGCCTTGAGCTGTTCGTCCTCCTGTTGAGCCAGGGCAAGGTCGGCATTGTTTAAGGCGGTACGCAAGTGAATCGTATCGAGAAAGGGCGTCCGCCGCAACGTTCTGTTTACCGGAGATGTGCTTGATCTCCGTAGTGTATTGCCCTATGAGGTCTAATTGACGCTCTTGTCGGGGGGAGGCGTTTCCCGACTTCTTCCGGAACGCGTAGACCAGCGGTTTGTGGTCTGTTAGGATGGAGAGTGAGCGACCTTCTATCATGTGACGGAAGTATTTGACAGCGTTGTAGATCGCAAGTAATTCGCGATCATAGGCGCTGTAACGTCGCTCTGTAGGACTCAGTTTCCTTGAAAAGAAACCAAGTGGTTCCGGTCGGCCTTCGATGTCCTGGATACCTGTACACGGTATCCGATGCATCGCATTGGATGGATAGTGCCGCTCCCTCGAGGGGCTATCGGAGCAAAGTGGCATTTGCCAATTGTTCTTTGGACAGTTGGAATGCTCGATCAGAGACTTCTGTCCAATTAATGGGGCGCTTATCATTGCGCTCCTTTCAAGAATTCATTTAAGGGAGCTTGAATTTGGGCAGCGTTCTTCAGCGTGGGACGATAGCAGTTAAGCATTCCCAGAAATCGACGAAGCTCACTCACGTTAGTAGGACGAGGATACTTCATGAGGGCCTTCACACGGTCTGGAAGTGGGCGAATGCCCTGGTTGTCAACGACGTAACCCAGATAGGTGATTTGCTCCTTGGCGTATTGACACTTATCTGGGTTGATGACAAGACCGAATTCACGGAGGCGCTCTAGGACCTGACGTAAGTGACGTTTATGTTCGGCGTGGTCTTTGGAGGCGATGAGAATGTCATCAAGATATGCATGGCAGCAATTTAGACCACGTAAAGCCGTGTCGATATAACGTTGGAATGTCTGTGCGACATTCCTGAGGCCGAAAGTCATCACCTTGAACTCGAAGAGTCCGAAAGGTGTAATGACTGCGGTCTTGGGGATGTCTTCAGGTGCCACCGGAATTTGGTGGTAAGCCCTGGTGAGATCCAGGGTGGTGAAGACATTGCAACCTCGTAGTTTATATGAAAAATCGTAGAGGTGTGCAATGGGGTATCTGTCTGGGACAGTTGCTGCGTTCAACAGCCTGTAATCGTCACATGGGCGCCACTCACCAGAACGTTTCTTCACTAAGTGGAGTGGGCTTGCCCAGGGGCTGTCTGACGGTTGGCAGATACCAAGTTCGATCATATGCTCGAACTCAGCGCGTGCCGCACGTAGTTTTTCGGGAGCCAGTCGACGTGGGCGCTGGCTCACCGGGGGGCCACGTGTTTCTATATGATGAAACACCGTGGCCTTATGTCGACGCTGGTTAGGTAGAGGAATTGTCGTACTAACAAATTCCTGTACCATGGCTTGAATCGGGTCTGTGCACTCTGTGGCCCTTGAAGTTGCCGCTGGAGATGCCGACATGGGCAAGGGGGGCGCGGTTGGAGCCACTAGTCTGTTATGGGTCGAATCAACCAACAGGTTATGTGCACCTAATAGGTCGGAACCTATCAGGTGTTCATTTACGTCCGCAATGACGAAACGCCAACTGATCGGACGTCTAAGACCCAGTTGTAGTGTCAGCTTTTTTCGTCCGTACGTAAGTATCGGTGTATTATTTGCAGCTGACAATTTAAGTGCGGCGGGCACGCGGTTACGCGGAGCAAACGATCGCGGGAGGACTGAAATATCGGCGCCGGTATCGACAGTAAAAGCGATATTCAGTTTAGGATACCGATTGTATGGGTGCCGGCCGATTGCGCGAGGGTTTCGGTCGGCAAAATTATTTCGAAAGGTCGTCCCTGATTGGTGGGTGGTTGCGTCCAACCACAGGGTGCCTTGCAATTAAATATGCGACCACCGTATCGTTGGTGATTGGCGCACAAAGGGAGAGAGGCGGCGTTGTTGGGCGTATTTTGCCTCTGAATGTTGTCGTTTTGTGAAGGCTGAGGTAGTGCTCGGCGAAAGTTGGCCCCCTGAGGGGCATTTTGGGAAGGTTGTTGCCGATCCAAGGGACGATTAGATACGCCACGATTCTGAGCGCCTCGTTGGTTGCTTCTCGCCTCCTCGCGAATTTAGTTTAGTTCGCAGAGGACCGAGGTCTGTATCGCACGAAGGTCAGAAATGGTGACCTGAGCAGGAAGACTTCTCGGGCGGAATTCGTTGGGCTTGCCCTCTTGGGTCCGCTGTGTGACACTGGTTGAGTCAGGCCTTCTGGGATGTGGTGACGGAGAAGGTTGACGCACCGGAGCCGTCGGTGGGGCTGTTAGTGGAGGAAAAGGATGCCATGTAGGTTGAGCGACGTGTTGAGAAACCGCCGCTACTTGGTACACTGGAGGCTCAGACTGCTGGTCTGAGTTTTCCATAATTGCGTCCGCAATGTTAGCTAAATAGCCCAAGCTCTGATTGGGTTGGGCTACGAGTGCCGAACGAGCATGGTGGGGGAGACATCTTAAAAAATGAGGCCGTATTAGGTCGTCCGAGAACCTGGTCCCCGCTATAGAGCGTAAATGGGTCAGGAAAAGGGACGGTCTCATCCCCGAAAGGTTCGTTTCGGCCGCCAAACGTTGTTGCCGCGAACTTCAGGGCTCGTCCAGAGCGTCGAGGTGAGTCTCAGCAAACCAAAGTTCAGGGTCCTCCTCGTCAAAAGGGAGCAGATTAATATTGGCAGCGTAGGGTCGGTTAACGACACTGGGGGCATCGTGGAATGCCAGGGGAGCGGGTTGTGCTGTCGCTTCGTGGTCGGTAGCGACTTGTGTTTCAGGGAAGTCGGCGCTAGAGGCATCGTAAAACTCGAGGGACTCGAGTTGTTCGTGATCCTCTTGGGGTGGGGCGTTTCGCGTACGGACCATTGTATACTATTGCGTACGAGACAGGACCAGAATTAAGGAGTAGAGGTGGGTCGCCAGAGGACGCGAGGAGTAGAGGACTGGAGAAGATCGAGGATACACCGCCAGAAATAGGAACAGGTTTAGCTAGAGGGCAGAATTGAATCAAAGGGTTCTACAGAGGAAGTAGTAGTAGATCGCCAGAGCACGTGAAGAGTTGAGCGGAGTCAAATGGAGCCACGGGGAGTCGAAGGTGGTCAAGTGGAGTCGTGATGTGCGTTGTCAATGTCACCGTAAGGATGGTGTATGGTGATCTATACCCTGAAGGGGTTTACAATTGTTACTATTTGTTTGCCTTTTGTATATAGACAGAAGTATGACTTTTTCGAATATGATCTTATTATATTTTCTATGTTCTAGGCAGCCAAGATAATTTATATTCAAAATTGCTTTTAATTTCTAAGCTAGTACCACATCAAATAAATAGTTATAGAAACAGTTGTTTTGCTTTTGTAATAGTAGTGAGTGGCACCGTTTAAATGTGATAACATATTTATGTATACATTCTAAATTTAAGATTAGGATTCTATGAATACCGGAAAGGATTACAATTATTATTTAACAAGAATACCGGGTAAATTGATATGACATATCTATAGAAAATATTGATATAACGTGTATGAGGTTTCTCGTTGAAAACTTAGCTTATGTGTTTTTAATTTAAATTTGACTTACTGGATAGTTTTTGATTCATTTCTTAAACGGCAAATATTTCTTAGCAAGGAGATAGTTGTTCCCTTGCTGGATTCTTGGGCTGTCTTAGTTGTGTAATTAAATTTCTTATTTTCTTTAAGTTTGTGTTTGCGATGTTATCGGTTACTCTCTTAATTTTACATTTAATTAATTGGATACGAAAAGAATTACTCGCCCTTCTGTGGCTGTAATAATTGCCTTTACAGTGGGGTCTAAATACAGTTCAATGTACTTTCAGAATGTGCGTGTTACTGGAATAACATGGCTAAAATGTTTATTGGGTACCCGGAATGGTAAGGTTTATAATTAGATCCAAAAAAAAAAAAAAAACTTGAAAATATGAATTGAAATTTATGTTTTCATATTATTTAAATGCACTTTAATGAAAAACAATTGGGTAAATAAATTAAATTCTAGCTGGAGAAATGTAAACAATTGCTTATTGGAATTTTAAAATAAATTGCTTGAAAACTAACGCGAAACTGCATATATATGCGGAACAAAATTGAAAATCCTTTAGACGCCTTAAATTATTATTAAATGTTGACTGTATTAAGTATAATATTTTTACCAAACGTCTCTATTTCTGGGATAAGTCGTATAAGTTAAACACAGTAGTACAAACAATAACTAGATATTATTTGAGATGCTTTTAAATGCATCTTTAAGTAGCACAATTTGATTATCGGTTGGAAACTGGATATGTTTACGTCGTCGACTTACCCATTTCTCAGTTGAGACGTTGAAACGTTGTTTAAATGTTGGTTGAGCTAGACACGCACCTTGAAAGCAGCTACAACCCTCCGTTGACGAAATTGAAGTTGTGGTGATTGTCCTGCTAGGGAATCTAAGTTTACTGTGGCGATGCTGAGTTGTTAAAATGAAGGTCGTCACTGGGTAATCCTCACTGCTCTTAGTTCTTCGGGAAGTCACTGGTCGCTGGCTCGTACTGTCTTTTTTGTATTCTTAATTTTTGCACCACAGTCACTGTTTTCAATTGTCAGGGTAGCACAAACGTTAAATTAAGGTGCGTGTTCAACTTTGTGGTCACCAATGTGGGTGGTTTTTCGTGTGGCCCATAAGAATACAAATTTTAACCGAAAAAGGTGTTGGAATAACTTTAGTCTATCCCGGCACATCAATATTAATTAATTAATTGTTTCTCCGCGCGGTACTTTTTTTAATTCACTTGTCCTAGACACGAAAATGAAAGTTTAGACTTGGCACTGAAGGTAAAATTAACTTCATTAGCGCACGCAACTCGCTTCCGACTTGACACCGCTAAAACTCGACTTTACTCATTGGGTGGAACAAAAAAAAACTGCGAGACGCAACGACCTCGACACGTCTGTCTAGTTAGGCGGATGAGATTTGACTCCCCCTGATGCAACACACATCCATCCGTTCGATGGCCGCGAATTGCATAGATAAGGGAGGATTATATATGTGGCGTATAGGACAAGTACAATGCCCCGCGATGAGGACCATGATCGGTGGACACCTGATCAAACAGAACATCGTTGGTGATGTATCCCAGAGATCGAAATAGTTTTCTTGTTTCAAAGTAAACAAAAACGCTATTTCACAGATCAATGGTGTATATGATGATGATGATGCACAGATGATGTATATGATGTGCCTATGATAGAAAAGGGGTCGTCATGATATTTGCCTAAGATTCCTTGGAAACACCGATGTAGGCAATATCCAATCTAGTCATATGGCTCCGGTGCACAAGGAGGCAAATTATTTTGTTGACATAAGTCAACAGGGACCTCGTCAACGGCGGCAAAGGGTCAGACAGGATGGCTATATGTTTAATTTAGGTTTTCAGGCGGGTCATCATATGCATGGCATGGGTAAGGTTAACCAAATAATGATCTTTTCCATGCCAAAATTCCAGGATCGGTTGATAACCGATGAAAAGGAATTGTCGCAAGTGTTGCGGACCTAAGGGTATAGGCGCGATATTCACTCATGAATCGTAGCAAGAATACCGGCTACAGCTATGTCAACAATTACGCTGGCCAGCGTGTATTTATCTTTTATAATTGCTGACTAGCTGAGCCGATTGTCTGGCACGGTACATGTATGAATGAAATAATTTGTTTGGAGTGCATGGTTGATAAGATTTAACTTTCAGGTGAAAGAGAATGAAGGGTAGCTTACGCTGCCCCAAAATTGCAGGTAGGTATAGTGGGTTGGAAAGTGGTTAATTTAAGAGGATGGACGGTTCTTTGGGAATGTATTAAAGAGCGGCCACATCACTCCCTCCCCAGTGACGTAGTCACGAAACAGGTACGGAAGATTGGGAGGGGGGTAGTTGTCTGTGGGCGGGCGCTTGGGCGCGGGTGCGAGGAGGTTGTGCAGGTCGCCCGGCAGTTGTGTCTTGGTTAGGAGGCTGTTCTGGAGCTGAAGCTTCCAGAAAGCAGGGCTTAAGTCTTTCCACGCTGACCGTGGATCGCTTGCCTCTGATATCGATCTCGAAGACGCGGCCGTTGATACGGCGGAAGACTTTGAATGGGCCATCATAAGGGGGGTCGAGGGGTTTTTTGACCTTATCCACCCTGACAAAGACGTGCGTGCAGCTATGTAGTTCAGGGTGGACGAAAAGTTTTTTGGAGCCGTGCCTGGCTACTGGTGTTGCTCTAACTTTACGTAGCAGGTCACGGAGATGCCACAATTCGCGAAGTTGGTCACGCGGTGTTTCGCCGTCCAGGAAGAGTTCTCCTGGAAGAAGGAGGTTAGTACCGTAGGTGAGCTCTGCTGCCGAAGCTCCCAGGTCCTCCTTAATCCTTGTCCTCAGGCCGAGGAGGACAGTGGGCAGGGCGTCGAACCATTGGGTGTCGTTATGACACATGAGTGACGCCTTGAGGGATCTATGCCAGCGCTCTATCATCCCATTGGATTGCGAGTGGTAGGCGGTGGTACGACTTCTTTGGCAGCCAAGGAGATTTGTTAGCTGCTTAAATATTGTCGCCTCGAATTGTGGACCTCGGTCCGAAGTTAAGGTGCTTGGTACACCGAAGCGTGTGACCCAAGTTGAGTAAAAAGCCTTGGCGACTGATTCGGTAGTAACTGCCCTGAGAGGTGTCGCCTCTGGCCATCGCGTGCAGCGATCCATCATTGTGAGGATATAAGAAAATCCTCTTGATGGAGTAAGCGGTCCCACTATGTCTATGTGGACATGGGCGAAGCGTGCCGTGGGAAGCTTGAATTGCGCTGGCTCCAGTACATTATGTCGCGCTACTTTGCAGCGCTGGCACTGGAGACAAGCCCGGGCCCAACTGGTGAGATCTTTGTTCATCCGGGGCCAAATGAATTTGCGACGGACAGCAGCGGCTGTCGCTCGGCCGCTGGGGTGGGCTGGGCTGTGGTAAACCTGGAACACGCCCTTACGAAGTTTTTTGGGAATGGAAGGTCTAGCGGTTCCAGTTGAAACATCACACCAGATTTCGCCCAAAGGGTCGCGAAGAGTGATTTTCTTAAACTCAAGTGCCGTATCGGCAGTTAGGAGGGCCTTGAGCTGTTCGTCCTCCTGTTGAGCCAGGGCAAGGTCAGCATTGTTTAAGGCGGTACGCAAGTGAATCGTATCGATTCGAGAAAGGGCGTCCGCCGCAACGTTCTGTTTACCGGAGATGTGCTTGATCTCCGTAGTGTATTGCCCTATGAGGTCTAATTGACGCTCTTGTCGGGGGGAGGCGTTTCCCGACTTCTTCCGGAACGCGTAGACCAGCGGTTTGTGGTCTGTTAGGATGGAGAGTGAGCGACCTTCTATCATGTGACGGAAGTATTTGACAGCGTTGTAGATCGCAAGTAATTCGCGATCATAGGCGCTGTAACGTCGCTCTGTAGGCCTCAGTTTCCTTGAAAAGAAACCAAGTGGTTCCGGTCGGCCTTCGATGTCCTGGATACCTGTACACGGTATCCGATGCACCGCATTGGATGGATAGTGCCGCTCCCTCGAGGGGCTATCGGAGCAAAGTGGCATTTGCCAATTGTTCTTTGGACTGTTGGAATGCTCGATCAGAGACTTCTGTCCAATTAATGGGGCGCTTATCATTGCGCTCCTTTCAAGAATTCATTTAAGGGAGCTTGAATTTGGGCAGCGTTCTTCAGCGTGGGACGATAGAAGTTAAGCATTCCCAGAAATCGACGAAGCTCACTCACGTTAGTAGGACGAGGATACTTCATGAGGGCCTTCACACGGTCTGGAAGTGGGCGAATGCCCTGGTTGTCAACGACGTAACCCAGATAGGTGATTTGCTCCTTGGCGTATTGACACTTATCTGGGTTGATGACAAGACCGAATTCACGGAGGCGCTCTAGGACCTGACGTAAGTGACGTTTATGTTCGGCGTGGTCTTTGGAGGCGATGAGAATGTCATCAAGATATGCATGGCAGCAATTTAGACCACGTAAAGCCGTGTCGATATAACGTTGGAATGTCTGTGCGACATTCCTGAGGCCGAAAGTCATCACCTTGAACTCGAAGAGTCCGAAAGGTGTAATGACTGCGGTCTTGGGGATGTCTTCAGGTGCCACCGGAATTTGGTGGTAAGCCCTGGTGAGATCCAGGGTGGTGAAGACATTGCAACCTCGTAGTTTATATGAAAAATCGTAGAGGTGTGCAATGGGGTATCTGTCTGGGACAGTTGCTGCGTTCAACAGCCTGTAATCGTCACATGGGCGCCACTCACCAGAACGTTTCTTCACTAAGTGGAGTGGGCTTGCCCAGGGGCTGTCTGACGGTTGGCAGATACCAAGTTCGATCATATGCTCGAACTCAGCGCGTGCCGCACGTAGTTTTTCGGGAGCCAGTCGACGTGGGCGCTGGCTCACCGGGGGGCCACGTGTTTCTATATGATGAAACACCGTGGCCTTATGTCGACGCTGGTTAGGTAGAGGAATTGTCGTACTAACAAATTCCTGTACCATGGCTTGAATCGGGTCTGTGCACTCTGTGGCCCTTGAAGTTGCCGCTGGAGATGCCGACATGGGCAAGGGGGGCGCGGTTGGAGCCACTAGTCTGTTATGGGTCGAATCAACCAACAGGTTATGTGCACCTAATAGGTCGGAACCTATCAGGGGTTCATTTACGTCCGCAATGACGAAACGCCAACTGATCGGACGTCTAAGACCCAGTTGTAGTGTCAGCTTTTTTCGTCCGTACGTAAGTATCGGTGTATTATTTGCAGCTGACAATTTAAGTGCGGCGGGCACGCGGTTACGCGGAGCAAACGATCGCGGGAGGACTGAAATATCGGCGCCGGTATCGACAGTAAAAGCGATATTCAGTTTAGGATACCGATTGTATGGGTGCCGGCCGATTGCGCGAGGGTTTCGGTCGGCAAAATTATTTCGAAAGGTCGTCCCTGATTGGTGGGTGGTTGCGTCCAACCACAGGGTGCCTTGCAATTAAATGTGCGACCACCGTATCGTTGGTGATTGGCGCACAAAGGGAGAGAGGCGGCGTTGTTGGGCGTATTTTGCCTCTGAATGTTGTCGTTTTGTGAAGGCTGAGGTAGTGCTCGGCGAAAGTTGGCCCCCTGAGGGGCATTTTGGGAAGGTTGTTGCCGATCCAAGGGACGATTAGATACGCCACGATTCTGTGCGCCTCGTTGGTTGCTTCTCGCCTCCGCGCGAATTTAGTTTAGTTCGCAGAGGACCGAGGTCTGTATCGCACGAAGGTCAGAAATGGTGACCTGAGCAGGAAGACTTCTCGGGCGGAATTCGTTGGGCTTGCCCTCTTGTGTCCGCTGTGTGACACTGGTTGAGTCAGGCCTTCTGGGATGTGGTGACGGAGAAGGTTGACGCACCGGAGCCGTCGGTGGGGCTGTTAGTGGAGGAAAAGGATGCCATGTAGGTTGAGCGACGTGTTGAGAAACCGCCGCTACTTGGTACACTGGAGGCTCAGACTGCTGGTCTGAGTTTTCCATAATTGCGTCCGCAATGTTAGCTAAATAGCCCAAGCTCTGATTGGGTTGGGCTACGAGTGCCGAACGAGCATGGTGGGGGAGACATCTTAAAAAATGAGGCCGTATTAGGTCGTCCGAGAACCTGGTCCCCGCTATAGAGCGTAAATGGGTCAGGAAAAGGGACGGTCTCATCCCCGAAAGGTTCGTTTCGGCCGCCAAACGTTGTTGCCGCGAACTTCCGGGCTCGTCCAGAGCGTCGAGGTGAGTCTCAGCAAACCAAAGTTCAGGGTCCTCCTCGTCAAAAGGGAGCAGATTAATATTGGCAGCGTAGGGTCGGTTAACGACACTGGGGGCATCGTGGAATGCCAGGGGAGCGGGTTGTGCTGTCGCTTCGTGGTCGGCGCTAGAGGCATCGTAAAACTCGAGGGACTCGAGTTGTTCGTGATCCTCTTGGGGTGGGGCGTTTCGCGTACGGACCATTGTATACTATTGCGTACGAGACAGGACCAGAATTAAGGAGTAGAGGTGGGTCTATAGCGTTTGAAATAATAGTGAAGAAAATCGTGTGATTCGAACTGACGCTATGACAGCTCGAATCACGAAAAAAAATTTTACCTTAAGCGTTACACACCAGGCTACTGACCGAGTTTTAGAATTTTATTTCCAAACTCGGGTATATTCCACTGGTGTGAATAATTTTTATTTTATCGCTTGGTATACGGTTCTGATGTATTTTTCTTATTCGATTTTTTTCGTTCGGTGTTCTTCACTATTTTTGCTTGCTTGTGAATTGTGTGTATCTGTTAGAATCGCTACACACTCCCGCCGCAGTAACTTCGTTACGATCAGATTCGTATGCGGACGACGGACGAACGAGAGAGAAACGAGAAAACGTCGGAGGCTGGGCTCTATGCGGAAGTCGTGACCGTGTGTGAAGTTCTGCTTTACTATGGGAAGTGAATGCTGCGTGTACAAGATCACGTCGGGGTCACCAATTATAGCGTTAAGCAAGGATAGTGAAGAAGGTGAATTGAACACACGATGAAACGATTGAAAAGCGAAGCAGTGAAGCATCAGACTACTGACCGTGGTTTTAGAATTTTATTTCCAAACTCGGGTATATTCCACTGGTGTGAATAATTTTTATTTTATCGCTTGGTATACGGTTCTGATGTATTTTTCTTATTCGATTTTTTTCGTTCGGTGTTCTTCACTATTTTTGCTTGCTTGTGAATTGTGTGTATCTGTTAGAATCGCTACAGGTCACCAGAGGACGCGAGGAGTAGAGGACTGGAGAAGATCGAGGATACACCGCCAGAAATAGGAACAGGTTTAGCTAGAGGGCAGAATTGAATCAAAGGGTTCTACAGAGGAAGTAGTAGTAGATCGCCAGAGCACGTGAAGAGTTGAGCGGAGTCAAATGGAGCCACGGGGAGTCGAAGGTGGTCAAGTGGAGTCGTGATGTGCGTTGTCAATGTCACCGTAAGGATGGTGTATGGTGATCTATACCCTGAAGGGGTTTACAATTGTTACTATTTGTTTGCCTTTTGTATATAGACAGAAGTATGACTTTTTCGAATATGATCTTATTATATTTTCTATGTTCTAGGCAGCCAAGATAATTTATATTCAAAATTGCTTTTAATTTCTAAGCTAGTACCACATCAAATAAATAGTTATAGAAACAGTTGTTTTGCTTTTGTAATAGTAGTGAGTGGCACCGTTTAAATGTGATAACATATTTATGTATACATTCTAAATTTAAGATTAGGATTCTATGAATACCGGAAAGGATTACAATTATTATTTAACAAGAATACCGGGTAAATTGATATGACATATCTATAGAAAATATTGATATAACGTGTATGAGGTTTCTCGTTGAAAACTTAGCTTATGTGTTTTTAATTTAAATTTGACTTACTGGATAGTTTTTGATTCATTTCTTAAACGGCAAATATTTCTTAGCAAGGAGATAGTTGTTCCCTTGCTGGATTCTTGGGCTGTCTTAGTTGTGTAATTAAATTTCTTATTTTCTTTAAGTTTGTGTTTGCGATGTTATCGGTTACTCTCTTAATTTTACATTTAATTAATTGGATACGAAAAGAATTACTCGCCCTTCTGTGGCTGTAATAATTGCCTTTACAGTGGGGTCTAAATACAGTTCAATGTACTTTCAGAATGTGCGTGTTACTGGAATAACATGGCTAAAATGTTTATTGGGTACCCGGAATGGTAAGGTTTATAATTAGATCCAAAAAAAAAAAAAAAACTTGAAAATATGAATTGAAATTTATGTTTTCATATTATTTAAATGCACTTTAATGAAAAACAATTGGGTAAATAAATTAAATTCTAGCTGGAGAAATGTAAACAATTGCTTATTGGAATTTTAAAATAAATTGCTTGAAAACTAACGCGAAACTGCATATATATGCGGAACAAAATTGAAAATCCTTTAGACGCCTTAAATTATTATTAAATGTTGACTGTATTAAGTATAATATTTTTACCAAACGTCTCTATTTCTGGGATAAGTCGTATAAGTTAAACACAGTAGTACAAACAATAACTAGATATTATTTGAGATGCTTTTAAATGCATCTTTAAGTAGCACAATTTGATTATCGGTTGGAAACTGGATATGTTTACGTCGTCGACTTACCCATTTCTCAGTTGAGACGTTGAAACGTTGTTTAAATGTTGGTTGAGCTAGACACGCACCTTGAAAGCAGCTACAACCCTCCGTTGACGAAATTGAAGTTGTGGTGATTGTCCTGCTAGGGAATCTAAGTTTACTGTGGCGATGCTGAGTTGTTAAAATGAAGGTCGTCACTGGGTAATCCTCACTGCTCTTAGTTCTTCGGGAAGTCACTGGTCGCTGGCTCGTACTGTCTTTTTTGTATTCTTAATTTTTGCACCACAGTCACTGTTTTCAATTGTCAGGGTAGCACAAACGTTAAATTAAGGTGCGTGTTCAACTTTGTGGTCACCAATGTGGGTGGTTTTTACGTTGGCATCAGCAAGGATGCAGGTTGCATAAAAAACACCACAGATTGTTCACTAAAACTAAAGAAAATAAAACACACTGGAGTGGTAGCTGAAAATACATTTATTGTTCACTGGTGACTTTTACTATTTGTCGAATAAGGGTTATTAAACTTCTAATTGAAACACGTGTGGCCCATAAGAATACAAATTTTAACCGAAAAAGGTGTTGGAATAACTTTAGTCTATCCCGGCACATCAATATTAATTAATTAATTGTTTCTCCGCGCGGTACTTTTTTTAATTCACTTGTCCTAGACACGAAAATGAAAGTTTAGACTTGGCACTGAAGGTAAAATTAACTTCATCAGCGCACGCAACTCGCTTCCGACTTGACACCGCTAAAACTCGACTTTACTCATTGGGTGGAACAAAAAAAAAAACTGCGAGACGCAACGACCTCGACACGTCTGTCTAGTTAGGCGGATGAGATTTGACTCCCCCTGATGCAACTCACATCCATCCGTTCGATGGCCGCGAATTGCATAGATAAGGGAGGATTATATATGTGGCGTATAGGACAAGTACAATGCCCCGCGATGAGGACCATGATCGGTGGACACCTGATCAAACAGAACATCGTTGGTGATGTATCCCAGAGATCGAAATAGTTTTCTTGTTTCAAAGTAAACAAAAACGATATTTCACAGATCAATGGTGTATATGATGATGATGATGCACAGATGATGTATATGATGTGCCTATGATAGAAAAGGGGTCGTCATGATATTTGCCTAAGATTCCTTGGAAACACCGATGTAGGCAATATCCAATCTAGTCATATGGCTCCGGTGCACAAGGAGGCAAATTATTTTGTTGACATAAGTCAACAGGGACCTCGTCAACGGCGGCAAAGGGTCAGACAGGATGGCTATATGTTTAATTTAGGTTTTCAGGCGGGTCATCATATGCATGGCATGGGTAAGGTTAACCAAATAATGATCTTTTCCATGCCAAAATTCCAGGATCGGTTGATAACCGATGAAAAGGAATTGTCGCAAGTGTTGCGGACCTAAGGGTATAGGCGCGATATTCACTCATGAATCGTAGCAAGAATACCGGCTACAGCTATGTCAACAATTACGCTGGCCAGCGTGTATTTATCTTTTATAATTGCTGACTAGCTGAGCCGATTGTCTGGCACGGTACATGTATGAATGAAATAATTTGTTTGGAGTGCATGGTTGATAAGATTTAACTTTCAGGTGAAAGAGAATGAAGGGTAGCTTACGCTGCCCCAAAATTGCAGGTAGGTATAGTGGGTTGGAAAGTGGTTAATTTAAGAGGATGGGCGGTTCTTTGGGAATGTATTAAAGAGCCGCCACAGCAGTTATGCCCAAGGAGCAGTCCGCTAGCAGCCATCATCGTGTGCACACCGTCCGAGTCATTGCCGCTGATCCTACATAAGTTAATAAAGATAAATAAACGGAAAGATCGCGTTCGTTTTCTTTTATATAAAGTTTGTTGCTAACGAAAGATCGTTGGCTCAAAATCATAACTGTTAAGCTCCCTGTCACATAGGTACCAAAAGTCTCGAATACATTAGATAATGGTCAGTGATTGGTTATGAAGGGAATAGGGACGTAAGGACGAACGAATACGCTTACGGGAAAATGTTATAGATTGACAATTGGCGATGTTAAGTACAAAACAATTTGTTCACACCACGTCGAGAAATTGTCAAGGTCTGATTGCAGCAGTGCAGAATCAAGTAGTGACTCGATGGCCTCGTATATCTTGGTGTCATCAGCATATAGGAGAAGCAGGTATTCTTAATGACCTTATCAATGCCATTGGTGGCAAGTGTAAATTGGAGAAGGCCCAGGTGGGTTCCGACCCACAAACTACAACCAATCTTTTCGTTTCTTTCTTTACAAAATCCTTCATGGACAACTCTTTCGAGCCTAACCGCTCTTACTTCAAAGAACTGCCCGAATTCTCCCTTGGCCCCCTCATCTCTCAAATTATACAGCATCACCTAGTTAAAGAAAAATTAAACTTGCTCAAAGACGAGTTCATCCCTGGAGCTGATGGACTTTCGGCTGTCCTTTTAAAAATCTAGCGAAAGTTACTTATCGTCAGTGGCAAGGAATTGTGCGTCGCTTCATACAATTTGCAATTTCCATAAAGCGACGCACCTTTTCCCGCCACTCGCGCGCCCCTCCTTCTAACGGTTTTTGAGAAACCAAGTGTTGCCATTTGCAAAAATTTGTGGTGCACCCTATATAAGATAAATAAGCTAGAATTTAAGCATAATTTGTCTAGCCTATAATTTCGAATCTAAGAATATAAAACGAAAATAAAAGAATTTTGCAAAAATGAAAAATAACAGCTTAAATTAGTCAAGGCCGACAAAGACAACACACAATCCGCAAACCAACGAATCCAGAGCTGTGAACATCAACTCTCCAGAGGTGCATGAACCAGCCACTTTGAAACCAGATGAACGGACACATAGCAGTGGAGATCATTCTACGCTACAGCAAATAGTTGACAAACTTGTTAAATTGGAGGAAATTAACCACCAGTTCCTGCTGCGAGTTAATGAGTTGCGCACCGAAAATGCTCACCCAAAATTCAAAATCAATGCTTGGAGAGCAAGGTGAACTCGCAGCAACAAAGTCTCCTGGAGAACTCCTTGGAAATTTCAGGACTCTCCAACATAGACAGAACTGATGTTTTAAGGACGGTACAAAAGATCTTGGAGATGTGAGGAGAAATAAATCCAACTCCTCTTCCTCCGGTGGGAAGCAGATTATTTGCCTAGGGTTCAGCAACCCAACGATGAAACAGCAAATAATGGGCGCCAAGAGTAAAAACAGAAACGAGCTGAACACACAGGGGATTGGCATGCAGATCCCACATGGAAAATGAAGAATTCAGCAAAAAAAAGAAAAAAAGAAAAAATGGGTTGGCGAGAGGGCCGACTTTAGCGAGACAAGGACAGATGTGTCCTTCATCTTGTCCCTGACTTCTGGTCATCTTGCGATAACCAGAATCACCCACTTCCGTGAGGATGTTGGGCTCGGTCTCGCGATATCTGAAAAGAAAAGAAAAATAGGGGGGGGGGGGGTATCCAAGGATAGTGTGGACAGTGTTAGTCCAGGTGTTCTCTAACTACTTGTATAGAGGGATGGTGGGAAAGAAATCATACAAGACTGGTCGGTCTTGGGTGTGGTAGTAAAGGCAGATCACGTCTTTAGCGTCTGATGATCTGCGCTTTGGACGGTGTGTGTATATTTGTGCCGTCTTGTACTGTGCGTCCGTGTGTGTGTGGTTTGTTAGCAGTAGACCCTATGGGATGGATCCAAGAATCCTCTATTATAGAGGGGAATGTTGTTGGGAAGGGTGCTTTCTTCAGTTTTGTACTGAAGAAGAAATTGTGGTGGTCTGATCGGAAGAGATCGAGAGAGAGAGTAGGGTCAAGAACGCAAGACTCACGTACAAGTAGGTTCTCGCTGTTCTGAATGCTTTCGAAGTACTTGTATGCTAATTGTAGCAAGTACTCGTCAATAGGGGTAATGGAGGCGCATTCATATAGGTGAGAGTAGGGGTAATGACGACCGTCAGGCCTTCTGGAGTGATTGGTGCATCTTCTGAGGAGTTTCCTCTCCAAAATTCGAAGTCTTTCCATTTGGGCCGAAGATATGCAGGACCATATGGGAAAGGCGTACGATATTCCAGATCGGATTAGCTGCTTATAGCAGAGAAGCTTAAGTTTGGTGTCAACTTTGTTGCTCCACTTCAAGATGTTGTGTAGTTGCTTAGACCGACCGAGACCCCTTTGGAGAATGTGGGTCACATGTTTGATGACGAAGAAATCAGCCGTCAGAGTACAGATATTTATATCAATCCCTCCCGCACTAGGTACACGTATGCTCTACTAAAGAAGACGAAGGACGTAGTAAAACAGAAAGGCGGTAAATTTGTGTGACGCAAACTCGACCAAGTCCTCTCAATAAAATCGTTTAATGATCTTGCACGCATTTAGTGCAAGGCTATTTTATAATTACAATAATGAATTTTGATTTAGAAATGATCAATGATTTTTCCCCTTCCAATTATAGTGATAATGTTCTTTCTAACAAATTCCTTTGTAGTAATAAAATTTTTATTGTACTCCAAAATATCAGAAGTATGAGAACTAATTTTCCATCTCTGTCCACTCACCTAGAGGCATTTGCTCGCGTCTCTGATTTAATTTTTGTTTCTGAAATTTGGATCTATGACTTTGAGATATGTGATTATACCTGCCAGGTTACAAGTTTGCTGCTAAGACGAACGAAGGGTATGATTCAGACGGAGTAGGTTGTTTCGTGAGCGAGAACTACAAGTTACTTAATTTCACTTGCGTTGAGATGTCAAGTGCGGACGCTTTAAAGATTTCTGTTCAAATTAATCAGCTTGTATTTGTATTTCTTTGTGTCTATAGACTCCATAGGATGAATATATGCAGTTTTATCCAAGAGTTTTCTGCTCTCCTGTCAGGAGATAACTCTAAAAATTTAATTGTTGTGGGAGATTTCAATATCACCATCTTGGACGACGATGAAACTATCAGTAACTACCTGTCGTTGTGACCCAAATATTTGCTAAAAGGTCTTACACTTTGGATACCGAGTGCATTAGTAAACAAAGTTGCAGCTAAGAACTAACTCTGGAAAAGATGCAAAAAGTATGCTCATAGCCGTGAACTAAAGACTAGGTATAAATTATTATGTGCTGAACTCAAAAAAGAGATTCCCATCTATCGCGACAATTACTATCATGCCAAATTCAGATCTGCTCAGGGTAATTTACGTAAAGAGTGGCGTGTAATGAATAGTATAATAAATAAATCTCCTGCTTCAAAATCACCTACTGTTCTACACGTTGGAAACTTTGAAGTATATGATAAATTAACGATTGCTGACGCGTTTAACAATTGTTTTGCCTAATCTCCAACCGAGTACTGTCCTTTCCTCAAGTTGTAGTTGTCGTAGCATGTACGTGCGACCTGAACCGTTGCAGAGTAGCAGTTCTACTTTTCAGCCGTTTACTCCTTCTGAAATTCTGAAAGTCATTTGTACTCTACCTAATTCAAATTCATGTGAGCCTGATGGCATATCGAATAATATACTTAGGAAAACAGCCTGTTTTTTAGTGGACCTTTTATCCGATCTGTTTAATCGTTGTGTGTTTGATGCGATCGTTCCAAGCAGTCTTAAATGTGCAGACGTCATTCCTCTTTTCAAGAAAGGCTCTCCTACTGAGGTCGGTAACTACAGACCCATCTCACTCCTGTCTGTCTTTAGTAAAGTTTTGGAGAAACTTATAAAAACGAGAATAATGAAATTTTTTGAAGAAAACGAGATTTTTTAGTCCAGCACAGTTTGGTTTTCTTATAGGTAAATCCACTGAAGATGCACTCTTGCAATTTTGTTCTCAAATAATGTTACACCTCGATGGAAAGAAATGTATGGCTGGCTTATTTATCGGCATTACCAAAGCGTTCGACATGGTCAACCATATGTATTTAATAAGGGAATTAGAAAAAGCAGGATTTCAAGGTTTCCTCCTTGACTGCTTTCGGTCGTATCTTAAAAATAGATAGAAGAGTGAAGATAAATGAAGTCAGGAGTGGTGAAATTATTCTTAACCTCGGCGTTTCCCAGGGCTTGTGGGGGTTATATGTGGTGGTGCCGGCACGGGTACAGGTTCACTCATACTCCACACTTAAAATCACGAAAGCTGCGCACCACAGTTGCTTAATCGCCCCTTTTATTTTCACTAAAAGTTGCTTAATCGCCCCTTTTATTTTCACCTGTCTTCCAAATCAAAATTACACAGGTGTTGTCTGGTTGCTTAATTCTCCTCTTCTCGTCTAGTTGCTTACTTGTTCTTTTAATGTTCACGTACTTCCCAAATCAAAATAACACGGGTATTGTCTAGTGGCTTAGTTGTTCTTTTTTATTTTCATGTATCTTTCAAATCAAAATAACACAGGTATTGCCTAGTTGCTTAATTGTTCTTTTAATGTTTACGTTTATCGTCACAACCGATTTGCCTTTGATCGCGTTAGCCCACTAAAAGAATTCAGCGCAAATGACGCGGCAGTATAAATCAGTGGAAGGCACTATTTTCCGAACGGACGTGAATCTCCAAGTACGAACTTCGCCTGACTCTCGCAACGCACGACATCGTCTTGATTCCTCGGTGGTTGATATTAGACTGGGGTAACGGCAGAGCGGTGTGCGCTCGGTGGTGGTTGGGACTCGACTGATGAGGGGCAGGAATCCATTCATGGTGTCGTGGCAGTGGAGTCATCGCTAAGTAAACTCGCTACCACTTACTAGGAATGTGAAGAATGGTTGCTATGCGTATATAGGGAATTGTTTCAGGGAATTTACTGTCGTACAGGCTGGATTAGATTCCTCCGTTGCTGTGTGTACGGAGAAATCGGTTTCGAGGGCATGACCAAGTATGGGCATGAGTTGTCGGTTAGACAAAGGAACATGGGTGTTGGTCGTTGCGATCGTTGTTTCGTGGTAATGCAACGCATCGTGCTGGTGACTTACCCGTAAGGAGAATTGGTATCATTTCAGATGGTTTAGGTTAGTAGGAAGTGAGCCGCAATAGTTTTCGGGGAAAATTAATGCTGCTTGGTTGCAAGCGAAAAATATGGTTTAAGTAGGAAATTAACCGAAGTGCTTTTTGGGAAAAATGCATGCGGGTTGATGTAGATGAGGGAGATGATTTATATTCTGTTGTAAGTTTTGAAAATGCATTTTATTACAGATTGGGAAATGGATTCTTTGCAAGTTTGGGGGTGTATACGATTGCAGATATGGGAATGGGTGATGTTAGAGATGGGAAGTGTGTTCTTTGCATATTTGCGAATGTGTGCTATTGCAGATTTGGGTTATGGTGGCGCGCTGTTAGTGGTCAAAATTGGTTGGAATTGTGGGCTGGTTCGCTATATGATATAGAGAACCCCCACAGGCTCCGTTCTGGGCCCTGCCCTTTTTTGGTCTACATTAATTCACTGTTCACTCTTGATTTCAAGGGCTTGTTATATAATTAACATAAGTTAATCGACCGGATCCATCAGTCAAGCTGGCAAAGGATTTTCTCGTAATTATTTCACGGTGCCTATAGCTTAATGCGGTGGTATTTTACATATTTTCTAGCCGAGCATTAGGCCCTAACCTCCTAGTAATGACGCCGAACTGCCTAAATATAGAAAGTCATCAGTTGAGCCTACACAAATCAAACGCATGACATAACCTCCTTACCAACTCAGCCCATGAGATGGTGAGATTACACATTACTCTAGGATGACACAACAGAATTCACACTTGATATATTTTTCCTTTTTTTTGTGGAAAGATTCACTATACATAAACTTATACTCATAACTATTGTAATATTGCAAATATTTTCTCTCTTTTAACCGCCATACCGGGGAAGTTGGCTTGTCGTTGATTATTAAAGTACATACCTATCAACATTTACTTCATAGAAACAGTTTTTATGTGCCACGAAATCGTGGTAATAAAAGAAATGTAATCTTGGGTTGTATCAATTATCTGCTGGTAGAGATGTCATAATAGGAAAATTAGCATTTGGTGGTAAATGACGGCACTCACCGCAATCACAAGTCTTCACGTCTATATTCGCTGCTGCCTCCTCATCGACATCTTCGTAGCCGAAGGCGCTAGTTAATCCGTTACTAATGCGAAATATGTAATCGAATAGAAACCGCCCGGCTCTGTTTACCTCCGTGGTCCGCCATTTATGGCCTAAGGTAACCGAAGAATTATTGAGCGCACTTATCACAGTCAACTTATAGATAAATACAAAAACAATAAACAGCCAACGCCTGTTTGTACAGCGGCATGCAGTACCGAACATTTTGACAGAATACTAAACGTGTTTCGGACAGATGGGCGAAAAAGGAAGTAGAAAAATAATATCATTTGGACTAGTTGGAAGCTAGTCGGTGGCGATCAAGCAAAATAAATACAACCGCACGAATATCTCACTAACGCTTGGCGAGCGGTGGATCATTTTCATGATTTAAAAGTCTAGGTACAGCACCAAATTTATTTCATTTAAAAACGTACAAATGCACATAAAAAATAACACTTAAACAAGTAGGTAGATTTGCTTGAGGTAGAAAACGATATCACTGACTTTTGGCTTGACTGTGGCACTGAGGAGATTTGACATACGTATGTGTGCACCAGATTACCGCGTACATGTACCTTGCATGCAAATCATTATACTTTGCATCTCACACTTTGTCGTTCGTTTGTTTTGCTAATTATCTTCAACATAAGGTCCTAGACCAACTTGGTACAATACCGTAAAGCTCGACTGTTGCTTTCGTTTGATTGGATACCGATGGCCACGCCGAACGCACAATAGATTGTCGCACTTGATGAATACGAAATACAAGATTGATCGATGGCTTACCACAAAACCACACTCCTCAATTGGATGCAATGTTTAATTTCACTTTCGTTTACCTACACCGGTAACGGCCTACTCTACAATCCATTCATTTGACTCTGTAACTATTGCGAGATCTGCTTGTCTCGCACCTGAGCGAGTTAAGTAATCCGGATAAGAGTTCGTTTCACTTTTCATTTAGCACCGACTGACCGTGGAGTGCTCAAAGGGTGCAGTTTACGTATACTCACATATGGTTCACTCAACTCGCGTATTTAGTTTCATGACCAAATTTTAATAGGATCACAGATAAGGACACAGTAATCAATCACATTAAAACGGTTCGTCTAACGACTTCTTTGAGTATCTTCTGTTGTCCAATCACAAATCGGTCCTATAGGTGAGCGAAATTTCTCTTTCTCAACATGAAATCACTTAAATTGTTGTTGCATAAATCATTTTCACTTCTGCTTGTTGGCGTTGCTCTTAACAGTTAAATCAATTTTTCCGATTTAGTTAATTTATTGTACTAGATTTTTTATCCCTAATCAAAAATTGTAGTAATCACTAATAAGCAGCAGGAGGTAAGACTGTGTTGGCGCACGTGGACCTTGACCATGATATGAAATGTCCCGACTGAACTAATATTTTAACGACTATCTCCGAATTCAAGTTATGTGCCCAGCTGATCGTCGAATGTGATGTGGTGGTGATGTAGATGATGATGTCGGCGGTTACTTAACTTTCTTAAAGATCCATCGCGAGTGTGAACCAAGACTAAGTTAAATGATTGTTTGGTGATATCTGTTTGAAGAGTGTGTCGCTTGCGATATTCAATACAAATTCATATACTTTATCTTAATCGTTTTGTCCGTTTCGGTACTTTCTTAACGCTTCGATGCTGTGCCACATCTCTTTAATTATTCTTCTTTGATTTCGCAGAATTATTTATTGACATTTGGATTCAAAATCCAAAAGTCCGTTGGACAGATCTTCCTCGTTTTCCCAACTAGTGAAGTATTTGGTCTCTTAATTGTTGGTTTGTGAATGTCCTCCGTTTTTGTTTAGTTTTTTGTTTGTTCTGCCCAAAATTTAATTTATAATTTGCTTCCCACGCCAAAATTCGTTCAAAAATAAGCCATAGATTGTAAAACAATGGCGAAGCAAAGCTAATGTGTCTGCGATGTGTAGGTAAAAAAAAAACAAAGAAAACTTTCGCTTGCTCACTCATGGGCCTTGTTATCAAGTGAAAGTAAATGTGGGTTTTATACTCTTCGACCAACCGTTGGACACAGACAACTTCCAAATGAGACACGCAGAATGTTAACATTTTTTCCCCTGCAGATTGTGTGAACTGACTTTTTGGTAGTCCCTTGAGTTTTTGGTGGGCAAGAAATTAAAAACGCTAACGTAAAAAATGGAATAACAAACTTTGGCTATCTGACAAATGCCTAAGGAAGCCTAATTTCTCGAGCCTTCTGATTTAAGATTTATCTACTACCATTGATCGGACTGCTTGAATTTTTGTTCACAATAAAAATTTCACCGCTGCCAGACAGGTGTGGTAAAACTTTCAACTTGTTGAGTCGTTCAGGCTTGCTATAAATTTTAATTAAAAACATAGATAATCCCTTGGATATTTTGTTCCACTTCTTCTGTTTGCAATTTCTTATCAATGTGAACTAAGCTCGCTAAAATTCAAATACAAGCTATCTTTTATTCGACTTTCTACGGTTTCGAAAATTTATATATGCAGTTTTGCTTAATGGTACCTCGCATAATCGTACGTTTTTTGCATTATGTTGGTATAAATAAAATAATACTAACATAATAAACAAAAATGAAATAAGTATTTCTTAGCTTTGACTCGTTTGTACTTTTGCATTTTAGAATGGAATAGATTAACTCATCACAAGTAATCAAATGATACATACAATAAGTATACAAATTTGGTTCAATTTTTCACTGAACCACTTTTCCACCGAAGTGGGCAATTACTTTCAAGCGACGGTGTATATAGAGCATTTGGCAAGTACAGCACCAACTACGGTAAATGAAATTAAAATAATGGGTCAGTAATTGATTTTTTAAACAACATATATTAACCAAACAATTTTAAAATGCATTGAGAGTAATTAAAGTGAATGTGTTTTTCCGAGGGTTGATCGAAAAATATCCGTGTTTGACGATAAGTAACGTTTCCGAAAAAATTAGATACTATTGGCGTATACTGCCTTTTTTCAATGACATGACTAAATGTCAGGTTGATTTATAGATTAATTTTTAATTTTTTTAATTCGGCACATGACTGGATCATGTAAGTTTCGTATTTTTCCATAAAATGAAAAAAAATGACAATCGATTCTTAATTAGTCCTTTATAAAGAAATGGGAATTAGATGATTCCATTCACATGCAAATTTAGAAATTATTAGGGGAACAAATAAATTTTGAGGGTTCTACAATAGATGGGGTAACTAGTATTAATTCGTATCAGACCGAAATTCGGTCTATATGCGCTCCGCAAGACAATCCGACGGATCGCACCCGTTTGTGGTTCATCTCCCGACAGCGCGAACATCCCTGTATCAGAACTCGTTCCGTTACAGAGCGGGGAAGCTGTGGAACTCCCTTCCCACGCGAGTGTTCCCGGAGCGTTACAACCTGCAACTGTTCAAAAAGAACTGCAACAGTTATTTGATGGCATCTCGGGGCGCCCACTCGACGCTGTAGGTTCGCTTCTTCCGAGAGAAGTCTAATTTAAAAAAAAAAAAAGACCATTACGAGATGGTTTATATTTATGGAGAATGAGCATCGGCTGCTCAACTTTAAATCGAAGGTGAGAGCAGGTCTCGTTTTTCAGCAATCGGTTGTCACTCTTCCCTCAAGGCATATGAGGAAGCACGGCGGCAACCGCAACGGGTCCCCTCAGGAGGAGACATGCTCCCTGAGAGAAGGACCACAACATGGAGATGTATATTCCACATTCCATCAAGTGAGGTTCGTCTGATAAACCATGGTTTGATAAAAAAATGCGAGCTGATTACAGCGGCAAAAAATAGAGCTTTTAAGCAATGGCGCTCCAATCCCACCGATGTTAACATAACGAATTTTGTTAGAATCAGAAACGCGTGCCACCTGGCGATTGATACCGCGAAGAAAGCTCACAACGACAGAGTGATCGATAAGCTCCTTCGGTGCCGAACTGGTTCGCGCTCCTTCTGGTCAATGGCGGTAATTTCGCATCCTCCTCTTTCCCCCCGTTGGTGACAGACACCGGGACGTTAGTCACGAATTCAAAGGACAAAGCTAATGTGTTCGCGAATTTATTTTCCGCGAATTCAAACATCGACCCCGGTCTTTTGGGGCCACCTGTGATCTTGCCGGTATGGTCTTCGATGCGGGATGTGAGATTTCGTCCTCGCACTATTCAACGCATTCTACGTGAACGGGATTGGAAGGCAATACCAGCAATAGTCCTTAAGAACTGTGCTCCAGAACTATCGCCGGTTCTTGGCAGACTCTTCCGGTTATCTTATGCACGGAGGACCTTTCCAGCCCGCTGGAAAATCGCTCGAGTTCAGTCAATCCCAAAGACGGGAAAAAATTGTCTCTCTCAAAATTACCGTCCGGTAGCATTATATTTCTATTTTATCTAAGGTAATGGAAAAAGCCATCAATACAGAGTTGGTTAAGTACTTGGAGTGCAACGGACTCTGAATGATCGTCAATACGGATTCCGTGGCAGGCGGTCCACGGGACACCTTTTGACACTTATAACCGATGTATGGACATCTGCGATTGAACGGCATGGTGAATCAGGGCGGTCGCATTAGATATCTCCAAAGCTTTTGACCGCGTCTGGCACGGAGCATTGCTGAGCAAACTTCGTTCATATGGACATTCCCAACAGCTTTGCGACTGGACGAGGAGCTTCCTCGAGAATCGATCGATCCGGGTTGTTGTGGACGGCGAGTGTTCGGACCTGTATCCTGTGAATTCACGGGTGCCCCAGGGTTCTATTTTGGCTCCAACCTTGTTCTTGCTTCACATAAATGATTTGTTGGAGGCAACGGATAAGAAAGTGTTCAGTTTTGCGGATGATCGTACGCTTGTTTCCTCCTTTTCGAGTGTTCGACCGATTGGTGCATCTGCGTCGCATCAGCTGAGATGCAGACATATTGACTCTCTGAATCAGGATCTAGATAGGGTCCTGCAGTGGAGAAGGGCTAATCTCGTCGACTTCAATGCAGCGGAGACACAATATACAACATTCACAAAGATAAGTGGATCATCGGTTCCACAGCTCCCTCGAGGCTGGGGAAAGTTTGAAATTGCTCGGCGTCACGGTCTGTGGGAATGTATATGGCATAAACACGTGTCGAGTATAGCCAAGAAATATTTTACTCCGGCCCAACTTCTTCTCCTATATAAATCCCAAATTAGACTTGCGATCGAATATTGCTCTTATGTTTGGAGCTCGGCTCCTAAACATACCCTCGACCTACTTGAGAGCGCACATAGACGAGCGATCCGCCTGATCGGGGACTCGGCGCTGACGTCGGGACTACAGTCGCTATCACATCGAAGGCGCGTAGCCGACCTCTGTCTGTTTTACAGATATTATCACGGGTACTGAAGAGAAATGCACCTCTCAACAAGGAATCCAGAGGCTGCCTGAAAGATGAGGAAAAATCACAACTAACGATGGACAATACGTTGAATAAAATACATTCTACCCATTTCTTTCAGCAAAGCTTCAAAGTTGTTGAAGTTGTACACTCAGTAAATTAAACTATGGACTACTCAAGTATCCTGGGCGAGTATCAATCTCAGGACATATGTCTTAAACATATTCGTGCATCTGTTTTTTATAAGGAATGTCTCGCGCTCCTGGCAGATGTTTTTACCGAGGAAATCATTAGAGAGATCCACAGTATGATTGATTGTTGTTCCCCGATCAAAAGTGTCGTCAGTTACTAATGATGCTTTTTGGACTTTTTAACCAAAATTCAAAGGAGTTCGTGTATCGAATGTTCATGGTTGCAGAAACATTATTATACGTCAACGACTAACAGGTGATTAAACAATGGATTTTTTTTCGGGTCTGCCTCGAAGAAGTCAAAGACAGCTTGTTGCAAACGCAACATGAAAACATATAGGCTTAACTTTTAACTGCCGTCGGCAAATGCACTTTCTATAAGAGCACTCAGAAATTGCCTTAAGAAACTAATGGACGACAAGGCCGAATTCAAAGAGACGTGTGAAGCAACATATTACAAGTCGCACTTGCAAAAAACGCCATGTTTTTTTTTGCTGTCAATGTCACCTCCCGCTGCTCAACACCATCAAAGTGCAACGGGGAGAGAACCTACGGCATACGATCTAGCATGTCTTCCACTGAATAATAGAAAAGAAAATAGCAAAGAGGTGATTTGCTCTCCGTTATTTCCCTCAATAATTATGGATGGCAAGACATCAGTGGGGAAGGTAATGACAAGAGAATGATCTGCCAGACGATGGACTAGGTCTGCCGCAACGATGTCGGTCCTGTTGCAGCGGTTCGTTGACCTGTATAATCTGCAGAATTTTGAGGTCGGTGGACGAGATGCATTTTCAAGGCCATGGGCTCCACTGACTTTACTGAAAAAAGAAAAAGAGAAATGGAAGAAAAACCACAGACAACTCAATTCATTCATTGAAGATCGGCAAATCACATTGTTCTAAAACAAGAGATAAATAAAGTAAATTAATCACCTCTAAATTAGTTGTTTTGTTCTGTGCGGTATCACTTGGTGTGCACTAGTAGTTTATGCTAGTTTCATCGCGAAACACAGTTTCATCGAACGAAAAGGTAATGGTCATGATAGTTTGGGATTCCAAAAGGATGGACCTCATGGACTTTCAAGTATTCCCATAGTTCAGTCAAATCATCACTTTCTCATATAAAATGAGCGGGGTACAATGGCTTCTAAAAATCGATCGCAGCTTCAGCTGTGTGCACTTACGAAATCGGCATAAAAAATCGATTACCATAGACCGACAACATACTTGATTAATAGGTCACGACTGTGGTTTGACGCCGTTTGTCTTCAACGAACACCATACAGTCTCTTTTTGGTCGTGAAGAGGAAACTCCACAGTAATTTGCGCCTAGCGGTGCCATAGTCCGAAATGCACCTCACCACTCATGACGATTTGTTGCCAAAAAATTCTCCTCGGTTCAAGCGAAGGTTCTCCGACGACGATCAACTTCGAAACTAACCCAAGATATCATCGCCGGAGGAAAACTGGGGTTTTACAACGGCTACTTTTATTTTGTTTTCTATTTAAGCTTTACGTGATTTGAATCCAAATGTAATTTAATGTGTTTTGTATTGTGTGTTTAATTAAGTGTAATTGTACATTCCATTTATGAATGTATTTAATTTACGGATAAATATTTTATTGTAAAGTGTAATGTAGCCTTATTTATGCTTTCGTTGGTACAAGGCGGCGGGGAAGTTACTACGTTATTATTATTATTATTTATTGGCCATTGGTCATTGTAAAACAATATGTTATTATGTACTGGTACGAATTCTTGATTATTCTTGTATTTCATGAACTTTGTGACGGGTACACAAATGTAAAAAAGTTCTCTGTTGCCCACAGAAAATTGTTTTATAGAATATTTAGACATATTTCTCCGGGAAAGTCAAAATTATAACGCCGAGTATTAAGACGCTAATAAATAACCACTGGCGTTCTATTTATTCTATTTATTGGCCTATAGGAACCCGGAAGTTCATGACCTCCCCGACTCGACTCCGCTATCGTTCCCTGTCCTGTGCACTCTCCTTCCACGCTTGACCATCTGATCCGATCTCCCCAAGGTCAAACCTAACATTGTCCTCCCATCTCCGTCGCGGCCGTCCTACCGGTCTCTTTCCCGTTAGTCTACCGTCAAGAATCCTACGCACGGTCCTATCGTTGCCCATTCCCGCTACTTGTCCGGCCCATCTTAATCTTCGCGACTTGATTACTCTCACTATTGTAGGTTTGCGGTATAGCTCTTCTAATTCATGGTTGTGGAGTTTCCTCTATTGCCCTGCCTCCTCGTCATATTTACCTCCAAATATACCCCTCAAAACTTTATTCTCGAATACGCGGAATTTGTTTTCTTCTCGTTTTGTGAGAGCCCATATTTCGCATCCGTATAGAGCAATCTGCATGATTATGGTCACGGAGCTTTATGTTACGCGATAGTAGTATGGATTTCAGTAGTTTACTTACTGTGTGCCAACTAGCGTTGTCGGAATGCAGTCTTTCGTTAATTTCCTTCGACATTTCATTCCTGGCCGCCAGTATCGTTCCCAAATATTTAAATTCTTTAATTTTTTCAAATATCAGTTCCACCTGCTCTCGCCGTAATCATATATTTTGTTTTGGCTTCATTTATTTCTAGGCCCACATCTTCTGCCGCTTGCATAATGATTTCACTGTTTTACTTACAGTTTCTAGATTATCGCCCAAACGGCGACGTCATCCGCATATGCGAGCACTCGTGTGACCTCGTTCATGATGATCCGGCCATGTTGTCGTCTTGTACCTTTCTGATGATTTACTCCAGCACAAGGTTAAAAAGACACGCTGATAGACCATCTCCCGTTTTTAGTCCGTCCCAGATTACAAATGTTTCTGAGACGTAGCTTTCTATTCTAACTCGCCCTTTGTTTTCGTTCATGCAAATTTGAATTAGGGCGGCATATGTTTTCGGGATTCCCAGCTCAACTACAATATGGTAGAGTCTTTGCCTTGCGACTGAGTTGTAGGCTTTTTTGAAGTCAACGAACAGTTGGTGAACCGTCTCTCCATATTTCCACTTCTTTTCGAGCAGTTGCCTTATTGTGAACATTTGGTCGCTTGTTGACCGGTTCCTACGGAATCCGCATGGGTAGTCTCTTAGTATTTCTTCTGTGTGCGGTGTGATTCTCGCCAGTATGACATTTGCTAATATTTTGTATGTGTTTGGGAGCAATGATATTCCTGTGTAGTTTTCGCAGTCAGATCTGTCGCCTCTTTTGAAAATGGGGACGACTATAGAGGTTTTCCATTCTTCGGGAGTGACTTCCTTATCCCATATTGTTTTGATGAGATGGTGGGTCTTTCGATGGTTTGCCTCTACTCCATGCTTCACAAGCTCTGCCAGTATGCAGTCGACTCCAGGGCTTTGTTGTTTTCCAATCGATTTATTGCATCTACAACTTGTAGTGTAGCAACATACCCATGAAATGACCATGAAGTATAATGTCAAGTAAATCAATTTGACCTTGTCACAATTACCAAGTTTCAGGTAACCAGCATTCGTTGCCGACAACAATTCAAGGTCATGGACATGAAAGGGCTTATACAGGATAGATCCCATTCATCAGCTAACATTCAGACGGAACGGTTCGTCCTGCCTTCTATACGTTTTACATTCTAATTGTCTTCCCACATTACGTGACCTAGCAGGTATACCAAATACCTGAACAATACAGTACAGTTTTGTTTTCGCGCCGTGTTTTGTTGTGTGAAAAGTGACAGCGACAGTGAACATACAGAGACCAATTAAATAAATAAATTCTCTTGATAAAAACATTAAAAACAAAGTGATTATATATAAATATAATGAAATAAAAGAGAACGAAGCCACGGGTTTGACATTCAAAACAAACACAGATTAATACTAACCAACTGTGAGAGTGTATGTGAGCACGTGTATAGCAAAAAAAAAATAAGGAAAACAAAGAAGTAAAAGAAAAACAAAACAGAAATAACAAATAAAAATAAAAAAGAAACAAAAGGAACTAAAATATACAGAAATTACAAAGTGAAGCCAACCTAATAACTGGTTTAAAACAAAGACTGGCCTGCTATCTTGGATGCAACAAGCTCGGTGTATTGACCCTCAGCATGCAGAATGGCAGACAAAAAACAAAAAATTAAAAAATTGAAACCGAAGTCCGCGTTAATAAAACGCCCGGCGCGCTCTCCACTAACACGAGCGACAACAAAAATAAACAACCCAAAACGAGGCAATAGCAGACTTGCTCGAAAAGGCGCAAAAAATGGAAGACGACAATACATTCCTCCCGGTTGCATATAATGACGGACATGTCACCAATAACATGTTTGCATGTTTGGCGGGTACCGAGACTGAGGACGAGGAAGAGGAAATTAGCGATCTTGAAACAAGGCTAGCCCGAGCAAGGGCGCAATTAGCAGAGAAGCGTCGCAGGAAAAAGGAATTTGCTGAAAAGGAGAAGCTAATAGTGAAACAACAGCAGCAGAAAAATCAGCAACAATGTGCACAACAGAAGCCAAGCCAACAAAATGATGTTCACCGCAAGAGATTACACAACAACAACCACAACAAGAGCAACAGGCAGCAAAAAGGAAAGCGAAGATGCCACCCATCAACATTACAGATATGGACTGTAACGAACTGGTAAGTCTATGTAAGCTTTCTATTGGGGAAGATTTTTCAATTAAAAGACTGATAGGCGACAGGTTTGCCATACAGACAAATTCGGTTGAGGGTTTCGAAAAAAATGAAAAATGTGTTAAAAAGGACTGTAGCGGTTCTTTAATACATTCCCAAAGAACCGCCCATCCTCTTAAATGAACCAACTTCCAAACCCACCATACCTACCTGCAATTTTGGGCAGCGTAAGCTACCCTTTATTCTCTTTCACCTGAAGGTTAAACCTCATTAAGGTATGCATCACATTGAATTTTTCCGTTTATGAACCGTACCATATCTCCATCGGCTCGGCTAGCCAGCAATTATAATAGATAAATACTAGCTGGCCAGCGTAATTGTTGACATAGCCGTAGCCGATGGTTTCTTGCTACGGTTCATATCCATTTATTGCCCCAGTCCCAAGGTTCGCAACACTTGCGACCAATTTCCTTTGTCGGTTATCTACCGATCATGGGATTTGGGCACTAATATGATTGACGTTAGACAATCATACCCCAGATAATGCCGAACGATGCTCCGGCCTGTAAAACAAGCAAAAGCTACCATAGCCTAGGCCATAGGCGAACAAACCATCCATTTGCTTATCGCCACGAAAAATCTATAGCCTACAATGGCATTACCCATGAACGCCTAAGTAAACACGATGTGCAGATCATCGTGACCCTTGAAATAGCGTTTTTGTGTATCTTGAAGCAAAAACCTATTTCGTTCTCAGGCGCAGGTCATCTAAGATTTATGATCCTCGAAATAGCGTTTCTGTTTATTTAAGACACAACCTATTTCTCCCTTCGGCGATTTTTCGCCATCGCTTATCTCAACGACGCCTGCAGCCCCCAATACCAATTCATTACACCAGTCTATGGTTATTTAGGACACAGGAACCTATTTCTCCCTTCGGCGACTTCGCTATCGCGTATCTCATAATGCCTCCTATTCATTACATGTGAATTCCCACTTTGAGTCAGATTTCAACAGCCTTAGTGTGCGGACGCGGTCTATGATGTCGAATTTAGTGGATTATACGTTTTTTTTTTTGTTCGTTGTAATCAAATTAGATATCATCTTTTAAAATAACCCGTTCTGTTGCCCTAAAGTGTCGGGGTCTTGTGTCAAATCACTGCACTTGAAGTATCTAGTTTAATTAAAGAGAGCAACTTAACAATTGTGATCGTGTACTGCATTTCCATCAGTGTAATAAAGAGAACATTAACCTTAAGATTTCCGCGTACGTTTTATTTCCCTGCTAATCGTTGTGAAGGATTAATCCAGTGTGTTTGGTTTTTCTCCTTTTCCTTGCTGAACAATTTAGTGCACCATTTATTGTTGTGGGGTATTTCGCCTAACCTGCGTCCGTGCTGACGCCCCTGGTAAATACTACCCACAGGGCCACCGCGGAATTTTACACGTACACCCCGAAAGAAATAAAGAATATAACGGTTCTATTAAAAGGCGTCGACCCTGAAACAGAACCAGAAGTTCTATTACAAACTCTACGAGAGCTTAATTGTAATGATATTGAGTTTATCGCGGTAAAACCTTTCAATACAGCTAGGGCTAGACGGGAGAATCGAAAATTACCATTCTTCCTGGTGCCGCTGGGCCCCGGGACCAAAATTGGTGGCCTAAGGAAAATCACCATCCTTAACCATCAAATTATCACATGGGAAAAATTGAAAAAAGGCAGAGATATAATCCAATGTCTTCGCTGCCAAATGTTCGGGCACTCAGCAGCAAACTGCGAAATGCAGTATCGATGCGTAAGATGCGGGCAGGACCGCAGCGCAGAACAATGCACGTTATGTAAAGAAAGGGTAGACGACAGATCTCTTCTAAAGTGTGCAGTTTGTAAGAGTGAAGGACACTCCGCTAATTATCGAGTCTGTCCTAAATTCCGCGAACGACAGGAAAAAAGTTTTCACAGCAACGAAAAATAGAACGCCCGATAGTTCAAGCCCGACCAGCACTATATGTAACACCCCAGTTCTCGTATGCTCAAGTAACAGCAGGTAGGAGAAACACGCCACAACCCACCACACGGGTATCGCCGCAACATACTGGGTCTCCAGAAACAGTAACACTAGCAGATGTGCTCACAACCTTGCTCGCTATTCAGACGCAGATGGCAAAAATGCAAAAACAAATAAATTATTAGGACACTAGACTAGACTGGGTCTATTCGCAGTTGTCTAGCCAGCCGTCAATATAAACCGCCCAACAGAAAGCACAATTAAGACTGTAGTCGTGAATGTAAATTCACTTATCAGAATCGAGAGAAGAGCCGCTCTCTTTAAACTGTTGCAAGACGAAAATCCTGACGTGCTTCTGCCTAGCGAAACTAAGCTGAATCAGAAGCATAAACTATGTCACACATACTACATTATACGAAGAGACCGACCCAACTCCACACAAGGAGGAGGGGTGGCAATCTTTGTTAAAAAAGAACTTCAACATAAGGTAATATATAGTGGTGAGATTCGCAGATTTCAGGTGCTTGAAGCGTGCATTATCCGCATACCCCTCCGACAAGGTAGGGGGATGTATGTGATATCTGCCTACGCACCAGAAGCACATCAACAAAATCTATTTATAGTGGAGCTAGAGACTCTTTTCCAATGCTTACAACTTTACTCGAAAGGGAACTATTACATCGTAGGTGGCGATTTGAATGCTAAACACCCAAATTGGGGAAATTGCATATCCAACACGAGAGGAAATCAACTAGCTGGTTGGCTAGATCAACATCACATTGAATATAAGGCGGACCTGCTAGCTACAGAATATCCTTCTTTCCCCAGAGGGGGATCGTTCCTCGATATTATGCGTATTGACACACGACATAAACATACACATACTAACAGACAAAATATAACGGCCTACGCACAATTGAGTATGACAGCGACCATTGTGCATTATCAATCGTGATAAAAACACCAAGCGAAGTTGTGGATCTCGGTGAATGTATAATACCGCAACCCTATAACTATGGGGGTATGCGATGGACGCGTTTCACGAGAACCTTAACAAGGGAAATTCGCTTAAAAGATATTAACCCTCCTACCAACAGAAACATGTCCAACGATGACATCGACAAATACATACAAAAAATAGACGAAACCATAAAACAAACTATGGACAAAACAACACCAAAAACCACACCTACGGACAACATGAACATGTACCGAAACGCCACAATCAACGCACTCCACAGAAAAAAAAGTAGACTTCTGTCTCAACTAAAACTACGGTACAGACGATTTATTGATAGGCACGACCAGGAGATAATATCACTGAAGTCCAGATTAAAAAATCTCCAACAGCTGATAAAAGCCAACTATAGACTATCAGCAAATTTGTATTGGAACAACAAAGTTCGGGCGGTAAAATCCAACAACCCTAGTATGTTTCCGCAAATTAATAAAATATTTAGACGGAGTAATGAAAACGACATTCAGTGTCTCCTAATACTACGAACTGACGAAAACCAACGAATGCTGACAAATATAGGCATAGACACAAACAATGCCATCCTAAATGACGAAGTTTTTGTGTTTGAAGATCCCTTGGAAAAAGTGAATGTTGTTGGGGCCGTCCTTCAAGAACTGTACAAGGCAAATGAAGTAATTCGCCGCAACCATGGCTTGGAAGATAGAGTTTTACTGAATTATGGTCATCTTCGAAATGACATTTCACAGTGGCGAGCAGAAAACCAAGGTTTTACGGAATTCAATAATGAAAATACGGCAAACGCCGAGATCACTGTCGAAAGCGTCAACAGCCTTTTGATCACTAGTGAAGACATCCATGGCGTCTTTGCATCATTAAGAAACAAAAAATCAGTTGGAATCGATGGAGTACCCAATATAGTACTCAAACATCTTCCTCGAATCGCAATTGACATATATGCAGTCTTGTTTAACAACGCTCTAAACAACGCACACTATCCAGTACGTTGGAAAACGGCCATCATCCAACCATTACCAAAAAGAGGGAAAGACAGAACAAACCTAAAAAATCTGCGATAGATCAGTTTGTTACCGAGTATCAGTAAAGTATTCGAAAAGGTTCTAAACAAATGGGTTGAGGACAATAATATTATTCCAAATAACCAGTTTGGTTTTAAAGCTGGTCATGAAATCACACATGCCGCAGCTAAACTGGTTTCAGACATTCAGTGGCATAAAAATCTGAAACAGTGCACAGGTGCCTGTTTGATTGACCTGGAGAGGGCATTCGACACCGTTTGGCTAGAAGGGTTATACTACAAGCTAATGAGACTAGGCATTCATAAACCACTACTGTATATACTATACGGCATGTTGAATGAAAGGAAATTCGTCGTCAAAAGTGGCAATGTGACCCCCAACATTACCTACCATTACCTAGAAAACGGTCTGCAACAGGGAGCGGTGTTATCTCCGATCCTTTTTAATATTTACACTAGCGAGCTGGTAAGGTCTCTTCATCAGGCTATTGCGTATGCAGACGATCTGATAATATATAGAACAGCACCAAAAATTGAAATCATTAACGGATTATTACAAGGGGATTTCAATGATGTTCAGCGATACTGCGACAACTGGAAACTCAAAATCAATATCCAGAAGTGTGAAACCATCCTCTTTAGAACACCGCTGGCTGAAGCTACCAGAGACACCAGGAAAAACTGGCGAAAGCTAGCTATTATGGGACCACACCAACAAACACTGGAAACCAAAAATGTAGTCAAATACTTAGGCATCTGGCTGGATCAGTATGTATATTTTAACAAACATGTGGAGGCTGCGCTGACCAGGGCAAAGAAAGCTTATGCTATGACAAAAAGACTGTTTCATAGTAGTCAACTTGACAGCAGAGTTAAAGTTATATGCTACATGGCTCTCATCAGACCAATGATCATATATGGATGTCCAAGTTTAATGGAAAAAATTCGGATTTTTGAGAGACAATGCCTCAGGACGTGTCTCAACTTACATCGGACTCCTGAATCCGATCACAAAAAATACTATCCCAATGAAGCGTTGTACAATGGGGCCAATATAAACAGAGTGGATAACTTTATGATCAAGCTGATCCGAGGGCATTTTGCTAGATCAATGAGCTCCCCAAACGATTTAATTTTTGGTGCATATTACCCAAATAATATGTATTATGAGGGGGTACGTCGCAATGGCTTTATTCCACCAGAAGCATTCCTTAGTCTTGGCATGAACGGCCTTATACAAAATGAATCCGCTATACTGTTGATTTATCACGTGCGTCGGTCGGGTACAGATAAACGAATATGTTATAATCGAGAAGTTGCGCACACAGATGAAGAGCGCCTGCAGTTCAGTAGGGCAGTAGCACAGAAAGATCGAAAAGACACGAATAAGCAACACCAGAGATTTTGGTGGCTGACTGCCAATTAAAAACCTGTTTCCTTATAAAACTGGCAAAAAAAGGGAAGTAATAATAATAATAATAAAGCCCAACAAACTACGGAAAGCTTACATAGATTTAGCATTTCGAAGTCTTGATATTAGGTTTAGGATAGAGTTAAGGTTAAAAAAAAAAAAAAAAAATTGTTTAGTATTTAAGTTAGATATAAGGTAAAAAAAATAGCAAAAACAGAGTTTTTTCTGTTCTTCATTTTATTTGTATCTAATTAAGTTCCATAAAAATTAATGTAAACAAAATAATCATAATGTCGAAAGACAAATTTTCATGCTTTAAGCGTATGCATGTAACTTAGAGAGTCCGCAAAGGACCAGTAAGTTAAGAAATAAGATAACATAAGCTAGAGTTTATTCATTTTTGTCTAGCGAGTAAGTAAATTATAATAATAGGAAGAAATAAAAAATGATATTAAAAAAAAAAAAAAAAAAAAAAAAAAAAAAAAAAAAACAGGATAGATCCGGAATTCCGCTAATCTATCATGTAAGTAGATCATCCGTAAACGGGCGGTTGTGCTACGACGGGGAAGTAACGCGCACCGAGGAAGACCTCCTGCGCTTCAGTAGGGCTATCTCCCACAGAGACCGGGACCTAGTATTGGACAGCGTCAACAGTTCTGGTGGTTGAATGGCATATAAAGATCTGGATACCAAAGTCGGTAAAGAATAACAGTATTATCAGCCAGCTTACATAGAATAGCTCTTCTAGAATCAAGGTAGTATAAGATTTAAGTTAAGTTAAGTTAAGTTTTTTAAATAACAGTATATCAAAAAAAAAAAAAAGTAGGTTAAATTTTAAGAAAAAAAAAACAAAAAAAATTTCGACACAAAGTTTTCAAAATTTTTCTTTGTCATTTAAATTATTATAAGTACTCCCACAAACAAACTTCTGTCGCCGAAAGGCAAATTATACAGTCGTTATGTAATGTTTAGCTTAGAGCGTCTGCGTAGGACCAGTAAGTTATAATATAAGATAATTAAGCTAGAATTTAAGCATTTTTTGTCTAGCATGTAATTTAGAAAATAAGAAGATAAAAAAATGTGTTAAAAATGAAAAAAAAACAATTCAAGGTCGATTCTTTTCATTGAGTAAAAGAAACGAATTGCTCCGGTTACGATTTGTAAGAATGAAATGACAATCGTTTGCGAGCTTGCTGCTGATAAATGATTCAGAAATTAATTGGGTCAAATCTTTGCATTGTTTTTACACTATGCACCAAGCTGCTGATAGAGAATAGAATAGCATAATAAGCATTTTGTATTTTCAGTGAATTACGAAGTAAGTGTGAAATGGCTTATGAAGCATAATTTGCATGAGTATGTTTTGCCGTTGTGGGGGTTGTTCCTCAGGAAGCGCGTTTTCTTGTCCTGAAAAGGACGTTGGATCTCTTTATTTGATTGCTCCTGGAACAACACACTTCAGCAAGGGTTCGTTGCCGTGCTTCCTCTGACCCAGAGGGAAGAGCAACGTCCTGATTGTTCGTGGGACGTAACCTAGGGGATAGTGTCCTTATACCCTGCAACCTCAGTACTGGTTCCTGTACCGATTTCTTTGGAGTCGTCCTGGTATATATATATATATATATATATAAAAAGAATCATCCAACGTTGGGTGCCAGCACAAAATTTCAAAAGTAATGAAAGCAGTTTTATTTAATTTGGATTTAGTTTTATTGATATTATTTGTAAAATAACTGCTCTGTGGCAGGAGGATCTAGATACTGCGGCCCGGAGATCACGAAACCATTCCTTTATAAAGGAAAAGGAATCGAAAATTGTATCTCAAAGATACACATTTTCGTGCAACAATCTCGATCTTTTGGATATTTCGAGCGAGATGTTGTGTTTACACAAGATAAGAAATCAATTTCTTGAATTCTTACGAAACCATTACGCAGATGTGTGAATGTATCTGCTTTTGAGTTTTTGTTTGTTTAACTCAATGGAATTTTTAGGATAGAGATAACAATCTCTGAATTTTGGATTTGGGTGATGCTGTGGAGCAAATATAGAACAATAAACGAATATTGGATTCGTTTATTGTGAATTTTAATTTTAATTTTGATTCTGGATTTAATTATGCCGTGGGGGCAAATGTTATGCGATAAACGAATGTTTGATTCGTTTATTGCGAATTTTGGATAATGTTTGGGTTTTTTCAGGTTTTGATAGGATTTTGGATTAGGAATGGGAGAAAAAGATGGTAGGGCTTTTTGGAGCACTACATCCTCCCCTCCTTGAAAAAAAGAAAATTGATCTTTATGAGATTAATTTTCTGGAAAATGGTGTGATTGGGAATAAGGATGATAGTATCGTGATTCCGTTACATATGCCTGATTTTTTTTTCATTTTAGTTCTATGTATGCAATATTTATTTTCTTAGCTTACAGTACAATGTTTTTTTTTGTTTTGATATTTAAAGTGATCAATGATTAAGTTGTAATTACATATATTAAAAGTGTTATTTACAGTGTTTATGTTATATTTTTTTTTCCATTACGTTTAGTAACAATTGTGAGTAATATGTTTTTCTTCTTTTTATATAAGAGGTTTTTTTTTTTGTTTTTGTTTATAAAGTATTATTATAGGTTTTCCAATTTGTGGTACAATATATATGTAAGTGTTGCGTAAGATTATTAAGGCTTACTATTACAATTTGTGTGTTACATATTAATACTGATTACATATTATTTACAGAGCATTTTTTTTTGAGGACTTTTCATTGTCCTTATTTATTTATATAATTTTTTCATGTAGTTTGTACGTAAAATTAAATTCTAGACATTTTTAAATTTGTTTTGAGTTATACTAAAATTTTATTACAATTTATTCATTACAAAATGTTTTGTACTTATATAAATTCTTATTTTAACATTATTTCGTATTGTAAGTTTTGTTTTATTTATTATTACAAAAATGTTTGTTTGTTTATTTATTTAAGTTAGTGATGGTTGATTAAAATATTTGTATAATACATTTTTCGATAGTCAATATTTGTTTATAGTATAGTTTTGAAACTTCTATTTTTGAAACATATGAGTTATGTGGAGATTCAATTTCTTGTTATATTTTATTTGTTATCTCCTGAATTTATAAATTTTCTTTGTTTATTCTATCTATCTATTTCGTTTTTGAACAATAATTTGTTAAGAGGTGAATTTAACATTATTAGTTGTATATATATTTTTCTTTATAGATATATTTTCTGTTTTGTTTGTTTATTTCGGTTATTTAAAATATTGTATAATATTTACAAGATTATTTATTCGTGTAACAGTATTTGAAAAGAAAAATTTTGCAGGCAAATTTTAAATACATTATCGTGGTATTTTTGTACAGTGTTACTTTATGATTTTTCTAAGGTTTTTTTTTTTTTTTTTTTACGTATATACATTTATTTTTCTTTTTTTGTTTTTGTAAGGTTATAAATACATCTATACATTTACTTTCCTTCAACCTTTATTTTATTTATTTTGGGTTTCTTATTTGTGATTGCCTAATCCACAAATGGTTTTATATTATTGTTGTGGACTATTCGGGTTCCTTTTCCTATTCTGAGGATTGAATTTTCTTCGGATAGGATCTTTACAATTTCGTAGGGGCCTTTCCACAGGGAGGTTAGTTTGTTAGGTCTTGAGTGGTTCTTTAATAGAACCTTGTCGCCAACATTAAATTTCTTACGGCCTACTTTTTGGTCGTAGTATGCCTTAGATTTTTGTTTTTTCTCTATCAGTATTCCCTTAGCTGTACGATAACCATGTTGTAATCGCATTTTTAATTCATTTGCGTAATGGTCGTAGTTATAAGTGCTTTCGGGGTTTTGTCTGAGAGAACTGGGTATTTCGGCTGGGAAACCATATAGTAATTCATGCGGCGTGTAGCCTGTATTACTGTGGGGTGTAGTATTGTACACAAACATTGCGTAAGGTATCCAGGTGTCCCAAGTGAGAGGATCCTGGTTTACATAGTGGCGGAGGTATTCCACCAGAGTTCTATGGCTCCGTTCTAGTGCTCCATTCGTTTGTGGATGGTAGGGTGCTGTATTGAGTTTTCTCATTTTAAGTAAGGAACAAATGTCCTTAAAAAGTGCGCTGAGAAAATTAGCACCTCGGTCAGTTAATAGAGAAGATGGTATGCCGTGCTGGCAGACGATATTTTCAACGAAAATTCTGGCCACGTCCTTGGTTTCGGCGCTGGCCAGTGCGTAAGCTCCTGAAAATTTAGTCAAATCGTCTTGAAACGTTAGTAGGTATTTATTTCCATTATAGCTGACTGGTAATGGTCCTACTATATCTAAAGCAATTCTTTCGAAAGGTTTTGAGCTTGTTGTGGTTATCTTCATAGGAATTTTTGTTTATCTGGCAGGAAGCACATTTTCGAATATACGCCGCGACGTCAGCGGTCATTGTGCGCCAGTAATATTTTTGCTTCAATCTATTGATTGTTCGGGTGGCTCCTTGGTGTCCTCCGAAAGGTGAGTTGTGGTATTCCGCGAGTAACTTTTGTATTTCGTTAGGATCTGTTAGAAGCTTCTTTTTATTGGAGAAAACGTACATTGTCACGTTGAGGTGAGCAAAAGTTTCTTTTAGCAAGTTATTAAGTGTTACTTTTGATTCGTTTTCTATGAAGGGGACTAAAATTCCAATGGAATTAAAATTCCGGTCTTCGCAAATCTTCTTCAGATCAATAAGGGAACTCTTAGCGCTTTCCTGGTCGCTTAGGTTTCTGAAAGGCAGTGGCAATGTGATGGCGCATAACCCATCTTGCTCATGAAACGTAATTTTACCTACGTCTGGCTTGGTGAAGTTTGGGATTCTTCCTGCCAGGTTTTCTTCCTCAGCAGAGTCTATCAATGGGAGGATTATAATACGTAGTCCAAGTTTTTTCTTGGTATAGATGGACCCTGTTTGTTCTTGCCATACAAGATTGGTAGTATCTTTGTATGATTGTGCAGCCACATCTTCTTCGAGTTTGGCTTTACTTCGTGTGGTGACGAGGATATTATTTTTGATGGAATCGACTGGGGTAGTAATTGTTATACGGCTGAGAGCATCGGCATTTGCATTTTGCTTTCCTTTTTTATGGACGATTGTGTACTCATACTCTTCGAGTAGAATTCTCCATCGCATAAGTCTGGATGTAGGATCTTTTCGTCCTATAAGCCACTGTAGAGAGCTATGGTCAGTTACTATTGTGAACTTTCGTCCGTAGACATATGGTCGGAACTGTGCTAATGCAAAAACGATTGCTAGTAATTCCTTTTCAGACGTTGTATACCGTGTTTCGGCGTCGTTTAGGGTTCGGCTAGTGAAAGCAATAGGTTTATCTTGACCTATTGCACCTTGAGATAGGACTGCTCCTAACGCAACATTGCTAGCATCCGTGGTTATTATAAACTCCCGGTTAAAGTCTGGATAAGCCAGTATTGGTGGGGTAATAACCTTTCTTTTTAAAGCTGTGAATGCCTCATCACAAAAAGCATCCCAATAAAATGGAACATTCTTCCTGAGTAATTTGCTTAAAGGTTTTGCCAGTTCGGCGAAATTAGGGATAAATTTTCTATAGTAGCCTACAAAACCGAGAAAAGATTTTACATCTTTTTGTTTCTTGGGCGTTGGAAACGTTTTCACCGCTTTAGTTTTTTCTGGATCTGGTTTTATACCTTCCTTTGAAATAACATGCCCCAAGTAGGTGAGCTCTTTCCTTATGAAGTGACACTTTTCTGGTTGTATTTTCAGATTGTGCCTTTGTAATCGCTCGAAAACTCTGGTAAGTCGGGAATTGTGATCGTTCAGATCGTATCCGTAAATTACAATATCATCTACATAGACGAAACATTCTATTCCTTGGAGACCCATGAGTACATTATTCATAAGCCTTTGGAATGTGGCGGGTGCGTTTTTAAGTCCGAAGGGCATTCGATTATATTCGTAATGTCCGAAGGGTGTGCTAAACGCTGTTTTTGCCTTGTCTCTATTGTCCATGCGTATTTGGTGAAACCCATTTGCTAGATCCAAAGTGCTAAAATATTTAGCTTTTCCTAGCTGGTCCAAAATATCTGTAATATTGGGCAATGGATATGCATCTCCGACTGTTATTTTATTTAAGGCTCTAAAGTCGACAACCACTCTCCACCGTTTTGTCCCATCAGGTCCTGCCTTCTTGGGTACTAGTAAGAGAGGGGAATTCCAAGGACTGTAACTTGGTTGTACCACGCCATCCTGAAGCATTTCGTTCACTTGTTTGTGGATTTCTCGCTTCGAGCTATCTGGGAGGCGATATGGTCTTATGTAAAGTGGGGGCTTTCCTTCTTCAGTGATGATCTGATGCTCTATGGCGTCAGTGTGTGTGAGATGGTCGCCCTCTAAGTAAAAGAGATCGTTAAATCTGCGGCAGATGTCTAGGATAGATATCCTTTCCTCCTGGTTACAATGACGCAACTCTAGGAGTGATTCTAGCCGTTCAAGCCTATTTTTTAGAAAGTTCTTAGTTTCATCCGCCTGTAACACATTGTAGTCATCCAGATCTTCCCATTCGACTTCTATGTCGTTGGTGCTTACTTCTTGATCGGTGTCTAATGTGTTCATTAATAATACCTTTATTTTGTTGTCCTGTGGTGTTGTCAAACTATTACCCAGATATATCCCTGGCATGATCTCGGATTTTTTAATAATCAGTTCTTGACTGGATTTTTCTTTAAAGGGGATCTCCATTATTTGTTGAGATCGTGAATGCAATTTTATGTAGTCGACCGTGGTGTTTTGTTTTATTTTCACTGAGGATATTAGAGTTTCAAGTTCATGTTTTCCTGAACTTAGTTTTTCAGCAGTTTCCTTAACTTTTTCGTTACCACAAACTTTATTTAAATGGGAAGAGGAAGATTCAAGGGTGGTTGGTTTCGTTGTGTTTGTCACAGCATCAGATCCGGCCCGTAGACAAACGGATTCGGATGTTGACTCACGAACGGTGTTATCCAATTTTTCAAGAATGCCTGTATTATCCGCGGAAGACACCTCGTAAGGCGTGGCATTCTGAATATTTTCCTTGTCCTCATTATTGTTTCCTAAAAACTGCTCGAGTTCTACCGTGGTTCTCTTCTTTACAGCGAATTTAAGGAATCCCTTTTCAAAGTTAATGTGGCACTGGTGCTTCGTGAGGAAATCGCTTCCCAGTATGCCATCGTGTTGGAAGTCTACATTGCTTCCCACTACAAATAGATTATGCTTAAAGGGTATGGAGTGCCTATCAGTTCTGAATTCGAACTCCCCCAATACCTTTCCGCATGTGCTGACCGTTTTCCCAGCAATAGTGGATATAGTCACTGGGTCTGAATTGTCTACAGATTGTTCAATATAAAGATTATCTAATTTGATCAGGCTGATGTCGACGCCTGTATCGATAAGGAAAGTCGAGTATTGTTTATCCGATGGATTAAATTTTACACGTATTACTGGCTCCTTAAATTCAGGGCAGAAAAATACGCGCATTTCAAAATTTACATCGGGGTGGGGTGTATATCGGCGATTGTCTGAACTCGAGAAGGATTGCCGTTGCTCGCTGCCCGAGTGAGTTCGTTTCCCTGTTGTTGATTGGATACCCTGTTAATATTTTGATTTTGTCGTGTATTTCGATTTTCAATCTGGGGCGAGTTTCTCATTGTCCTGTTTTGAGATTGATTGGGCTGAGTTCTGAAAGGATTTCTACTCGTTGAAGGTTGGTCCTGGTTTCGCATATGAGCTAACCTGGTTCTGCACTCTGCCTGAGTGTGATTATACTTTCGACAGTATGTGCATTGGAGACGTTCAGCCTCAGTCTTAATGCGTTGGGGGACGAAATTAGGAAAATTAGTGTTGCGATAGCAAGTCGCAGAAGTATGTCCCCTCTTGTTGCATGTTTGACAAACAATTGGTTGGTTATTTCTCCTAAAATTGTTATTGGAAGTTAGCATTGAGTTATCGTTACCTAATCTTCGAGATTGTTCTAAAGCGTAGCTAATGGCTGCTTTTAAATTTGGGGCGTTGTGAGACTTCACCAAGATTCTGAGGCTGGAATTTCGTATCCCATCCTCAAACGTATTCAACGCGAGTCTCTGATTCTCAGCCAGAAGATAACTTCTGACTGCAGGCTCAGGTGAACTAGCGTATGTGGCGCTGTCCAATTCATGCAGGTGATGTGTGAGTCTATTTGAAAATTCTTTCACACCCTCCTTGCTATCTTGTTTTGTTGCCACTAAGTTATTTTGGGCAGCAGACCTAGAGATGAGAGCTTTAAATTCTCCCTCTAATTCTGAAACAAGATCTTCCCAGGTAGAAATGATTTTATGCCTGATACAATCACGCGCCGGTCCCTGCAATCTGGTTTTGACCACCCTTAGAATAAAAGATTTCTGATTGTCATCTTGTGCTTGTGAGAACAAAATGTCTCCACAAGAGACGAAACCCTCAAGTTCGTTTGGGTCGCCGTTAAATACCGGCACGAATCCCAGTACGTCGCTTAATCCTATTGGTAAGTTCATTCTTGAACTCTGTTCGCGTGTTTCCGTTCGTAACGTTTCCGAAGTTTCGTCCTCGCGATTTTGTATGAGCTCGGGCTCAGGTCTCTGCGAACGCGTACCCGGTTTATTTTTGTCGCTAACGACGTATTTATGAAACAGACCTTCCCAAATGATGGTAAAAAGGGGTAGAGAACAAAGAGACTCAATTTTCATTTTGTCGTGGTACGATGGCCAAGAGAAAAGATAAGAACAACAAGATTAATGTACCTTCAAACTTAGTTAGTTTGACCCTATTGGGTAAAGTGTATTTTTCCCTAAGATGAGAGAAACAATATTCCTTTCGTTCCAGGGGAGCAAGGCCTAAAGTGTCACGGGCAAAGAAGAGAAACAGATCCAAGAATGAATTTTCCGATGAGACGCAAATGATACCAAAAAAGAAATCCAAAGGAAAAAATTCAACCTAAGAATGTCCTAAACAGCGCTTAAAGACAAGAACTAATCATTTTAATTTGTCCGCTATTGTTATCACATAAAGAGTGTAAAAATCTTATCTATAAAAGCAGAAATAATTTAAGGAAAATATATGTATATATATGTGCTAAATTCAAATAGGTATATAAAAAATAAAAATCAAATTTTGTAGTTTATTTTTGGGGTTTTTATTTGTCCCCTACTTGATAAATAAGTTGTTGCAATTTTGGATAATAAATGTGTATATGTATAGAAAGAATTTTTGATAAATGATTATATATATATTAAAAGAAAAAATGTATTTAAATTTTGCCTCTATTATACAAGTAAACAGAAATTTTCTTTTTATTATATATTTCCCTTTGTATAAAAAATTTGAGTCAAAGAAACATGTATGTTGAGGAAAAATCGTTTGTTTATTATTTTGACCCGGGCATCCCCTTTTGATTACTAAAATGAATTGACTTTATTTTAGGGAGTTGATCACTATTACAAGACCGACATTAAAAATTTCACCTTAATCGGCTTCACAAAAGTTACGTTAATTTCACAAAAGTTACATTAATTTTACTATGAAGAGCTCTCTTAGTCTCCTTGAATTTTTCACTGTATATTAATAAAATGAAATTTTTTACCTTAAATAAACTGGATACTTTTGTCCATGTACTGCTGACGTAGCTGGCAATGTCCACTTCACAAAGATATACCAGCTTTTTCCTGCCGGTGTCGCCGCTGCTGTCGTCGCTGCTGGATGTGGTCGTCTCCGCTTGTCACTTTTATTATTTGGTTTGTTTTTCACTCTGCCGGTGTCTAAGCCCCAGGCGACGCATTTAGAAATTTCTAAAATTTTAAGTCACTTTGCCGGTGTTTAGCCCCGGGCACGCTGTTTTTATCAAAATTTGTTTATTATTATTTTCACTGAAGCGCTTTTGTTATTTTGTTGCCGGTGGTTCTCTGTAACCTTATGTGCTCTATACTTTTACTGGTAGGCGATATTGGGAATCAGTCCGATTCACTGCTGCCACCAGAATTTTGTTTGTTCTGATCCTCCTTCTGTGGTGAGCGGATTTTGGGTATCCCACGCGCTGCCACCAAAATTTTGTTTTGCCGTTGTGGGGGTTGTTCCTCAGGAAGCGCGTTTTCTTGTCCTGAAAAGGACGTTGGATCTCTTTATTTGATTGCCCCTGGAACAACACACTTCAGCAAGGGTTCGTTGCCGTGCTTCCTCTGACCCAGAGGGAAGAGCAACGTCCTGATTGTTCGTGGGACGTAACCTAGGGGATAGTGTCCTTATACCCTGCAACCTCAGTACTGGTTCCTGTACCGATTTCTTTGGAGTCGTCCTGGTATATATATATATATATATATATATATATATATATATAAAAAGAATCATCCAACGTTGGGTGCCAGCACAAAATTTCAAAAGTAATGAAAGCAGTTTTATTTAATTTGGATTTAGTTTTATTGATATTATTTGTAAAATAACTGCTCTGTGGCAGGAGGATCTAGATACTGCGGCCCGGAGATCACGAAACCATTCCTTTATAAAGGAAAAGGAATCGAAAATTGTATCTCAAAGATACACATTTTCGTGCAACAATCTCGATCTTTTGGATATTTCGAGCGAGATGTTGTGTTTACACAAGATAAGAAATCAATTTCTTGAATTCTTACGAAACCATTACGCAGATGTGTGAATGTATCTGCTTTTGAGTTTTTGTTTGTTTAACTCAATGGAATTTTTAGGATAGAGATAACAATCTCTGAATTTTGGATTTGGGTGATGCTGTGGAGCAAATATAGAACAATAAACGAATATTGGATTCGTTTATTGTGAATTTTAATTTTAATTTTGATTCTGGATTTAATTATGCCGTGGGGGCAAATGTTATGCGATAAACGAATGTTTGATTCGTTTATTGCGAATTTTGGATAATGTTTGGGTTTTTTCAGGTTTTGATAGGATTTTGGATTAGGAATGGGAGAAAAAGATGGTAGGGCTTTTTGGAGCACTACAAGTAGATGAAGAAAATTTATGAATAATTGAGTGATTGATTGAGAGTATAAATACCCCAACAATTTCAATAATAAATCAATCAATTACCTAAAACGTTTTTGATTCAACCACTGCCGCGCTCTACGCCATAAACTACAAGCGGGCTGCGCTACATACAGCGACAATAGCGAAGTAGGTTTTTGATAGATCTTTCCAACAATCAAATCATTACATGGCAACTCAGACATAATATTACATGGCGATCCTGTCATATCCTGCTTCATTACAAGTCTCTGCCTTGCGATTGAGTTGTAGGCTTTTTTGAAGTCAACGAACAGTTGGTGAACCGTCTCTCCATATTCCCACTTCTTTTCCAGCAGTTGCCTTATGGTGAACATTTGGTCGCTTGTTGACCGGTTCCTACGGAATCCGCATTGGTAGTCTCTTAGTATATCTTCTGCGTATGGTGTGATTCTCGCCAGTATTACATTTGTTAATATTTTGTATGTGGTTGGGAGCAATGATATTCCTGTGTAGTTTTCGCAGTCAGATCTTCCGCCTTTCTTGAAAATGGGGACGACTATTGAGATTTTCCATTCTTCCGGAGTGACTTCCTTATCTCATATTGTTTTGATGAGTTGGTGGGTCTTTCGAGCGTTTGCCTCTCCTCCATGCTTCACACGCTCTGGCGGTATGCAGTCGACTCTTGCAGCTTTGTCGTTTTCCAATCGATTTATTGCGTCTACAACTTCGTTGAAATATGACTCTGGGATCTAAGGCTCGGCTGTATGTACGTCTGGTGCGTTTATTTGTGGTTGATGGGTGCTTATATTAAGCAAGTTTTCAAAGTACTGCCTCCATCTTGTCACGATATTGTTTGTTTCTGTGACCAGACAGCCGTTTGCGTCTCGAATTATTTTGGCTCTCGTGGAAGTTACTACGAAACCTTCAGTGATAAGAAAAATTTTAATCTGGACGGCCCCGATAGAATCAAGTTCTATTGGCATGATCTCAGGAAAGAAAGGAAAATCATGTCACACATGGTGTGGGCAATTTTAATTGGAAATCTGAGAACAGAAATTGTTTTTATTTCTAGAAGAATAGACGCCAAAAAGTACCAAGAAGTATTGGAAGAGCATCTTCTTCCTTTACTTACCCTAACAGAGGACGAATATGGCATATTGTAACAGGACAACGCTTCTATACATACAACACGAACAACAACGATGTGGTTTCGAGAGCATGGAATCAAACTTTTGCGGTTGCCAGCTTTAAGTCCAGACATCAACCCTATTAAGAAATAGTGGAGGACCCTGGCAAGGGCAGTTTACGATCAGAAAATCCAGAACTTCAAAACGTAGAACAAATCATAGAAAGAGTAGTTGAAGGATGGAATAATATACTGGACAATACTTTAAACAAATTATTTCCAGCATATCACGAAGATTATTAACTATTATAAGAAATAATGAAAGCATCTCATATTAAATAAATTATTATATAAAAAATTAAAATATAAATGTATTGAGTTTATACTTTTTCACTGGCGAAATTTGGGGTTTTCAGAAAATTAATTCTCATTCCTGGTAAAAGTGCAATTAAGCCATTAAAGAGTTTTCCCTCAGCTGGTGTCGGTTGACAATATTTTGTCTCAAAACGAGCCATAAAAGTTTATAACTCACTACAAGAAAACTGAAAATTTACATTTGAGTCTATAATTTTTCAGAGTACTGTACATGTTTTTTTCCTTAAAATGTTTCTGAAGCATTTTAAGGAAAAAAGCATATACAGTATACAGCATATAATAAAATTAAATTCGGTCTACCTTGCTTTAAATTTGCATTTCAGGAATTTATTAATCTCATGCCAATCCCTTACTATTATATTTTCTACACACTCCTTTCTTATTATCTAATGTTGTTAAACCCATCATCTCTCCCTCTCTCTCTCTCTCTCTCTCTCTCCCTCTCTCTCTCTCTCTCTCTTTTCCCTTATAATCTCTTTCCGATTCGTAATCCCCTTCATTCCCACGTAATCTCTCTCCTTCCTTCTCGGACCGCCAATCTACACTCTCTCGTCTTATATTTTTGTCAAATTTTGTTTTCTCTTAACAAGAACAAGCGTCTTGAGTATTCCTCCGGATCCATGTATTGTATACTGAAACTTTTGTATAGACTCCAGGGGATCTTTCACGGCCACATCCAAATCCGTATGATACAATTCCTGCGAACAAAAAGGTAGAAATAAATAAATAAAGTTAACAAAATAAAAACGAATGAAATATAAAAAAGTAATGACATAATTCCAAAACAGAAAGCAAGTTGTTTTGTTTTCTTCATATGATTAATTTATATAATTTTAATTCGTTTAAAATTAAAATAAAACAAATTATTGTCCGCCGAAAAGCATAAATATTTAAATAAAATGTATACCGTACAAGGTAAAAAATATTTCGTGATAATATAAATATATAAATGAAAATATAGATACGTGACCCCTATAAAAACGGCACTAAGTGTGAACACCAATTGCTTGCATACAAGAATCTCTTGGACTATTGCTCGAAAAGTATTCAAGAAGAAAGAAGGCCTGAGAAGGGGGATTTGGATGCGTACCGGGAGGGAGTACCGATACGGCGAGTATTAGTCCAGTTTTTCCTTTTTAAGTTAAGGTTAATTATATGTTTTTTAGGTTTTTTTTGTCTTGTTTCTTGGTTCTATAGGCATTACTCTCTGTTTGGCCCCACGCAATATAAAATTTAAAAAAAGCATTACAATCCCACAAACCCGTAGGCGCAAATGTAACGAGCCCACACCACCATAAGGGAAGAAATCGTCAAGGAAACACCGACTCGGCAAAAAGAAGAGGTGGGGAAAATGGGAAAAGCGGGGTATAAGCGTTGACACGTGGAATGTTCGAAGAAAAGGTGAAACAATATGTAATGGTCACCGTCGCGCTTCAGGAAGTCCGACTCCCACATCAAGTAATCGAAACCAACCGGGTTGTAGTGCTCCAAGAAGCCCTACCATTTTTCTCCCAGATTACATCTTTCTCCCACATTAAATTTTCCTCCCGCATATACACAAATCCCACCTATAACAAAATCCATTTCATATCCCCAACATAACATTGAATTCAATGTGAAACCAAATCGAACTACACGTTCAAATTCTCATTTATTGAATTCAATTCAATGCATTTGTTCGATTCAATTTCCTAAAATCAAACAGCATAATGCATTATTTTCCCATGTATGCTAAAAGCAATTAGCACCTAAAAAACCTACAAGATCCAAAACCTAAAAGTGCACAAAGGCATATCTATTCGATACGCCGTCACACAATTCTTGCAATCATAAACATCATATTTTCACATACCAGATGTTTTATGACTTACTAATAGACACGGATTCCCAGATCCTAATCTAACAACCAATTTCAACGGATCTTGTGGCCAGATGGCTAACACAAACAAAACCCCCAAGAAAGGATCAAACGATAAGTGGCGATGGGTCTTGACCTTAGAAAGAAGATAAAGATATTTGAGAATTAGAATTTTGAAGTGAGAAGGTGAACACCTTGAAGAGTGACTTGACTGGAGTCGCTTAGAAGAGTTAGTCAGTAGCGCGCATAAGGAGAAGAACTCCCAAAAAAATGAGAAATAAATCGGAAGTGTTGTTGTAGTGACTGCTCATCAGCCAATTCTTTGGTGACATTTCTTCTAGTGAATCAATATAATCGTGTGGTATTAAGGACAACAACGGTAGCCCACTCTTCCCGGGGAACCGGAAGCACGGTGGTGCGCCAAAAAAATATTATATAAATTTGGTGGCAGCGGTGGGATTTCCAAAATCCCCAACCACTGTAATGGTAGGTGCAGTAAGAAAGATCGCGAATGGATAATCTAAAGATCTCGTACCTAAATTGTGTGAAATTTTACGACGTGAACTTTTCCAAACTGTGCAAAATTCTATTGATTGAATTTACATGCCCAAATGAAGGTTTAATACATTAAAAAAAAAAAAAAACACACCGGAAACACATCTGAAAGTGAACTTGTGGGTGGAATTTGCTAGGCGTCAGCACGGACGCGGGTTCAGTCAAATACCCCACAACACTGGTATAACAAAACTCCGAACTTTCACCGACGAGGAAGGAAATATAATACAAAAACGCAGTCTGGTTCTATTGTTAACAATTCTTTATTGTAACCAATGGAGAGGACAACAATTTGGTCCCAGATCGTATTTTTAATGTTAATAAACTTCGCGACATAAATTCACTCTTTATTTAATTAATTGTTCTAATGGGATGATAATTTGTTTGTATTTTATTGAATTTAATCTAAACGGGCACGAACTCCACCTCAATGCTCGAATGTACAATAATTTTTGTGTTTTATTTAATTTAATCTAAACTGACATGAACTCCACTTCGATGCTCGAACGTACAATATATTTTTGACCTGATCGCGACGACCTTTAAACGTCTGCCCCGTTGGACGGTGAAAGTCTGACTCAACTTAGTAATTCACCTCCACCAGTTCGATGGCCGCGAATTTCATCGATAATGGAGGATTGTATATGTGTCCGCGTAGGACAAGTACGTTGCTCTTCAGCCTGCATATCGACAACGACCAAATTGCACCTAAATAAACATGGGCTGGTGTAATCAATAGGTATTATAGAGATATGCCATAGCGAGGTCGCCGAAGGGAAAAATAGGTTTCTGTGTCTTAAATAAACAGAAACGCTATTTAGAGGGCCCTAAATCTTTAATGACCTGCGCCTGAGAACGAAATAGGTTTTGCTTCAAGATACACAAAAACGCTATTTCAAGGTTCAAGGTGTTTGTTTATTTAACAGGCCGGAGTATCGTTGGGCATGATCTGGGGTATGATTGTCTAACGTCAATCATATTAGTGCCCAAATCCCATGATCGGTAGATAACCGATAAGGGAAATTGGTCGCAAGTGTTGCGAACCTTGGGATTGAGGCAATATTCACTCATGAACCGTAGCAAGAATACCGGCTACAGCTATGTCAACAATTACGCTGGCCAGCGAATGTTTATCTTTTATAATTGCTGACAAGCTGAGCCGATTGTCTGGCACGGTCCATGTATGAATGAATGAAATAATTTGTTTGATGTGCATGCTTGATAAGGTTTAACTTTCAGGTGTGATGCTCCAGGGGAGCTTACGCTGCCCCTAATTGCAGGTAAGCACTATGGGTTTGGAAGGTGGTTAATTTAAGAGGATAGGCTCAAAAAAATATATATATAAAACGGAAAGAAAGATTCCGGAAATGTGCGATGACGTCCTAATCGAGTCAAGGCGCTTAACATCGAGGGAAAAGCGAGCAGGTAATGAAGATATCAGCGACGTCCACAGCAGCAGCAATAAACAAAAAAGGAGATTAAGGTATTCAAAATTGTATGTTATTATTTTAATTAAAAGGGGACAAAGGAAAATCCTCAACATAAATGAAAATTAAAATTAAAATTTGATACAAGTGGACAACAGCAAACCCAAAATAGAATAAAATTATGTGTTTAAAGAAAAAAAAAAGAAAACCCAAACATTAGTGAATTTTTTATAATACAACATAGAAAATATACCTAAAACCCGTAGAATTATTTAAATTACTTTTATTGTAATAACATCAAACCAAAGGGAGATGCAAAAACCGAAAATTGTGAATATTAATTGCAAAATGATAATAATAAAACCCTAAATCGAAATATATATATATGTATTTACACGTATTAAATTATTGAAAATTAACGGGAAACAACGAATTCAAAATCCTTCACAACTTTTGAATATAAAGTGTACATTTAAAAAGACATTTTGACTGTGATAATTTAAATCACTTGGGAAGATTTTTGTTATATACTGTCGACTTAATAACTTTCTCTTGGGTTTGAATTTCTTCGATCTGCTTTTGTTCTGTAGATTTTGAGTCTTTTCCTTTTCCCTTCAAGTGTGTTAAACCTTGGATAAATCAAAATCTCGTGGCCGACAGGGACAGGAAGGAAAATTCGTTTAGTTTTGTTGGGAGTTTCCTTTGTTTTTCATTTCTACTCTTTTCAAAGATCCACCGAAATTTACTTTTTCGTTTGGCCAGTATAGTTCTATTTTACTTCAGGAAAAATGAAGATCTCATCTATTTGCACTCTCCCCTTTTTCACTATCATTTGGGAAGGTCTGTTTTTCAAATATGTCGCAAGTGGAAGCACAAAACCGGTACTCGTTCACAGGCAACTGCGGCTGAGCTCTCGGAGAGCCTGCCCACTGAGACGTGCGAACAAACCGCGGGAATAAATACTAACCTCGGACTGAATGACGTATTAGGATTCGTGCCGACGTTCAACGGAAACGTTCAACATCTAGTATTCGTCTCCCGTGGAGATATTCTTTTTTCGCAGTCACGAGACGAAAACCAGAAGTCATTCTTTCTGAGAGCAATCAAAACTAAATTACGGGGAGCAGCACGCGAATGTATTCAATACAAGGTCATTCCAACCTGGGAGGATCTGGTGTCTGAATTAGAAGGAGAATTCAAACTCTAACTTCTAGGTCAGCGGCACAAAATAGCCTAGTAGCGGCAAAACAAGAATGTAGTGAAAATGTATACGAGTTTGGGGACAGACTCAAATTCCTCCTGCATCAATTAGACGGACGTATCTTTTGGCAGAAAACCAAAGACTCGCATTGAACACATTCGAAGATCGGTTGAGGAGTCCTAACCTCAGGATTTTAGTCATATCGCATAACGCCCCAAATCTTAAGACAGACATCAATTTTGCTATTGAACAATCTCGAAGATTGGGCAGCGAAAATACAATGCTAACTTCCACTAACTTCTCTAGGAATAGCCAACAAATTGTTTGCCAGACATGTAACAAACGGTGACACACTTCTGAACCCGAAATTTCAGGCAAAACCAAAATCAAAACATTAATAGGGTATCTAACATACCTCAACAGGGAAACGAACTGACTCGAGCAGTGAGAAACGGCACTTCTTCTCGAGTACAGACAATTGGCGACGTACACCCCACTCTACTCACAGCATCAGCGGGGCTTTCACAGTTGTGCAAGGGAAGGGTTTTGCAGGATTTATGGCGGCAACAAGCAGTGGACATATGGAGACGAACGTGGGTCAGAACCGTGATGGAGATGATGATGGTTCTTTGGTGTTCGGTCAGCTCCGAGAGCGTATCGCGGAATTACGGAATTAACGAGAACGACTAAAGTTAAAAAGCAAAGGCATATTACTAATGCCGTGCGAGAGCTGATTGGGGCCATTGGCTGCCCTTACGATAAGGAAGTGAAAAATCGCTTAGAGAAGCCTGAAGCAAGCGGTGGAAACTTGCAAATCCAGCCAAGGCAAAATTCGCACACAGACGTAAGCAGGTTCTCGGGGCAGATCAATGTTGAGTCACCCAATTATAATTGGTTAACTCGTACAATTGACCAGAGGGGAAGGAAGGGGGGTGCGAGATTAGAGGGTGAAGAGGCTCTAAAAGGCGATACTGAGAACATTATGAAAAGAAGGAGACCACGCCCGGACGCCATAATAATATCCAAAACCAGGGAAAAACATACGCGGATATACTGAATTTTATAAAGACCAAGCCCGAGCTAAGTGAACTCGGAAATAGCGTAAATAAAGTTCGAAAGACAGCAAAAGGGGAATTACTGCTAGAACTGAAACGCCGACCAGAGGCCACTGCCGAGACACTGAAGGCAAAGGTACAACAAGTACTAAAGGAAGATGCTAATGTCAAAATCACGGTTGAGTGACGTAATTTTGATGAGGTGACCACTGTGGAGGAAATCCTGACAGCGATCGCTAGAGAGTTCCCTGCGCTGAACGCGATGCCGAAGGAAGCGGTAAAGAGCTTAAGAAGGAAACCAGATGGCACGCAGGCTGCCATGATCCGCTTACCAAGAGAAAAAGCTAGCATGTTGCTGGCTACAGGTTTCCTACGGGTTGGATGGGTGAGATGCAGACTTCGAGAATACATCGCACCCACACGATGTTTCAGATGTTGGCAATACGGTTATGTGGCGAAATCCTGCAAATCCGAAGAAAATCGTTCGGAAAACTGTTTGAAATGCGGAGAAAAAGGCCACAAAGCAATGGGTTGTAAAGCACAACTCAAATGCATGTCCGGCGAATCAGGATGTGAAGGCGGTAACCACCACTCAACAGGGAGTTACAAATACCGAGCATTTAAAAACGCGATGTCCAATCTTCTAAAAAAAAATGGACAGGTTTAAGTGCATTCAAATCAACTTAAACCACAGTGGAGCCGCACAAGATCTCCTTTCTCAAACGGTTAAGGAATATGGTGCCGACGTGGTACTCATCAATGAACAGTACAGGATGCCTGGCAATAGTACTATTACATGTGAGGAAGACAGCAGCGGAACAGCGGCCATCTGGACAACCGGAAATTCACCCATGTAATGTAGAAGTGTCCAGCGGGTGGAAGGAATTGCCTATGCGAAGATCAGAGGAATTCATTTCTACTGTTGTTACACTCCGCCAAGGTGGGAAATAGAATATTTCAAATGCTTTTTAGATAGAATAACACAAGAAGCTAGAGATAAGAGCCCACTTATAGTTGCTGGAGATTTCAACGCTTGGGTAGTAGAATGGGGAAACACAAGGACCAACAGTAGAGGACAGGCACTACTTGAAGCCTTCGCAGTCCTAGATGTGGTGTTGCTTAATGATGGCATCGATGCCACCTTCATAAACGAGAGAGGCCGGTCCAAAATCGACATCATATTTGCCAGCTCCATGTTGGCAAGAAGTATGGAGTGGCGAGTTTTGGACACCTACACTCACAGTAACCACCAAGCCGTGATGTACGAAATATTACCGCAGAGGGGATTCATCACTGGCAAATTGGCGAAGAGAGCCCAGAAAAATGGATGGAAAGACAAGGACCTCGATGCGGAACTGCTCGATTATATACTGGAAGACCAAATCGCACGGTTTGACGCAGAGGCCGATGCGAACAGGCAGTCTGGAAAAGTCATGAAGTGGCTGGCTACCGCATGTGATGCTTCTATGCCACGACAAAGACAACCAGCAGGGGCTATGAAACCAGTCTATTGGTGGAACTCATAAATCGCGCATGTGCGATCGGAGTGCAACAGGTTAAGACGCTTGCAACAAAGAGCAAGAAACCATAACACCTACCCACAGTTGCATGCGGAATTCCTCAACAAACGGAAAGAGTTGAGGAATGTGATCCGCAAAAGTAAATATGACACGTTCTGCTCCTTAAGGGATGAATTAAATAACAACCCATGGGGCAGCGCTTACAAGATTGTCATGAAAAGAGTACAGAACAACAGTAGTCAAATGCAAAAAATCAAAACTGACATGGCAAGAACCGTTGGTGTTCTCTTCCCACAGTGTGATCAGGTGTTGACGGTGCAAGAGGAGTGGAGTATCACTGAAGGAGAGATACCTCCCGTGACTGCCGAAGAGGTGCTCTTGGTTGCAAGGGTTGTCAAAAAAAAAAACAAGACCCTGGGACTGGGTGGTATCCCTAACGCTGTAGTGAAGAGTGCTTTAACAAAAAACCCGGAAGTCTTCAGCAGTCTCTTCACAACCTGCTTTCAAACAGGACAATTTCCCAAACGATGGAAAAACCAGCGGCTTGTGCTTATTCCAAAAGGAGTGAAGAATGCAGAGGCGCCGTCATCTTATTGTCCGTTGTGCATGTTGGACACGACAGGAAAACTGCTTGAGCGAGTAATTGCCAAAACAATTCACTGAGGGGACATCGGGGCTCTCTGAATCGCAGTACGGATTCCGGAGAGGAAGATCAACCGGTAAGGCACTACCTGTGGTGTGCGACATCGTTCAAAATGCGATAACTGGAGCACGGTGGCTAGGGGGTACAAAGAAATTTGCGCGGTGGTGACGCTAGATGTAAAAAATGCGTTTAACTCGGTGAATTGGAATCGGATTCTAGAAGTGTTGCGCGATCTACAAGTCTCACCCTACTTGGTGCGTATACTAGCAAACCATCTCTCGGATAGAAGACTGTGCTGTGATACAGATGCGGGACCACAGAAATATAAAATAACAACGGATGCACCTCAGGGATCTGTATTAGGTCCGCTGATAAAAATATCATGTATGATGGTGTGCTCAGGGTCAATGTACCGGAGGGGGCTAGAATCATTGGATACGCAGATGATTTGGCAATAGTGGCCGTAGCTAAACATCCAGATGACCTGGAGAATATATGCTCCCAAGCAATCCAGAGTATTAAAAGCTGGCTAGATATTCCCGGACTGAAACTAGCCGGACATAAAACGGAGGCAGTTTTAATAAGCAGCGGCCAGAAAGTTGAACACTTTGATTTGGAAATAGAAGGACAAATAATCAGATCCAATCCTTATATTAAATATCTTGGTGTGATACTCGACAACAGGTTGAACTTTAAGGAACACCTGAGGAAACGAGTGAAAAAACGGCAAGAATATGCAAAGTTTTAGCGAGACTGCTACCCAATGTTGGAGGACACCGGCCTCACATAAGGAAACTCATAACCAGTGTCAACACCTCCATTATAATGTATGCAGCTCACATATGGGCAGGAGCCGCACAGTATAAGTCGTACATGAGGGGAGTGAACTCTTAAAGAAAACGTTGCATTGCATAAGGTCTCTCAAGAGAATCGTCGGAGAATGCGGTCACAATTAGAGCTCTCAAGCCTAAGAGAATGGCAACGAAGGTGGGCGTCTTCCACCAAAGGAAGATGGACCCACACCATGATACCTGATATAGAAACATGGGTGAAAAGAAAACATGGCGAGCTGAATTACCACCTGACTCAGCTAATATCAGGACATGGATGCTTTCAGCAGTACTTGCACAAGTATAAGCATGTGAATCACCCATACTGCTTGTATTGCGAAGGCAAAATAGAAAATGCGGAACACGTACTCACAGAGTGCGTGAGATTCGAGACCGCACGAACGATTTTGGAGAGACATATGAGACGGACAGTTACTCCGGGAGGAGTAATAGAATACATGTTGAGTTCAAAACAGGCATGGTCCGTAACAAATGGTATTCTCTGTGAAATGATACAGCAGTTGCGACGCGACGAGCGGAGTAACAGGTAAACGCCGTCCCGCCCCGCGATGGAATATCTAAAAGAAAGTTCCGCGGGGACCAACAGGAATATGAGCCTGGTGGGAGGTGGTTTTAGTCGGTAAAAACCCGACATGCCTCTGGATCGGTCAAGGGGTATCTTTTGAAGATTTCCACCTTCCTACCGAAACCAAAAAAAAAAAAAAAAAAAAAAAACCACACCCCGATGTAGATTTTAAAATGATCGTATTGTTCTGTCCCGAATTCAGGGAACACATATACACGTCAGAGGCAAGATATTTGAAAAAGTTAAAGAATTTAAATATCTGGGAATGATACTGACGGCCAGTAACGAAACGTCGAAGGAAATTAACAAAAGACTACATTCCGGCAACGCTAGTTGGCACACAGTCGGTAAACTGCTGAAATCCAAACTGCTATCACGTAACATAAAGCTCCGTGTCTATAGAACCATAATCATGCCGATTGTTCTATACGGATGCGAAATATAGGCTCTCACAAAACGGGAAAAAAAGAAATTCCGCATATTCGTGAATAAAGTTTTAAGGGTTATCTTTGGCGGTTAATACAAGGAGGAGGCACTTCAATGGAGGAAACCCCACAACCACGAATTGGAAGAGCTATACCACAAACATACGATAGTGAGAGTAATCAGGTCGCGAAGGTTAAGATGGGCCGGACACGAATGGCGCGAATGGGCAACGATAGGACCGAGCGTAGAATTCTTGACGGTAGACCAACGGGAAAGAGACCTGCAGGACGGCCGCGACGGAGAATAGTGGGCACAATATAAGGTTTGACCTTTAGGAGATCGGATCAGATGGTCAAGCGTGGAAGAAGAGTGCACATGACAGGGAACAATGGCGGAGTCGAGTCGGCGAGGTCATGAACTTCCGGGTGTCTATAAGCCAATAAATAGAATAAATAGAACACCAATAGTTATTTATTAGGATCTTAATACTCAGCGTTAAAATTTTGACTTTCCGGGGAGAAATTTTTTTTAACTATTCTGTAAAACTATTTTCCCTGGTCAACAAAAGGTAATGTTTGCATTCCGCCCAGAGGTTACAAATAATTTTCCGAGCGACAAAGTGTCTTTTATATTCCCGGGGATCTTTTTTACATTTGTGCACCCGTCACAAAGTTCATGAAATACAAAGGTAATCAAGAATTCGTACCAGTACATAATAGCATATTGTTTTACAATGACTTGTTAACCACGAATAAAAGTAACAGTTTGCTATCGAGCTTACCAAAAGCTTTCTATCGACTATTGCTGAATGTTCTTAATCGAATTTTCACAGACTAGTGTTTATCTTCGATGTCATTATTTATTAAATAGTATTTTTATACTCGGGTTATCTTGGATGCAATTACTTATCGTTACCATTTAAATTTGGCTATAATAGGTGTTCACTGTGATCTGATGTTGGTGAAGAGAATATAGGAGGGGTGGTTAAGTCTTACGGTTATTGAAATTCGTTTATGTTTCTGCAGTTGGTGCAGAACTTGGAATTTTTAAAGTAACTGTGGAATAAATCGGTATTAATAGTATGAAGGAACAAAATAAAGGAGAAGTGTATTCCCATTGTAGTCTCTATCAATTACTTATAATCAAGAACTTAATTAAAAATTCTTTTAATTTGGGATATGATTGTAAACAATAAAATAACAAACAGACTTTTTAAAAAAAGCGCTATATCAAGATATGTAAGTGACTTATAAGTGGAGAAATACATTAAATGATACTATAACGCTAAGGAATCTAAATTAACACTCGGAATCGAAAAATAAATTACATATAACATTTTATTGATTTTTTTTACGCTACACATGAGAAAAGAGCAATTGACAAGGGAACAAAATGTGTAAAGTGCACTTTAGTCCATTGAATCGGTTATTGTTGACATATTAAACCAACGCAACGGACGCCACGGACGGCATCAGTAGAACTTTTAGGACTATACATATTCTAAAATGAAACTATATTCTCTTTCTCTACAAACTGAAACAGGATTTGTTGAGTATTGAAATTGAAATCCAGTACTTACCCACAATAATGTATTTTGAATGGTCGAGTACGTGTAACGGCCCACCGCTATCTCCCTTTTATTGGAAAAATTAAATACCACTCATTTAAAAAAGATAATGTTATACTCACTTGACACGAATCCTTGCCACCCTTCTCTTCACCTGCACATACCTTAGTCCTTGTAATGTGCAAACCATACTCTTGACATTTTTTTGTAGTAAGTATCGGAACAGTAACCTCCTGCAACTGAGAACTGCCTTCACCACCCTCTTGGGTTGCCCCCCAGCCGATAATAACACCCTGAAAACAGTTCAAATGGTATGATACAAAAAACACAGCAACTCCTTTAACATTCTTTACAATGCGGTCTGAAGTACCCAGGGAATTTTCTGTGGGCAAACACACAGGATGAATAGCATCGTTAAATTTAACAGATACACTTAATTTAATCAGGGCAATGTCGTTTTCTAAAGTTTTCGCATTATACGATGGATGTGCAGTTATTTGCGATGGCTGTAATTATAAATTTTCTTAATGAAAAATTTGATTAAAAAACACAAGTTAGTTACTTTCCGGACAAGAGACTGGAACTGAGGACTATTAAGTCGTTCCTGCAGAAGTCGTATCTCGTAATCATCAGGAACGAAGGAATTAGCGACACAATGGGCGGCAGTTAACATGTATTTGTTGTTGATTAGCGAGGCGCCACAGATGAAGAACTGCCGCAATAGCAGCATCCCCATCCATGGATAATTGTTCACTGAAGTGTTTTGACCTCCGATTATTCGATTTTTATTTGACACTCCACAGGAAGCTAACAATGTAAGTAATTATGGAATGAAAAGTCCTATGTCAGCTGTTATATGTGTACATACTGCAGTTTCGACAATCGCCGGCTAGTTTCCCATGGCGTAATCTATGTAGTGCCTGTCCAAAATGTTTATTAAATATTCAGTTGAATATATTAGATGCAATTGGCAACGGAGTTACCTGTAATTCGGTTCCACTTGAAAACAGAAGGAGCAGCGTTACAACCAACCATCTTGTTGCATTCATATTGTTTAGAGGTACTGATGTCTATATTCTGAAGGGATTGTTCAATAATTGTCGGAAACAATGTTTGAAATAGGTTTTAGTGCAATTTGATTTACATTTACTCAGTCAATGGAAATTGTTTTGTCAGCCCATTCAATTGGAGGGATATCATCAGTTCAGGTTCAGATGTATTAAATAATTGGCACACGCAAGCTAAACAAACGATTATTATATGACCGTGAGAAAAGTGGAATTGGCTATGAAATGTTATGGATCGGCAATAAGATACGAAATGGTTTGACTCTAATCTATAGAGCAGACATCGACATCAATTTTGCAATCTTATTTGATAGTACAGCGCAACTTAAAGCTCATTTAGTGCAATACACAAAAAGGTTATATGTTGATACTACTGTGGATAAAAAGTAATGAGACTGTACTTTTAAGAAATGCGCGTGCTACGAATATCGATGATTATATTTATTATACTGTAGCTTGGTATGAGTGGTGCAAGGATATTTAAGACATTGGGAAATCCTACCAATGGTACGAACGTTTCAGAAGTGGTCGTGAGCCTCTCTACCCGGCAAGCCTTCAACATCGAAAACCAACGAAAACATCGACAAACAGAGAGAAACGTCAGTCAGTGACCGTAAACTAATCACCAGAGAACTGCCAGAGAAATAAAACATTGCTTATGGATCCGTTCAAGACATTTTAGTTAATGGTTTTGGTTCCCATCATACCGCAACAATAGTTTGCAAAAAAAAGGTTAGCGTCGACGACCTAAGAGACATGATTTCCAAGACTGTAGCTGACTCAATTCATTCATCAAATGCATCATTACTAAAAATGAGACGTGAGTTTATGAGTAGGATACGTTGATCATAAACCTGAGAAATCATGCCGCTTTCAAAAAACAAAGAAGAAAACGCTCATGGTGTTCATGGATTACGATGGCATTGTGCGTCGTAAATTCTTTCCACAAGGTCAAACGGTCAAGAAGGTGTATCATGTTGGTCTTATGAGACATTTGTGCTGTAACAATTATTCTTTGCATAATAATTTATCTATATGTATAAATTAGTTGAGGGTGTGTGGGGGTTCTTTAACCCACTTCCAAAGAACCACCCATTCCCTTTAACCTGTCTTCCACTTACCAGGCAAGTCTTTCTACTTAATTTCCAATGGGCAGCGTAAGCTACCTTGCAGCATTTTCCACCTGAAAGCAAACCTGGCATTAATATCATCGAATTTTTCTGGTTCATAATACATGAAGCATTTCATATGCCCTATCGGCTCAGCTCGTCACCAATAAACGATAAACACACGCTAGCCAGCGTATTGTGGACACAGCTGCAGCCGATATGCTACCTACGGTCCATAATTGAACCATTGCTCCGATACACTTGGGTTCCCAACAGTTGCGACCAATTCCCTATTATCGGCTATCTACCGATCATGGGATTTGGGCATGGATATGATTGACGTTAGACAATCATATTCATGATTATGCCTTAAGATGCTCCGGCCTGTAAGCCAAACAAACACACAGTAGCATCACTGTGTTTATGCTATTTACCAACAGCTGGTCCATGGCCACCCTGGGCGAGACGTACGCTTGCATATCTGCAAGGCTAATTCCTCGCCATTGTACTCATGTACCAGCACTGTCATGTAAACAAAACCCAAATCTTCGGTTGACCTATCGTCACCGAAGAATGTATAGCCTACAATGGCATTACCATGAACACCTGAGTAAACACGATGACGACCCAATGTAACATCGGCAAAACCACGAACGATGTGCATCTCATCGTGACCCTTGAAATAGCGTTTCTGTTTACTTAGGATACAGAAACCTATTTCGTTCTCAGGCGTGCATCATCGACGATTCATCACCACAATGCCTGCAGCCCATTTGTTTGAACAGGTGCAAGAACGATCGTTGTCGGTATTGCAGGCGAAGGGGCATCGTACTTGTCCTATACGGGCATATGTGAAATCCTCCCATTTAACTCCTTTTCGATCGCCCATTGATTTGAGCCGGTTCGCTCCTCCCACATCGATGTGATCCACCACCATTGAATCTGACGGATGTGTATTGCATCGAGGAGTCAAATTTCAACCCTGAAACGGTACATACGGAGTCGAGTGTTTAGCGAAACAACTGTCGCTCGCGAGTCTAGTAAAAGTTAAATAGATGTTGTAAAGAAGAAGTTAAAATCTATGTTGAACAATTGTCGCTCGAGAGACTAGTTAAACATAAATCGGTTTTGCAAACCAGAAGTTAAAATCTATGTTAAACAATTCCAATGTTTCGTGGACGTTAAGCAGTGATCTATTAATGCGGAAAGACGGAAGCGTACGCCAAGACAATTCGTATTTACCCCAGTACAAGTTGGATTATTAATTAATATAGAAGAACATCGATGTGTGCTGCAATCAATCCATGTAATTAGACCCTAGTGAATTTTAAATGGCTGATGTGTAAGGTAAAACACAAAAGGTTCAATAAAAGTGAGAAATAAACATTAAACAGAATAACAACTAACTGCGTTTGATTGCTTTTGGAAACATCTGCGTTTTTGTTATTTGACATTCTTCTCAAGTGCACAGTATCCAAGAACTTGAGAGTGGAGATCAGTGTTCGTCAGATCAATTTTCGTTGGTATCCTGTGTGTCCTTTATCCACTCATTTCTGCAGGTGATAATTCTCCGTGAACTATTTGTAGGGTATTTTACTGAATCCGCGCCCATGCTTGGTGCCTAGCAAAACGAACCCACAGGTGTACTCACATGCCTGCTGTTGGAAACTCCGCTGCTAGTTGTATTCACTCCATAGGTGATTTGAACCTTTGTTTTCTCCTGCCGCAAAGCCCGGAATTTCCAATGTTCTTTTGACTGGTTTGAGTTCTTATACATACACCACTTTGTTTTACTTTTTATTTATTTTACTTTGTTCTATATTTTATTTTCATTTACATTAGATTTTTTTATTATTTGGCTTCAATTTCTTTTACTTTGTTCTATTTTTAATTACATAAGATTGTTTATTATTTTGTTTTAGTTTCGTTTACTTTGTTTTTTGTTTATCCATTCAGGATCACATGAATTTTTCTTTTTTTTTTCTTCTTCATTCTTTTAATATTTCACATTCAAATTAAAATATGTATTTAGATATAAAGACATGATGATGTTATAAACTTAATCTGCAAGGATAATATATGTGTCTCACAGAGTTACCACTACATGCACTGCTTGCAAACATGCTAGACCAAAAGTATTTCATTATGTTTTTATTTTTCGTTAATTTGTCACATGTTAGTAGGAAAGAGTGTTTAAAATTAAAACTTTTCAAATGTAATCTTAACCATCAATACACTTCTCCTGCATCTCCTCACTTTATAGATAATGTATGTATTTTTAATTATTCTCAGTGAGAGATTGTATACCTGGGCAATGAGTACGACGAACAACCAACCACGGCAAAAACTTTGTTCGACTGACTCCTGACCCAGTCCTACCCCACAACAGGTAATCTCTTCATGATCGCCCCTTCCCGATGGCACACCTACTAAAGGTGAATAAACTCTTGGGAATTAACTCAACAATCAATGAACCCAGGGAGAATAGGAAAATTGCAAACGAGAGCGTGGCGATTTGGGGGTTGATTTGGTTTCGCTTGCAACGAGGCTGGCCGCATGGCCTTCTTGCATGCTTGGATTGTTCTCAGAAGGCAAAACCACAAGTGCACTCTGAGAAGAGGAAATTGAAAGGGTTGAAATGTATACTCATGCATACTTTTCACCTGACATTGATTTTGTTCCCAAGCGAATGCTTGTAGTCTTTGATACAGAAAAGAGGAAGTTCCGTTTGGGATCTTCTTTTGCATGGCAATGTGCAAAAGGAATTGGTGATAGACGAAACTGTTTCGCTATGTAGAAACAGCGTCGTCCACCCATGGATGGCTGTTGCTAACCAGCATGGACACCGGATACCGACTAGGTTTCAAAGACTGGATCGTATTTGCAGAAATGTATTTCAGTACAGTTTGGCACTCCCAGGCTCTGGCCGTCCTGGTCTACATCATCCCTCCATCGCAGACAAGTTCTCCAGCGCTGTCTCCTTCTATACATCCTGCCACAAAGATCTGACGAGAATTTGCCCCAAATGACAATAGATGTATATAGTTGAATAGTGCATACTTTCCCGCGCGTCGGAAAACGGCAATCATACAGGCCATCTCAAATGAGGCAAAGACAGTACAAACCCAATGAACATGCGTTCGATAGGTTTGCTTCCAAGCATCAGTGTTGCAACAATTTCATTGCAAACACAATATGCAATAAATATAAAAGGCAAATGTGCGTACTTACCGTTTCCTGTAGTGGTTGTGATTTGACGGCGTAATCCTATGCGTTCACGGATGACTAAATCGTATGTGACTTGAGCGACTATTTGGAAAATGATGTTTTTCTTTTTACAGCTATTGTTTTGATCTTGATATCTGCTTCAATTTCTCCACTGCCTGGACTTATTTTAAGAGGTTATATCACAAATTCATCAGCAAGCAAATATCCTTTTAAATTTTAAGTCGCAAATGTCAACCCCTTTCACGAATGCTGCGACGGGCAAGTTCGCACCCTTCCTCCTCCGATTTCAATCTCAACTTTCCTGCTCCCAGACTTCGCCCCCCCCCCCGCCCCTGATCCCACCCCACCCACCGCCTACACTTCTACAACCCGCCCACATTCCAACTCCCGACCCCCCTATCCTACCACCCTATACTTCCCCACTCTATCCTTCCCCACCCCATCCTTCCCCGCCCTACCTCTTACCCTTGGCTATAAATGGAGTGGAGCAGCACTAACCTAAACTACATATACCTCTGTCCTCCCCCTTATGCCCCCTATCGAATACTTAATTAAATTTGTTATACCTTAGCTTTTATATTAGTTGTTAAGTTTATATCTTTTTCATATATCGCTTGTAGTAAGCTCAATAAACGGGGATTCTGACTTCACCAAACGCCGCAACAAAAGTTTATTCACAGCTAGTCAACTATTTAACAAATCCACCACAAGAGAATCTCCTATCAGCTGGTCTTTGTGGGTGACCTGAGCGACTATTTGCAAAATGATGTTTTTCTTTTGTTTAGTCTTTGGGTTTGTATTGTCTGTTGTATTCCCGTTGTATCGATTGTTGTTTCTATTTTTTGATTATTTACGTTCTTATCTTATAACGGATTCCTTTTGCACATATAAAAAAAAATGGAATTTCATACATTTTGCTTATATAAAATATATATATAAACACGAAAATTACCTCTAGATTAGTTCTTAACGTTTCTACACTCCGTTCTTAACTACTTGACTTTTGAACTTAAATTTTTTTCACAATACGTCACTTTGTTCATCGTACCTTTGCTAATTTGAAGAATATATGGGAAAACACAAAAATTACTGGTGATATATAATTAAGACCCCCCGAATCATTAACCTGATTCACATCGGTTTTTCTAAGAAAAGACCGATTCCCTAAAACGCCCATAGCACAATTCTACATGAATATATCAAAATCCATCATGCTGATTATCAACAGCAAAACATAAGTTGACGACGCTGTTTCTACACAGCAAAACAGTTTAGCCTATCATTAAATTCCTTTTTGCACAATCCGATGTAAAAGTAGATCGTAAGCTGACATTCCCCTTAAAAATTAAAAAGTACAGGCAATCCACTTGGGAATAGTTTCTATCCTTTGAAGAGTATACGTTAGTGTACTTTTCAAGCGTCTGCATTTCTCCTTCTCGGAATGCAATTGTAGTTGGGCAACGAACAGCTCCCGGATAGAAATAAATTATCCTTGCGAACATCGCAAGTGTTTTTAACAACTCAGGTCATCCTGCTAACTTTGAAGGTTGCCCTAAGTACCAATAAGTAAAATAAAAGTTGGAATCCAGAAAGAAGCAAGTTGAAGAAGAGAAGCGGATGAAAACTCGCTCTTACAACAACTTCATGGCACTAAGTGTGTCATACGCCCAAATGGCAGGTGGAGTAAAAAATGCACCAATCTTAGAACAATCACGCAATATCATTAAAACGCCTGCTCCAGAGGCACAAACTGATATAACAGCAATATTACTGTCTACACAAGGACAAGGATTTACTGTTGCTGGACGAGCGAATACCATTATTTGATACGGATCTAACTACTCAAAATTGTCTTCGTACAATCGAGTACGATAGCGATCATTATGGACTTGATGCCGTTATACATGTCCCAAACGCTATCGAACAAATTCCGAATTCACTATAGTTGCGTGTTCGTGTGGTGTGTCGAGTCGATTGGAATCGCTACAGATCTTTCGGCTATGAGAGGCATTTGCACCATTGCCGCCGAAGGATTCTACATTTACTATTTTGTCTTAATCAAATCTTAACCGGTACAAATGCAGCAATGTGCTTAGGATTTCTTCAGAGAAGCTATAAATACGTTATCTAATTTCATTTAGTTAACATATGCAAGGTAATTCATCCAACCTAAATTAAATTTCGATATTTAGCTGGGGGCTTCAAAATCAGCACTGCACTACCTCGAAAAGTAAATTTGAACAATGAAACTCATATAAGACACAATGGTGTCTTACCTATCCTTGTTCTAGTACATTAGTGCAGTGGGAGTTTGCGACCGCTCTACTCAAGTAAGCTGCCAATCAGACGATACACATGAATAAATAATAAATTGTGGCGTTTCTAACAGATACACACAGAATACACAAGTAAATAGTGAAGAATACCGAAAAGAAAATCAAATAAAAAAAAGAATCAACCGTATACCAAGCAATAACTTTTCAATTCCACATCACTTGAGTCTACTTGAGTTTAGAAATTGAATTCGTACACACGACAGTGGCCTGATGTGTTGAGCATTGGTTCAATTCATAGTGATTCTAACCATCATACCGTCAGTTCGAATCACACGTTCTTCACATCGGCGCAAAAGCTATAATTGGTGACCCCTACGTGATCAGTATACAAACAGCATAAAATCTCCCATAGGTAAACAGTACTTTACTACTACGATCACGACCCCCGCATAGAGCACCAACAACACTCATCTGCTCTGACGTTCTCTCGTTCGCTCAATATGCAAGCAAATAGTGAAGAACACAGAAAAGAAATTCGAATATGCAAAAAACGCATCAGAGCCGTATAGCATAGCGATAACATAACAATTCCACATCAGTTGAGTGTACTTGAGTTTAGAAATCGAATTCCTGCACACGACAGTGGCCTGATGTGTTGAGCACTGGTTCAACTTTTAGTGATTCTAACCGTCGTAGGGTCAGCTCGAATCACATGTTCTTCACATCATCGCAAACCCTATAAAATTTATTTATAAATTTTATACGAACAGGTAAACATACGGAATTATTCTTCAGTCGTACATCGCAAGCGTTTGTAACCTAACCTGTATTTAAGTCCGGTTAGAATCGACACCACAATTCACAACCCTTTCCCCCCCTTACCATTCTCATTGTGCCTTTACTGTAAAGGATAGCAAGAATCACCAGTGTACGGCTGAATTATAAAAAAAACACAGTCTTTTATGTGCCTATTAGGCTGTGGAGGGATTTAGTTCAAGAAACAATTAAATCTGTATGCCTTTTTCTACGAAATATTGCCTCAACCTCTGTGCTTCTGTCGTCCATTCTACGCGAATCAAAACGCTCAAATAAGTGATTCACGGTATTCCGAAGACAACGACAAATCCGGCCTCGGTAGGATGTAGCACACCCTACCAAAACCACAAAGTGAAATGTAGAATCATTCAAAAACGGAACAACCCATTTGATTTATGAAAATAAGAAACAGAGGTTGTGGTAAGACACCACCTTGAGGGACACTAGCAACAAATTTATTAGCTGCAAAACCTGAAGCTGCCCAAGGTAAATAATATTAAACAATGAATGCCGTTCAAGTTGCTACCAAAGGGTGTCGCTAAACATTTCAGATGCGCAATTTCAACAAGAAATCTGATTATCATACCATGCCAAGCATTTTAGAAATATCCGGCGCAAAGACCTTACTGTCAATGAAATGATGCATGGTGTGGTGTTATATGGCAAAACACTTGTATACCAACAAATCATCACCGGACCCGGAGCTTCTACTATATTACAGCATTCGACTATTTTAATTGGTAGCGAAACAGAGGAAAACAAACGGAAAACGGTAGGTGAGAAAATGGAGTAAAATGAGATGAATTGTGGGCAACTATCTAGGGTTGGTAAAAAAAAGAAAAAAAAAGAAAAGAAAACAAGGCGATTAAAAAATTCAGGGTAAAGGAAATGAATCGGAAGCAAACAAAATGGCCAGATAAAAACAAACGCGGAAATGGTAAAAAAGGCAAGTTTCCCTACCATGCCATTAGGAAAAACAATCAGTGGACCGGAATTCATAAAGCAAATAAGATAAATAAATGATACATATGATGAAAATTACCAGATGACAAATGACCAGAAGAAAGGCAAAAGAACAAATAGATCTAGAATGTGAAAGAAAACGCGATGATGTGAATACATGTCCAGTGGTCCTTTGGAGATGATACATTTTGATAAGATCTGAAAGTCAAGTACACTAGCAGACCTTTCGAAATAAAAGACAAATCCTGGAACATACTCAAAAGTCCATTGTGTATAAGTACGTATGAGCATTGAAATGCTTTTCACAACTTCCAAATAAAAATTATCAAATTCTTTTTCAGTAAATTCATCATTTTCCGACGTGGTTGCATATCGCAAATATGACTTAACTTATACAAAAAGGCGGAAGTGAAATAAAATGGTAGTGAATACACCCTCAATTTACACAGCACTAACAAACAGACAAATCATCAGAAGTTACAGAAACAGCAGCACCAGCAAAATTAACATCAATGGCAGTCACAGCAGCAGCGGTGACAAGGAAATATAAGCAATGGAAAAGTGCAACTGGAAGGTGAAAATATTATTTAATTCGACAAGCAGTTGAAAGGGAAAGATGCACCATTTTCCAGACAAGTCTAAGAGGAACTATGGATATGCGAGGAATACGTTTTGAAATTTGAAAAGTCCTTTTTCGGCTCAGTTTTCAAATTTGCCTATCACAAATTGGCATTTCAAAACACTCACACAAAAAGCATCTCAACTACCACATGAGTTACATTGCCAATGTTTCGGTTATATTGCAGCAAGTTGCAAAATACACGTCCGGGACATCCATGATTAACCACTCCTTCTTGGGGATCTTCAAGAAACACAAAATAGGCAGTTGCTCTTATGGGTTAGTCCAATCAGTTTCGTCAAAGTAAAGAACAGATTTCCATACCGGTCGGTCTTCATATATTGAAACTGCAAAAGCTCTTGCGTATTTTCGATAGGAACATGTTGTCACCCCGCAGTGCCGCACAAAACGCTATAGGAGTTACAGATAAATTCTAAAAATACCATGCGTAGGAATATCTATATAGAAGTTTCCACTGCGAACTCTTGCTCCACCACAGCATCTTTTGTCTCACCTTTTCTTCAAAAATCTGATATTAAACACTTGATTCCAATTAATTGCTCTGTGAGTAAGGCCATAGAATATACTTGTATGACCATAGAATATAGGTCGGCTTGTCATCAAAGGCAACTAAAGGCTGAGCAGTAAGTGGAGACCCAACACCTTTCCACCCAATGAAATACGAGGGTTGCCTCTTATGTTTCGGGATTTGGCAACCCTAGTGTTGCAATCCGGCAATTGACAGCTCTGTCGTAAAGTTGGACATTTTTGAGGTTATACGCACTCAGAACGTTTTGACATACGAGCGCTATTTGTGTTGTTTACAGTAACTTAAAAGATTCATCTCGGCCCAAAAATGGAATTAAGTCGTCAACATTTTCGTGCGATTATTTTTTACAACTTTCGGCGTGGATTAACTCAGCAACAGTGCATGGATGAACTTATTTCAATTTTTGGCGATGAAGCTCCATCAAGGACCAGTGTTTATCGATGGTATGGTGAATTCAATCGTGGTCGTAGTTCACTCCAAGATGAATTTCGTGAAGGTCGTCCAAAATCAGTTGTTGTTCCGAAAACCATTGATGCTGTGCGCGAACTGATATTGGAAGATCGTCATGTGACCTATCGTGAGATTGAGACAACCTTAGGCGTTAGTGGGACCAGCATACATTCAATATTCCATAAACATTTGACTGTCAAAAAAATTTGTTCGCGTTGGATCCCACACAATTTGTCAATCGCCCAAAAAAAGGCTCGTGTCAATTGGTCGAAAGAAATGCTCAAAAAATACGGTCGCGGTGCTTCGAAACACGTCTATGACATCGTGACAGGTGATGAATCGTGGATTTACGCGTATGAGCCCGAAAGTAAACAGCAGTCGACTGTCTGGGTGTTTCAAGATGAGCCAAATCCAACAAAAGTTGTTCGCGCACGGAGCACTTCCAAGCAAATGGTCGCCTGTTTTTTCGGAAAAACTGGACATGTCGCAACCGTACCACTAGAACAACGCAGAACAGTCAATTCTGAGTGGTACACAACCATTTGTTTGCCCGTTGTCTTCCAGGAAATCAGGAAAACCAACCGCCGAAGACGGATCACTCTTCACCACGACAATGCGTGCTCTCACACATCGGCTGCGACAACTGCATTTTTGAGCACCCAAAACATCGATTTGATGGGTCATCCGCCGTATAGTCCTGACTTGGCACCGAATGACTTCTTTTTATTCCCGTACGTAAAATCCAAACTGAGAGGTCAACGTTTTTCGACACCTGAAGAAGCGGTTGCTGCATTCAGAATGCATGTGTCGGAGATACCTCAATCGGAGTGGCAAAAGTGCTTCGACAATTGGTTCAAACGCATGCAAAAGTGTATAGATCTTCATGGGGAATATTTTGAAAAACAATAAAGTGATTTTCGATCATCAATATTTGTTTTTGTACTCTAATCCCGAAATATAAAAGGCAACCCTCGTATCATCCCATCAAGCTATACGGTCCGTGAAATGGTCGGAAGAAATCTTCAACTACGTTTCGCACGTTTGGCTAATGGCACGGACTGAAATTGATGTGAGACGTGAAAGTAACTCCTGTGGCAAAATATTCCAGAGGTAAACTAATTTCTCTTTCGATTCTCCGGGGAGACTATCTCACAGGGAAAGTTACTTCTTTATTTTTAATGAAAACCAAAAAATATTTTTTATGGGACAGATGTCTCTTTAATCAACTCAAACTTACCTCTGACCACAATATTTTTGATAGTTGTTGGCGATGCGATTTCCCACGGCAACCACCAGCACGCAAGCACATAGCACAAGGATCGGCTGTAAAACTCAAGAGGGTAGCCCAATAATCACCCGTAAAACCACTCAAAAGGGAAGAGCATGACAATCAGCTGTATGCGGATTGCGAAAAATCACTCAGGAGAAAACGAGTGATTGAGAAAAACAAACCGAACGAGAAGACAGCTGCTGACTATAAAAGGAGAGCGCAACGGTAGTAAATTGTTAAACCCCCACCATAGGGCATACACCCTTCATCATAGTCGGCGATTTCAACTCCAGGCATCCCCACTGGAACAACTACGTCTCTTGCGCAAACGGCACAAAGTTGTTCCAATGGTACACCGAAAACTGTCATGCCCTCAACTTCGAAATAGTCGCACCTACGGTTGGTACCCGAGGCAATTTTATCCAGGGCATCTTTATTGTGTCCAAAGACTTACTTCCCCAATTCACTCCTCCCCAAGTATCGGCGGGTGTATCTGACCACAACGCTGTGGCCATGTTCATCCGCGGCTATCGAGCATCCCGGGCTCATATCAGATACATACCCGATTATGGGCACACAAATTGGGACAATTTCAATATTACATTGAACGAAAAACTCCACCAACTCTCTCTTCCCACTGCCAGGAACCTAACGACGGTTGAGATAAATAACGCTGCAGGTCGACTTCACGAGATTCTAGTTGAAACTTCGGAGACCCATGTCCCGAAGTACAAACTTGAAAAGCCATCAGATTCTCCTTGACGACTTCACTATTCGTCTCATCCGGGAGCGTAAAAAGCTCTGCAGAATGATATATCGTCACCGCTTTACGCAAAGGGAGCCATTATTGCGAGCCCTTATTCACAATATTGACACCCTGATAAAACAAAGAATCCAAAACAATCGTACCCGGCAATTGGAAGACAAACTGAAGGGTATTCAGATGGACCAGAACATTTATAAAAATGTTAAAAAGATATGTGGCACCTCTCGTATCACTGGACCAATCATGCACAACGGTCTTGTTGTCAATAATGATGCCAATAAAGCAAATATCATCGGAGAGACCTTTAAAAATAATCACAAGCTCACTCTCGAGGATGGCGACCCGGAAACGAATGCAAGAATTAATTCAGAGGTTCACAACAAATTAGACAACTTTAACGAGCCAATAGCTGTTTTTAACTCAGCTAACAGTGCATACTTAGACGATACACGTGATAATAGTCACGGCTTAGTCACACCAAATACCCTACAGAACCTAGTTAAATCTCGAAACCCCAAGAAGTCACCCGGTAACGACAACATGTCCTGCCATTCGTTGCGAAGGCTTTTTGCTTTATTCTTTTTAAAGCCCTCCATTCTGCTCAACCATGCCTATAACATGAGGTACTTTCCCCAAGCCTGAAAGCATGCTGTTGTCTGCCCAATAGCAAAAGCTGGGAAACCAAATTATCACCCCTCAAGCTTTCGTCCTATTTCGCTCCTCACCTGCATCAGCAAAATATATGAACAGTTTATATACGAGAAGCTAAATAAATTTATGAGTGTCAGGAACCTAATACCTGACTTCCAATTTGGATTTAGAAGAGCGCACAGCACCACCATGGCTCTCACTATATTTCAAAACCACGTTTGCGTGCGCCTCTTTAATAAGGAACCCACCATTGCGGTGAGCTTGGACATTGAAAAGGCTTTTGACACAACCTGGATCGAAGGTCTCGTTTTTAAATTACTGAATACTGGCCTCAGTAAAACGCTGTGTAGTATTATCTGCCAGTTCGTTTTAAACAGAACCTTCCAAATTCGAGTGAATGGAAAGCTTTCCCGAACTTTCAACGCCGCTGCAGGCGTACCACAGGGCTCCATTCTAGGCCTCATCTTATTTAATATCTACACCTCAAATATTCCTCGCCCTGTGGATGGTAGAGTAAACCAGATTTGCTATGCGGATGACGTCCTAGTGTACATGTGGGGGTGGAGTTTGGTGCCAGTGTATGGTACGGATTCACTACACTCCCACCGAATTAATCCTTCACAAGAATTATTGTCCAGAATCCGAGCACCAAGGCAAGGGTAAATGAAAGGCACTGTGGGGAATTCTGTGGCACAATGTTTCCTTTATTTAATTGTAAAAAGTATCGCCTGTGCTCTTTTCAGTTATCTTCCGTTATGGTATTTTACACAAAGTTTTTGGCACGAAACTATTCGGCGGGAATGCATCCGCGATTCGGGTTATATTTGTTGCAACTGGGGTTGCTTACAAGGGGGCTCTAAAAATCGTGTTTACGTAATTGGTGTACTGCGTACTTAAATTTAGCTGTTAAACCGCGAAATCGTCCATAAACCACAATATTAACAGGCGTCCGTATTAATTAAAATTCGACAAGAAACACCCGAGGAAGCTACACTCTCGACTCTAACGCTACGCGACCGATCGTTGTAGCAGTTGCACAATGACCCGGCGTGGTGCGACCTGCCGCGATGGTGGTTGGACAAAGACTTGGGGGTGATTGCAAGAGCGGCTGGATATGTCTGGCCCCGGTGGCGGTTGGATAATGACTGACTGATGTAAGCAAAAGTTCATTGCGTCGTGGCAGTGGCGTCATAAACTCATTGCCACTTACGAGGAATTTTGAGGAGAGTTGCTATGCTCGCGTAAGAATTCAGTTCCAGCGAATCCTTGCCGTACAAGCTGAGTTGGATTCGTTGTGTATGTATACCGGGAAATTGAAATTGCTTGGGTGCAAGCAAGGAATATCGTTTGGGTCAGATATTAACCGAAGTAATTTCGGGAAAATGTATGCGGCTTGGTATAGTTGGTGGCGATGGTTAATGTTCGTTGTGGATTTGAATATGCGTTTTATTACGGCATATGAATTTCGAGGAAATTGGGATTGCTTGGTCGCAAAGAGGGAATGTGAATTAAGTAGAGAATTGATGATGTGATTGAAGGATATGGTCTGTATTCCATTGTATATTGGAATATGCATTTTATTATGGCGTATGGATTTCCGCGGAAATTGAGATTGCTTGGTCGCAAGGAGGGAATGTGAATTCAGTAAAGGATTGACCGAAGCAAATTTGGGAAAATGAATGCGGGGATGATTAGAATATATTCTGTTGAATTATATTCTGTTGAAGATTTAGAATGTGTTTTATTGCAGGGTTTGCTATTGCGAATTTTGCATGGGGAGTTGAGTTACAGGTTAAGGTAAGGTGGCGCGCTGTTAGCGGTCAAGGTTGATTGGGATTGTGGGGTGGTTCTCCATGTGGTATAGAGAATCCCCACTTACACGTCATCTAAAAGCCCAAAACTCGCAACAAACCGACTCAACTGTCATCTGGACGAATGGTATCAGTATTACAGTCGATGGAAAATTCGACTTAACCCATCTAAAGCAGTAGCTATCATTCTGAGTAGTAAACACTCCCAACCTACTTCTCGATATTCACAGAATATTCGAATACAAATAGGAGGTAGTACGATTAGACCACAGGACAGGATGAAATATCTTGGGATCATCTATACCCCAAAAATGTATTTCACCAAACATGTGACCCACATCCTTCAAAGGGGCATCAGCGGGTCTAAGCAACTGCACAACATTTTGAAATGGAGCAACAAAGTTGACACCAAAATTAAGCTTCTCTGCTATAAGCAGCTAATCCGATCTGAAATATCGTACGCCTTTCCCATATGGTCCCCCATATCTTCGCCCCAAATGGAAAGACTTCGAGTTTTCGAAAGAAAACTCCTCAGAGGATGCATCAACCACTTTAGAAGGCCTGACGGTCGCAATTACCCGAAATCTCACCTATACGAAGGTGCCCCCATTATCCCTATCGACGAGTACTTATTACAATTAGCATATAAGTACCTCGAAAGCATTCAGAACAGCGAGAACCTACTTGTACGGGAGTCCTGCGTTCTTGATACTTCTCTCTTTCGATCTCTTCGGATCAGACCACCACAATTTCTTTTTCAGTACAAAACTGAAGAAAGCACCATTCCCAACAAGATTCTCCTCTATAATAGAGTATTCCTGGACCCATCCCCATAGGGTCTTCTGCTGACACACTACAAACACACATGCACAGTACAAGACAGCACAAACGCACAAACGCAGCACACATACACACCTGTGGGGTAGTGTTGAGCTAAGCACCAAGCACGGGTGCGGATTCAGCCAACACCCACTTATAGTTCTCCAAAAAATTGAAAAAAAACCGCACAAAGTTCTTCGTAAGAGGAAAATAAAAAACACACGTGTTGTAGTTTCGTTGGTTTTTTTATTGTAGCTTTGATTCACTCCTTTTATATATTTCCTTTAATTCAAATGAAAATGTTTTTTTTTTGCTCAGTTTTCACTTATTTTAGATATTTTTTACGGCACACATTGCGCGGTGATCAATTCGTACAATTGACCGTTTGACTATAACACTCCACCGGCTCTCTTATTATTTTTTAAATGAACAAAGAGGCAAAGAAAAATGAAAGACACAGCTCGTAATCTAGACGCCGAAACGCACTCTATGAAAAATGAGATCTGACTAATTGGAACTCATCAAAGAAACGGAAAACCTCAAAGAACTGCAAAGGAGGAGGGGCTACACGATTAACTCGAGGACGTTAATCGTGATTGGACCGGGTAAAATAGGCATACATTATGCATGTGTGCGTATGCCTTGCATACGATCGTCCGGCGACCCTGGACGGATGCCGACATCGCTGCAGCATCTTACATGAATGTAAACAAAACATCTGGTCATCCTATGGGAGGCCATAAATCATCATTTCGGTTGACGATGATTAAACATTGCAACGAATATAGGGTGCAGCCATTGCCAGATGTTGAAAGTAAACATTTTCTGGCTGCATCCAGTTCGTTGCTTAATTGCGGTCCCTGAATGTGGGGACCGATAATAAGAAACCAGCGATTGCTGGTAATTAGGGAAATGTTTGGTTTGCGTCAGCCGAAACCTTGTCGGCGGTAGCAAACCAATGGGAGCAAATAGCCGCATGCAAGAAGTGCCAAGGGCAAACAAATAAAACGAGTCAACAAGGAACTCCTTGTTGATGTTGTTTCCATAGCATAAGGCTATGGAAACAAGCTGCCCTGGCAGAATGTATGCCTAAAGATAGGATTTCAAATGCCACGGCAATGTGATGATTTTGCCGTGGATTTATGCTTTTTTTTAGGAAATAATGTACGCCTCGGGGGTGAATTTTCGATGCCACGGCAAGGTGATAGGCTTTGCCGTGGACTTAATGTTTTTTAGGAATTAATGCTTGCCCGAGGGTGAGTTTTCGATGCCACGGCAAGGTGATAAGCTTTGCCGTGGATTTAATGTTTTTCAGGGGTGGTGTTGGAGAAAAAGGGGTTTGGAAGGAAAACCCCCACAGAATAGGTAAGCTGCCTAACGGATATTCAAAACAGGTATCCGATTGGGTAACCGTAATAATTCCGGCGATTTGGCTGGGAGTAAATGCCGTAGCAAGGTTACGCAACCTTGCTGAATTTCGACCGAGAGGTAAGTCGTTCGCCTGGAATAGTGGGGATCGAGCGATGCATGGCTCTTCGGGCCCTGAAAAGCCCCACATCACTCCCTCCCCAGTGACGTAGTCACGGAACAGGTAAGGCAGGTTAGGGGGTGGTTAGTTGGTTATGGGCGCGCGCCTGGGCGCGAGTACGGGGAGGTTGTGCCGGTGGTGTAGGAGTGGTATCAGCAGATGGGGGTGGTTCTGGAGCGGAAGCTTCCAGAAAACAGGGCTTAAGCCTTTCGACGCTGACCGTGGATCGCTTGCCTCTAATATCGATCTCGAAGACGCGGTCACTGATGCGGCGGAAGACTTTGAATGGGCCATCATAAGGTGGGTCGAGGGGTTTTTTGACCTTATCCACCCTGACAAAGACGTGCGTGCAGCTGTGCAGTTCAGGGTGGACGAAAAGTTTTTTGGAGCCGTGCCTGGTTACAGGGGTTGCCCTAACCTTACGTAGCAGGTCACGGAGATGTCCCAATTCACGAAGTTGGTCACGCGGTGTTTCGCCATTCAGGAAAAGTTCTCCTGGAAGAAGGAGGTTGGTACCGTAGGTAAGCTCTGCTGCCGAAGCACCCAGGTCCTCCTTAATACTTGTCCTCAGGCCGAGGAGGACGGTTGGAAGGGCGTCAAACCATTGTGTGTCATTATGACACATGAGTGAGGCTTTAAGAGATCTGTGCCAGCGCTCTATCATCCCATTTGATTGCGGGTGGTAGGCGGTGGTACGACTCCTTTGGCAGCCGAGAAGATTTGTTAGCTGCCTAAAAATCGTCGCCTCAAATTGTGGACCTCGGTCCGAAGTTATGGTGGTTGGTACACCGAAACGTGTGACCCAAGTTGAGTAAAAGGCCTTGGCGACTGATTCGGCAGTAACTGCCCGGAGAGGTGTCGCCTCTGGCCATCGCGTGCAGCGATCCATCATAGTGAGGATATAAGAAAATCCTCTTGATGGAGTAAGCGGTCCCACTATGTCTATGTGGACATGGGCGAAGCGTGCCGTGGAAAGCTTGAATTGCGCTGGCTCCAGTACATTATGTCGCGCTACCTTGCAGCGTTGGCACTGGAGACAAGCACGGGCCCAACCGGTGAGATCTTTGTTCATCCGGGGCCAAATGAATTTGCGACGGACAGCAGCGGCTGTTGCTCGGCCGCTGGGGTGGGCAGGGTTGTGGTAAACCTGGAACACGCCCTTACGAAGTTTCTCGGGAATGTAAGGTCTAGCGGTTCCAGTGGAGACATCACACCAGATTTCGCCCAAGGGGTCGCGAAGGGTAATTTTCTTGAGCTCTAGTGCCGTATCGGCAGTTAGGAGGGACTTGAGCTGTTCGTCCTCCTCTTGAGCTAGGGCAAGATCAGCGTTATTCAAGGCGGAACGCAAGTGAATCGTATCGATTCGAGAAAGGGCGTCCGCCGTGACATTCTGTTTACCGGAGATATGCCTGATCTCCGTAGAATATTGCCCAATGAGGTCTAATTGACGCTCTTGTCGGGGGGAGGCATTTCCCGACTTCTTCCGGAACGCATAGACCAATGGCTTGTGGTCTGTTAAAATAGAGAGCGAACGTCCTTCTATCATATGACGGAAGTACTTAACAGCGCTGTAGATCGCGAGCAATTCACGGTCGTAGGCGCTGTAACGTCGCTCAGTGGGACTCAGTTTCCTTGAAAAGAAACCAAGTGGTTCCGGTCGGCCTTCAATGTCCTGTTCAAGGACGGCTCCGATTGCGGTATCCGATGCGTCGCATTGGATAGAAAGTGCCGCTCCCTCGAGAGGGTATCGGAGTAAGGTGGCATTTGCCAATTGTTCTTTGGACAGTTGGAATGCTCTATCAGAGTCTTCTGTCCAATTAATGGGGCGCTTATCGTTGCGCTTGGCTCCTTTTAAAAACTCATTTAGGGGAGCTTGAACTTGGGCAGCGTTCTTCAGTGTTGGGCGGTAAAAGTTAAGCATGCCCAAAAATCGACGAAGCTCACTCACGTTAGTAGGTCGGGGATACTTCATGAGGGCCTCCACACGGTCTGGTAGTGGGCGAATGCCCTGGTTGTCAACGACATAACCCAGATAGGTGATTTGCTCCTTGGCGTATTGACACTTATCTGGGTTGATGACAAGACCGAATTCACGGAGGCGCTCTAGGACCTGGCGTAAGTGGCGTTTATGTTCGGCGTGGTCTTTGGAGGCGATGAGAATGTCATCAAGATAAGCATGGCAGCAATTAAGACCACGTAAAGCCGTGTCGATATAACGTTGGAATGTCTGTGCGGCATTCCTGAGGCCGAAAGTCATCACTTTGAACTCGAAGAGTCCGAAAGGTGTAATGACTGCGGTCTTGGGGATGTCTTCTTGTGCCACCGGAATTTGATGGTATGCCCTGGTGAGATCCAGGGTAGTGAAGACATTGCACCCTCGTAACTTGTACGAAAAATCGTAGAGGTGTGCAATTGGGTATCTGTCCGGGACAGTTGCTGCGTTCAACAGCCTGTAATCGCCACATGGGCGCCACTCACCAGAACGTTTCTTCACTAAGTGGAGTGGGCTTGCCCAGGGACTGTCCGACGGTTGGCAGATACCTAGTTCGATCATATGCTCGAACTCCGCGCGCGCCGCACGTAATTTTTCCGGAGCCAGTCGACGTGGACGCTGGCTCACCGGGGGACCACGTGTTTCTATATGATGAAACACCGTGGCTTTATGTAGGCGTTGGTTAGGTAGAGGAATTGTCGTACTAACAAATTCTTGTACCATAACCTGAAATGGGTCTATGCACTCTGTGGCCCCTGAAGTTGCCGCTGGTGATGCCGTCATGGGCAAGGGGGGTGCGGTTGGAGCCACTAGTCTGTTATGGGTCGAATCAACCAACAGGTTATGTGCACCTAATAGGTCGGAACCTATCAGGGGTTCATTTACGTCCGCAATGACGAAACGCCAAGTGATCGGACGACAAAGACCCAATTGAAGTGTCAGCTTTTTACGTCCGTACGTAAGTATCGGCGTATTATTTGCAGCTGACAATTTAAGTGCGGCTGGCACGCGGTTACGCGGAGCAAACGATCGCGGGAGGACTGAAATATCGGCGCCGGTATCGACAGTAAAAGCGATATTCAGTTTTGAATCCCGGATGGTTAGGCGACTTATAGCAGGGGTGCCGGCCGGTTGCGCGTGGGTATCGGTCGGCAAAATTATTTCTAAAGGTCGTCCCTGATTGGTGGCTGGTTGCGTCCAACCACAGGGCGCCTTGCAATTAAATGTGCGATCACCGTATCGTTGGTGATTGGTGCACAAAGGGAGAGAGGCGGCGTTGTTGGGAGTATTTTGCCTCTGAATGTTGCCGTTTTGTGAAGGCCGAGGTAGTGCTCGGCGAAAGTTGGCCCACTGAGGGGCATTTTGGGAAGGTTGTTGCCGATCCAAGGGACGATTAGATACGCCACGATTCTGAGCGCCTCGTTGGTTGCTTCTCGCCTCCGCGCGAATTTGATTTAGTTCGCGGAGGACTGAGGTCTGTATGGCACGAAGGTCAGAAATGGTGACCTGAGCAGGAAAACTTCTCGGGCGGAATTCGTTGGGCCTGTCCTCTTGGGTCCGCTGTGTGACATTGGTTGAGGCAGGCCTTCTGGGATGTGGTGACGGAGAAGGTTGACGCACCGGAGCCGTCGTTGGGGCTGTTAGTGGCGGAAAAGGATGCCGTGTAGGCTGAGCGACGTGTTGAGAAACCGCCGCTACTTGATACGCTGGAGGCTCAGACTGCTGGTCTGAGCTTTCCATAATTGCGTCCGCAATTTTAGCTAAATAGCCCAAGCTCTGATTGGGTTGGGCTACGAGTGCCGAACGAGCATGGTGCGGGAGACATCTTAAAAAGTGAGGCCGTATTAGGTCGTCCGAGAACCTGGTCCCCGCTATAGAGCGTAAATGGGTCAGGAAAAGGGACGGTCTCATCCCCGAAAGGTTCGTTTCGGCCGCCAAGCGTTGTTGCCGCGAACTTCCGGGCTCGTCCAGAGCGTCGAGGTGAGTCTCAGCAAACCAGAGTTCAGGGTCCTCCTCGTCAAAAGGGGGGAGATTAATGTTGGCAGGGTTGGATCGGTTAACGACACTGGGGGCATCGTGAAATGCCAGGGGAGCGGGTTGTGCTGTCGCTTCGTGGTCGGTAGTGACTTGTGTATCAGGGAAGTCGGCGCTGGAGGCGTCGTAAAACTCGAGGGACTCGAGTTGTTCTTGATCCGCTTGGGGTGGGGCGTTCCAAGTACGGGCCATCGTGTAATGCGTGAGATAGAATTGGGAGGAAAGAGTTAAATCGGGTCTAAATAGCTACGTAGGACGTAGAAATTGATCGCAAGAGGACGCGAGGAGTTGGGCGGAGTCAAATGGTGCCACGGGGAGTCGAAGTTGGTGTAAGGGTTGAGAAAAAAAAAAAAAAAAAGGCGAAAAGAATCGAAAATGGGTTCGGTGTACTTGAAAAAGAGTTGAGCGAGCTGTAAGGAGTCGTGTGCGTGCGGAAAGGTTGTGCGCTACTTAATACCCTGAAGGGGTTTACAATATTATCAAATTAGTTGTAATAATTAAGTAATTAATGGAAACATACCATGACATATTTACGGCAATAAAAAAAAAATATCATTAAACTTAAAGAATTCCAATAGGTAAATTGTGCTGTCTTTTTAATAACTCACTAATCTATCATTTATATCGTACGTTTTAAGTATCATAAGTATCAGGTGTTATATATATATAGTTTTTTTTTTAGTGCAATACTTCTTAAAATTTTTATTAATAGTTTCAAATATTGTGGGAGGTTTTGTTATTTGAATTCCTACTATAACAGTATATATATATTTACGTTTATTAATTTCTGATGATAATGACAGTTGTCTTTCTGAAACATCTTCGTATATTTCAAGATATATTTGGGAATAATTTTAGTTCTTATGATTTGAGAAGAAATAGATAGTCGTTAATATACTACAAAAAAAAAAAAGAAAAGGAAACGCACTCATACAAATGCACATATTTCCGGACATATGTGCATCCATATAAATATCATTTCTTTCATAAATACGTTACGAATTTTGATTATTGACGAAAATGTTTCGGAATTTGTATTGGAATTAACAACTTTTAACTAGATAAGCCAGTTATACTCTTTTCTTACACTGGTAGAATAGTTGCCTCGAACCAGCTGTCTACGTTTACAATAGAAGATCGTTTTGACAAATGAGAACTGTGTGTGAATATTTGCACTTTAAACCGTTAATTAATTTCTGCTTAAAACACAACCTTAATAATTAATTCTATGATTCCATACGTATATTATTTATATTAGCGTATTATTATTTCATTATGTTTCCTTCTTTTTTAACAATATGATTGTTACGTGCCACAGAAAAATATTTAGCGTATTTTTTATCTTAGAAGGAACAAAAAATATAGAACAATTCAAGGTAATAATGTATACGTAAAAGGCACTTTGTTAATCTTAGAGGTTGTTGTCTCTTTTAACATGGTTAAGTGGTCTAAGAATTAATTGTATGTACAAATATTTAAGTATTTGAAAGAAAATGAAGAGACTTTAAATTTCGCTCAGAAGGAGCTTACACCAGAGAACAAAAAATAAAAAAAAATAAAAATAAACATTTTTTTTGAAAAATACCTGGTTATGTTGTTGTTTGGTGCTGTTGATGCTGGTCCGGAGATGGTGTTGTTCCTGTTCCGGTAGTCCTCGGCTGCTTCCGGTGATGTTAGCACTCGTCACTTTCACTGGTTGCTAGTTAGCGCTGCGAACTGATGGGGTGGGGCTCTACTTGCCCTTTTAATGTCTTTTATTTAAATTTTCACCACACTGTCACGTTTGGAGTCATCACTGTTCTGCAGGCTGGTGTTTGTTTCACAGTGACCAATGTTGTGTTGTACCAATGTTTGCTTGTGACGTTTCTGCAGTCGCGTGTTCACTCGCGGTGGTCACCAATGTGGGGTAGTGTTGAGCTAAGCACCAAGCACGGGTGCGGATTCAGCCAACACCCACTTATAGTTCTCCAAAAAATTGAAAAAAAACCGCACAAAGTTCTTCGTAAGAGGAAAATAAAAAACACACGTGTTGTAGTTTCGTTGGTTTTTTTATTGTAGCTTTGATTCACTCCTTTTATATATTTCCTTTAATTCAAATGAAAATGTTTTTTTTTTGCTCAGTTTTCACTTATTTTAGATATTTTTTACGGCACACATTGCGCGGTGATCAATTCGTACAATTGACCGTTTGACTATAACACTCCACCGGCTCTCTTATTATTTTTTAAAACAAAGAGGCAAAGAAAAATGAAAGACACAGCTCGTAATCTAGACGCCGAAACGCACTCTATGAAAAATGAGATCTGACTAATTGGAACTCATCAAAGAAACGGAAAACCTCAAAGAACTGCAAAGGAGGAGGGGCTACACGATTAACTCGAGGACGTTAATCGTGATTGGACCGGGTAAAATAGGCATACATTATGCATGTGTGCGTATGCCTTGCATACGATCGTCCGGCGACCCTGGACGGATGCCGACATCGCTGCAGCATCTTACATGAATGTAAACAAAACATCTGGTCATCCTATGGGAGGCCATAAATCATCATTTCGGTTGACGATGATTAAACATTGCAACGAATATAGGGTGCAGCCATTGCCAGATGTTGAAAGTAAACATTTTCTGGCTGCATCCAGTTCGTTGCTTAATTGCGGTCCCTGAATGTGGGGACCGATAATAGGAAACCAGCGATTGCTGGTAATTAGGGAAATGTTTGGTTTGCGTCAGCCGAAACCTTGTCGGCGGTAGCAAACCAATGGGAGCAAATAGCCGCATGCAAGAAGTGCCAAGGGCAAACAAATAAAACGAGTCAACAAGGAACTCCTTGTTGATGTTGTTTCCATAGCATAAGGCTATGGAAACAAGCTGCCCTGGCAGAATGTATGCCTAAAGATAGGATTTCAAATGCCACGGCAATGTGATGATTTTGCCGTGGATTTATGCTTTTTTTTAGGAAATAATGTACGCCTCGGGGGTGAATTTTCGATGCCACGGCAAGGTGATAAGCTTTGCCGTGGACTTAATGTTTTTTAGGAATTAATGCCTGCCCGAGGGTGAGTTTTCGATGCCACGGCAAGGTGATAAGCTTTGCCGTGGATTTAATGTTTTTCAGGGGTGGTGTTGGAGAAAAAGGGGTTTGGAAGGAAAACCCCCACAGAATAGGTAAGCTGCCTAACGGATATTCAAAACAGGTATCCGATTGGGTAACCGTAATAATTCCGGCGATTTGGCTGGGAGTAAATGCCGTAGCAAGGTTACGCAACCTTGCTGAATTTCGACCGAGAGGTAAGTCGTTCGCCTGGAATAGTGGGGATCGAGCGATGCATGGCTCTTCGGGCCCTGAAAAGCCCCACACACCGACCAAAGCGCAGATTATCAGACGCCAAAGACGTGATCTGCGCTTACTACCGCACTCAAGACCTACCGGTCTTGTACGATTTCTTTCCCACCATCCCTCCATCCAAGTAGTTAGAGAACAATTGAACTAACCCTGTCCACACTACCCTTGGATACCTCCTTCCCCTTTCTTTTCAGATATCTTGAGACCGAGCCCAACATCTTCACGGATGTGGGTGATTCTGGTTATCGCAAGATGACCAGAAGCCAGAGACAAGATGAAGGACACATTTGTCCTTGTCTCCCTAAAGTCGGCCTCTCGCCACCCCATTTTTTTTTTTTTTAGTCAGATATCTCGAGACCAAGCCCAACATCCACGATGTGGGTGATTTTTTTTTTTTTTTGAAACAGCAGGAGTGTTAGGAAAATATATGAACAGTTCATATACGAGAAGCTAAATAACTTTATCAGTGCCAGGTACCTAATACCTGATTTCCAATTTGCATTTTGAAGAGCGCACAGCACCACTATGGCTCTCAACATATTTTAAAACCACGTCTGTGTGCCCCTCTTCAATAAGAAACCCACCAGTGCGATGAGCCTGGACATTGGAAAGGCTTTTGACACAACCTGGCTGGAAGATCTCGCTTTCAAATTTCACGGAGCCTAAAGCTTGATGGGGTGGTATTTGACCGGGCGACAGGGCGTTGGGACCCCACCTACCACTCGGCCTTTAGTCGCCTCTTACGACAAGCCGGCCTAGCTGTGAGTATATTCTAACAGCCTAATCCCCTCCCCTCCGTACTTCTAAATAATTACGCAAATTCGCGTCCTTATCTCCTAATTGCACACAATATTTTTTCCCATTCTTCAATATCATATTTTTCATTTCATATCCAAAGTATTTTTCCCTAACAAAACACAATCCCATCCCAAAAACCCCCAATGCCAAACTTTCCATTGTTTATAGCATGTAGAGTGCTATTCAATTTTGAATCGATTTAAAGGGAAAATGTACATACAAACATTTTCCACCTCTTTCATTCTGTATTTCGCAAACGTTGTAATTCTTACCCCAAAAGAATTACAAATTTCTCTAAACGGGGGCGATCAATAATAAACTTCTCAACAAAGTTGCCGTTACCTTACCACTATATATAATACATATGCACCTGACAATTCATTAAAAAGTGGTTCAGGCCAGCGAGAGCTGAAACCAAATTCCGTGAATCGGTAAATCGTGAGATACGGGTAAATATGTCATCATCATCATCATGGCCACTACAACCGGGAACTGGTCTTGACCTTATTTAGCAAGTCCTGAGGCTTGTTAAATTTTCCATACTGATTTGTTTTTTCCGGGCAAGGTCATTAGTCTTGCGCCTGGGGTAAATATGTGTCCTGATATAAAAGGACGTGAATGAGCGACAAACTCTCTTGTTTTTTTTTTTTTGAAAATCTTCCACGTGTACTAAAATATGTGACTAGGGGACTAGCACAACCATAAAAACGTCCGTTAAAACATTAATGGTGTTCGTCAAATAACCCATCAACTGTTATCGGATTAAAAGTAAATGAAATATGTTAAATTTTATCATGTACTTGTAAAATCAAGAAGAACTATTGTAAAACTAAAAAAAAAAAAGAAACAAATGTTTATTGTGTGTATAGTGGAAAACATCCTCATTTCTTTTTTTGTTTAATCACATGTTTATCCTACATTGTGGAACCCTTTCAGGCGCCCATCGAATGAGGTTTTTTAATTTGAAAAGTGAAATGTAACAGACTTTAAACGACCAGCGAACAGCCGATAAGTTATATTATTGAAAACGTTAACAAAAAACAGTTCATAAACTACGAGTCGTCACTGACAAAATAAGAAGAAGAACCGAAGAATGAGAGAAAGCCAATAAACAACTCCATTAAGCAAGTATCCAACATGAACAACTATCCTGGCTCCACTCCTTCCCGCACCTAGTCCGCTGGTCTAAGGAATTCTCTAATCTCTATGTTTCCCGTTCCCTCTATATAGCCTTCGTCCGTTTCTTGAATACGCCAGTCAGGTCTAATCTCCACACTGCTCGTCCCATATCCGCAGGATCGAGAGCGTGCAACGTCGTTTTCTGCGTTTTGCCCTCCGTGGACTAAACTGGGAGAATCCTCGGATTTTCCCCCCATACACAAGCCGCCTCCATCTTATTAACGTCAATACACTTGAGGAGCACAGAATTCTTGCCGATATCCTCTTCATCCACCGTCTCCTCTCCGGCACAATCAACTGCCATAGCCTGCTCTCCACCATCGCACTCCACACCAACCCCCGTAACCTACGAAACTCTCGTCTATTCTATTTGCCCTCCCACCACACTTCTCACGGCTGTAATGAACCCATTTCACGAATGTTAAGGCGGGCTAACTCTTACCCTACCTCCTCCGATTTCTACCCCACCCCTACTGCACTCAAACGCCGCCTCCTCTCGTTCACCTCCTGACCTTGCCCCACCCGTCTGCACTCTTACAACTCGTACACACTCCAATCACCCCGCCCCTTTATCCTACTACCCGGTCTTCGCCACCCCACCACGTACACCGCCACCTTCCCTCCATATTACCTTCATATTTATTCCAAATTAATCTTTTAATCCCTAAATCTTAATTATGTAAATGAAGTTTTTTTAATCCCAAGTTTTTAAGTTAGTTCGTAAGTTTTTACTTTTAAATCTTTTCACCGCTTGTACTAAGTGAAATAAACGAGGGTTTTTGCCCTCACTAAATTAAATTAACCCGCCAATGGTGGCCTACTGGTCTGCGAGACCGGGTGTGCAAGAAAATGCGAATAACTTTATTCTCCGTTATTGTTTTTTGTTGCCGCTTCGAGTAGCTGCCGCATTGCACGTCCCCCAGCATCAGTTGTCGTCGAAACTTTATAGTGAGCACACGTTGTGTATTTTATATGCTAGCCTGGTCCATGAGACCGTGCGTCACCGTTTAATCAAGTATTATTTTTTTATTAATCGCGTACTTTCGCTAGTTTATTATTTTATTTATTATTTTATGGTGTTTTATGCATAATATATGTTTGTGCATTTCTGTGTGTATATGAATGTGTTCCATATTATTAAAGTTGTTACAGCATGTCTTATGAAAGCAAACAGTGTACAATGTACAATGATGCTAAAATCGATGACGACACTCAAAAGCCCGATATAATTTTGAGTTACAATGACACCAAGGGTGGCGTCGATGTCGTGGATCGCTTATGTGCAATTATAATTATGCTCGAGCAACAAGGCGCTGGCCTATGGTAGTATTTTATGCTATACTAAATGTCAGTACCATAAACAGCCAAGTGATACACACAGCCAACAATCAAGCCACAAAATTGCTACGCCGAAACTTTATCGAGAATTTGGCTATGAAACTAATTGAACCCCACATAAAAGATCGGCAAACGCATTTGAACTTGCCACGATCAATGAAACTTAGACTGTCGGAGATTTTACATGAAGATGGTGTACCTGGGACCTCGGCTCCTTCAAGAAAAGGCCGGTGCTATGAATGTGGATGGAAAAAAAAATAAGAAAACGAAGTACATTTGGCAAAGATGCCAACAATATTTGTGCCTTGAACACGTAGTGCCGTATTGCAGCAGCTGTTTGCCCACAGAATTTTAGTTTTTTTAGATGTATTTTTTTTATGTTTTGTTTGGAAGGATACCAATTTTTGTTTATTTTATTAAAGTTCCTAGTGTCGAAAGACCAAAAAACTTAATTTTCATTTGAATGTGTTTTTTTTATTTTTTACTTAATTTGAAAAAATGTATTTTAAAAAAACTTGTTATTTTTAATGCTCTAAGAAAACAATTTTGTGAATTTTTGTATTGAAGTAAAAGAGCTTATGTTGATTTAATATTAATATTAAATTTTATTATTTAATAATTAATTAAGGAGTATATATTTAAAAAAAAAACGCAAACTATTAGTAAAACCTTTCAAAAAATCTTCATTTGAAAAACCCGGTCCGTGAGACCGGCGTCACCATTGATCAAAGTCAAATTTGCGTCACCAATGGCGGGTTAAATTAAATCCATACCACACCCAAGTGCCTACGTTCCATATTTATTTGTAACTGTAAATTTGTAAATTTATAAATTACCCTATTTATTTGGTGGCAATTCATGTGTTGGATAGAATATAAAACCAAGCAGTGCAGCTTGGGAAATCGGTTGGACGCCCATCAAATCCGTCATTTTGGTATACACACAACTTATCAAGCCTGCCTCTGTTTTATAGATATTTGCTTGAGCTACCTATAACAAAAACTAATATAATATACATAACAAAAATAATTCTTTTTCCCAAAATCTATATTATCACTGTTGCTGTTTACTTGAACGTAGTGTATGCATTGTACCTCTTCAAATATTTTCCCCCAGTTTAACCAGAGGGTGTAGTGCTCTCAAAAGCCCTACCATCTCCTTCCCCCACACCTACATCCAAATTCTAGCAGTAATACACTAAAACCTAAAATTCAATCAAAACCCGAAAAAACCCAAACTAGATCCAAAATTCGCAATAAACGAATCAAACATCCGTTTATCGCTTAACATTTGCCCCCACGGCATAATTTAATCTAAAAAACCGAATTAAAATCAAAATTTACAATAAACGAATCATATATTCGTTTATCGTTTTGCATTTGCCCCACGGCATCATCTAAATTCAAAAACCAGAGATACGTTATCTCAATTTGGTAAAATCCATCAAATTGAGCAAACAAAAACCCGAATTCCTTTACATATCCACATCTGCACAACAGTTTCATAGGAATTCAGGAAACTGAATCCTTATCTTAAAAATGTATATTTTCGAGATACAAATTTCGATTTGTTTCTCTTTATAAGGGCGATGGATTTTGTATTCGAAGTCCAGTCTCAATTGGCGTTCTAGATGTAAGGACGCCAGAAAATAAATTAATAAAATAAATTTAAAAGAAAATAAAAAGCATTTTATTGGGCCTGGCCGATTCTTCCTACTCGACGACCGGTAGCTGCTCTTCCCTCAAGGTTTGAGGAAGCACGGTGGCAACCGCAACGGGTCCCCTCGGGAGCGGTTGTGGGTTGTTTTTACGTTGGCATCAGCAAGGATGCAGGTTGCATAAAAACACCACTGATTGTCCGATGGATATTGTTTTGGCGTACACTGTTCTTCCCGCGTAATTACTTACAACTTGTGCACAACAGAGGAATGGGAAATAAAACACCGCTGTTGAAAAACACAAGAATCACGATTGCGCCGGAGGAAATAGTTTAAATAAAACACGTTATTGGGTTCTTTGCTTAATAACACGATTTAATTTTTATTTTTAACGAAATAACTAACGTTATTACATCACTGATCTTCACCAAGGGAAACTTTTAGACACGTAACCGTTCTGAATACTGACATATAAGTTAATTGTAATTTTCACAAGACTGTCCGGGACTCCGATATTGCTTGATCGTGGGCTCCGTACCCCTTGACTCCGCTGCGTTAACGGAAAAATGGCTCGCGACTTTAATCACCACCGTTGAAAACTGACTCGCACATGACTTTTTGATCTTATTAAGTTCGAAGGATGAATATGGACTCTCCGTGGTGCGTGTACACTCTTCGCGTGATAAGATCTGACTGACTATTGGATGTCTCTTTACAGACATCCAACGAAAACGAACCTAAAGGATTCGTCGCCAATGGCGAAGGTCCAAACAAAAGGAAAAGGGAAAAAACTCATGTAGCAGATCGAATCGGCTGCTACATGTTTGGGCAAGATAAACTGCCGCCATACGCAAGGGATAGATTCTTGATTGACGTGAGTCAATAAAACCCATAAAATCTATCTTGGAAAAATGTATCGAACATTGGGCATGGCCGTTGTTAGATCATCTAGCATAAACAAATCTCGGTCTGGTGATTCGATGCATGTTATGTTAGGGATGTGTTAATCCCGTTGAAAGGCACTGTCAGGCGAAAGTATCCGCTTGAATGTTTACTTTGTGTAAACTAAAATTGGTGGCCATGACCGATGCTGGTGATAGTTCCAAGAAACGGCAACGGATCATAAAATCGGTCATGCTTAGATCCAAGCAAAATATGCGCGCCTGAAAGGCCAATGTTTGATTTGATCTTCTTTACTTAAGGAAAGATAGATCGTAGACATGCCGTTGGAAATCTGGCTTGCAGCTGTGCAAGCAACCCGAAATAATGCTAGGTCAATGAATGGGTACAAAAATAACACACGGAAAGATCAGCGTGTGTTGGTGGATATGTGCCATCCATTGTTCGGTCGCGGAAGCTCGGTTGATGAACCGATGTCATGGCAAGATGATAATCTTGCCGTGAATTATGCTTTTAGGAATGACCGTGGGGAAGAGGTTTGGAAAAGCACCCAAAAAAGGTAAGCTGCCTAATATATATTTATGTCGGTTATCCTTGGGGATAACCGAATTAATTCCAGCGAATTGGTTGGCGGTTAATGCCGTAGCAAGGCTGCATAATCTTGCCGAAAATTCGACTTCAAGGTAAGTCGCATCGCCGGGAATGGTGAGGATCGAGCGATGCGTGGCTCTTCGGGCCCTGAAAAGCCCCACACGGTCTTTAAGAGATCTTACGTCCTTTTCAGGATAAGAAGACACGCTACCTGAGAGAAGAACCACTACAAGGGTACCTACCTGTTTACTTTAAAATTTACTGAAAGACGTAGGAAAGTATCGCTGTTTAGCTGAACCACACTGTAAAACGCTCTGCCTAATGATGTTTTCCTCATCATTGTAATCTTTGGATCCAAATAGAATCCTTTTTTAATACTTGATGGTGTCAAACAAACCCCCCGATTACAATCTTCAGGCTTTTAACACCGTACATCACCCACTGTGGGTATTGACATTTAAGGGTATCTAAATATTCCCGTTTGCACGCGTTTAGTTGATAACATAAGAGCAATCAAATGCAATATAGATCAATCCTTCGATTCCCAATACGTGTTCAAAAATCCCTGGACTCCATAGAATATTTAAAAAAAAAATGAAAACCACCGACAAACGAAGCGATAGATACGCCAGTCGAACTGTACAATTGTGAAGGTTGAGACGGATCACGGGTCCATATCCATCCATATAAAAGATAGACTCAAGCCCGTGGTATCAGTACAGCTGGTGTTTCTTTAAAATTACTAGATTAGGTGAAAGTTTCCATGTAATTTATGAGGTAAAAACATAAAACGAAAACCTAGGATTCAACGCTGGCCTTGTAAGCGATTGAACAAGCGAATCACTGGGCAGGTCATCAATCACGTAGGTCATTCCGTTATGGACAGAAGTCAACAGCCGCGGAGGTGCAGAATTATTGACAAGGTAAGCGTCGTATTTTTTTCCTCTCGTTTCGTTTCACCACCATTCATAATCAGAGTATGAGTGCATGTGATTCAGTCAATTTCAAAACTCTCCAATGTCCATGGAACTTCATTTGAAGTGGGAATAGACATCGTTTGGTGTTGTAGCTTAGTATGATACTCATTCCCCGTGTTACATTGAAGGATATGCTTCTTATCTGCTACGAATGTGTCAACTTCACCTTCATCGTTCGTCTTTATCTGAGTTGACAATGACTGTCACCTTGTAAATAAGGTCACAAGTTGAATATCAATTCAATTGTTAAGCCCTCATATTCCGCAGTTGGCCTTAGTGAGCAAATTGTTATAAAACTTTCTCACACCTGAAGGTGAGCATCGACACATGTTCATCATATTCACTGTCAAGGTGATACCTTCGATGCGTGTTGAGCTTAGAATTCCGAGTTCGATTTCAAATGCAGCGGCAACATAACAGGGCGGGAAGTACTCTCAGACAGCCCTGAGTCATTTGTGGGATTTTATGTTGGGTTTCACCCAAATATTTCCATAACAAGCCAAGTATTATTCACACCTTCCCGGAAGACGATTCTTGGCATTGAAACAGGTTTCTCGGCAAACATGGTACTGCACTCCTGACGTTCTCACATGCGTTGCCGTTAAAAATCAACCGTGTTAAAGCAAATATTTGTTTGTTACCGTCAAGCATGCGACAAATGTTCCTATCACACATTGGTATCACCATTTTATTTCCTAATTTAACGTATCTGTTATAGATGTTTGTTATAGATATTATCACTTAAAACAATTTGAGTATCTGCCGCTTAGATCGTTAGAGTGCGGTATCTCTTTGCTCTCGTTTCATGAACCAGATGAGGAACCGAACTTTGGCATTAATTTCGCATTGCAATTTGATATAATGGAAACGCCGAACAAACTGTGTCATATTAGTCGAGTCTTCTATGATGATGGCCTATCCAACCATGAAGCCCAAAACGCGACACGCTTTTTGAGCTTCATTACAATCTCCCACAGTTTGGCATTCATGTGACAATGTTAGTGGTCGCATGTCGCTTTCCGACTGCTGCCTACCAAATCACCAGTTAAGATATGTAAATCGTTTGAAATTTATCTGCTCCGTATAGTTCCTGGTCATCAATTTAGCGAAGTGGAAGGTATAGATTTCGCGCACGAGTGTAAAGCCATAGGTGTGCGCCCAGGTGTTCGGGTGGTTGAGGTAAACCATGTAGTTGCTCTTGCACGGCCTAAAGTAGAAAAGTGAAACTATGTGCTGCTCAGAAATTAGGGGATATTGTTTTAGGGTTATTTTGTTTTGGCGGTTTGAATGTCATTCAGTTATTGTATGGCATTGCTAAACAGCATTTGCATAAAAACTGCATCACTCACATGTGCACATAAGTGGCGTATTATGGTGGTATTATGATGTCAGGTTCCAGACATCTGGTGGAAGTAGATTAGAATGATTTATTAGCTTGGAAACTAGGTGATATTAATAACCACTTACTGTAGCGAACACGACAACAGGTAATCACCGTACTTGTTTGTACTTAGACGCAATTGTAATGTATTTCGTTATCGATCACTTCCTTGCTGGTAGAATCAATAATGTATCGTTCCAATTTATTTTTGCATTTTACAACTTAAGCGAAATATTTACTCTGGTAGCTAATTTAATAAGTAAGAATTGTGGTGTTTGTAAATCGCATTTGTTATAAAAAAGGTTCCATACAAAAAATGTAAAATTTAGATCAAAAACATCATCTAATTTTATTATACTGGTGCATCTGTGAAATTTTAAATATATACTTTAAAATAGGAAATAGTTCCAACACTGCTTCCACAGAAACAGTAAGTATAATCCATCTTCTGAAATACGATACACATTTGAATTTAATTGTTGGCTGTCGGTTCGCTTGCTAAGTAATCCTATGTGTAGCAATTGATTCCATACGTGTTTGGGAATAGCCAGTGTGATAGTACATATAGTACAGAACCGGGTCCGTTTCTTATCTGTACCCATTCAGTGAGCCCATGACACATGATGGAGGCTTTCTCTAATCTGTGGTGTACTTCAGCATACATCGCCCTTCGAGATAGTTTTTGTTTCCTATGCTGAATCAGTGTAAAGGTTCGAGAGTTTCGCATCGACCAATGCAACATTCATGGCTTGAAGAGCAATTCATTGGCTTCGTCCACCCATCCGCTCGCACTGTGCTCTGACATTTAAGTGTACTCCAAAATAAAAAAAAATAAAAAAAATTGCCCGATCACAGGCCAGCAGTTTTTATTGATTACGATATTTCGAAATTTAATCTGCGTGGATAATAGCTATATCACCCAGTATTCCCAAATCAAGGCATAGTCATGAGGGCGAACAAGATGCTATTATATATATTTTTGTACATTTTTATTGTGGTTATTTTTGTAATAATGTTTTGTAGATTACCTCTTATAGTACGGTTTTTCCCTTACCGTTGTTAATATCTTTGTAGTGCTCTAAAAAGCCCTACCACCTTTTTCCCCATCGATACATCCTAATCCCAGAAATCCTACACCAAAACATTAAATCCTATCAAAATCCTGAAAAACCAAAACTAAATCCAAAATTCGCAATAAACGAATCAAAATATTCGTTTATCGCTTTGCATTTGCCCCACGGCATAATTTAATCAAAAAACCAAAACTAAAATCAAAATTCGCAATAAACGAATCAAATATTCGTTTATAGCTTTGCATTTGCCCCACGGCATAATCTCAATTCAAAATCCAGAAATACATTTTAATCTGGTAATTTCCCTAGAAAATTAAACAAACCAAATCCATGGCAAATCACACCAGATGTTCGAATTTGCCACAAGCAAACAATACCCAAATACCATTTCAAATCCTCACATGCAAATAGATTTATGAAGATTCAGAAAACTGAATCTTATCTAAAACAAACATTGAGCATCGCACGAAATGTATTGAAAATCGAGATTGTTGCACGAAAATGTGTATCTTTGGGATTCAATTTTCGATTCCTTTTCCTTTATAAAGGAATAGTATATTGATCTCCGGGCCGCAGTTAAATATCATCCGTTGTCCCTGAAGGAAAATATCCTGGAGAAGGGCGAAGTTCAAATTAAAAATAAATAAAATACTAAAAGGAAAAACGAGCCTTCTTTTTCATTTTACTGGTGAGTAAAGCATAGGTACACCCTCAAAGAGAATACTTCTGAAGATCTGGAGTATCACCTGGCCACCACGGAAACCAGCGGACTTGCGAAGATTGAGGCCAAACCAAAAGGACGTTACTCTTCCCTCTGGATCAGAGGAAGCACGGTTAACGACCCCTTGTAGGACAAGATTTCAGGAGCGGTCTGTTTTAAGAGATCGCCTTGTCCTTTTAAGGATCAGGAGACTCGCGTCCTGAAACTAACCCCTACTAAACACAACATCTTTTTACTCCACAGCATGTATGTAGAAGAACGAAACGTCAAAGGAAATTAACAAAAGACTACATTCCGGCAACGCTAGTTGGCATGCAGCCAGTAAACTATTAAAATCCAAACTGCTATCACGTAATATAAAGCTCCGTGTCTATACAACCATAATCATGCCGATTGTTCTATACGGATGCGAAACATGGGCTCTCACAAAACGGGAAGAGAACAAATTCCGCGTATTCGAGAATAAAGTTTTAAGGGTTATATTTGGCGGTAAATATGACGAGGAGTCAGGACAATGGAGGAATCTCCACAACCACGAACTGGAAGAGCTATACCGCAAACCTACAATAGCGAGAGTGATCAAGTCGCGAAGATTAAGATGGGCCGGACACGTAGCGCGAATGGGCGATGATAGGACCGTGCATAGAATTCTTGACGGTAAACTAACGGGGAAGAGACTAACAGGACGGCCGCGACGGAGATGGGAGGACAATGTTAGATTGGACCTTGAGGAGATCGGATCGGATGATCGAACGTGGAAGGAGAGCGCACAGGACGGGGAACAATGGCGGAGCCGAGTCGGTGAGGTCATGAACTTCCGGGTTCCTACAGGCCAGTAAATAATAAATAATAATGTATGTAGAAGCCTTCGCCTCTCAAGTTTTTTTCGACAAAGGTTGTGTCATAGAAATATACCGTTCGGAGGGTATCTTAAACTCGTTGAGTTGGGTGACGGCACTGGAATCGTTAACGTCGAGAACAAAACAATCACCAACACTTGATAGTTTCGTAAGTGTGCGAACATGAAAACACTCAAAACACCAAAGAGTTTTATAGTCAGTTTATTCACTCCGAGGCCTTGTATTCTATTGCAATTTACAAGTCCTCCGTTTCTATACATACTTGGATTAAATAATTCAACCGTTTCTATGCGATTTTATTTATTCTGGCGACCGTGGATTCGGTCTCAGGGACTTGACTGATAGCGATCGTCGCAGACCGAGCTTCTGACAAAGGGACTGTTTGAGATTTATTTTGAATACTGTCATTGTCTGTGACTATCCTGAGTAACTGTATTGACAAAAGAATCTCCGTCTCGAGATATCGAAAAAGGGGCAGCGGGGGGGGGGGGGGGATTTAAGGACAGGGTTAGTTCAAATGTCCTCTAACTGCTTGGATGGAGGGATGGAGGGATGGAGGGAAAGAGATCATACAAGACCGATAGGTCTGACTGCAGTAGTAAACCCAGATTACGTCTTTGGCGTCTGATAATCTGCGCTTTGGTCTGGGTTTTTTTTTTTTGGATTCGGTAGGATGGTGTAAATCTTCAAAAGATACCTCTAGACCGATCCAGAGGCATGCCGGGTTTTTACCGACTAAGACCACTTCCCGCCAGACTTCCCGTTGATCCCCGCGGAACTTTCTTTTAAATATTCTATCGCGGGGCGGGGCGGAATTTACCTGTTACTTCGCTCGTCGCGTCGCAACTGCTGTGTCATTTCACAGAGAATACCATTTGTTACGGACCATGCCTGTTTTGAACTAAGCATGTATTGTATTACTCCCTCCGGAGTAACTATCCGTCTCATATGTCTCTCCAAAATCGTTCGTGCGGTCTCGAATCTCACGCACTCTGTGAGTACGTCTTCCACATTTTCTATTTTGCCTTCGCAATACAAGCAGTATGGGTGATTCTTGTGCTTATACTTGTGCCAATATTGCCGAAAGCATCCATGTCCTGATATTAGCTGAGTCAAGTGGTAATTCAGCTCGCCATGTTTTCTTTTCACCCATGTTTCTATGTCAGGTATCATGGTGTAGGTCCATTTTCCTTTGGTGGAAGAATCCCATCTTCGTTGCCATTCTCTTCGGCTTGAGAGCTCTAATTGTGACCGCATTCTCCGACGATTCTCTTGGGAGACCTCATGCAATGCAGCGTTTTCTTTAGCCACAATGTCAGGTGGTGTCCTCGCGGCCAAAATATGTTTACCATCTTCGGTTACCGCTCGGAATGGACAGCATACTCTTAGTGATGCCAGCCTGTGCGCTGATTTCACTCCCCTCATGTACGACTTATACTGTACGGCTCCTGCCCAAATGTAAGCTGCACACATTATAATGGATGTTTTGACACTGGTTATGAGTTTCCCTATGTGGGGCCGGGGTCCTCCAACATTGGGTAGCAGTCTCGCCAATACTTTGCATACTCTTGCCGTTTTTTCACTCGTTTCCTCGGGTGTTCCTTAAAGTTCAACCTGTTGTCGAGTATCACACCAAGATATTTAATATAAGGGTTGGATCTGATTATTTGTCCTTCTATTTCCAAATCAAGGTGTTCAACTTTCTGGCGGCTGCTTATTAAAACTGCCTCCGTCTTCTGTCCAGCTAGTTTTCAGTCCGGCTATATTTAGCCAGCATTTAATGTTCTGGATTGCATGGGAGCAAATATTCTCCAGGTCATCTAAATGTTTAGCTACGGCCACTATTGCCAAATCATCTGCTTACCCAATAATTCTAACCGCTTCTGGTACATTGGCCCTAAGCACACCATCATACATGATATTTTTATAACAGCGGACCTAATACAGATCCCTGAGGAGCATCCGTTGTTATTTTATATTTCTGTGGTCCCGCATCTGTATCATAGCACAGTCTTCTATCCGAGAGATGGTTTGCTAGTATACGCACCAAATAGGGTGGGACTTGTAGATCGCGCAACACTTCTAGAATCCGAAGCAACACTTCTAATTCACCGAGCTAAACGCATTTTTAACATCTAGTGTCACCACCGCGCAATATTTTTTCGTACCTCCTAGTCATCGTGCTTCAGCTATCGCATTGCGATCGATGTCACACACCACAAGTGGTGTCTTATCGGTTGATCTACCTTTCCGGAACCCATACTGCCATTCAGAGAGCCCCGATGTCCCCTCAGTGAATTGTTCCAGGCGAGTGGCAATTACTCGCTCAAGCAGTTTTCCTGTTGTGTCCAGCATGCGCAATGAGCGATAAGACGACGACGCTTCTGGATTCTTGACTCATTTGGGTATAAGCACAAGTCGTTGTTTTTTCCATCGTTTAGGAAATTGTCCTGTTTGAAGGCAGGTTGTGAAGAAACTGCTGAAGACCTCCGGATTTTTTGTTAAAGCAGTCTTCACTACAGCGTTAGGGATACCATCTAGACCCGGGGTTTTGCTGTTTTTTGACAACCCTTGCAGCTAAGGGCACCTCTTCAGTGGGCGGTGTGTGTGCCTGGATTTGTATTGTTTTGTACTGTGCGTTTGAGTGTATTGTATCAGCAGTAGACTCTATTGGATAGGTCCATCAACATCATCATCATCGGCACAACAACCGGGATCCGGTCTTGGCCTTATTTAGCAAGTCCTGAGGCTTATTAAATTTTCCATAATAATTTGTTTTTTCCGGGCAAGGTCATTAGTCTTGCGCCAGAGGCTCTTCGACGGGGAATCGAACACCGGTCTCCCGCATGACAGGCGGGTATACTAACCACTATACTATCGAGGAGCATCGGATAGGTCCAGCAATCTTCTATTATAATGGGGAATATTGTTGGGAAGGGTGCTTTCTTCAGTTTTGTACTGAAGAAGAAATTGTGGTGGTCTGATACGAAGAGATCCAGAGAGAGAAGGGTCAAGAACGCAAAACTCCTGTACAAGTAGGTTCTCGCTATTCTGCATGGATTCGAGGTATCAGTATGCTAATTTTAGCAAAAGACTCGTAGTTAGGGGTAATGGGGGCACCTTCATATAGGTGAGAATTGGGGTGATGACGGCCGGCAGTCCTCTTAGTGTTGTTGATGGATCTTCTGAGGAGTTTCCTTTCGAAAACTCGAAATTTTTCTATTTGGGCCGAAACTATACAAGGCTCTATGGGAAAGGCGTACGATATTCCAAGCCGGATTAGCTGCTTATAGCAGAGAAGTTCAACTTTGGTGTCAACTTTGTTGCTCCACTTCAAAGAGCTGTACAGTTGCTTAGACCGGCCGACGACCCTTTGAAGAATGTATTTTCATGTTCGCTGAAATTCATGTTTGAGGTGTAAATGACCCCAAGGTATTTTATCCTGTCCTGGGGTCTAACCGTAGAAGCTCCTATTTGTATTCGCATATTTTGTGAATATCGAGAAGTAGTTTGGGAGTATTTACTACTCAGAATTATGGCGACTGCTTCGGATTGATTATGTCGAATTTTCCAGCGGCTGTAATACTGATACAATTCGTCTGGGTAACGGTCGGGTCGATTTGTTGTGAGTTTAGGGCTTTTGAATGATGTGTATACTAGGACATCATCCGCATAGCATATCTGGTTTACTCACCCGCCCACAGGGTGAGGAATATCTGAGGTGTACTTATTAAAAAGGATGGGGACTAGAATGAAGCCCTGTGGTACGACTGGGGCACCGTGGAAAGTTCGGGATGGCCCCCCATTCAGCGGAACTTGAAAAGTTCTGTTTCGAACAAACTGGTGGATCATACGAGTACTACACAGCGTTCTACGGAGACCAGTTTTCAATCATTTAAAAACCAGGCCTTCGATCCACGTCGTGTCAGGGGCCTTTTCAATGTCCAGACTCAGCGCAATGGTGGATTCCTTATTAAAGAAGCTTACGCAGACGTAGTTTTAAAATATGTTGAGAGCCATAGTGGTGCTGTAGTCTCTTCTAAATCTAAACTGGAAATCATGTATTAGGTTTCTGGCACTGATGAAGTTGTTTAGCTTCTCGTATATGAATGTTTCATATTTTTTGCGGATGCAAGTGAGGAGGAAAAGTTTAAGGGGTGATACGTTGGTTTCCCTACTTTTGCTATTGGACAGAAAGCGTGGGGAAAGCAACGCATGTTGTAGGCATGGTTGAACAGAATGGAGAACTTTATAAAGAAAAAAGCAGAAAGCCTTCGCAACGAATGGTACGACATGTTGTCGATACCGGGTAACTTCTTAGGGTTACGAGATTTAACTAGGTTCTGTATGGTATTTGGTGTGGCGAAGCCGTGACCAGTACCAAGGGTGTCGTCGAAGAATGCACTGTTAGCTGGATTGAAGACAACAATTGGCTCGTTAAAGTTGTCTAATTAAATCTGTACCTCTGAACTAATGATTGCATTAGAATCCGGATCGCCATCCTCGAAAGTGAGCCTGTGATTATTTTCAAAAGTCCCTCCGATGTTGTTTACTTTATAGGTGTCATTATTGACATTGATGTGTATAATTGGGCCAGTGATACAAGAAGTTCATATCTTTTTAACATTTTTATAAACGTTCTTGTCCATCTGAATAACCTTCAGGTTGTCTTCAAAATGCCTGTTACAACTTTTTTGAATACTTTGTTTTATCAATGTACCAATATTCTGAATGATGGATCGGAATAATGGCTCCCTTTGCTTAAAGTGATGACGATATCTCATTCTGCAGAGCTTTTTACGGTCACGGATGATACGAAGAGTGAAGTCGTTCGCCATGGGGAATCTGATGTCTTTTCAAGTTTATACTTCGAACTTACAACTAGAATCTCGTGAAGTCCAACTGCAGCGTTATTTATTTTAACCGTCGGTAGGTTCCTGTCAGTAGAAATAAAGAATTGGCGGGGTTTTTCGTTCAATGTGACATTGAAGTTGTCCCCATTGGATAATCGGGATGATATGAGCCGGAGGTTGTGGTCAGAAACACCCGCTGATACTTGGGGAAGAGGGGGTAAGTCTTCGGAAAGAAAAAGGATGTCCAGAATTGAGTAGCCTCGCATGCCATCAATAGGTGTGACTATTTCGAAGTTGAGGGCACGACAATTTTCGGTGTACAATTGGTACAATTTAGTGTCATATGGGCAAGAGGCAGAATTATTCCAGTGAAGATGTCTGGAGTTAAAATCGCCGCCTATGATAAAGGGTGTATGCCCCGAACACCATATAAATTCGCCGATATCCTCTTAATGGGACCGTTATTGGTTTTATGCGAGTGGTATACGGAGTATGTATTCACTTCACCATTATTAGTCAGATGCAGTTACAATCCGCAGACTTCTACGAACTCAAAATGTGGGAGGTCAATAGTTTCATGGCGAAATTCACTATTAAGTAGTGTACGGGTGCCACCGCCGTTGTTGGTGGGACCGCCAGTGAAGGTTTGATCTCTTCGAATCATGGAGAAGTTCGAAAATACGGGACGGTGATATGGATGCAACCAAGGTTCGGTTACAAAAGCCACGTCTGCCCGTTTATCCTGTGTGGAATCAGAGACTATCACACGCTTTGATACTGAAACAAGGAAGTTGGCATTTAAAAGGATAACTATACATTGGCTCACATATGCCGTGAAAAGGAGTGCGTCCCTCTCAGCCGCGGTTGTTAGTTTTTCATATCGGGGTCGAATATCTTCAGTCAGGCGGGTAGTTTCTCGAGCATTGAGGATTACCCCCTTGGAGTCTTATATACCGCCGCTTGACTTTATGGAGTTGTGTTGGACTATATAGTGGCTCGCTTAGGAAGCTGAATATAGTTTTGGAGGAGAGGCAATGGGAGAGTTTTCATATTCTTTGTTTGCTTCCCTTTAACCATATCAGCGAATGTATTTCACTATATAATTAAATATTGGTTTTAATTAATGTTGTGTATTATGTGTTTTTCTTGTGTGTAAAAAATGAAAAAAATGTATGAATGTTTTAATTTTCACGTGTTTCATTGAAGAATGTAAATTGTAATCTCGACGGGTACAAATGTAAATCCATTGGATGGGGCATAGCATTTTTTTACAGCTGTAAATTTGACGTTCGGAAATGCTGCCTCAAGGGCTATGATGATGTCGTTCCTTTTCCAACAAGTAGCGACTCGTTTTTAAAGGATGATCCTTGACTTTTCGTTGGTCGGGGTGAAAGTGTAATAATTCAACTCCTTGGCCTTGAGTGTGTAGTTAACCTAGAACGTCTGTCTATGGTAGGTTTTGTTGGGGGTTTGGACTCAAGGCCTTTGCCTTAAAGTTGGAGATTCCTAGTCGGTTCATATCACCGACGAACTCCATCAGATTGAGGTCTCGTGCAGAGAAACCAGGTTGCTACTTCTTTTTTAAAGCATGTCTGTCTGAAATTTCAACACAAATTTGAAATATAAAAAGTTGTTAAGTAAATTAGAAAAAACATATTTCAGAGAAAGGTAAAGCAAATTTTGTCACTTTAATGTTTTCAAAGACTAAATGCAATATTGGAATTACAATATAAATAGGAAAACTTAAATTCAAATGAAAGGCAAAGAAAAAGAAATAAAATAAAAGAGAAATAGAATATAATCTAAATTGTAATAAATACTCCATTTGTCTAAAATTCCAGCTAAGAGTTTAATTTTGATTTTTTTTTTCACTTACTGAGCACAATTACAACACAACTTGTTGCACATTGCAGCTAGTAGGTAATGACAGTGTTGATGATAATGCTTGAGGAGATAACTCACCAAATCCTGTAGAAGCCAGAACTATCAGAATTGTGAAAAAGGAGGAACATACGTGACTGAGGAGGTAGGAAAGTTGTAAAAGCTCACGCAAGGCTTCAACTCCCAACTAGATTATTTTGGTGATGACTGTTTATCTGGAACCACGATCTGAACACAATCGATGTATTCCAACACGATCACACACTAAAGAAACCAAACAAACACTAAGAACGAACACACGTGTTTAACAATCAATGAAATGAGTACCAATACCTGGTATCTGGAACCACTACACGAATCCAGTCAATTGATTTTTCCATTTTAACGAACACATGGAACAATTGAATTAAACAAAGGATTAAACTAGATCACTATAAGTACTCGTGGATTTTGATGTTCACTCCGGTGTATCACGCTCGGAAGACATTGGAATGTTGTCGGAGCCTTGCAATGATGCGACTTCACAAATCATGTCTGTAATTCCACCCAAGACGGATGCACTCGATGATTACAATTATTTCGATTGCAGGTTGATATATTTGAATGAACATATGTTTCGTGTGATTCATCGTGCGAACCACTAGAAGGCTGTTCGATGGTGTTAATATTTAGAGAGGCGCATGTTTATGTTTTTCTTCTATCAGCACTGTATTTTCATAGTGGTGAAGTCGTTTTTGGATCGTTCCAAGAGTATCAACGCGCCAAGTTCTTGCATGGCCAGAGAGTGAGACAAAAAATACTACACTCTCCCACAGGTAGTAGAAGCTTCTGGGCATTCGTGAAAAACATTCAAAACTCCGTCTCTTCATCCATTCCATCGCTTATAGTCGATGACAAGCCAGTCACCACTGCAATAGAGAAGGCGAATCTACTTGCTGCACTTTTTGCAGCCAACGCTGCCTGATACCGCATCAGTTCCACCTCAACTTGAGCATAAGCAGCACACCTTGAGCCAGATTCGCTTCCGAACGCGTACTGCTGCCCGTGCACTCAAAGAGCTAAACGCACACAAATCCGCTGGTCCGGGCGGTATTCCCCCAATCTTCTTGCAGAGATGTTCCTCTTCACTCGCCAAACCACTGCGGAAAATCTTTCATTTGTCTTATTCTAGTGGTCGTTTCCCCAATAGATGGAAGTCAGCGAACATTCAGCCAATTCCCAAAAAGGGTGACAAATCATCCCTTTCTTCTTATCGACCCATAGCACTAACTTCTATTCTTTCCAAGGTAATTGGAATCTCTTATCAACCGTCAACTTTCGAAATATCTGAAATCAAATGACCTCATCAATGATCGCCAATATGGCTTTCGTAGAAACAGGTCCACAGGATATCTGATGGCGTACCTTACCGAAAAGTGGAGCCATTCCATCCACTACCTCGGTGAAAGCAATGTAGTCGCATTGGATATTTCAAAAGCCTTCGACAGAGTTTGGCATCCAGCCCTTTTGTCAAAATTGCATTCATATGGAGTGGACAATTCCCTGATCCAATGGATAAGAGGCTATCTTTCTGGCCGTTCAATCCAAGTGGTTCTTGATGGTGTCAAATCTGTCTCCCATCACATTATTGCAGGTGTTCCCCAGGGTTTGGTACTCTCACCCACTCTCTTCCTCATCTTTATAAATGATGTCTTGTCAATTTCTCATAACCCAATTCACTCGTTTGCTGATGATAGCACGTTGAGTTTCTTATACTCATACGAACACTCCCGTCCAAACTCTTCGAACATCACTTCCAACCAGCAACTTATGCTTGATACATTGAATTCAGACCTCAACAAGATATATCAGTGGGGATTATCTAACCGAGTAGAATTCAATGCCCTAAAAACCCAGTGCTGTCTCTTGTCGTCAAAGGTGAACCCCAAAGTAAATATACTGTCTATGAACGGCACTTGCACCGACGAAGCCAAGGAATTATCAATCCTCGGCACTCGAATTAATTCGACTCTTAACTGGAATGACCACATATTTGAAGCTGCGAAAAGTGCAACCAAATGTATGCGATTCCTTAAGAGACGCATAAGATACTTCACTCCATCCAACCTGGCCACTATTTACAAGGGGTATATTCGTCCCAAAATGGAGTATTATCTTGTGTCACAACCTTGTCATGGTATCGATCACGTTTAGTTGTGACAAGAAATACTGGGACGAAATCAAGAGAATGGGACAACAAAACTGCTCTTAATTTGTGATGACGGAAAATTCGCGGGAGAACAAAGGACAGGTGGAGGAGCTGTAATAAACAAGAAAGAGCAAATGATTGAAGTGGGCCAGGGCTGTTAAAAACAAAGGAAACAAAGTGGAACAAGTTGTGCGCAGATTTACGAAAAACCGTGTGGAAATTCTCCAAAATCAGACAAGAATAATTGATTGTCGAGTTAAGATTATGGCATTAACCGAAGTACGCATGCGTCAAAAGATTATCGGAAAATTATAAAAGGATCCATTGCAACGAACTTAAGGAAAATTGGTGACAAATCATACGGATTAATTTATTTCATCGCAGCAGTGTTCCAGCAACGAACTGACATACTGATTCATCGCGTCCACAGTTTGTGCTAAGCACTACCCCAACACCAATAACCGTGAATAATACGAATTAAAATCAATAAAGGAATTACTACGTTGAAATAACCAATAAGCATGTGATTTTTACAATAAATATTATATAATCGGCTGTCTAGCCGAATCGGATCTACCGACGACGTCGATATCATCTGCGTAGACAAATATCTGGCTGAACTTGCTGACAATAGTCCCTCTGGTTGTAACGCCAGAGTCACGGATTGCTTTCTTCAACCCTAGGTTGAACAGGAGGCAAGCCAGACCGTCCCCTTGTCGGAGTCCATTATAGATGTTTATTGGTTTATTGGACAGCAATCCCGCTACTTTTACTTGACTAGTTACGTTGATCATGGTCAACCTACAAAGTCGTATCAATTTGTTTGAAATTCCGAATTCTCTCATGGCATTATATAGATCCACCCTGGCTATGCTGTCGAAGGCGGCCTTGAAGTCTATAAACAGATGATATAGTGGAATCTTAAATTCCTGACATTTTTCCATCGCCTGTCTAAGGATCTGAATATCTGGTCAATTGCTGATTTGATGGGATGAAGCCACACTGATATTGACCAATGATGGCTTTAGCGTATGAGGATATCCGGTCTTGTAGGATAGTGGAGAGTATCTTATAGGCGGTACTCAGCAATGTTATACCCCTATAGTTGCTGCACAGTGTGATAACTCCTTTCTTGTGCATGGGGCAAATTATACCGCGATCCCTATCTTCCGGCATCTCCTCTTGCTCCCATACGTGCACCACGATCTCGTGAATTGCGTGATGTAACGCTGTCCCTCCTTGTTTGATCAGCTCAGCTGGTATGCCATCAGCTGCAGGGGCTTTATTTGATTTGAGCTGTCTAATGGCTTTTAATGTTTCCTCAATGTTAGGTGACGGTAGCATTTGGTCTTGATCTTGCATTGGTGGAGCTTCCAATTCTTCTGTAAGCTGGCCATTTAGCAATTCATTGAAGTGCACTTCCCATCGCTCCAGAATGTCTTCAGGATCAGTGATCAGATTACCCTCTTTATCCTTGCAGTAAGTGCAGCGTGGTGTGTACCGCGTCATACTGCGAATTATTTGGTAGAACTTCCGCTCCTGGTACGGACCTCGCTCTCTACTTTTCTCTATTTCACAGACAAAGTTTTTTTCCCAGCCACTTTTCTTTTGTCTGTGAAGTCTTTTTTCGGATCCTCTGAGCTCTTTGTATATCTCGTCGCGTACCCGCGTCCTATGAGACTGCTGCATTGTCCGTTATGCAGCATTCTTACGTTCAGTCGCTAGTTTGCACTCATCATCAAACCAGTCGTTCCGATCTCTACGACTACTGCCTAAGATGGAGTTGGCAGTACTAATGACAGTATTCTTAAGGCGTATCCATTTCTCTTCTACGCTCGGCATTCTGGCCCCAGGACTTACTCTCCCTCCGTTGAGCTCCTCGAGGGCGAGTCTTAACGCATGACCAAAGGTGTTGCTGGTATTCTCATTGCATAAAGCAGCCGTGTTGATACGAACTTAATCCGCGGATGCAATAAGTCTCCGTAAGGCAATCCACGCTCGGAAAACTGTACCAACAAGATAGTGATCCGAGTCGACGTTGGCACCTCGGTACGTTCGTACCGTCATCAGGCTCGAGGAGTGGCGGCGATCTATCAGCACGTGGTCAATTTGGTTGCGAGTGGCTCCATCAGGTGATACCTAGGTGGCTTTGTGGATATCTTTACGCGGAAACCTGGTACTCGCAACGACCAAGTTTTTCGATGGTGCCAATTTGATGACTCGTAGTCCATTGTCATTAGTGTTCTCATGAAAACGATGGGAACTTGTGTAGTGCCTGAAAACCGGCTCCCGACCTATTTTTGCATTCAAATCCCCAAGAACAATTTTCACATCGTATCTTGGGCAGGAATTGAGGGCCCGTTCGACGTTCTCATAATATTCTTCTTTTTCGTCGTCAGGAGACTTCTCTGTAGGTCCGTGAACGTTTATGAGACTTATGTTCTTAAACTTGCCTCGCACGCGAAGAGTGTATAGCCTTTCATTTATTGCATTAAAGCCGATGATGGCAGGTTTCGGTTTTTGGCTGACTAGAAAGCCTACCCCGGGCACATGGTGTTTTGCGTGACAGCTGTAATAAATGTCATACTCCTTTCTTTGAAAAACACCACTCCCCGTCCATCTTATTTCTTGTAATGCTGTTATGTAAGCCTTATATTCGGACAGGGCATCGGCTAGCTGCTGTGCAGCTCGAGCTCTGTATAGTGAGTGTATGTTTCATGAAAAATTCTTTAAATCATTTAGCCATTTTCGTTTCCGCGGTCGTCGTCGTGTATCCGGTGAAAATAAGTGGAAAGGAGGTATCTGAGGATAGTGTGAACAGGGTTAGTTCAATTGTTCTGTAACAACTTGGATGGAGGGATGGTGGGAAGGAAATCGTACAAGACCGGTAGGTTCTGGGTGCGGTGGTAAACGCAGATCACGTCTTTGGCGTCTGATGATCTGCGCTTTGGTCCGTGTGTGTGTATATTTGTGCTGTTTTGTGCTGTGCGTGCGTGTGTGCGGTTAAGCAGTATACCCTATGGGATGGGTCCAGGAATCCTCTATTATAGGGAGGAATGTTGTCAGAATGAGTGCTTTCTTCAGTTTTTTACTGAAGAAGAAATTGTGGTGGTCTGATCCGAAGAGATCGAGAGAAAGAAGGGTCAAGAACGCAAGACTCCCGTTCTCGCTGTTCTGAATGCTTTCGAGGTACTTGTATGCTAATTGTAGCAAGTACTCGTCGATAGGGGTAATGGGAGCACTTTCGTATAGGTGGGAGTTCGGGTAATGGCGACCGTCAGGCCTTCTAGAGTGGTTGATGCATCTTCTGAGGAGGTTTCTTTCGAAAACTCGACGTCTTTCCATTTGAGCCGTAGATATGGATGACCATATGGGAAAGGCGTACGACATTTCAGATCGGATTAGCTGCTTATAGCAGAGAAGCTTAATTTTGGTGTCAACTTTGTTGCTCCACTTCAAAATGTTGTGCAGTTGCTACCGACCGAGACCCCTTTGAAGGATGTGGGTCACATGTTTGGTGAAATACATTTTTGGGGTATAAGTGATCCCAAGATATTTCATCCTGTCCTGTGGTCTAATCGTACTACCTCCTATTTGTATTCGAATATTCTATGAATATGCCCGAAAAAAAAAAAACAAATCATTATGGAAAATTTAACAAGCCTCAGGACTTGCTAAATAGGGCCAAGACCGGTTCCCGGCTGTAGTGCCGATGATGATGATTCTATGAATATCGAGAAGTAGGTTGGGAGTGTTTACTACTCAGAATGATAACTACTGCTTTGGATGGGTTTCCATTGACTGTAATACTGATAAACTTCGTCTAGGTGACGGTTGAGTTGATACGTTGCGAGTTTAGGGCTTTTGGCGTATTTACTAGGACCTCATCCGCATAGCATATCTCGTTTACTCCCCCGTCCGGACGGCGAGGAATATCTGAGGTGTAAATATTAAATAAAATGGGACTTAGAATGGAGCCCTGTGGTACGCCTGCAGCGGCGTTGACAGTTCGGGAAAGCTTTCCATTCACTCGAATTTGGAAGGTTCTGTTTAAAACGAACTGGTAGATAATACTACACAGCGGTCTACTGAGGCCAGTATTGAGTAATTTAAAAATGAGGCCATGATCCACGACGTGTCAAGGCCTTTTCAATGTCCAGGCTCACCGCAATGGTGGGTTCCTTATTAAAGAGGCGCACGCTGATGTGGTTTTGAATTACGCTGAGAGCCATCGTGGCGTTGTGCACTCTTGTGAATCCAAATTGGAAATCAGGTATTAGGTTCCTGGCACTGATAAAGTTATTTAGCTTCTCGTATATGAACTGTTCATATATTTTGCTGATACTCCTCACCGTTGCGCTCGCCTTTGCGTGGAAACAAGTGAGAGCAATTAGGTCGAGAAGATTAAGAGTAGCCGAAAATGCGGCACGAATGGGCAACGATAGGACCGTGCGTAGAATTCGTGACGGAATACCAACGGGAAGGAGACTGGCAGGACGGCCGCGAAGTAGATGACGGGACAATGTTAGGTTTGATCTTGAGGAGATCGGATCAGATGGTCAAGCGTGGAAGGAGAGTGCACAGGACAGGGAACGATGGCGGTGTCGAGTCGATGAAATCATGAACTTCCGGGTTTCTATAGACTAATAAATAGTAGTACAAATACGAGGGTTTCCTCTTATGTTTCGGGATTTGGCAACCCTAGTGTTGCAATCCGGCAATTGACAGCTCTGTCGTAAAGTTGGACATTTTTGAGGTTATACGCACTCAGAACGTTTTGACATACGAGCGCTATTTGTGTTGTTTACAGTAACTTAAAAGATTCACCTCGGCCCAAAAATGGAATTAAATCGTCAACATTTTCGTGCGATTATTTTTTACAACTTTCGGCGTGGATTAACTCAGCAACAGTGCATGGATGAACTTAATTCAATTTTTGGCGATGAAGCTCCATCAAGGACCAGTGTTTATCGATGGTGTGGTGAATTCAATCGTGGTCGTAGTTCACTCCAAGATGAATTTCGTGAAGGTCGTCCAAAATCAGTTGTTGTTCCGAAAACCATTGATGCTGTGGGCGAACTGATATTGGAAGATCGTCATGTGACCTATCGTGAGATTGAGACAACCTTAGGCGTTAGTGGGACCAGCATACATTCAATATTGCATAAACATTTGACCGTCAAAAAAATCTGTTCGCGTTGGATCCCACACAATTTGTCAATCGCCCAAAAAAAGGCTCGTGCCAATTGGTCGAAAGAAATGCTCAAAAAATACGGTCGCGGTGCTTCGAAACACGTCTATGACATCGTGACAGGTGATGAATCGTGGATTTACGCGTATGAGCCCGAAAGTAAACAGCAGTCGACTGTCTGGGTGTTTCAAGATGAGCCAAATCCAACAAAAGTTGTTCGCGCACGGAGCACTTCCAAGCAAATGCTCGCCTGTTTTTTCGGAAAAACTGTACATGTCGCAACCGTACCACTAGAACAACGCAGAACAGTCAATTCTGAGTGGTACACAACCATTTGTTTGCCAGTTGTCTTCCAAGAAATCAGGAAAACCAACCGCCGAAGACGGATCACTCTTCACCACGACAATGCGAGCTCTCACACATCGGCTGCGACAACTGCATTTTTGAGCACCCAAAACATCGATTTGATGGTTCATCCGCCGTATAGTCCTGACTTGGTACCGAATGACTTCTTTTTATTCCCGTACGTGAAAAACAAACTGAGAGGTCAACGTTTTTCGACACCTGAAGAAGCGGTTGCTGCATTCAGAATGCATGTGTTGGAGATACCTCAATCAGAGTGGCAAAAGTGCTTCGACAATTGGTTCAAACGCATGCAAAAGTGTATAGATCTTCATGGGGAATATTTTGAAAAACAATAAAGTGATTTTCGATAATGAATATTTGTTTTGTTCTCTAATCCCGAAATATAAAAGGCAACCCTCGTAGTATACCGTCCAATTTACATTTATCACTCAGAAGCTATTTCGTTAATTGAAAAAGTGATATTATTAGTATTAAGCACCATTTAAGGATATTGATTAGGTCATGAACTTCCGGCTTCCTACAAGCTAATAAATAGTAGTACCAACAGTTACCTACTATTTACCAACATTTCAAAGCCTTTTTTAGGCGTTTTGGGTTCGCCCATCTTGAAGGAAATATTAAAAGATGTGTTTAATAAAAGAAGCAAAAAAACGATTGAAGTCTCCTCTCTTGCCAAAACCACCGACTTATCAAACATACATCATACTTATTTCTTTGATAATGCGACTAAGGTAAAATACTCAATATTCCTATGCACCGAATTCATTTAGAAACACAATAGCTAAAACAAATTAGATGAATACAATACTTTATTTACGCCCACTGTGCATAAAATCTTCCTTTCCCCCAAAAACTGATTAATTCACAGATGAGAAATCAAAAGACGCGGAAGTCGCGATATTTGAGGAATGTCACATTAATGGACCGTCTGTTTATATTTCGATGTTTCTTCTTTTTTTGGTTTGTTTTTATTTATTGCTTTGATAGATGAATGGTAGGTGTGCGAGGTGAGTGTGTCACTCTTCATGTGCAACACTTGCCCCCAACATACCCCTGAGCTGACAGTCAAATATAACCAATCAAAATAGTCACAAAACGAGTTTCATTTCACCAGTAAACGTAAACAATAAAGAGCCCATTCACTCATTGTGCAGATTTTTCTTAAAACTTCTCTTAAATGGCTGTGACGAAACGCAATCAAGTTGCGCGGTCTTAAAGCGGAACTTTAAATTTAAAGAGTTACTTATCGTATCGTATGCCCTCGCTTACGCAGTGAGCTGGTTGCAAGTCACCCTTAAATCTGCAATTTCATCTTCTCCGTTAAGTTACGTGACTTTATATCAAAATATTTGCATTGTCCTGCAAGCAAAAATAATCGTACTCGTTTCCCAAAACTTGCATAATGTCCGGATATTTAATTCACGAGGCTATAATTCTGATGCAATACAAGGTTAAGAGATGGGCCGCATCTTGCTTAACGAAACGGGCAGAAATATGGTACAACAAAACTTTCACCTAAAACCACAATCAAACTTAGAGTGCACTCAATAAATATTTAACAATAAATCATTTCAGATGATCCTTGAAACGGAAGATCACATACAAACATTTGTGCCCTGACCTCAATTCATGTAGTCACATATATTGTTTATCAATGGTTTTGAAGTCAGGCCCTTTACTTTTCAGCCGGCATCGCGCGTTCACGGAATTGTGTCAAAGTCACCGAAAATTGCATTTCCTTGGCGCAATTTGCAACCCCCGCCGATGGACAAGCTAATTAAACAATCACAGTCCCATATTATTCATCATACTATGCTCGTAACAAACATGTCCTTCAGCTAGATAGTTTTCTTTGACCGACAAATCGACTCACACGCCCACACTAGCAACCCCAAGAGTTTGTCTCTCCCACAAGCACATGCACTACTTGTCTACAATAATAATATTAATAACAAAAAGCAAACACTAAAAATAAGAATAAAAAAGTAAAACAAACGAAAATAAATAAATAAAACTACACAAAAATAAATAAACTACTCCATTATGAGGGAGTCAGGTGAAACAGGCAAACGTATCTCTCGACGTTCGACGAACACACCAGCAGGCAAACTATAAACAAAACAAAGTTCAAAGCTGGCGGTGGGTGCAACAAGTAGGGGCTGCCGGCGGTGCACGCGACGTAATGTGGAGCGACTTTAAAAAGCCAAGGACACCCCTAACACTATGAGGTTCGGGCTTTTTGTCTATATCTCACTCTGGCGTGTTTCGAGCGCTCGCGGCTGACACCTGTTGAATGCGATCGATACACGCCTATGACAGTGCCGTAAGGCGGCAGTTTCGATAGTGTATGCATATGAGTATGAGAGTATGTGACTGGTTGTTTTTTTTATATTCTTCTGTTATTTTTTTTAAGTTTTAACCGCCAAATTCAGTTGAACATAAGTAGGAATATTTAATCCATATAAAAGTCAATTCGATTTGTGATCTTAAACAGTGAGGATCTCATTGCATTTGCAACACCTACAACTAAACTCGCGTCCGAATAGTACGTAATCAGGATTAGTCTGTTTGGTGTTCGATCGTCTACACAATCCTTGCGGCTTAATTAATACGCGTACTCACCTGTCCGTAGTTATCAGTAACTCTACTAAAATGTTCGCTGCATCACAGATATTTCCAGTATTTATTTTGTTTGTTATCACCGCCCACGCGCTTCCGCCATCTCGCTCGACGAATCCTTGCAATTGTGGTATGTTACAGATTATTCAAAACTTTTGAATATCTTCTCGTCATTTTCGTATCAGTGTTGATAGTGCAACAATATTTGCTGGTTCATTAAATTGTCATTAGGTTCGGAAGTAGTTTTCATATTTCCAAGGTGAAAATGATGTCGACACTTTAGATACACACATTATGGAAATCGTTTGTGTATCTAGTAGTAATTTATTAAATGGTTTTATGGGAAGAACAGTCGTAAGTTATACAATTCGATGGGCCGGCCCCATGAGGAAGAACGACATTTTAGTTAACATTAAATTGAGTGCTATACGAGTTGAACTAGTTTTTGCTAACATTGCACTTGCGAGGTACTCATACTCAGTGAATATTGCATTATGCAGTCAATAGTTTTTGTATTCTATACTTGGTAATCCTTCTTGACTGCTGGACTAGAAAACTTTGATAAGTGTGATTTACTTATAAGAATTACTCCATAATTATCTGATTGTTATATTTACCGCAATGACTGGTGATTAGTAGTTTTTTAAATTCTGGAATAATTTCATTATTAATGCAAACTTCATTTTACCCTAGAAGCAGGCACATGGGGAGGTACAGAACTTCCGTCCGCGAAAATTCCATTATGGTTTCTTTCAATTTTGTAATTGCTTGGGCAAAAACGGATTACTTATCAAAAGAAAAATTATTTGAAGGATTTTCATTGAAAATATGAAACACTAATTTCTGTTTTTCAGAACGAATATGAGTGTTTCTAAAAATTAATATATTTACTCTCGCCTCTACTATCAAAATATTTTGGGCAGAAAGAATGTTTCTTCCTCTTATGGTACAGAGAGCATTCCCAGTAGTAACGGAGACCAGAAGACCAATACTTTTTAGATCGTTTTCGTATTAGTTCCCTAATACTAAGCCCTATCGTTGACCAGTTTGAGATAATTGACACAGAAATTGTGGTCTTTCATTTTTCTCAGACTTATACTATACCTCTAAATGTCAAGCAACAGTGCGGGCGACAAAAAAAAACAATGAAAAGGATATTGATCGATCTTGAATACCAGTGATTGTTAAAAAATTAAAAAATTAGCACGATTTAGTATTTGTTACAAATTTAATACTTCGCACGATCAGGATGTTGTGAAGATATCAACCTAAACATACTGTAGCGAGCTTAGGGTTCGCTGGATTAATTATTCACACAAAATAAGCCGTGAAATCAATTTTCTATTAAATCTTTATTTTTCCGCTCGTGACAACCGTTCTTTCACTTTTTACTCCTCTGTCAAAAGTGACACTTCTGTCACTGGAGACATCATTTTTCCTCTCGCTTCTTTCTGCTCATAGTCTCCAGTTTTCCAGTACTTTCCAGAATATTCCAGTACTTTGTTTTGGTGTCTTGACAGCTCGTCACACTACCCTCCGCCTAGATTAATTCGTCCCGAACTAAGTTCACTGGTCCTCTGGGTTAACCAAAGTTGCCAGTCGGTCACGATGTACCACTTTCATCTTGGCATTCGGCGCTGGAAGTTCTTGACCTTCTTCCAAATTTTCTACTGCTCTCCTTTTCGCGTCAGTTCTAGCCTGCCGCCGTTATTCCTTTTCCTGACGACGGAATTCCTCTTGCATTTTAGGGATCTCATGCGAATAGTATGAGAGAAAATGCATGTGCACACCCTTAAGCTCTTCTGGAGTTTGCACATCACGTAAGCGATCTAGACCTTCATCTTTAATTACACGCATATTATCTGGTATTGGAGCATCTGTCGATTTCATAAGCATATCCAATTGGTAGTTCCACACCTTTTCAAATGACTGGAGCGGTTTGTTCTTTGGAGCTGACAATAAACACCAGCTTGCGTCGTAGTAATAGACTATCCATAGATCGTCGCACGTTAATTCTGGTTTCACGTGTTCTTCTCTATAGAACGAAATAAACGGTACATCTACGTGTTGATTACGCCTACAATCTAGGGCTTGCTTGATCTTTCCCCCCATATGTGGTGGGTTACCATAGCGGTCTCGACCTCCAACATCCGTTGATCTCTCCCGTTCGGAAACAGTAGATTTACAAAACGCCTGTTTGTAAATCCATTCAGCTTCATCTTGTAGTTCATTGGGTCCCTCTGTAACAGTCGTAACCGGAACTTCGCGCAATTGCATTCGCTCAGGAATATCCGTTTTACGGATTTCATTGTCCAAATCCGTAAAGTGACCCCTTTCCAATTCACCAGGTCCGTATTCAGGTTCATATCCGTCCTCGTCATAATTAGTGAAATCCTGATAGTCGAAATCTACACCGAAACTGCCCTGACCTTCTTGCAATGACGCGTCAGTGACTAGAAGTCGTCTTTTCTTCTTCTTCTCAGCAATTGGCCTTCCTTCGTCGTCTACAATAAAATTCTCAGCATCAGACTCCGATTCCTCATCATCATTGAAATGTTTTGCCGCCTCCGTTTCCCTGTGACTACGTTCAGAGCGGTGTTCAACATCGTCTTCGTCGTCGAATAGCTGTACCGCTATAGCCTCACGTGCTGAACTTTCATCGACGTACTGTTCCTCTCCATCACTTTCTTTGTCCTGTGTACGACGCAGTCGCTTGGAACGCTTTCTGCGTTCGACTTTCAAACCAATTTTCTCTTCAATAAGGTTATAGCGTTTGAGATGGATAGTGAAGAACGTGTGATTTGAACTGACGCTATGACATCTTGCTTGTGAATTGTGTGTGTATCTGTTAGACGCCACAAGGTCATAGACGTCTCATTCCAGTCGGTCGTCCATCTCGTCATCATCATTGTAAATCCGTTTCGGGGAACGGCCTGAACCATCAGTGTCTTCGCCATCACTGCCGTCCTCTTTAATCGGGTTATTATCGATGAAGTCCTTCAGTTTTTCACGTAACACATCATCGTCCTCTTCCTCCTCTTCCTCACTGCTGTCGGCCATAGCTTTGCTCTTCCTGAGTTTCTTCCTTTCACGTGGCTCCAATTCCTCCTCATCCTCAGATGCTTCCGCTTTGGAGTCCCAGAATTCTTTCATACACTGCCTTTGGGCATCCAATTTTGCCTTGAACTCTGCAGTTCGCGCGTCCCATTTTGCATTAACGTCTGCAGCTCGCGCATCCAATTTTGCCTTAAACTCTGCAGCTTGCGCGTCTAATTTTGCCATCATCATCCTGAACATCTCCGAAACGTCCAACGATGGAGAACTCTTCTCCGTTACATTGGCACCATCTTGACTCGCGGTTTCTTCTCCATCCGGACAGTCTGGCCCACTCGTAACGGCATCTGTGCCGACATCAATATCCTCTTCCTCTATTGCTGCTTGCAGACGCTGTCGAAAGATTGGCTTCTCTCCTCTGCTATCCAGGTTCCGGTCCTCCAAATGTCGATCTGACATCGTCGCCACACACTTTCCCAGACTTATTTCTTCAATTAATCCCACTTCTGACACCAATTGTAGCGAGCTTAGGGTTCGCTGGATTAATTATTCACACAAAATAAGCCGTGAAATCAATTTTCTATTAAATCTTTATTTTTCCGATCTTGACAATCGTTCTTTCACTTTTTGCTCATCTGTCAAAAGTGACACTTCTATCACTAGAGACATCGTTTTTCCTCTCGCTTCTTTCTGCTCATAGTCTCCAGTTTTCCAGTACTTTCCAGAATATTCCAGTACATTGTTTTGGAGTCTTGCCAGCTCGTCACAATACAATGGTAATTCAATAAGTCCTTAGAACATGCAAGAGGTGGCGCTCATAGTATCTAAAATGGTTGATTTTTAGTAAGCATCATAATAATATCGCACTAGCTGAAAGAAAAATTGTGTGAATAAAATCTCAACAATACGAGTCCGTGTTTACTCATGGGAGAGTAAACACATACGGGTGGTCGACTCTGAGGCTGTTCAACCGCTTAAAGTTTTCGGAGATCTGACGCGTTTCTGTGCCGATACATAACTATGAATGAAGCATGGATACGCGGTTACACTCCAGAGACAAAGGAGCAATCAAAACGATGGACTTTTGAAGAAAAATTGAAAACGGTGAAGCCGGCACAGGTATGTCAACGATATTTTCGCTAACGCACAGAATCGTCTACATAGATTACGTGAAAAATAGAAAACAATAGCCGGAGAGCATTATGCGTCGTTATCGCACCGGTTCAGCAAAGAAATCAGGTAAAATCTTTATCTGAAAATGTTTTTCTAAGAACTTGTTGAACGACCCTCGAATTCTGTACCGATTTATTAAGTAGTTTATTTGCAAGATGGGTTGAAATTATGGTTGGCAAGAAACTAATTACCGATTTTTCCATACAAATGAAACATAATTTTGTTTGTGCAATTAACTAAATTTAATCGATTACATATTTTTCATATTGATCGATGACCTTTCGCTATCTTTTTTAAGCTTCATAGCTCCGTGCTGATAGAATATTCGGTTTTTGCTATTAAAAAACTGAACCACGCACAATTTCACAGAGCCGTCATCATTGAAAGTTTTTCCATTGACGAAGTTTTGCAAAGATCGAAATAAATAGTAATGTTATGGCGTTAGGTCAGGGCTATATAGTGGATGTGACATCACTTCCCATCCAAGATCCAATCATTTTTAGTGAGTGACCATAGATGTGTGGTGTCTAGCATTGTCATGATGGAATACAACACCTTTGCGAGTCACCTATTTTGGTGGTTTTTCTTGAGCTGCCGCGTTTGGTTCGACCACCTGGCGACATTACCCATAGACATTGATTCTTTCATTCCTTGGAATCAGCTCAAAATATAAAATACCCTTATCATCATCATAATCATCGGCACTACAACCGGGATCCGGTCTTGACCTTATTTAGTAAGTCTCCCCACCGTGACTATTTCGAGCCGAGGTCCAAACCTTCGAAATATGCCTTCCCGTTGTCTAGCACTGTGCCGGCATTTTGTTTTAAGTTGATTAAATAATGCGACGGGTTTGCGCTTTCGAGGGGATTCCCTTGAGATTTTGAAGGCACTTACTACCTTTTCCTTGAATTTCTGGCATTTTATTTCCTCCCCCACTAGCTCAGTGCGTAAGTTGTCGACGACATCGTAATAGGGTTTTAATTGGTCCGACGTATTCAATATCAGTTGTAGTAAACATTCTTCGTCGGTCGTTAGTATGTTAATTAAAAAATCTGCTATATAGGGTGAAAAGTCAGTCAGCCAAGAAAGAGTTTTAATGAAAACAAGTATTAGCAAATTTATATTTCATTATAATCATCATCGGCACTACAATCGGAATCTGGTCTTGGCCTCATTTAGCAAATCTCTCCACTGGTCCCGATTTCGACCCGATGTTATCCGTTTGGCACTCCCCGGCTCTGGGCATCCTGGTCTACGCCATCCCCCCATCCCACACAAGCTCTGCCGCCCTGTCTCCTTCCATTCATCGTGCTACAAAGGACATTCCGGGTAGACTCTTTTTCGCCCCTTCGACCTAGTTGTCCCGCACACCGGAGTCTACCGAACTTGATTTTTCATACAATATTAGCGGCTAAGAGTTTGGAGTGCCTTTTATTCAGCACCCAGGTCTCGGATCCATACATGAGTACTGCTAAGGCCATGGTCTTGTACAGTAGTAGGTTGGATGTTCTGAATAAATTTCGGGATATAAAGTGCCTTGATATACCTTAGTAGGCTTTGTTGGATTTGATCCGACGTTCCCGTATTTCTTCTTCAATATTGTTATCGGCTGACACTATTGGCCCAAGGTTTTTTTTCTTTTTTTTTATTAGAATTCTCTCGGGAGAGGCGAACCTATAGCGTCGAGTGGGCGCCCCGAGATGCCATCAAATAACTGTTGCAGTTCTTTTTGAACAGTTGCAGGTTGTAATGCTCCGGGAACACTCGCTTCCCCGCTCTGTAACGGAACGAGTTCTGATACAGGGATGTTCGCGCTGTCGGGAGATGAACCACAAACGGGTGCGATCCGTCGGATTGTCTTGTGAAGCGCATATAGACCGAATTGCGTGGAACAATGCCAAAAATCTCCGAAGAACAGCACCCGTGATAATATCTGTAAAACAGACAGAGGTCGGCCACGCGCCTTCGATGTGATAGCGACTGTAGTCCCGACGTCAGCGCCGAGTCCCCGATCAGGCGGATCGCGCGTCTGTACGCTCTCAAGTAGGTCGAGGGTATGTTTAGGAGCCGAGCTCCAAACATGAGAGCAATATTCGAGCGCGGGTCTAATTTGAGATTTATATAGGAGAAGAAGTTGTGCCGGAGTAAAGTATTTCTTGGCTCTAAAAAGATAACTCCGTTTTCCTGAGGCTGATCTGGCGATACCCGATACGTGTTTATGCCATGATACATTCGCACAGACCGTGACGACGAGCAATTTCAAACTTTCCCCAGCCTCGAGGGCCCGGCCACTCATCATCAGCTGTGGAACCGATGATCCACTTTTCTTTGTGAATGTTGTATACTGGGTCTTCGTTGCGTTGAAGTCGACAAGATTGGCCTTTCCCCACTGCAGGACTTTATCCAGATCCTGGTTCAGAGGGTCAATCTGTCTACATCTCAGCTGGTGCGACGTTGATGCACCAATCGGCCGATCACTCGAAAAGGAGGAAACAAGCGTACTATCATCCGCAAAACTGAACACTTTTTTATCCGTTGTCTCCAACAAATCATTCATGTGAAGCAAGAACAAGGTTGGAGGTAAAATAGAACCCTGGGGCACCCCGAATCAACAGGATACAGATCCAAACACTCGCCGTCCACAACAACCCGGATCGATCGATTCTCGAGGAAGCTCCTCGTCCAGTCGCAAAGCTGTTGGGAAAGGTAGTTAAAGGATTGCACTACTTCAAATTCGTGCTGCGCTACCCTGAGAGTTTGTCCAACCTTAGGTCTTCTCTTCGCAGAAGTTTCCACCATGTACTTAGTTTTTCCCTCATTAATGTGCAGTCCTAGTTTTTTTGCCGCCTGTTCGATCTGGATGAAGGAGTGCTGTACAGCCGAATCGGATCTACCGACGACGTCGATGTCATCTGCGTAGACAAATATCTGGCTGAACTTGCTGACAATAGTCCCTCTGGTTGTAACGCCAGAGTCACGGATTGCTTTCTTCAACCCTAGGTTGAACAGGAGGCAAGCCAGACCGTCCCCTTGTCGGGGTCCATTAAAGATGTTTAGTGGTTTGGACAGCAATACCGTTACTTTAACTTGACTAGTGACGTTGGTCATGGTCAACCTATAAAGTCGTATCAATGTGTTTGGAATGCCGAACGCTCTCATGGCATTATATAGTTCCACCCTGACTATGCTGTCGTAGGCGGTCTTACAGCCTGTGAATAGATGATCTAATGGAATTATAAATTCCAGACATTTTTCCATCGCCTGCCTAAGTGTGAATATCTGATCACTTGCTGATTTGCCTGGGATGAGGCAACACTGATATTGATCAATGATAACTTTAGCGTATGAGGCTATCCGGTCTTGTACAATAGGATAGAGGAGTATCTTATAGGCGGTACTCAGCAATGTTATACCCCTATTGTTGCTGCATAGTGTGATATCTCTCTTCTTATGTATGGGGCAAATCATTCCGCGACGCCAATCTTCCGGCATCTCCTCTCATACGTGCACCACGATCTTATGAATTGCGTGATGTAACGCTGTCCCTCCTTGTTTGATCAGCTCAGCTGGTATGCCATCAGCTCCGGGGGCTTTATTTGATTTGAGGTGTCTTATGGCTTTTAATGTTTCCTCAATGCTTGGTGACGGTAGCATTTGGTCTTGATCTTGCATTGGTGGCGCTTCCAATTCTTCTGTGAGCTGGCCATTTAGCAATTCATTGAAGTGCACTTGCCATCGCTCCAGCATGTCTTCAGTATCGGTGATCAGATTACCCTCTTTATCCTTGCAGTAAGTGCAGCGTGGTGTGTACCGCGTCATACCGCGGATTATTTGGTAGAACCTCCGCGTCTGGTGCGGACCTCGCTCTCTACTTTTCTCTATTTCACAGACAAGGTTTTTTTCCCAGGCACTTTTCTTTTGTATCTGGAGTCTTTTTTCAGATCTTCTGAGCTCTTTGTATATCTCCTCGCGTACCCGCGTCCTATGAGACTGCTGCATTGCCCGGTATGCAGCATTCTCACGTTCAGTCGCTAGTTTGCACTCATCATCAAACCAGTCGTTCTGATCTCTACGACTACTGCCTAAGATGGGGTTGGCAGTACTAATGACAGTATTCTTAAGGCGTATCCATTTCTCTTCTACGCTCGGCATTCGGGCCCCAGGACTTACTCTCCCTCCATCAAGCTCTTCGAGGGCGAATCTTAACGCTTGATCAAGTGTGTTACTGCTGTTCTCATTGCGTAAGGCAGCCGTGTTGATTCGAACTTGATCCACGGATGCAATACGTCTCCGTAAGGCTATCCGCGCTCGGAAAACTGTACCAACAAGATAGTGTTTCGAATCGGCATTGGCACCTCGGTACGTTCGTACCGTCATCAGGCTCGAGGAGTGGCGGCGATCTATCAACACATAATAAATTTGGTTGCGAGTGGCTCCACCAGGTGATGCCCAGGTGGCTTTGTGGATATCTTTACGCGGAAACCTTGTACTTGCAACGACCAAGTTTTTCGATGCTGCCAGTTCGATGACTCGTAGTCCATTGTCATTAGTGTTCTCATGCAAACTATGGGAACCTCCGTAGTGCCTGAAAACTGGCTGCCGACCTATTTTCGCATTCAAATCACCAAGAACGATTTTCACATCGTATATTAGGCAGGCATTACGGACCCGTTCGACGTTTTCGTAGAATTGTTCTTTTTCGTCGTCAGGGGACGAGTGAGGGGTCTGTGAACGTTTATGAGGCTTATGTTCTTAAACTTGCCTCGCACGCGAAGAGTGCCTTTCGTTTATTGCATTAAAGCCGATAATGGCAGGCTTCAATTTTTAGCTGAATAGAAAGCCTACCATGGTGTTTTGCATGAGCGCTATAATAAATGTCATACTTGTTTCTTTGAATAACACCACTCCCCGTCCATCTGATTTCTTGTAATGCTGTTATGTCAGCCTTATATTCCGACAGGGCATCGGCTAGCTGCTGTGCACCACGAGCTCTGTATAGTGAGCTGACGTTCCATGGGAAAATTCTCATGTCGTTTAGCCATTTTCTTTTCCGTGGTCATCGTCGTGTATCTGGACCATATCCGAGGCTTGATAAAGTTGCCATAATAATTTGTTTTTTTCCAGGCAAGGTTATTAGCATTTCGCCAACCTTTGTCGGGATGGCCCTACATGCATGGGTTCAATAATTGGCGGGTGCCAATGTAGCTATCCAGCGGTTTCACGTGGATACTGCATGTCAACTTGGATTGAACACGGACAAGGATCGTCCTGGCCTTCGCAGTGTTGAAAGCAATCAGTGACTTTGCCTTCTATGTTCGCTCGCATCCCTCCACAATAACTTTATAATCCCATCAAATTGACGGCAGGATGTTCTTTATATTTTGATGTGGTTTGGGCTGGTTCATTATACTATTTTATACCATCAGTAATGATTCGCTTCCAAATTGGTTTCATTTCACTATGTTTGAGATACAAATCGCAGATTTTGATGCGTGTTGTTAAATGAATTTCTTTTAATTCAGATAAAACCTAAATATCAAACTTCTTAACGAAATCGAGGCATTTAAAACGATTTTCAATTGTTTTGTGCCACACATTTAACCTATCTGCAATCTCTTGCACAGGTATATGACGACGGGATTCGCCTATGGGTTTGATCTGGCCATCATCCACTTGAGTTGACCGACCAGAGTGTTGGTCATTTTTTACGGAAAAATCACAACAATGAAATTTTTCAAAACAATTTCGTCACGGTCTTTCTTTTAAAGCTTCGTCACAATACACATCTCGTTACTTTTTAATATCTTGTTCTTTCCTTTGCGGAAATAGAGAAACAAAATATGACGAACATGCTCTTTTTTACACTGTATTTTGACATTAACACCAAACTAAAACCTGTAAATAAAATTATGATCACTAAGTTTCTAAAGCCAGCTAAAACTGACAGATAACTAGTGCTGAAAAGAAAAGATCATAACATTGACAGAATTCAAAATAATGACTAATGCCCTCTATGTGCAAAAACGGCTTTTTCTTTCTTCCCAACGTATAACTTTCCAACACTAACATTGACTGTTTTTTTATTAATTTAAACCCAAATACCGCCGCTTCAGTGGCTGAATTGTCATTCACTTAATTTTCCTTAACTAGGTTCAGCTGACGGCTCTTAGTACAGTGGTATATCTGCACAATTACTGAGTGGTAGGCTGGGTCTCAGTACCCGACAGCCTGGTCAAATATCACCATATTAAAATAGCAACATGTCCCCGAATGAGTTTGATCATAGGGTTCTCCATCTTGTTTTTGTTGACTTCATTATAATATACGAACAAAGCTGCATTGAGATGTTATTTTTTGTAACTAGATTCAGAAGTTCGCTATAAACCATGACAAGTTCTGAAACAATGCCTTTTAAAAACCTGAATCGTTTTCAACAGATTTAGATCTAGATTGAAGTACAATGGGCATCCATGTATGATCACTGGTCTCATAAGGATCATGTAGAATATAAACTTTACTCTGTAGTCATTTTAGCTGCTGTAAGGCATCGATCTTGTCAAAACGGATTGTGTTCCTAGCATATATACCTTGTTTTCTGTGGCCTAAACAGTTTGTACCTGTTTGTTAAAATATTATGCCTAGATATTTGACTACGCTTTCGGTTTCTAGTGTAACACGTCACTCCATACGTTTCCACTCTAACTACTATTACTATTTATTGGCCTGTAGGAACGCGAAAGTTCATGACCTCACCGGCTCGACTCCGCCAGTGTTCTCTGTCCCGTGCGCTCTCCTTCCACATCCGGCCATCCGATCGGATCTCCTCGAGGTCGAACCTAACATTGTCCTCCCATCCCCGTCGCGGCCGCCCTGTCGGTCTCTTTCCCGTTGGCTTACCGTCAAGAATTCTATGCACGGTCCTACCGTTGCTCATTAGCGCCACGTGTCCGGCCCATCTTAATCTTCGCGACTTGATTACTCTCACTGTTGTATGTTTGCGGTGTAGCTCTACCAATTCGTGGTTGTGGAGTTTCCTCCATTGTCCTGCGTCCAGTCTAACTAAGAAAACCAAATTTTTTCGATATTGACTTTTCGGTGCATTTATGGTAGAACGATTTGGCTTTGCTCTCAAAATAGGCTTCAGTTTCGGCAACCACTTCTTCAGTTTCGCCAAATTTCTTTCCCTGTAGCATTATGAGGTCTGGGTGAAGCGAGTCGTTTTTGAAGACCGGAGCTGGAGGATATGATAGCTAGGGAAACCATCTGGAACGTAATTGATTCAATTTGACCATCAATTTTCATTGACTTGTGAAACTGCACTTTTTTTGTCATTCTTCTTGATTTCTGCACTCAATAAAATAATGCCGTTTGATTGATGGTTTTACTTTTCTCATGGAAGTCGATGAACAGTATACTATGCGCATCTCAAAATACAGATGTCATAAACCTTGTCAACTTGGATTTTTGGTCGCTTTGGCTCCCTTCCGATATTTTTAAGGCTCCAGCTATTTCACGCGACTTCAGTTTACGGTCATCCAAAACCAATTATGTTTTCCAGAACAACTGCCAATTTTGAGATCGTTTAGCATCATCAATGTTTGAGCGCGTTTAAATTCAGCATGCCAATCGATGATAGTTGATTTGTCTGGAGCAGAGCCTGTGTAGTGTTTATCAAGCTACTGTTTTGCTTTACCAATATGTTTCCCATAAGAAAAAAAAAACAATGCTTCATCAACACACGAAATTCCTTTTTACCCACTACTTTAAAAATAGCTAAAATGGTTTCGCTACAACCAATATAATTTGGGAAGTAAACGCCATGAAATGTTGACATGTATCGTTTGAAGTTTAGTGCTCCCTAGAAATCATATGGATTTGTCAACAATAGTGCCACCTATGTGTCAGATCGAAAACTCATTGCATAAGGTGTTAAGTTTGTGAGGTACCATTAAAACTTGTGTTCGCCAGTTTCTTTTTTTATTCGTAATGACTCCATATGATTATCTAAGCAGCATAGCTTCGTATTTCTAGGGTAGAATTATTTCGTTATTTCCTTGATTTCGATCGACGGCATGTCTACATTGGAATCCATCTTTTAGAAGTATTGAAGCCTCGACGGGGCCTCGATTTTGAGTTGTGTACTCGTTGCAGTAACGCTGAAATTGATTGAAGCTCCGCTACAATCGACTGCCAATGATCTCAATTTTCGAAACTGTTCGATATCAGACCGTCATACGCAGAGCTAATAAAGACGTTCTTCGGGTCATAAATCTCTTGCTTTCTTGGCAAATATTTCTTCTACATTGACGCGACAATATCAACTTCTTTGGTTTTCTTCGCACAATTCACTCCCCTGAATGATCGTGTTACTAAGGTATTCTTCAACGTTGTAGCCTCTTAAGACATTTCGGGATTGGTAGCTACAATATACTGAACGCGAATCACCACATAATAATCGAGTGCCCTGTGAGTAGGGAGTTAGAATATACTCGCAGCTAGGCCGACTTGTCCTAAGAATCGACAGAAGGTCGAGTGGTAAGTGGGGTTCCAACGCCCTGTCGCCCGGTGAAATATTACCCAATCAAGCTATAAGCTTCGTGAAATGGTGGAGAAAAATCCCTGGCCATCTTTCGGAGCTTGGCTTTTTTTTATTTTTTTTTTTTTATTAGACTTCTCACGGGAGAGGCGAACCTATAGCGCCGAATGGGCGCCCCGAGATGCCATCAAATAACTGTTGCAGTTCTTCTTGAACAGTTGCAAGTTGTAACGCTCCGAGAACACTCGCGTGGGAAGGGAGTTCCACAGCTTCTCCGCTCTGTAACGGAACCAGTTCTGATACAGGGATGTTCGCGCCGTCGGGAGATGAACCACAAACGGGTGCGATCCGTCGGCTGATGGACCGGTTCGAGAAAAGGTTGGTTTAGGTAATAAATCCGCGATATCGTCGGGAGAAATTTTCGACTATGCTTCGGATGTATGGCAGACGACCCGGACTGGCACGGAGATAAGTTATTATAGTACGTTCTGAGATAAAGAATTCCGGAGGTAAACTAGTTTCCCATGCGGATCTCCAGGGAGGACTACGCCAGGAGGAATATCATGCAAATAGTTTGCTAACTAACCAAATTTTAAGAAACTCGCCATCGCGTAATGGGGTTCGTTCTTGAAACTCTGCCGAACTTCGACTGATATCGGCATTTTGTAACATCAAAGGCATCGGTTACACCAATACGAATATAAACACCCCCACGAATATTTGCAAACAGCCAGACCTGATATATTTGCCCTAACTAAGGCCCAGCTCGATACGTCAACTGATCCCACATATCTTCGTTGCTCAGGATACGACTTACATTCAAGATTCCGTTTTAAGGATGGAGTATTCGTCTTCACGCGGTCCGGTCTGGCTTGTCAGAGGATGGAGGCGTGGGAACCCAATAACGTGGACGTCATGTGGTTGCGGGTTGTGCTGAGGAATTCTGTTAAATATTAACGGAACGAATTTTGTTAGAATCACAACAGCGCGTAACCAGGCGATTGATACCACGGAGAAGGCTTACAACGACAGAGTGATCAATAAATTCTTCCACTGCCGCCTAGTTCGCATCCCTGCTGGTCAATGGCAAGGTCTGTCATCAGTAACTTCGCGTCCTTCTCTTTCCCCATGTTAGCGACCAGCACCGGGACGTTAGTCACAAATTCAAAAGATCAAGCTAATGTGTTGGGAATTTATTTTCCGGTAATTAAAACCTCGATCCCGGTCTTTTGGAGCTACCGGTGATCGCGCCGATGGGGTCTTCGATGTGGGATGTGAAAGATCCACCCGTGTACTATTCAACGCGTTTCACGTGAACTGGACTGTAGGAAGGCAACCGGGTCGGACGGAATACCAGCAATAGGCCTTAAGAACTGTGCTCCAGAACTATCCCCGGTTCTTGGCAGACTCTTTCACTTATCTCATGCACGGAGGACCTTTCCTGCCAGCTAGAAAATGGCTCGTGTTCAGCCAATCCCAAAGAGGTGGAAAAGTGTCTCTCTATTTTATCTAAGGTGATGAAGAAGCCTCTGGCGCAAGACTAATGACCTTGCCCAGAAAAAAACAAATCATTATGGAAAATTTAACAAGCCTCAGGACTTGCTAAATAAGGCCAAGACCGGTTCCTGGTTGTAGTGCCGATGATGATGATGATGATGATGGAGAAGGTCATCGACGCCGAGTTAATTAAGTATTTGGAGTGAATAATCGTCAATACGGATTCCGTGCCAAGCGGCCAACGGGAGACCTTTTGACACTTAAAACCCATATATAGTCATCTGGGATTGTGGGGCATGGTGAGTCAAGGGCGATCGCATTGGATATCTCCGAGGCTTTTAACCTCGTCTGGCACGGAGCATTCCTGAGCAAACTTCGTCCATACAGACTTTCCCAGCAGCTTTGCGACTGGACGAAGAGCTTCCTCGAAAATCGATCGACTCGGGTTGTTGTGGACGATGAGTGTTTGTATATGTAATTTCTGTTAATTCCGGGGTGTCTGAAGTTCTATTCTGGCTCCAACCTTGTTTTTGCTTCACATAAATGATTTGTTGGAGACAACAGATAACAACGTGTTCAGTTTTGCGGACGATAGTACACTTGTATCCTCCTTTTAGCCTGTTCGGCCGATTAGTGCATCTGCGTCGCATCAGCTGAGATGTAGACAGATCGACTCTCTGAATCAGGAGGTCCTGCAGTGGGGAAAGACCAATCTCGTCGACTTCAATGCAGCGAAGACACAATATTCAACATTCACAAAAAAAAATGTTGACTTCGAGATAATTCTAGTAACTGGGCTGTTTGATGAAGAAGGACAATGTATTTTGGTTTCCTTACGTGAACTGTACTCATCTAGAAGATGAAGACGTTGTGTAGCTCACCTCACTTCGAGTTGTCACACGTCGTCTCGTTGAAGAAGTGGATTCATCCTTGGAACTGATTATATTAGTGTGTTTTGGGTACTCAGCATTGCGATTTGCGTGATCATTCTCCAGCGATCGGTTTTACTTTATAAGAGTATAGTCGTACACTTGTACACCTGGCACGGAATCCGTATTGACGATTATTCAGAATTGCGTAGCATTCCAAATACTTAATTAACTCGGCGATGATGACCCTTTCCATCACCTTAGATAAACTAGACAATAATGCTATCGGTCGGTAATTTTGTGGGAGACACTTTTTTCCCGTCTTTGGGAGTGGCTGAACTCGAGCCATTTTCTAGCAGGCAAGAAAAGTCCTCCGTGCATAAGATAGGCGGAAGAGTCTGCCAACAACCGGGGATAGTTATGGAGCACAGTTCTTAAAGACCATTACTGGTATTCCGTCCGGGCCTGTTGCCTTCCTACAGTCCAGTTCACGTTGAATGCGTTGAATAGTACACGGGTGGATCTTTCACATCCCACATCGAAGACCCCATCGGCGCGATCACAGGTAGCTCTAAAAGACCGGGATCGAGGTTTTAGTTCCCGGAAAATAAATTCGCGAACACATCAGCTTTATCCTTTGAATTTGTGACTAACGTCGTGCTGTCTGTCACCAGCGGAGGGAAAGAGGAGGAAGCGGAATTACTGCTGACAGCTTTTGCCATTGACCAGAACGAGCGCGAACCAGTCGGGCACTGAAGGAGTTTATTGATCACTCTGTCGTTGTGAGCTTTATTCGCAGTATCAATCGCCTGGTTACACGCGTTTCTAATTCCAACAAAATTCGTTCCGTTAATGTCGGTGGGATTGGAGCGCCATTGCTTGGAATCTATATTTTTTGCCGCGAACCGACGCTATCACGGTTAGAATCACTAAAATATAGAACCAAAGCTCAACCCATATGGCCACTGCCGCGTATGTGAATTTGATTTCTAAACTCAAATATATTCGACTAATGTAGAAACGGTATATTATTGCTATGGTATACGGCTTTAATGGATGTGCTTTTGGTGGTGTTGTTCTTCACTAGTCGTGTGCGTATCTGCTAGAAACGCCACAGGAGTCTCCGAAGCACACCTCCAACCACGGAAAGAATGCGAAGTAATCTCGCAAATCGTCCCAGTTAGCAGCCCTATACTTCCATACATGGCGAAGCTGCCTAGGCAGGTTATTCGCTTGAAATGCAAGTGCTTGCGCGACAGATACCTAGCAATGATCTGAGTTTCCCAGTGGCGCAGAAACCTCTACGGTATAAATACTCGGTTCGGATGTCAAAAACAGATCCAGGATGTTCGCATAATCCCCTCGGGCATCCGGCACTCGCGTTGGTTCCTTCACGAGTTGAGTCAAGTTGTGGCTAACAGCAAACATCTCCGCCAGAGTCCCAATCTCGTCGGTTCTGTTAGAATGTACCAACCAGCCGGAATTGTGCACATTAAAATCCCCAAGGACAGCAATTTCAGAAGCTGGATGGTTGATCTGTATCCAGTTGACGGTATGTAAAAGATGTTCGAAATATGTCGCCAGTCGATCGTCATACGGGGGGCGGTCAAGACAGCAAAAAGAAATTTAACAGAATTCCTCATCACGACCCTCAACCATATGATGTCCATTTTATTGGGTTCCAACGCTTCTATCCTCTGGCAAGCTACATCGGACCACAGACGCAGACTCCGCCCTTCAAACGGAATCTCGAATGTAAGTCGTATCCTGAGCAACGAAGATGGGTCGAATCAGTTGACGAAGCGACCTGGGTCTCAGTTAGGGCAAGGAAAAATAGGGTTCGGTGTTTGCAAATATTGGTGAACGGCGTTTACATTCATATTGGTCAAATCGATACCCCTGATGTTACAAAATGCCGTTACCATGCAACTCTTTGTTAAAAAGTTGATTACAACCAACGTATATTTGTGACATATATTATTGCACATGCAATTCTATATTTAAAATTGATTACAGTCGTTCACACAGTTCACTGTTCAACACGTACATATTTTTGATATAAATTAACAATTAGTTTTCTGCTGCTTGTTGATTTCAAGCGTTTACTCTTCACAACGTATATCCGTAACATACATTATCATGCAATTGCAGTACATTTTTGATATAAATTAACATTTAATTGTCTGTTTCCTTTATTTCGAATTAACTTTCAACTTCTTCTGATTACAATGGTTCACACTTTATAATGTACATTTTTGATATAAATTTAACATGTAACTTTCTATTTCTTTTACTTCGGATTAACTCTCAACTTCTTCCCTTCTCAAATCCGCTCCACGAATATGCCCTCAATTCCCATAAAACGCCACACACACCGTACTTCACAGAACCGTCAACCAACGTTTTTTTACACACAATTTACAAGCAAAAATAGTGAAGAACACCGAACGAAAAATCGAATAAGAAAATACAACAGAACCGTATACCTTAGCGATAACATCACATCCGTGGAGTATAGCCGAGTTTAAAAATCAAATTCTAAACACGGTCAGTAGCCTGATTGGTAACGCTTAGGTTCAATTTTTTTCGTGATTCATACTGTCATAGCGTCAGTTCGAATCACACGATCTTCTTCACTATTATTTCAAACGCTATAAACCGCGCGCTACAAAAACGGAAAAAACGTTCCTTTTTTCACAGATCTTACACACAGCCTTTTTTTTTATTTTACCATCCGTTGTGCTTCTGTCCCCATGGAACCGTTGCCCCGGGAATACCACCGGCCACGAGTGTTCGAAACTGATCGAAACATCGTGGCCATAGGTTCGCGCATCCGCTGTATTTTTATTTTTACCAATTGGGTATTAAGACATTAAAGTTATAAAATATACATACATTGACTACCTGGACATATTTAGACCAAGCAGTCAATTACAATACCTTCTATGTTTATATATTATATATTTTATGTAATTTGTGGTTTACAAGATACGTTCGCCAAGACAAGGGTGGCGGGGGGAAAGCTACCACGCAACAACAGCGATGTTCGCCTTCGGGGTGAAAATCAACTTCTCGGAATTTGAAAAATCAGGGTTTGATTGGGCGAATCTTTGGTACACTGTCCACGTAACCTTTGAGGCATCACTGGAGTCTACTCCTTACCATAACTCATGAGTCGAAAATGAAACTTTTCTTTATTCATTTTAGCAACTAAATACACGGGTGACGCAGTTAGGGCTTATAATGTTTGAAATATAGTCGTCTCAACAGTACCGCAAACCTACAATAGTGAGAGTAATCAAGTCGCCAAGATTAAGATGGGCCGGACACGTGGCACGAATGGACAACGATAGGACCGTGCATAGAATTCTTGAAGGTAAGCCAACGGGAAAGAGACCGACAGGGCGGCCGCGACGGAGATGGGAGGACAATGTCACGTTGGACCTCGAGGAGATCCGATAGGATGGCCGGACGTGGAAGGAGAGCGCACGGGACAGGGAACAATGGCGGAGTCGAGTCGGTGAGGTCATGAACTTTTGGGTTCCTACAGGCCAATAAGTAGTAGTAGTAGTCTCAACAGTCTTGTATGAAATAATTAGAATCAAGATTATATGCTTTTGAAAAATTAAGGCGATACCACAGTTAATCGTTAGAAATTTAAAGTTTTAAAAGTCGAAAACTTCTAAACTAAGCCCTTGATTCCAGTTAGTTAATAGAATTTTGATTTTATTTATACTTTCATATTTTGTTCCTATTCAATTCAACGGTGACTTATGAATTGTAACCCACGCAGCAACTATCCAAGGTGTAATATGATGATGGGTATGGTAACTGTTATATAGTGCGTGCCTTGCACTTTTGCTGTGCAGATTTAGTTGGAAAATATTAGTTTTGTTACCTAGTTATTCCGCTCGACGTCCCGTTGCTGAGCCACGATCTATCGGCGCCCGGTTCCAACCGGTTTAGAGAACTCTTGCTTTTGCTGCAGAGGGATCCTTATGTGCCGTCTTTTATGATCGAAATGTGTTTTAGTTTCCCATTTGTTGAATTTGCAGCACCACTTGCAACACAATCTCGTAAACACTGAGTTGTATATCCACTGAGATCGCCCAATAGGTAACACAACGTTAAATGTCTTCTTGTTCAAATCCAGCAATGGTTTTTGAAATCTCTCAATTTAAATACTGCTTCTAGTTGAATGAGTTGTTGTTAAGTTCAAAATCAGATCCAATACAAAACAATTCGTAAAACAAATCCACACTTTATTAGGTACACATTAAATTATAACAGAAGAAATATGCACGGTTACAATACGGTTAACTAAGTTTCCGTCGGTTTTTCTGCCTTTTCATCCACACGATTCACAGGATCTCTAATTATATCCAACCAAGTCTGAATTTTACACTCTCCTCACAACGGAACGTCAAAAAACCCGTACTTCAAAAAACATTGACCCTTTGTCTCTCTCGCTCCCCATTCACGTCCACTTCGAAAACCGAATTCGAACTCGAAGAACTGCACGATCCACACCCGAATCGGGGCGTGTTCAAAAACTCACATCTGGATCGTGCAACTCCTTCACTACCTTACCATCACACCACTTTAAACAAATTATATTCTAATTACAAACTATTAATTGATGGGGTGGCGGACGCACGTAACAAAGGTAAACACCGACGAACTCGTTAGAAACGTATAAGCAAGTTCGATTGAATGCCCGCTTGATTCGCTTCCCTTTATCCGCTCGCTCTATCCCCTCGCAATTTATCCGTTCAGATTTTATCTTCTCGTATTTACCAATTTACAATTCACTGTTATTCGGTACATAGTGTGTTATATACTGTTGGTTAGGTTCACATTTTAGTTTACTACCACATCCAAGACCCGCCGGTCTTGTTTGATTTCCTTCCTACCATCTGTCTGTCCAAGTAGTTAGAAAGCTCATGAACTAACTCCCCTGTAGATACTATCCAGAGATACCCCCCGCTTTTTTCAGATATTCCGTGACCGACCCTAATATTCTCACGGAGTAGGTGATTCTGGTTGTCGCAAGACAGTCAGAAGACAGAGACTTGACCGTCGTCGCTCCACCCTCTTAAGCTTCATATTTGATACACACTGTGACGAGTGCACTAATGCGGATATGCTGTCCAGGCAGAGTACAAAAAGTATTTGATCGCTCAAAGAATCTTTTCGTTTCGTTTTTCTTCGGGATTACGCAGAGTACAATGAGTATTTCGTCGGGCGGAGAAATTTTCGAGACTTCCGATGCAGGGTAAAATTAATTTCTATCTCTGGACAGAGCAAAAAGTTATTTGTTCCCCTAATAAAAACTGCTTTATTTAATAGAAAATTGTAATAGACGTGCATATAGAAAGTAGACTTTTTTATCAAATTTAACTTTATTGGAAAAGATACTTGTAGAAAGATTGATTGATATTGCTTGGTGAGAAACTCATATTTGTTCTGCAAGCTCTTTTTGAGTTTGACATGGACTTTCATCCAGTAAAACTAGAAGTCCTTCGTCAAGATTAAAATTTTGTTCACGAAATCTTGCAAATCACTTCTTTACTGCGGAATGACACACAAAGTATTCATTCAACGCCGAATTAATCAACTACATCGCTTGAGCAGCATTTTTTTCTTCATTTCAAATAAGAATAGAATGCAATGGCGTAAATGTTGTTTATCGACATCCATCTCTTATACAACTGATGCACACGCAATGACAGCTTGTAAATGACTAAAACTACTAAAACACTCTCCTATCACAATTTACAAAACCCAAACCCTTCATGTGATTTATTTATTGGCTTAGGCATCATCTGCGACATGCAACTTAAGTTAACGAGCAAATATCCTACAAAGCAAATCGAATGTTTGGTTTCAGGAAGCAACTCTAAAGAATTATCCATACATTATAATACGAGGGTAGGTCAATAAATCTTTAGTAAATGAGGAAGATTTTCTTTTATTTTCTCACTTTAGCTGACCTAATAATGACGAATAATACTGTCCAGTTATCATCTGTCCCTTTTCCAAAAAGTCAATGGAGATAATACCACGTTCATCCCAAACAAAGTAGTTAAAACCTTTCCAGCTGATTTTGTCGTCTTTGCCTTTTTGGAGCCCGTTCGAATTTAACAATCCAATGTTTTGATTGTTCTTTCGTCTCAGGAGTGGAGTGGTGTATCCATATTTCATATACAGTTACGAATCTGGGCAGGAACTCATCTCGGTTGTGACGCATACGCACCAAAAGTTCTCAGCTGAGAGCAAATACGGCACCCATCTCGCAGATATTTTTTTCATATCCAAGTTATCATGCAAAATTTCAACATGAAACAAATTGAAAATTGACATATACCTAGTGAGAAATGATGCTTACTAAAAACACACGATTATCGATGCCACGAGCGCCATCGTAGGCTTTTCTAAAGACTTATTGACCTACTCTCGTACCAACCACTTCTGCTTTAGATTCCTTGGGCTAATGCATCAATACGTAAGTCAACTGTAGGCACCCTACCGCATTTTGCATATTTGCGGAATCGAAATAATGTACAGTCGGTTCTTTCGATATGGTCTGCTTAGATACTGTTGGAACGATCCAAAAACTACTTTTCCACTATGAAAATACAGTGCTGTTAGAAAAAAAAACACAAACATGCTCCTCTCTAAATAAGTAACACCATCGAACAGCCTTCTGATGATTCGAACGCAATGAATCACACGAAACATATGTTTATTAAAATATATCACACTGCAACCGAAATAATTGTAACCATCGAGTGCATCCGTCTAGAGTGGGATTACAGACGTGATTTGTGAAGTAGCATCATTGCAAGGCTCCGACAACATTCCAATGTCGTCCAAGCGTGATACATCGGAGTGAACATCAAAATCGACGAACGCTGTTTGTTTTTGTCGCACTATTAGTTTACGGCCCTGCGTTACTTACGTGTAATAGTATTCAAAGTTACACCAGCAAAAAGCAATGGTTTAAAGAGTATATATTTATTTTTATTACGAACAAGGCTCGATCACAGCGAAAACTAGACTGATCTCAAAACCAAACGAAAATTTACAATACACCTTCCAAAAGATGGTGCATACATTTAGTTAGACAAAACATAAGGTACGATTCCAAGAATTTTACAATTAATAGGTACAAGGACAAAGATTGAAGACACATTTGAGTAAATTGGTTAATAGCAAAAATGTTCTTGGAAGGACTACGTCATTAAAAGGTAATTAAGGATGAACATATTTGTATACCCGCCTGTCACGCGGGAGACCGGGGTTCGATTCCCCGTCGGGGAGCCTCTGGCGCAAGACTAATGACCTTGCCCGGAAAAAAATAAGGCCAAAACCGGTTCCCGGTTGTAGTGCCGATGATGCTGATATTTGTTCATACATTAAAATTCTGGGAAGAGCGAGTGTACGAGCAACTAAAAAAAAGGACAAATGCGTTGAGGTCGATGCAACACTAATAGTGATCTAGTTTAATCCTTTGTTTTATTCAATTGTTCCATGTGTTCGTTAAAATGGAAAAATCAATTGACGGGTTCCGCCTCGCGGTTCCACATACCAGGTGTTGGTACTCATTTCATTGATTGTTAAACCTCCGTATTCATTCTTAGTGTTTATTTGGTCTCTTTAGCATGTGATCCTGTTGGAAAACATCGATTGGGTCCAGATTGTTGTTCCAGATAAACAGTGAAACCGGGTGTTTACCGACAAAGTTCATAGGATTATCACCAAAGTAGTCTAGTTGGGAGTTGGAGCCTTGCGTGAGCTTTTACAACCTCCTTAGCTCCTCAATCAGGTATGTTCCTTCTTTTTTACAGTGTATCCTCTTTCAGAGGATTGATCAGTTCAGGCTTTTACAAAGTGCTCTTCTATTGTTGTTGACTGTAGTGGACTGTATTTTTTCTTAAGAATTCGCTCGTGCCTGATGGTTAAGGAAGTGCTCTTCAATTGTTCTTAACTGTATTTTTTCTTTCGACGTTATTTGTGCCAGCTGGTTGAGGATATCCACCGACACCCAAATGTACAAGAAAAGAAAAAGGAAAGAACGCCTTCTCTATACGCCCTAACACGATTGCTACCGAATGCCACCGGCGCGATGTGCCGTGGTATTTCTTTAATATCTCTTACTCTCATGGGGGTAGTTACCACCAATGGTGGGAACGCGCCTTACTAAAGTTAAACGAAGGGAGGAATGTTTCGAGCACATCTTACCTCTAGTGGGGGGAAGTAACCTAGGGCACCTGTAATAGAGTAAGAAAAACTAACGGAACGAAAACAGCTTCCCTCTAAAAACAACTCGTATTTCTCTTCTTAGCATAAAATAAGAACAAGACTACTAAAAAATATGTAAAGCCTACGCATCCCTTTCAGCTCTTAAAGAGAACTTAACGGTTTAGAATTTTGGTTTCTATATATACTATTTTTGTCCCCCGCTTGGTAGAAACCTTGACGTGGTGCGGGGGCTTATACTACAATGAATCACTCAGGCTATGCTGACGGAAGCCTACGCCTCCAGTAGGGCCACCCATGTCAGACAGGCTAGCGAGGAGTAACACACAAAGATCTACCACCCCTAATCCAGGGTGTTACGCGTCACGGCGCCCATTGGATGATTTGCAGCCAGGGGTATAACGGCGCCTCTCTGACACCGGGTCGAATCAGAGCTGTAAGCAGACCTTACCATATCAAAGAGGGGTCTAATGTGGCGGACTTTCTTAAAGCCCAAGACTCGTGGGAACAAAATTGAATAATCAATATACAAAAAACAATCTCACGAAAAACCCGGTAGGCGTAGGTGTGATGAGCCAACACTACCATAAGGGAACAAATCATCAAGAAAACACCGACTCAGCAAAAAGAAGACGTAGGGAAAAACGGAAAAAGTGGGATATACGCGTCGGGACGTGGAATGTTCGAACGTTATACAAACCAGGTGCGATACAGACGGTCGTGGAAAATGCGAAACAATATAAAATGGACATCGTCGCGCTTCAGGAAGTCCGACTCCCACATCAAATAATCGAAACCAACGGGTTTACACTGGCGTGTGGAGGTATCGATACACTTAACCTCGGGACTGGCTTCCTCAAAAGCAAGAAGATTACGCCCCATGTAAAAGATGTGCAATTTATTAATGACCTAATGGCGGTGCTAAAAATACTGGGACTATGGTACAATTATGTATTTATAAACGTACACGCCCCAACCGAATCTACGGACGAAGAAACGAAGGACACATTCTACGAGACCCTAGAGGAAGTAATCGATGGGATTTCATCATTCGATGTTAAAATCCTCCTCGGGGACCTCAATGCGAAAATTGGAAAGGAAGATATCTTCCAACCAACTATAGATAAGGATAGCCTACACGACGTTTCAAATGATATAGGAATTCAAATTATCACGTTCGCATCGTCAAAAGATCTGCTAGTGAAAAGTACGATGTCCAAGCACAACCAAATCCATAAAGCCACATGGATATCACCCGACGGCGTAACGCGTAACCAAATAGACCGCATCCTCATAGACAAAAGACACCATTTGAATATCCTTGACGTAAGATAATATAGACGAGCAGATTGCGACTCCGATCACCTTTTAGTGATGAGCAAAATTAGAAGTCGGCTCGCAGCAATCCCACATGGGCAATCAGGGGAGACGAGCAAAAAATTCGACATTGATAAACTAAAAGCCCTGCGCAAAAGGGCTAAATATCAAGAGGAACTAACGAGTAGATTTAGCATCCTAGAGAATGGGAGTAGCGGGGAAGAGGAAACCAATAATAGGCCCATAAGGTATTGGGATTTAAGAAAACAATTAGGTCCAAGCCTTGGTTTGACGATGGTTGCAGGGCGAAGATCGAACAACGTAAACGCCTCAGAGTGATCCACTTAGAAAGATATGATGAAGTCAACGCAAAAAGATACGCGACAATTCGGAAAGAGACAGGAGACTTTTCAAACGCAAAAAAAACGCGAATGGGAGAATACTAGGATCGAAAAAAATCCCACAAAATTCCAAAGCAAAGAATATCAGAGGTACGTATGTCAGCATAAATTTAATTAGAAATGGTTACCGAGGGAGAGCCAAAATAATCCGACACACAAACAGCTGCCTGGTGCCAGAAACAAACAATATCGTGACAAGATGGAAGTAGTATTTTGAAAACCTGCTCAATGTGCGCACCCATCAACCACAAATAAACGCACCAGACGTACATACAGCCGAGCCTCAGATCCCAGAGCCCTCTTTCGACGAAATTGTAGACGCAATAAACCGATTGAAAAACAACAAGGCTCCCGGAGTCGACTACATACCGGCAGAGCTTGTGAAGCATGGAGGAGAGGCAACCGCTCGAAAGATCCACCAACTGGTTAAAACAATATGGAATAAGGAAGTCATTCCCGAAGAATGGAAAACCTCTATAGTCGTCCCCATTTTCGAAAAAGGTGACAGATCTGACTGCGAAAATTAGAGAGGAATATCATTGCTCCTAACCGCATACAAAATACTAACAAATGTCATACTGCCGAGAATGACACCGTACGTAGAAGACATATTGGGAGACTACCAATGCCGATTCCGTAGGAACCGGTCAACGAGCGACCAAATGTTCACAATAAGGCAATTACTGGAAAAGAAGTGGGAATATGGAGAAACGGTTCACCAACTGTTCATTGACTTCAAAAAAGTCTACCACTCAGTCGAAAGGCAAAGACTCTACCATATTGTAGTTGAGCTGTGAATCCCGAAAAAATATGCAGCCCTCATTCAAATCTGCATGAACGAAAATAAAGGGCGAGTTAGAATACAAAACCATATCTCAGAACCATTTAAAATCCGAGACGGACTAAAACAGGCAGAAGGCCTATCACCGCGTCTTTTTAACCTTGGGCTCGAGTATATCATCAGAAAGGTACAAGTCGACAATATGGCAGGATAATCCATGAACGGGGTCACAGAAGTGTGTGCATATGCGGATGGCATCGCCGTTTTTGGGCGATAATCTAGAAACTGTAAGTAAAAACAGTGAAACCATCATGCAAGCGGCAGAAGAGGTAGGCCTAGAAATAAACGAAGACAAAAGGGAATACGTGATTATGGCTAGAGCAGGTGGACCTCATAGAACACACATAAACGTCAGGGGAAAGATATTTGAAAATGTCAAAGAATTTTAATACCTGGGAACAATACTGACGGCCAGTAACGACGGCAACGCTAGTTGGCACGCAGTCAGTAAACTGCTGAAATCCAAACTGCTATCACGTAATATAAAGCTCCCTCTATAGTACCATAATCATGCCGATTGTTCTATACGAATGCGAAACATGGCCTCTCACGAAACGGGAAGAAAACATCCCCGTATTCGAGAATAAAGATCTAAGGGATATATTTAGCGGTAAATATGACGAGGAGTGAGGACAGTGGCAGAAACTCCCCAACCACGAATTGGAAGAGCTATACCGCAAACCTACAATAGTGGGAGTAATCAAGTCGCGAAGATGAAGATGAGCCGGACACGTGGCGCGAATGGCCAACGATAGGACCATGCACAGAATTCTAGACGGTAAGCCAACGGGAAAGAGACCGACAGGGCGGCCGCGACGGCGATGGGAGGACAATGTTAGATTTGACCTCGAGGAGATCGGATAGGATGGCCGAACATGGAAGGAGAGTGAACGGGACAGGGGACAATGGCGGAGTCGAGTCGGTTCCTACAGGCCAATACTATATATATATAAAATATATATATATACATATATATATATATATATATATATATATATATATATATATATATATATATACATATATATATATATATATATATACATATATATATATATATATATATATATACATATATATATATACATATATATATATATATATATATAAATATCTATATATATACTATTTTTGTACTGACCGTCGATGCCATGTGTCGTTGTCAAATAGGCAGCCCCGGGTAGTTCTATTGTGTCGCGTCTTCCCAGGGATCAGTAGAGCAATTAAAGCTCGGTAATTAGCGCTTCCCTGGGAAGCCGACACAGTGTTACTTTGTGGCGTCTGCCTGAATATCCGTCCAATCATCCTCATCATCGCCACTACAACCGGGATGCGGTCTTGGCCTTATTTAGTGTTAACTCCCGAGACTTGTTAAATTTTCGATAATAGATTGTTTTTCCGGGCAAGGTTATTAGCCTTGCGCAATCCATCCAATAATCTTTTCCTTTTTCTCGGCGTGACGTCTTGAGTATTGCGCGACGTATCGGGGCGACGTCTCACCCGGTCATAGATTGACGTGTCGCTAATATCTATGTTGTTATATGAGTCTGTGGTTAGTGTTTAAAACTAGAGCACCTACACGGGCGCGGTTTCAGTAAAACACCCACGGATTGTTCACAGGAGATTATCACGAAAATTGCACCAACGAACACCGAGCTCCGCCTTCGAGTTCCTGGAGACTGCGCACTACAGAAAAATGTCAAATAAAAACACTGGTGTTGTTGTTCCGTTGATGTTCTTTTATTATTATAACTTTGATTCACTTCCTTTATATATTTACTTAAATTCACATGAAAATGTTTTTCTACTTATTTTCGATATTTTTTACTTATGCGCATAGTCAATCCGTACGATCGAACGTTTTGCTTAAAATACATCACCAGCTCTCATTAGGCACCATCAACAACACCAAAATCCCGACGGTCTTGTGAATTCGTTAACATAAAAGCAAAATATAATAAACGCACTAAATGACGAAAGGCCACTGAAAACGGTTTTAATTGAATGTTCCCATTAAAAATAACTTAAGCGATACGGCGTGATTAGAAATAATAGAAAACTAATAAATAAACTGCCGACGGGAATAAAATGTCGAGACTCGCCACACACAAGTTGACTCCGAGGAAAAAGGCTGACTGACTAATTGGTGCTCACCAAAGAAAAGGGAAACCTCAAGGAACTGCAAAAAAAGGAGGAGCTACACGATTAACTCGAGGTAGTTAATCGTGATTGGACCGGGGGGAAAATAGGCATACATGATGCGTATGTGTGTACGCCTCGCATACGATCGTCCGGCGACCCTGGACGGATGCCAACATCGCTGCAGCATCTTACATGAATGCAAACAAAAACATCTGGTCATCCTATGGGAGGCCATAAATCAACATCTCGGTTGACGATGTGAATTCCCTTTGGTCCGCCGACGGGTGGCGGCCGTTATTAGGGATTTTTGTATGCATATCATTCTGTGGTGCCAATGCGATGTTTAGGGTATTGCAACGAATATAGGGTGCAGCCATTGCCAGATGTTGAAAGTAAACACTTGCTGGCTGCATCCAATTCGTTGCTTGTTTGCGGTCCCTGATCGGTGGAGGCCGATAATAGGAAACCAGCGATTGCTGGTAATTAGGGAAATGTTTGGCTTGCCTCAGCCGAAACCTTGTCGGCGGTGGCAAACCAATGGGACCAAATAGCCGCATGCAAGAAGTGCCATGGGCAAACAAATAAAACGAGTCAACAAGGAACTCTTTGTTGATGTTGTTTCCATAGCATAAGGCTATGGAAACAAGATGCCCTGGGTAGAATGTATGCCTAAGGATAGGATTTCAAATGCCACGGCAATGTGATAATCTTTGCCGTGGACTTATGTTTTTCTTAGGAATCAATGCCCGGTCGAGGGTGAATTTTCGATGCCACGGCAAGGTGATAAGCTTTGCCGTGGACTTAATGTTTTTTTAGGAATTAATGCCTGGTCGAGGGTGAGTTTTCGATGCCACGGCAAGGTGATAAACTTTGCCGTGGACTTAATGTTTTTCAGGGGTGGTGTTGGAGAAAAAGGGGTTTGGAAGGAAAACCCCCCACCGAATAGGTAAGCTGCCTAACGGATATTCAAAACAGTTATCCGATTGGGTAACCGTATTAATTCCAGCAATTTGGCTGGGGGCAAATGCCGTAGCAAGGTTACGCAACCTTGCTGAAGTTCGACCGAGAGGTAAGTCGTTCGCCTGGAATAGTGGGGATCGAGCGATGCATGGCTCTTCGGGCCCTGAAAAGCCCCACAAGTCAACCATGATATCGTCTTGCGTTGTTGTGGTTCTCGTTAGCCACAATATCGACGAGCCATCCAGTGTTCATCGCCAACCACGATATCATCCGTGTCAACCATGCGTATTCATTGTCAACCACATCGTCGTGGGTTTTTTTTTTTCTGTCGTTCCCACCATGATGTCGTCAACAATCCTGTCACCACAGACTCCTGGTTCAGCATTTGGCATTTGGCTCTATCGCAGTTCATTCCGATAACTTACAACCTTTCCTTCTTGCCTAACTCAATTATTTATCGTAGTGTGACAATGTAGTTGCTACCGCTTTTCAAATTCCTAACTTGATTATCTAGCTACACCTCCATCTCCCTCCCTATTTTCAGCCAGTACTCTCGCATCAAACCAGGGAATCACAGACCAAGAATCGCGATTATACCGACATTCATGGCCGCCCTGCAACTTTTAGTGCTATAACGGTATTATATAAAAAACTATTTGTATATCAACTCGTAAATGGTGAAATTGACTGTCAGGACAGATTTCACTCTGCCTCCCTCAAAGCCAACCACTCCTTAGCTCAGAACTGTTCTTTTGTCCCTCATTATTCGATATCGAACTGTGTGTCGTCTCGGTGAGTTAGTTTTTCAAATATTGTGAAATACCACGATTCTATGGGAATATTAATCATCCCTCAAAATTCACACCAAAACTTATTCTCGCATCTAACATGCTATTCCTCGCCCCTTAGTCAAAGAATTGTTTCAAGCTGGCAGTAACGCATGAAATAGAATACAATAATTATTTTAGTGACAACTAACTAAATGAATAGATAAACTAAATAATTATTGTAGTAATAGCTAACTAAATAAATACTCTAATTCATTAAGTAACTACTTAATATATTGATAGAAAATAAATACTCAAATGAATAAGTAAATAAATAAAGTGTAAGTACTCGTATATCGCTCATATAAAAACCAGAAGCACCGATTTTTTTTGGGAATTTATGGGCTTCGAAAAAATTTAAAACCCGTTGCGAGATAATAAATAACAGTTAAAGAAAAAAAAATTAAGAATATCGATATACTATAAGATTTATTCTTCACAAATTTACTCTGTGAAATACGACGTAAGAGTGAATCTACAAGTCAGTTTGTCATAAAATGCATCTAAAGCCGTGGGGTTAAATTTGACCTAGCATTAAACACTTGCAATAGTGTGTGTATTTCACCTTCCGTTTAATTTAGCGATGTGCAACTTTAGTTTCTTTTTTTGTAAAACTATTACCACAAACACCGGCAACTACACATTCAGGACCAAATTTTTTTTTCTGTTTTTTGCTTCACGCTGTACTTCCTATCTTCACTGCCTCATTTCCTTCCTCTCATTTCCGCTTCCTTTCTTTCGTACCTTTCTGATGCCATAACTTTTTTAGTGCGTGCAGTATTTCAAAAACCATCACCAATTCGACTGTCAAACTTAAAATGTCATCTTGTACCAGCTTCAATGTTTGAAATTCCTAACTAAAATATAAACGAAACAATTTTTGTTCTTCGTTCAATTTTTTTACATGCCCCCCACCTTACTTTCTAATAGTTTCATATCAAATTCTGTGGTAATTTCATTTCGTTACGGTACAGCGCGAAAACAAACCTCAACCTACGCTAAAAACCTCAAAACTCGATTTGCTGTCGTACTTACCACAGGAAATTTTTCAAGACAGATCCGAACTCACGTAAAACTAAAGCAGCAAGTTAGTTAGACAAGTCAATCCCCCACAGCAATGATCAGTTCTCCTTCAAACATGTGTAAACCTTCAATCAATAATTACATGGCGGGAAGGTCGACCCCTGTTCAGTGCACTCACTTCTGAGCAATTTATTTCAACATAACACCCACACGCTGGCGGCACTGGAGAGTCAGTGCTCCAAGTGAGGCTGTAGCTTTGTCGTTATTCAGTTCGCATCCCCACCCAGCTTACAATAGACAAGTGATCTTCCATACGATTATACATCACGACTGTTGAACTCCAATGAACTTCCAAGATTGCGATCTCTACCTGACTTAGCAGCGATCTACTCGGATGCTGATCACGTAATGTGGACCACCCAACTAGGCGGGTGGGTGCTTCCTGTCTCCCTGTGAATGGCTTAACCGACAATTTTTGATTGAGAAATCTTGGCATTGATCGTAGATCGTATCTGACATCTTATAATCACACTTTCCACTCGTTCAGTAACTCAAAAAGATCAGCTCAAATGGAGTGCTTAGCCTTGCACTTGACTCGATCTGTAGGCGCGAAAGTTATATATCAAACGAAATCGATGAGCGGTGGCTAAAGGTGTGACTATTCTCTTGTTTATAGTTTGTGGAGTTCGAGGACGTTCGAATCGCATAGTGGGAGGAAAAATTGCGAATCCGCATGATCAGCCGTGGTTGGCCGGATTATGGCGCCAAGGAAAACTTTATTGTGGCGCCACAGTGATATCCAGTAATTTCCTCTTAACCGCTGCTCATTGCGTATACAGTTTCCATCCTAACGAGATAAGAGTCTACCTGGGCGGACATGAAATCTCCAAGGACTACAGCGAAATTCGTCGAATCCGGACTGTTTACGATCACGAGTATTTCGACGTAGTGTCATTCAATAACGACGTCGCGCTTTTGGAATTGGATCAACCGATAAAATTCGGCCCGAAGGTGCAACCCGCCTGTCTACCTAGCGATGGTGATTAGATTGATGCACACGGTGAAAGCCATCTGTTTAAAATGTATTGATTCCAGGTGAAACGGATTACACAGGCGTGTTGGGTATCGTAGCGGGTTGGGGCAAAACCGGAGAAAAGGAGAAAACGTCAACAGTGTTGCAAGCAATTTCGGTCCCAGTTTGGTCACAGGAACAGTGCAAGGATGCTGGATATGGCAAAAAGAGGATCACCGACAACATGATGTGTGCTGGATACCATGACGGAAAATTAGATGCTTGCCAGGTGAGTTGATTTATTACAAGCATATGACTGATGGATACTATTTCACAATTTGCATATTTTTCAGGGTGATAGCGGTGGTCCAATGCTAAGAGAAGGTGCCTCAGGTAGTACCGAAATCATTGGAGTAGTCTCATGGGGAAGAGGATGTGCTCGACCAAATTTTCCTGGTATTTACACAAAACTGGTTAACTATTTGCCGTGGATAAAAAGGAAACTCTCTAATGAATGTCTTTGCACGGAAAAGAGAGCACGAAATAGCTATCTTGAATTCATCATGCAACAATGGCTGTAATTCACATCTAATGGGAATATGAGCAGCGAGCCAAAGGATACTATAAGCTTAGTAATTAAAACTGTTACCGGTATAGATTTGTGTATTCTAGTCAACTTAGATTGTTTTTAAGAATAAGATTTGCGTATACTACCAGAAATAAGAATTAAATTGTGTAAAACGTCGAGATAAAAGCTCCAGCATGACCATTACAAAAAGGGGAAATTCAATTAATGTATATTATATTAGAAATAATTCATTACATTTAGTTATTAATTTAATAAAGAACATAGGTGGTATGTAGTTAAGTAGACATCAAGTTCATTAAATAATTAATATTTGAGGCAAATATGGAGAAGTATTTTAATTTTAAAGACAAGTGAGTTCAGATTACTCCTTTCATATTTGACGAAAATAAATCTCGAGAATTCCTTTTAAACTGGGAAGCTTTTTATTGTTTCACTTTAAACTGTTCCAAGGAACATCAAAAATATGATTCCTATACAAGAAGTTAAATCGCTGTTTAACAAAAACGTCGTATACGGCGCGTGCTCAATAAAGGCTGAGATTATAGGCGAATACGTACCACTAGCACCATTTTGTGATAAGCACCTGAAAGAGGGAAACATTTTTTAAAACATACGAAGCTTGGCGACGATAAATCTAACAGTTTCGCATGAACCGAACCTTTACATCCACCTTTGCACTGCGGCAATAGCGATCTTGTTTTTGCCTAGTAATATTAAAAAAGGGAGTCATTCGGTGCTAGGACTGGACTATAAAGCAGATATGACACAATAAATGTTTTTCTTTTAGTTGGAAATTCGTTGGCGGTTTCCAACAGTTAACGAAATCTTCTAGCTTTTTCGGGATTTGATCCTTTATTCCGCTTCAATATGGGTAAACGCGGGTCAGTGACTATCACCACAGCCACATTCTTCGTTGTTTCCTTGGTAGAAGCAATGAGATTTTTGGGAATAGTTCTACTTTACTAATTTAGGGAAAATTTCTTTAGACCATATCATGAGAAATTCTTCTTAGTTATGTGCCGTCTAAAAGGAAATGAACAATTCTCATTAAAAATGATTTAAATTTTCTTTAACCAAATTCAAAACTCTTTCCCTCATTAGGTCTGCAATATTCTTTTGACATTTACGTTCTGTAGCTTCAAAATTATTATTTATTATTATTTATTGGCCTGTAGGAACCCGGAAGTCCATGAACCCAACGACTCGACTCCGCCATCGTCCCCTGTCCTGTGCACTCTCCTTCCACGCTTGACCAGCCGATCCGATCTCCTCAAGGTCAAACCTTACATTGTCCTCCCATCTCCGTCGCGGTCGCCCTACCGGTCTCTTTCCCGTTGGTCTACCGTCAAGACTATCGTTACCCATTCGGGCTACATATCCGGCCGATCTTAATCTTCGCAACTTGTTTACTCTCACTATTGTCGATTTGCGGTATAGCTCTTCCAATTCCTGGTTGTGGAATTTCCTCCATTGTTCTGCCTCCTCGTCATATTTACCTCCAAAGAAACCCCTTTAAACTTTATTCTCGAATACGCGGAATTTGTTTTTTTTTTTTTTTTTTTTTTTTTTTTTTTTTTTTTTTTTTTTTTTTTTTTTTTAGTTTAGTGTGAGGGGAGAACCCTCATTTATTTAGCTTAATGCAAGCTTCCATTAACTTAAATTAAATTAATATGTTTCGCATCCGTATAGAACAATCGGCATGATTATGGTTCTATAGACACGGAGCTTTATGTTACGTGATAGCAGTTTGGATTCCAGCAATTTACTGACTGTGGCACAACTAGAGTTGCCGGAGTATAGTCTTTTGTTAATTTCCTTAGACATTTCGTTACTGGCCGTCAGTATCGTACCCAGATATTTAAATTCCTTAACTTTTCCAAATGTCATGCCTCTGTCGTTTATGTGTGGTCCCTAAAGTCTACCTGCTCTCACCGTAATCATGTATTTTGTTTTGTCTCCATTACGCCGAACAAAACATATATATGCGAGGCAAATTAAAAGTGAAAAGCTTGTAAATTATCACAAACTTGCAGAAAAGTTTCCAGAAGATGATAGAGAGAAACTCTTCGACATGCTGGTCCTGAAACGCATTGTTTCACACAAGCACGAAACCTGTCGGGTTTAAATGCTCATCCATTTCATTTCATTTTCAAAACATTTTTTTATTTTCTTTTGATATTCTTAGTTTCTAAGTTACATGCTAGACAAAAAAATGCTTAAATTCTAACTTAATTATCTTATATTATAACTTACTGGTCCTACGCAGACGTTCTATGCTAAACATTACACCACTATTGTATAATTTGCCTTTCGGCGACAGAATTTTGTTTGTGGCAGTACTTATAATTATTTAAAAGACAAAGAAAAATTTTGAAAACTTTGTGTCTAATTTTTTTTTTTCTTAAAATTTAACCTACCTTTTTTTTTAGTTTATTTTAATTTTTTTTTTTAATTATTTATTTAAAAGAACTTAACTTAACTTAACTTAAATCTTATATTACCCTAATTCTAGAAAAGCTAATTTTATGTAAGCTGGCTGATGATACTGTTATTCTATACCAACTTCGGTATCCAGGTCTTTAAATGCCATTCAACCACCAGAACTGTTGACACTGTCCAATACTATCGTCCCGGTCTCCGTGGGAGATAGCCCTACTGAAACGCAAGAGCTCTTCTTCGGTGCGCGTTACTTCCCGGTAATAGCACAATCGCCCGTCTACGGATGATCTACTTACATGATAGATCAGCGGAATTCCGGATCTATCCTGTATAAGCCCTTTCATGTCCTAATCAAGGAACGCCTCTGGTGGAACAAAACCGTTGCGACGCACGTTCTCATAGTACAGGGTATTTGGATAATAAGCCCCGAAAATTAGGTCATCTAATATCAGAGGACATATTGCTCTCGCAATATGTCCTCTGATTAATTTAATCTTAAAATTATCCACCCTATTTATGCTGGCTTCATTATATAAAGTCTCATTTGAGTAGTACTTTTTGTATTCCGATTCCGGTGTTCGAGATAATCTGAGACAGGTTCTCAAACACTTCCTTTCGAACACGCGAATCTTTTCCATCAAATTTGGACCTATGTTAAACCATACTGGACAGCCATATATGAGCATTTGCCTGATTAGCGTCATGTAGCATATGACTTTTACCCTGCTGTCAAGTTAGCTACTGTGAAATAGCCCCCTTGTCATAGCAAACGTTTTTCTAGCCTTGGCCAAAGCAGCCTCTACATGTCTGTTGAAATACAGAAATTGATCTAGCCAGATGCCAAGGTATTTAACTAAACTCTTGGTTTCCAGTTTATCTCCATGCGGTCCCACGATAACTAGCTTTCGCCAGTTTTTTCTTGTGTCGTTCGTGGCTTTATATAATGGCGTTCTAAATAGGATGCCTTCACATTTCTGGAAGTTGATCTTAAGTTTCCAGTCATCGCCATAGCGCTGCACGTTGTTGAAGTCTCGCTGTATTAAACTATTTATGATCTCAACTTTCGGAGCTGTTCTGTAAATTATGAGATCGTCTGCGTACGCAATAGCCTGCGGAAGTGCATCTAATAAGTCGCTAATGTAAATGTTAAAAAGAATCGGAGAGAGTACCGCACCCTGTTGCAAGCCATTCTTGATATTATACGTTTTATTAGAGGTCACATTACCACTTTTGACCACGAACCTCCTGTCCTTTGACATATCGTAAAGTACATATAGTAAAGGCTTATGTATGCCATGTCTCACCAGTTTGTAATACAACCCTTCGATCCAGACGGTATCAAAGGCTTTTTCCAAGTCGATCAGACAGGCACCTGCGCATTGGTTCCTACATTTATTCCATTGTATGTCGGAGACCAGTTTAGCTCCGGCATGTGTGGTTTCATGACCCGCCTTAAAGCCAAACTGGTTATTTGGAATAATGCTATTGTCGTCTACCCATTTTAGCAGAGCTTTGTTTATGATTTTTTCAAATACTTTACTGATGCTTGGGAGTAAACTTATCGAACGCATGTTCATTGGGTTTGTACGGCCTTTGCTCTTTTTTGAGATGGGCTGAATGATTTGCGATGATAGAATATCCCGATAGCGGGATAATATGCATTATTCAACGCGTTGTTAAACAGGACCGTGTATATATCTATTGCCTTTGGGCAGGTTCTTGAGTACGATGTTAGGTACTCCATCTATTCCCACAGACTTTTTGCTTCTTAATGAGTCGAAGATACTCTGGATTCCTTCCCTTGTGATTAAAAGGCTATTAGCCCCACCATTGGCCCGACAAGCCAAAGCCGGTAATAGATGCGATACACATTTCCTATTGTGTAAATAGTAAAATCCTATAGCACCATTTCCATCACCATCCATTTCATTGATGACTGGCGGTTTATTTATACAACCGCAATGCACATCACCATTAGTGATGCCCCTTGTCCTCTCAATTTTTCAGTTTCGTTTCCCATGACCTTCGTGCATGAGTTAAACAAACTGATCTACACGATCACACACACACACACACACACACACCACCGGAATTTAGCCAGCAAGATTCTCTTACTGGTTACTGACCAAAGAGGGAATTTGTCTCTTTTCCCGCAACTCACCATCGAACTGGGGGTTGAATCAAGAGTCGGATTCCAGCCCTCAATTGAGTCGTATTCCAACCACAGAACGAATCGGTCGAGCCGTTTATCATCCCTTGTAGGGTGTGCTCGGAGTGCACGCCCTAGAGTCGTTATCCAACCAGCGACCGAGCCGGTCGGTTCGTCTTCCGCTCCCCGTAGCGCTGCGGTGACGCGTACATTCCGGAGTCGTAATTCAACCGCGGGTTGCTTTCAGTAATTAAACTTTTAATCTTTTTGTTTGTGCAAAATGTTGTGAATTAAAGAAAATATATCAACTAAACGTGAGACAAACAACCGACTAACGGCAAAGTAACTTAATCCAAACCAATTGTCAGTGCAAATGTGTGTGTACAGAGTGGATCTGCTCTTTCCATTCGCTTCCTTTATAATATAATAAGAAGTTCACAGTAATAGTTTAGAATCCAAAGTTCGAGTGTACATTAGCGTTTGATTTGTTGTATCAAAATAAGTAAAAATAAGAACCATAAATATAAAAAACATTTTATACAATAAAACCAGTTATACTGAACTTTATCCTGAGTGTTTTATTTTCTGTGCTGCAGTTCCTGGGCGTTTGTCCTTTATTCTTTCCCTTTCTAATCATAGTTTGTATCCTTTCATTTGTCTTCAACCGACTTAACAAATTGCACCCAAATTTATCTCGTTTTGAATTAATATTCAATGTTTACGCAAGTTGTGAGGTTCTTGAATGTACTACACAACTATTCCTAAACCGGTAATACTCACCCCACCTTAAGAAATTGATATTTTACTTGATTGCCATTGTAAAGAGGCATTCAACTCAGTTTTGTTGCGTTAATCGTATAAAAACACCCAATGCCCTCTTTATAGTCGATAATGTTTGTCAAACTTAATGTAAAACTCAATGTACAAACCATATAAGAAATAAAAAAAAAAGTGCCCGGGAGCGCGTGTGAGTGTGTGTGTGTGTTATCACACAGTCATCAAGAACGGTCGTTTAAAAAAAAAAAAAATTGTTTCCCACTTCAGAGTAATAATCACTCTTGGGAATTACGCCTTTGTCGGAATTTTCATTTTTTGCGAGGTTCGGCTGCGTGGTTAGCTTCCTTTGGGACGCCGCATAAATTCCGCCTTGTGGGCCGCACTTTTTTCCTTTTTTTTTTAAACGACCGTTCTTGATAAGGGCCACACTGTGTGATAACACCCACACACTAACACGCGCTCCCGAGCACTTAATGTCAAATGGGGAAAGAATTTGTACTACTCGTATTATGACAATTAAGAAATCGATTTGTTATTTCTGCAAAATTGTGCTAAGTTTCGGAACCTAATTTAAATGCAGAGTATGCCTATGTGGGCCGAGTGCATTACAAATAAAAACTAGTCTGTGCTGTAGGCCCATTAAATAAGTCGTATTGCTCCTTCCAGGTGCTGAAAATTGTGCTCGGTGAATTTATTACTCCCTCATTGTTCATAATTCAAAACTGAATAGAAAATATGTATACCATATAAGAAAGGTCTAAAATCCCCAAAGCACTTTACGGGAGAAATTTGAACGCAATTTAGTACCTCCTACAATTTAGAGAAAGGAGAGATAGTTTTTTCTCGCAGAGATATCGTTTAGCTTTGATTAAAGAAGAAGAAAGCCCTTCCTTTGCGCGACTTGCATTGTATAATATGCGACTACATGGCATGCATTCACACTGCACTTAGACCGATTTAACTAGTTTCAGAAAACTGGAGCAATCGCGCCTACCCTTTATAAGCTTCTTTTCCATGGATCTTCTCACTGCCATCGGGGTCATCTATATAACCGTGCGCTGCTGGTCGATTCAATTACCTATGGTAAGTGGGTTAATTTACGTGATCACGCACAATCGCAAAGTCTGCAGTCGACTAATTCTGTATTCATACTACAAGATCGTGTGTGAAAGTTGTTTCCGCAAAATGTGCGGAGCGTTGCTAGTTAAATGTCACCACCGTTTCTCGTGTACTAGAGCGCCAAAGAAGGTGGAGTAGTTTCATTTACATAAATAGTATGTGTGCGGGAAAAATCGTAGCAGAAGAAAGAAATCAACACATCGTTGATAGTCCATACCAAAACTTTCGCGCGATTGCAAAGATTTAATAATTTCAATCAGTGACATTAAGCGCTTCATCCGAATCCCAGTCCCGGAAGAATCAATCAATGATTTTTGGTGTGATCCCTCGTCACTCAGAGTCCTTCGAAAGTGTTTTGGAAACCAATTATTCAGTTCGGATTGCACTTAAAACGAAAAGTCTGTTATCGCGAGTGTTTTGCTTAAACAGCAGAAATGCACAAGAATCGAAAGAAAGCTGTGGCGGCTATTTACGTGATCGTGTTACTTGGATTAACGTGTCCTATTGAGGTAATAGGAGGTGGGGGGTTAATTATATGCACCAAATATGAATTGTGTAGAAATTATGTGCGTGCGTCTAAATGGCTGATTAATAATTCATAGTGGCTAAATGTTTACTTCTCTTACTGGTAACAAATAGATGCTCTCAAAGAAGAATCTTCCTCAAATATTCGTTAGGACAAGATACGTCAACCTTCAATGATTTTGCATTCAAGATAAAGGAAGTTCTTGTGTCTAAGCGAGTCTCTTAGTGACGTATTTAATAATGTTGAAAATAAACTAAACAACTTTTTTTTTTGAAACAAAATGTGCAAATTTCGGTCTTATGGTTCTTGAATATGAAATTATAGTTTACCGTACGCCTTTATTTTACTAAAACATTTGTTCTTCTTATACTATATTAACTTATCGTCTCTTCACAAGCCCTCTAAATTGTACATTGTCTTTTTGTTTTGTTTTGCCTTTCGGGATACAATTATGCAGTCCTCCTTTTGATTACATGGACTGGTTCTTACGTAATGATCTTGTCTCACATGCTAAAAGTATAATATTCAACAAATTAAAAATGAAATATTTAAAAACGCACTCTGGTTATTGTATCTTAGATGATATGAATACTTATGATTACTGCTATACGACGAAGTCATTTTGTGGAACGCATGTTTTTTCACTCAAACACTGAACGAAACAAGGCATTGAACGAAACAAACTAAAGCTTAGCCTTAAACAATAAAATAATAATCGACAAATCATAGTCAAATAATGTTCGGTAGAATTGGCTAGGCGATGCCGATGTAATTTAAAAAATAAGTTTTCAAATTTATATTGCAATTTTCTTAAGCCATAAACTAAGTGGTGAAATCAAATACGAAAAGGGAAAGGATTTTAATAATATCTACAGGTTCTCCTTTGGCTATCTACTCGTATATATGCCATGGTATGATCATTAGCGACGTAAACTTCAAAATACTAGAAATAAGCTTTGAATTGAATGTCTACTAAAACTTTATATACAATGTTCATGCAAGCCGGAGTAATCATCCGAAATCGTTTTATAAGTATGTTAACTCTAAAAAGAAAGTGATGATCCCAGTTCTCTTCAACAACCAAACATCAAATGGTTAATTAATCATCACCAACTTTTTCCCTAGTCTTTTCAATGTCTTCATTGAAAGACCTGTGGACCGTGAACCCTCGTATTTCACCTTCTTACCCCATTTCATTACCGTATCTTCCAATAGATATAATTTTGATCATTCGAGATCAAGGCTTCTACGTCGAGACGACATCCCTGCCATTTTATTTAAATAATGCTGCTCGGGTTTGACTTTTCATACCACTTCATTTTCATCTTGTATCGTCACGATTGCCCAAACGCAAGTTCAACTGACGACCCTTGCTATTGTGCAATTCGGCACAATTACAGAGTGGCAGCACAGGTCCAAAGGCCAGCCGCCCGGTGAAATTCCACCCCATAAGCTATGTACTGTATTGTAAACGCATTTATTTGCAAAAAAAAGGAGTGGGTCTTTACAACATTAGACTAAATGTTAATCCTCTTTTAGCAAGGTCGATTTAGATGTAATTAACTGGCACTGTACGAGCACTACAGTGCCAGTAAATTACTACATACGTACATTTGTTTTGATATATACATATATATATATATATATATATATATATATATATATATATATATATATATACATATATTACTTTTCGGTGTACAGTAATGTTAAGCGTTATTATTTTTCCTTTAAACAAAAAAGTTACTTATTACGAGGGTTGCCTCTTATGTTTCGGGATTTGGCAACCCTAGTGTTGCAATCCGGCAATTGACAGCTCTGTCGTAAAGTTGGACATTTTTGAGGTTATACGCACTCAGAACGTTTTGACATACGAGGGCTATTTGTGTTGTTTACAGTAACTTAAAAGATTCATCTCGGCCCAAGAATGGAATTAAATCGTCAACATTTTCGTGCGATTATTTTTTACAACTTTCGGCGTGGATTAACTCAGCAACAGTGCATGGATGTATTTAATTCAATTTTTGGCGATGAAGCTCCATCAAGGACCAGTGTTTATCGATGGTATGGTGAATTCAATCGTGGTCGTAGTTCACACCAAGATGAATTTCGTGAAGGTCGTCCAAAATCAGTTGTTGGTCCGAAAACCATTGATGCTGTGCGCGAACTGATATTGGAAGATCGTCATGTGACCTATCGTGAGATTGAGACAACCTTAGGCGTTAGTGGGACCGGCATACATTCAATATTGCATAAACATTTGACGATCAAAAAAATTTGTTCGCGCTGGATCCCACACAATTTGTCAATCGCCCAAAAAAAGGGCTCGTGTCAATTGGTCGAAAGAAATGCTCAAAAAATACGGTCGCGGTGCTTCGAAACACATCTATGACATCGCGACAGGTGCCGAATCGTGGATTTACGCGTATGAGCCCGAAAGTAAACAGCAGTCGACTGTCTGGGTGTTTCAAGATGAGCCAAATCCAACAAAAGTTGTTCGCGCACGAAGCACTTCCAAGCAAATGGTCGCCTGTTTTTTCGGAAAAACTGAACATGTCGCAACCGTACCACTAGGACAACGCAGAACAGTCAATTCTGAGTGGTACACAACCATTTGTTTGCCAGTTGTCTTCCAAGAAATCAGGAAAACCAACCGCCGAAGACGGATCACTCTTCACCACGACAATGCGAGATCTCACACATCGGCTGCGACAACTGCATTTTTGAGCACCCAAAACATCGATTTGATGGGTCATCCGCCGTATAGTCCTGACTTGGCACCAAATGACTTCTTTTTATTCCCGTACGTAAAAAACAAACTGAGAGGTCAACGTTTTTCGACACCTGAAGAAGCGGTTGCTGCATTCAGAATGTATGTGTTGGAGATACCTCAATCAGAGTGGCAAAAGTGCTTCGACAATTGGTTCAAACGCATGCAAAAGTGTATAGATCTTCATGGGGAATATTTTGAAAAACAATAAAGTGATTTTCGATGATCAATATTTGATTTTGTTCTCTAATCCCGAAATATAAAAGGCAACCCTCGTACCTCAATCAGAGTGGCAAAAGTGCTTCGACAATTGGTTCAAACGCATGCAAAAGTGTATAGATCATGGGGAATATTTTGAAAACCAATAAAGTGATTTTCGATGATCAATATTTGATTTTGTTCTCTAATCCCGAAATATAAAAGGCAACCCTCGTATATCAGAGAAAGAAAAAGGAAAACTTGAATCTTGTTACATTATTGTAATTTTTTAACTTCTTATTGTTTGTTTTTGTTTATATATAATTCCTTATATAATCTTTATTATATTTTTTTTTTCTTTTTTTGTTTAGCCTATACTTAAAATTTGTCGGCGCAAGGCTAATAACCTTGTCCGGAAAAACAAATTATTATAGACAATTTAACAAGTCTCGGATAAGCACTGGATGCCGGTGAAGAGACTTGCTAAATAAGGCCAAGACCGGATCCCGGTTGTAGTGCCGATGATGATGATAATACTTAAAAATTATATTTAAAAGAACTAACATAACTAAAAGTAGGAAAAGCGGAAAAGAGAACTAATAGTTAAAAACAGGATGAAATGAAGGGGAGAAAAACCTTTAAGCTTATAAACCATTATATCTAAAGGAGCGTGTATTCGTATCCTCGTCATTAACCCACCACCGGGAAGGGTGATAAACGGCTGTTTTAAAACTTAAGCTGTTTGCGAGGGGAGATTTTGTTAACATGAGATAGTCTTGTGGCGGTTCCGCCAAACCCCACGGCCCACTTACCTGAAAAACCCCCATATCTTCCATCCAATCATATAATTTCACTAACGCAATCGCATTAGCACCTTAAATGCTTTACGCATCTAGGATTATCTAAGGTATAATCTAAAAAGTCACTGAAAAAGAAAGCTTACCTTTCATGCATCTCTTCGCATACAATTCCTGTAAGATTTCTTTCTTACCTTATCAGGAATCTCAAACCAATTCGGCACCTTCAGTGCCAAGCAAATCCCCCTAGACGAATTCCTGAAAACAAGATGATTTGGTTTGCATACAATGTAACCATCATAACGGGGACCATACACATTGCGTCGCCTATTTGCCGTCCTCACCAAGCGTATCATAAATCACCATACACACACATTGGCTGGCGACCTACACCCAAGGGACCAAAACAAATATACGCATATCGCGTCTCTTGGCACCAATTAAATCCTACGGCATAACCAAATGCAAATATGTATGGTATACTTACCCTTGGCACCGATGCAATAAACACCAATTCATGGTAATCTAGCTAAAACCCATTAGCACATTTCCACGTTGCATTGCCGCCTATTTATTTAGCAGCAATGCACATCTCAGACAAAGACCCAAACGTTTCCTTTGTCTTTTCATATTTCGGGCTCTGCTTCTCGTCGGCAGCAGTAAAAGCAAACACAAACCCAATTAGCATCAAATGAGATTCGGCTTGTCAAAAACCAAACTTACGATACGAAACATTGTTAATATAATAATTTTAAATACCTATGTAATTACAAAACATTCTTCAATCAACCTAATCACATATATCCTGAGAAAATAAGAAAAAAATTATTACTTTATATGGCAATGAAAATTTTTAGAATTAAATTTCATTCTAATACAATGTTTAATCAACATGAAGAGAAAAAAAAAAAAACACAAATTATATGAAATTTTAACCAAAAATAACGGAATCACGATAGCATCATCCTTTTACGTTCAATCTCACCACTTTCAAGAAAATTAATCTCATAAAGATTAAGTTTCTTTTTCGAAGGAGGGGAGGATTGTAGTGCCCCGGAAAGCCCTACAATTTCCTGACCCCATAGAAACAATCTCCTTTCGCCACATACAAATCCCTACACCGAAGGACACGCAAACTCTTGCCTGCATAACCCAGACGGATAACAAACACAAAAAACCCACATTCCAATACATATCCTAATTATGGATAATAGTTTTATCAGAACTCATAAAACCGAACCATGGCCCTAATGAGCGCATTGAACACGAGATTTTCCATCTGAAACGTTCGTTCCAAGATACAAAATCTCGATTTGTTTTCATTTATAAGGAAGATGCGATCTCCGGGAGCAGTTGATAGATATACATGGTCCCTGGAGGAAGTGTTGCGGGAGACCATCAGGATAATAAATAAATGATTTGACAAAATAAAGAAGACCCTTTACGCCAAAATAAAACGGAGTTTTATTCTGATATGGTGAGTGAGCTCTCGCCCCTTTCGTTTTTCTTCACAGATTGTCGCTGATGCTGAAGATCACTTGCCCCACGGAAGCCAGCAGAAGGCGCTGGCGGTTGCACCAGAAGTTTGCGGCACTAGAATCGACATCGATCGGTCGCTACTCTTCCCTCAGGTTTGAGGAAGCACGGCAGCGACCGCAACGGGTCCCCTCAGCAGCGGTCAATAGAGATCCCTCATCCTTTTCAGCAACAGGAGACACGCTACCTGGGAGCGAGGCCAATAACTAACACAGCAACCTCACAAATCAATACAGTGACATTTTTTTTCAACACAAAATACATGAGAGGTCTGTGGGGAGGAAGTGGTGGCACCGGCATGGGTGCGAGTTATACTTCCCCCTCCATCATACCGTCACTAATTGCTCCGAGAAACACCGAAAGGAAACCGCAGCACAGGAGAGCAAAACACTAGCGAAGGTCAACAATCCAACGTCCCCGTAAGAGAAAAATAAAACATTTAGCATAAAGTTTAGTAACACCGGTTTTTATTGTTAAGTAATATCTATATATTAAAATCACTAGTCACATGACACACTGAATTATACTGTTATTTGATTAAAGGGTACAGAACACTGTGAGGGGTCCAATCAAGCGACGGACAACGATACAACATTACCGAGTGCGGCGATAAAAATGGCGTGTGTAAATCACCGTACGGTGTGCACAGTACGGCGGAGATGGAGGCGACCAGACTGACTCCTGGGACGGTTGTTATACCACTAACCGATATCCTCTCCAATAAGGATATCGTTTTTACTGTTACGTGCGTCCGCCACCCCATCAATTAATAGTTTGTAATTTTAATATAATTTGTGGTATGATGGTAAGGTGGTGGAGGAGTTGCGCGATCCACAAGTGAGTTTTCGAACACGCCCCGATTCGGGTGTGGATCGTGCAGCTCTTCGAGTTCGAATTCGGTTTTCGAAGTGGACGTGAATGGGGAGCGAAGGAGAGAGAACAGGTAAATGTTTTTTTTTGATGTGCAGTTTTTGGAATTCCGTTTTCGATAAGAGGAAAAAAGGGAGAAAAAAGAGAACAAAGGGCAGTAAAAAATTCGGTTTTGGCTTCTCCCGCAGATTTTTCAAAAAACCACACTAAATGTTAAAATTTGTTAAAATTGTTCGAAAACGTTGAAATATATCTGATAACTGACGCCGACGCAGTTGGTGTCTATTATCTGGAAAGACGACGAGTGTGTATAAATTTTAATTAGCTACGCATGCCATTCTCCTTTGGAGCCATTTAACGGCGCAAGCAAATCGTTTAAACATTTTCAATGCGACACGGAAGGACAACAAAGGGTTGACTGGGAATGGCAATCTCACAAGGCGGCACGCAACGAATTGAATGCTGATCACTGACCTGGAGAGCTGTTTCAAGGGACGAATCTGGCCGAGAGCAGGAACACAGTACATTCCTGACCATCGTTTTCCTGGATCACAGGTAAAATTAAACACTAATTGATTTTCTGTGGCAGAGACCAAAAAGATACTGTCACATTACCTACCACCAGACAAACGTAAAGTCTCTCTTGGTGGTATAGGAAACAAGATCTTGTAATAAAGGTCATGGTGGTATGTGTGCGATCGTTCAGATCGATGGTATTTACACGTGCTCGAACGCAGTGGAACAACGAAACAGGCAGGCGGCAAAGACAAAGGCGATTCATGATCTATGTCTATGCTGTGCAACGTCGCTATGATACACGTTAGGAACAGGAAAAAGGTGGTAAAATGGTATGCGATACTTTATACAATGGAAATTGTATATCGTATCCTGGGTCGGCGGCAGAAACGGCTCCCTTGCATGACTTTGTATGTGTCGGGTCATTCGTTTTGTGGCGACGAACAAAATTGAAGATTGTTTGTCTATGTTAATGATGGTGAATCGCCGGTCGGCTTGCTGCAGCTGTAAAAACAAGCCGCCCGACGTTGCATTTCAATTGATAACAATGAGTGCAGAATGTTGTGTATTTATGGTGCATATGCACACTGAAGAACTATTTTTAGAAATTCTGTCTAGCACGTTGAAAGCATCAAATGTCCTTGTAAAAGGAAATGTTTCAGATATGGGAAATTGAAATCTGCCTGGTATTCTTGAATAGGTAGAAAGAAATTCTTACAGGAAATTATATGCGAAGCGATGCATGAAGGTAAGTTTTCTTTCACGGGGACTTTTTGGATTATAGATTTGATCTATAAAATGCGTAAAGCATTTAAGATGCTAATCCAATTGCATTAGCGAAAGCTTATGCAGACTGGGTTGTATGGATGGGGGTTTTTTCAGGAAGGTGGGATTTGGCGGGACCGCCACAGGTCTATTGAAATAGAGCCATTAAAAATGGAACTGTATCATTTACTACTAATAAAATCTGAGTTATAGGACATATTCAACAAATTCAAAAGTGATGAAGAAGGCGAGGAGCACGTGCGCAGTTGGCTAACAACTCGCCCTAAATCTTTCTACGAATAAGGGATATTAAAGCTTCCAAATCGGTGGCAAAAGTGTGTAGATCACGCAGGAGACTGTATTGATAGTGAGTGTGTAATATTATTCAATATGTTGATAGTGAGTGTGTAATATTATTCAATAAATGTATACAAAGAAATTGCCGTGTATGTGTGATTCATCCTCATACTTCTCACGAACAGATTTGATAAAGATTTATGGTATTGTTTTAAGAACCTTTTCATGAAAAACGGTGCTGTTGGTAGAAGGAATTCAACACAGTGGTACTAAACGGCACAATTTGAATTGTCCTTTTTTGTGGTGGAAAGTGCTGAGTTTTCCCGGAAAGGCGGACTACGTTTAGTAGCCGTGTTGGCGTATTTACAAATTGAGTTAAATTGTTTAAATCAGCGAAGAGCTGAATCCCATAACCTTCAGGTATTGTCTGCCTAGAATAACGAAGCCATTGAGAATTATTCGCCCTAAAATCACCCACAATAACGATTTCAGTGTGCGAGTATAAGATTGGAAATCTACAATAGGGTCGGATAAAGCATCGTAGCCGTTAAGGTTGGGGATTCAATTCAAGTTGTGACTTCTATATAAAAACAACTTTCGGAATAATGTGGTTACGAGAATAAATTTACGCTATCAGAAGTTAAATTGTATATCGAAACAGTGGCAAAAGCTGATAAGTGTCTCTGCATGTGAACTTGGGAAACAAGGTCATAAAGAGATAGATTGGAATTCAAAATATAGGTATCAGTTATTGCCTGTACTTTTATTAACGAAAGGATTACCTGCCCTGTGAGTACGACGTTAGAATATACTCACAGCTAAGCCGGCTTGTCTTAAGAAGCGACTAAACGCCGAGTGGTAGGTCGAGTCTCAACGCCTTGTCGCCCGGTGAAATACCACCCCATCAAGCTATAGGCTCCGTGAAATGGTCGAGAAAAATCCCTGGCCATCTTTCGGAGCTTGGTTGATGGACCAGTTCGAGAAAAATTGGGTTAGGTGGTAGTCGATCCCAAGGTGAGATACCACCCCGTCACGCTTTACATAGCACGATATCGGATGTGTGGCTGATGGCCCGGACTGACACGGAAATAAGTCATTATGGTACCTTCTGATTCCGGAGGTAGACTAGTGTTCCATTAGGATCTTCGGGGGGGGGGGGGGGGGGGCTATGTCGGGGGAACACCATGTAGATATTTTGATAAATAACTGAACTTTAAGAGGTTCGTCATTGCATAATCGGGCTCGGTCTCGATGATTTGCCCACGCTCGTCTGGTAACGGCATTTTGTAACATCAGGGGCATCGGTTTCACCAATACGAATGTAAACCCCGTTCACCAATATTTGCAAACTGAGACCCAGGTCAATTCGTCGACTGATTCGACATATCTTCGTTGCTCAGGATACGACTTGCATTCGAGATTCCATTTTAAGGGTAGAGTCTGCATCTTCGTGCGGTCGGATCTGGCAGAGGAAAGAGGCGTTGGAACCTAATAACATGGACATCATATGGTTGAGGGTCGTGCGGAGGAATTCCGTTAAATTTCTTTGTTGTCTTTACCCCTCCCCGAACGACGATCGACCGGCGATATTTTTCTAAGATCTTTCACATACCGTCGACTGGATACAGATCAACCACCCAGCTTCTGAAATTGTTATCCTTGGCGATTTTAATGTACACAATTCTGCCTGGTTGGTAGATTCCAACAGGACCGACGAGGCTGGTAGGCAGGCGGAGATGTTTTCTGTTAGCCACAACATGACTCAACTCGTGGAGGAACCAACGGGAGTGCCGGATGCCCAAGGTGATTATGCGAACACCGTGGATATGTTTTTGACATCCAAACCGAGTATTTTACCGTAGAGGTTTCTGCGCCGTTGGGAAACTCAGATCACTGCTTTGTATATGTCGCGCAAGCACTTGCATTTCAAGCGAATAACCTGCCTAGGCAGTTTCGCAATGTATGGAAGAGTTCCTCGCATCCCTTCCATGGTCGAAGGCGTGCTTCGGAGACTACCATGTTAACGCTTGCACGGAGTCGGTCACAGTGATTATTTTTCCCGGGTTGGAGATCTACTTTCCACATTCCATCAAATGAAGTTCATCTGATAAACCGTGGTTTGATAAACAATGCGAGCAGATTACAACGGCAAAAACTACAGTTTTTAAGCAATCGCGCTGAGATCCCACCGATGTTAACATAACGAATTTTGTTAGAATCAGAAACGCGTGCAGCCAGTTGATTGACACCGTGAAGAAAGCTCACAATGACAGAGTGACCAATAAACTCCTTCGGTATCCAACTGGTTCGGACTCTTTCTGATCAATGGCAAAAGCTGTCAGCGGTAACTTCGCTTCCTCCTCTTTTCCTCCGTTAGTGACGGACATCGGGGCTATGGGTGATATTTTTGTGCTGCTGATGTCCTTAGCACTGTTTTACTCCTACTCCCATATTCTGGTGTACTCTGTCCTCAACAACTCGTGGCGACTATTAAAAACACTCGGCGATTCCGTTCTTTGATTTAATTTTTTATATAAATAAAAGTTTCGAAATGGTTTTCAATGGATGAAAGTTTATTAAAACTAGGCTTCTTATACGCTGTTCTTATTTATATTGTAGATTAAATGAAAGTTTACTGAAACTAGGCTTCTTATACACTGTTCTTATTTAACGTTGTAGATTAAATGAAAGTTTACTAAAACTAGGCTTCTTATACACTGCTCTTATTTAACGTTGTAGATTAAATGAAAGTTTATTAAAACTGTATTTACAATTGGAACACAAAAGTTATTAATTCACATACATTCGGTTAGTAGTTCTGACTATAGGTATTTGATAATTGCAAACCGATCGCATACTAAAACTGTCTTTTACGATTGGGACACAAAAGTTATTAATTCACATACATTCGGTTAGTGGTTCTTACTATAGGTATTCGATAATTGCAAACCGATCGCGTACTAAAACTGTCTTTTACAATTGGAACACAAAAGTTATTAATTCACATACGTTCGGTTAGTGGTTCTTACTATAGGTATTCGATAATTGCAAACCGATCGCACACACAGGCCATCAACACCGTAACTCGATTCCGTCACTTGGAATCCTTGGTATCTCTTGGGACAACCCACGAGAGATTTTTCTTTTATTCCGCTTGAGACTAACCACTCTGTCCACCACTGAATTTTTACTCCCTGTCCGAAACGCTACTGATCTGCACTCGAGGCGACAGGATACCAAAAACCTATCTATCGCCTCGATGACCATATTTGGTCATCATTTTTTTACTTACTTGGTTCCCCATCCTATAAGGGTTGAACACACAGCAAGATCCCTCGTTAGTGTTCATCGCTTGTGTCGCCCAGCATGCGGACCATATACATTGAGCAAACATAATAACAACACATTCGCAGCTGGGGCGAGTTGTTCAGGGAAGGTTATTGTATCTGCATGATTGCCGATCGTGCGCATGATGGCCGTTGGCATTGACACAGTCGCGCCAGCGTGCGTGTATTTACGCTGGTAAGTTCTATATTGCCTGTGTGTGGCATTTCTGGTACGTATCAAGAGAAAATATGAACATTTCTCGTTGCATAGTCGCCGTTTCTTATGACCAATTTCTTGATAGGGGATAGTGCAATGTTGGTTGCTAGATGTGCGACCAATTTGTACTTCCTATGGCGTGCTTGGGTTTGGCAATATTTGAACAGCGCAGTTAAATATTGCAGCTGGTGGTTGGTCGTATGGGCAGGTAGGTCGTACCTTTCAGGTTGTATTCTTATATATCTTTTAAAGCGTTTCTATTTAGGGGGAATGCCTGTTATTGCTGATACACTTTATGTATCAGCAGACATTGCGGTTATTCTATATGCTAGTGCAGGTAAGTACACGACTTATTGGCGCCGAAGGCTTATAAACGAGGGTTTACCTGGTGGTAGGTTAGCAGGTGAGTAGTGGCGTTCGCATGAGCCGCCACAGGGCGTTAGTCACAAATTCAAAGGATAAAGCTGATGTGTTCGCGAATTTATTTTCCGCGAATTCAAATCTCGATCCCGGTCTTGTGGAGCCACCTGTGATGGTGCCGGTACGGTCTTTCATGTGGGATGTGAAATTTCGCCCGCGCAGTATTCAACGCATTCTACGTGAACTGGACTGTAGGAAGGCGCCCGGCCCGGACGGAATACCAGCAATGGTCTTTAAGAACTTTGCTCCAGAACTATCGCCGGTTCTTGGTAGACTCTTCCGCTCATCTTGTGGACGGTGGACCTCTCCTGCCTGCTGGAACACCGAGTTCAGCCACTCCCAAGACGGGAAAAAAATCAGTCCCACAAAATTACCGGCTGATAGCATTACTGTCTATGTTATCTAAGGTGATGGAAAAAGTCATCAATACTGAATTAATTAAGTATTTGGAGTGCAACGGACTTCTGAATGATCGTCAATACGGATTCCGTGGCAGGTGGTCCACGGGAGACCTTTTGACACTTATAACCGATATATGGACATCTGCGATTGAACGGCATGGTGAGTCAAGCGCGATCGCATAGATACCTCCAAGGCTTTTGACCACGTCTGGCACGGTGCATTGCTGAACAAACTTCGTTCATATTCCCAAGTGGTTTGCGATTGGACGAAGAGCTTCCTCGAAAATCGATCAATCCGGGTTATTGTGGACAGCGAGTGTTCGGATCTGTATCCTGCCAATTCGGGGGTTCCCCAAGGTTTCATTTTAGCTCCATCCCACGGATAACAAAGTGTTCAGTTTTGCGGATGATAGCGCGCTTGTTTCCTCCTTTTTGAGAGTTTGGCCGATTGGTGCATCTACGTCGCCCCAGCTGAGATGTAGACTGATTGACTCTCTGAATCAAGATCTAGATAAGGTCCTGCAGTGCAGAAAGGCCAATCTCGTCGAATTCAATGCAGCGAAGACACAATATACAACATTCACAAAGAAAAGTGGATCATCGGTTTGTTGTACTAATAAATATAAATATATATATGACTTACGGTCTGTCCTTGTAATTGTTGTGGATTTGGCCTTCCGCAATTTTGGGGCGTATGAAATCCTCCAACTCCTGTAGCGATTGTGTCGTCCTGGGCACCACTTTTCCGATTCGTTAGGAACACTAGAACTAACTACCATCGATGGTCCTTTGAATAGCGTTGACCTTTCGTCGTAAATCAGTTCATGCCACTCTGGGTCTTTCTGTACACCAAAAGCACTTCTCATCGACGGTCTTTATTTTCTGGCTTCGACGCCTTATTAACAATGACTCACACCTTGGAAATAAAACACTTCTTGGCGTTTCTCTTTAAATTAATTATTTTATAATAATGCTTTACGTGAGGTTCTCTTTGAATTGTTTTCCTTGTACAATAATGTTTATACGATTTATTTTATAATAATGCTTTAAGGTTAGGCTCTTTTTAAATTATTCTACTTTATTTTTTTAATCTTTACACGTTACACACCCACTTCACGCACAGGTTTTTACGCGCCGCCATACAGCACAACACTTTTAAAAATCTCGCCGTCTTGATCAACCACTAGATCTCAACTCCGACGACCGTCTCCGTTAAAAATTCAAAACCAAACCCTTTCCTTTTCCGATCGTTTGATCGAAAACCTTTTTTTCTTTTTCGCTAACACAAGGCAACGTGTTACGATGATCGCACTCGAGATCCTTTGTATTAGGATCTCTTTTGTGAGCCCGCGCATCCTTTGTCTGATCCCTAGGTATTTTATCTCGAATCGGCAACCGTCTGGAATCCCTTAAGTATTACCTGGGATTTCTTACAGTGCCCAGACTTAGCAGTTTCCTTTCTACTGAACATCGGAGCCAAAGATATTTTTGTATCTTAAGGGTATTGTTGTTCAGCGAGTGTTTTTACGATCGCCGTCCTTTCTTCCGTATAGGAAATGTTTCCTTGAATAGGATTTAAGGGGACGGTGTCGGCGTGCATTTTATGTTTTTTACCAACTTTACTTGAGGGTTGGTCATCTGGTCCGCAGATTTGGAACCAGGGGGATTTACGTGCTGAACATCTGGTTCGCATATCACGTTTTGGATTTTTTTTTTTTTTTTTTTTTTAATATCATTTTTTTTTCTCCCTATTATTATAATTTACTTCCTCGCTAGACAAAAATGATTAAACTCTAGCTTATGTTATCTTATTTCTTAACTTACTGGTCCTTTGCGGACTCTCTAAGTTACATGCATACGCTTAAAGCATGAAAATTTGTCTTTCGACATTATGATTATTTTGTTTACATGAATTTTTATGGAACTTAATTAGATACAAATAAAATGAACAGAAAAAGCTTTGTTTTTGTTATTTTTTTTTACCTTATATCTAACTTAAATACTAAACAAATTTTTTTTTTTTTTTTTTTTTTAACCTTAACTCTATCCTAAACCTAATATCAAGACTTCGAAATGCTAAATCTATGTAAGCTTTCCGTAGTTTGTTGGGCTTTATTATTATTATTATTACTTCCCTTTTTTTGCCAGTTTTATAAGGAAACAGGTTTTTAATTGGCACTCAGCCACCAAAATCTCTGGTGTTGCTTATTCGGGTCTTTTCGGTCTTTCTGTGCTACTGCCCTACTGAGCTGCAGGCGCTCTTCATCTGTGTGCGCAACTTCTCGATTATAACATATTCGTTTATCTGTACCCGACCGACGCACGTGACAAATCAGCGGTATAGCGGATTTATTTTGTATGAGGCCGTTCATGTCAAGACTAAGGAATGCTTCTGGTGGAATAAAGCCATTGCGACGTACCCCCTCATAATACATAGTGTTTGGGTAATATGCACCAAAAATTAAATCGTTCGGGGAGCTCATTGATCTAGCAAGATGCCCTCGGATCAGCTTGATCATAAAGTTATCGCCTCTGTTTATATTGGCCCCATTGTACAACGCTTCATTGGGATAGTATTTTTTGTGATCGGATTCACGAGTCCGATGTAAGTTGAGACACGTCCTGAGGCATTGTCTCTCAAAAATCCGAATTTTTTCCATTAAACTTGGACATCCATATATGATCATTGGTCTGATGAGAGCCATGTAGCATATAACTTTAACTCTGCTGTCAAGTTGACTACTATGAAACAGTCTTCTTGTCATAGCATACGTTTTCTTTGCCCTGGCCAGCGCAGCCTCCACATGTTTGTTAAAATATAGATACTGATCCAGCCAGATGCCTAAGTATTTGACTACATTTTTGGTTTCCAGTGTTTGTTGGTGTTGTCCCATAATAGCTAGCTTTCGCCAGTTTTTCCTGGTGTCTCTGGTAGCTTCAGCCAGTGGTGTTCTAAAGAGGATGGTTTCACACTTCTGGATATTGATTTTGAATTTCCAGTTGTCGCAGTATCGCTGAACATCATTGAAATCCCCTTGTAATAATCCGTTAATGATTTCAATTTTAGGTGCTGTTCTATATATTATCAGATCATCTGCATACGCAATAGCCTGATGAAGAGACCTTACCAGCTCGCTAGTGTAAATATTAAAAAGGATCGGAGATAACACCGCTTCCTGTTGCAGACCGTTTTCTAGGTAATGGTAGGTAATGTTGGGGGTCACATTGCCACTTTTGACGACGAATTTCCTTTCATTCAACATGCCGTATAGTATATACAGTAGTGGTTTATGAATGCCTAGTCTCATTAGCTTGTAGTATAACCCTTCTAGCCAAACGGTGTCGAATGCCCTCTCCAGGTCAATCAAACAGGCACCTGTGCACTGTTTCAGATTTTTATGCCACTGAATGTCTGAAACCAGTTTAGCTGCGGCATGTGTGGTTTCATGACCAGCTTTAAAACCAAACTGGTTATTTGGAATAATATTATTGTCCTCAACCCATTTGTTTAGAACCTTTTCGAATACTTTACTGATACTCGGTAACAAACTGATCTATCGCAGATTTTTTAGGTTTGTTCTGTCTTTCCCTCTTTTTGGTAACGGTTGGATGATGGCCGTTTTCCAACGTACTGGATAGTGTGCGTTGTTCAGAGCGTTGTTAAACAAGACTGCATATATGTCAATTGCGATTGGAGGAAGATGTTTGAGTACTATATTGGGTACTCCATCGATTCCAACTGATTTTTGGTTTCTTAATGATGCAAAGACGCCATGGATGTCTTCACTAGTGATCAAAAGGCTGTTGACGCTTTCGACAGTGATCTCGGCGTTTGCCGTATTTTCATTATTGAATTCGATAAAACCTTGGTTTTCTGCTCGCCACTGTGAAATGTCATTTCGAAGATGACGATAATTCAGTAAAACTCTATCTTCCAAGCCATGGTTGCGGCGGAATACTTCATTTGTCTTGTACAGTTCTTGAAAGACGGCCCCTACAACATTCACTTTTTCCAAGGGATCTTCAAACACAAAAACTTCGTCATTTAGGATAGCGTTGTTTGTGTCTATGCCTATATTTGTCAGCATTCGTTGGTTTTCGTCAGTTCGTGGTATTTGGAGACACTGAATGTCGTTTTCCTTACTCCGTCTAAATATTTTATTAATTTGTGGGAACATATTAGGGTTGTTGGATTTTACCGCCCGAACTTTGTTGTTCCAATACAAATTTGCTGATAGTCTATAGTTGGCTTTTATCAGCTGTTGGAGATTTTTTAATCTGGACTTCAGTGATATTATCTCCTGGTCGTGCCTATCAATAAATCGTCTGTACCGTAGTTTTAGTTGAGACAGAAGTCTACTTTTTTTTCTGTGGAGTGCGTTGATTGTGGCGTTTCGGTACATGTTCATGTTGTCCGTAGGTGTGGTTTTTGGTGTTGTTTTGTCCATAGTTTGTTTTATGGTTTCGTCTATTTTTTGTATGTATTTGTCGATGTCATCGTTGGACATGTTTCTGTTGGTAGGAGGGTTAATATCTTTTAAGCGAATTTCCCTTGTTAAGGTTCTCGTGAAACGCGTCCATCGCATACCCCTATAGTTATAGGGTTGCGGTATTATACATTCACCGAGATCCACAACTTCGCTTGGTGTTTTTATCACAATTGATAAAGCACAATGGTCGCTGTCATACTCAATTGTGCGTAGGCAGTTTATATTTTGTCTGTTAGTATGTGTATGTTTAAGTCGTGTATCAATAAGCATAATATCGAGGAACGATCCCCCTCTGGGGAAAGAAGGATATTCTGTAGCTAGCGGGTAGCCTTATATTCAATGTGATGTTGATCTAGCCAACCAGCTAGTTGATTTCCTATCGTGTTGGATATGCTATTTCCCCAATTTGGGTGTTTAGCATTTAAATCGCCACCTACGATGTAATAGTTCCCTTTCGAGTAAAGTTGTAAGCATTGGAAAAGAGTCTCTAGCTCCACTATAAATAGATTTTGTTGATGTGCTTCTGGTGCGTAGGCAGATATCACATACATCCCCCTACCTTGTCGGAGGGGTATGCGGATAATGCACGCTTCAAGCACCTGAAATCTGCGCATCTCACCACTATATATTACCTTATGTTGAAGTTCTGTAGCGGTTCCGCCAAACCCTACGGTCCACTTACTTGAAAAAACCCCCATAATTACTACCCAACTTCCTTAAATTCGCTAATGCAATAGTATTAGTACCTGTAAATGCTTCACGCATTATATAGATCACCATCTATAATCTTAAAATCCCTATAAAGAAAACTTACCTTTTCATGCATCCCTTCGCATACAATTTTCCGTAAGATTTCTTTCTTTGCTTATCCGGTATTCTAAACCAATTCGGTAACAGACAAATTCCTGTAAACAAAATGATTCGGATTGCATTCATTGTAACCGTCATGACAGGGACCATAAATATTGCGCCGTCTATTTTCCCAGCCGCGTCAAGTACCTTTTCATACACATTGGCTGACAACCCAAGCAGCTGGATATAATTAGTGCAATAGACACTGAAACCAAATTCTCCAGCATTTCCTAATGCAAACATGAACCCGGTTTCTACTGCAGCCAGAGATGCCATAAACATCCAATTTGCTTTTAGCACCTTTTCTCCCAACGTCGATAATAGCGAGGTCATTTCTCCCCTTTGTCTTCGCCGCCTGCCTGTTTCATTGTTCCACTGCTGTCGAGCACGTGTGAATAGCATCGATCTGAACGATCGCACACATACCACCAAGAGAGACTTTACATTTCTCTGGTGGTAGGTAAAAACGATATCCTTATTGGAGAGGATATCTACCACGGCACAATAAACTCACCCCAAAAATGCGAATCATCGCTGCACGAGATTATTATCGCGGAGTCAAATTCCATCCTCTGGCTGCGATGGTCATGTGATCTCCCGTTCCTCGTTTCCCGCTCGGGGACGCAAATATATTATGCCGAGTCGAGAAAGTGCGTTTTTATTAAGAAGTAGATAAAAGTCCGATTTAAGAAATAATGCTTTGTAATTTGTAAACGTGTCCAAGTGAAGTATTGATAACTCTCAAATTTATAACGAACGCGAAAGAAAATAAAGATCATTTACTTTTAAAGCAGTGCGTTTAACTTTTTGTGTCCAGTGAACAATATATGATGGAGGAAGAAGAGAATCCGAGCGCCGTACGCCGGCGCAACATGCTTCTACCCCACAGTTCTTTTTTAACAAAGATTGCCACCCCTCCTCCTTGTGTGGAGTTGGGACGGTCTCTTCGTATAATGTCGTAGTTTGTGTGACATAGTTTATGCTTCTGATTCAGCTTAGTTTCGCTAGCCAGAAGCACGTCAGGATTTTCGTCTTGCAACAGTTTAAAGAGAGCGGCTCTTCTCTCGATTCTGATAAGTGAATTTACATTCACGACTACAGCCTTAATTGTGCTTTCTGTTGGGGGGTTTATATTGACGGCTGGCTAGACAATTACGAATAGACCCAGTCTAGTCTAGTGTCCTGGTCCTTTATTTGTTTTTGCATTTGAGTCATCTGCGTCTGAATAGCGAACAAGGTTGTGAGCATATCTGCTAGTGTTACTGTTTCTGGAGACCCAGTATGTTGCGGCGGTACCCGTGTGGTGGGTTGTGGCGTGTTTCTCCTACCTGCTGTTGCTTGGGCGAGAACTGGGGTGTTACATTTAGTGCTTGTCGGGCTTGAACTATCGGGCGTTCTATTTTTCGTTGCTGTGAAAACTTTTTTCCTGTAGTTCGCGGAATTTAGGACAGCCTCGATAATTAGCGGAGTGTCCTTCACTCTTACAAACTGCACACTTTAGAAGAGATCTGTCGTCTACCCATTCTTTACCTAACGTGCACTGTTCTGCGCTGCGGTCCTGCCCGCATCTTACGCATCGATACTGCATTTCGCAGTTTGCTGCTGAGTGCCCGAACCTTTGGCAGCGAAGACATTGGATTATATCTCTGCCTTTTTTCAATTTGTCCCACGTGACAATTTGATGGTTCAGGATAGTAATTTTCCTAAGGCCACCAATTTTGCTCCCGGGGCCCAGCTGCACCAGGAAGAATGGTAATTTTCGATTCTCCCGCCTAGCCCTAGCTGTATTGAAAGGTTTTACCGCGATAAACTCAATATCATTACAATTAAGCTCTCGTAGAGTTTGTAATAGAACTTCTGGTTCTGTCGACGCCTTTTAATAGAACCGTTATATTCTTTATTTCTTTCGGGGTGTACGTGTAAAATTCCGCGGTGGCCCTGTGGGTAGTATTTACCAGGGGCGTCAGCACGGACGCAGGTTAGGCGAAATACCCCACAACAATAAGTGGTGCACTAAATTGTTCAGCAAGGAAAAGGAGAAAAACCAAACACACTGGATTAATCCTTCACAACGATTAGCAGGGAAATAAAACGTACACGGAAATCTTAAGGTTAATGTTCTCTTTATTACACTGATGGAAATACAGTACACGATCACAATTGTTAAGTTGCTCTCTTTAATTAAACTAGATACTTCAAGTGCAGTGATTTGACACAAGACCCCGACACTTTAGGGCAACAGAATGGGTTATTTTAAAAGATGATATCTAATTTGATTACAACGAACAAAAAAAAAACGTATAATCCACTAAATTCGACATCATAGACCGCGTCCGCACACTAAGGCTGTTGAAATCTGACTCAAAGTGGGAATTCACATGTAATGAATAGCAGGCATTATGAGATACGCGATAGCGAAGTTGCCGAAGGGAGAAATAGGTTCCTGTGTCCTAAATAAACATAGACTGGTGTAATGGATTGGTATTGGGGGCTGCAGGCGTCGTTGAGATAAGCGATGGCGAAAAATCGTCGAAGGGAGAAATAGGTTGTGTCTTAAATAAACAGAAACGCTATTTCGAGGGTCATAAATCTTAGATGACCTGCGCCTGAGAACGAAATAGGTTTTTGCTTCAAGATACACAAAAACGCTATTTCAAGGGTCACGACGATCTGCACATCGTGTTTACTTAGGCGTTCATGGGTAATGCCATTGTAGGCTATAGATTTTTCGTGGCGATAAGCAAACCGATGGTTTGTTCGCCTATGGCCTAGGCTATGGTAGCTTTTGTTTGTTTTACAGGCCGGAGCATCGTTGGGCATTATCTGGAGTATGATTGTCTAACGTCAATCATATTAGTACCCAAATCCCATGATCGGTAGATAACCGACAAAGGAAATTGGTCGCAAGTGTTGCGAACCTTGGGACTGGGACAATAAATGGATATGAACCGTAGCAAGAAACCATCGGCTACGGCTATGTCAACAATTACACTGGCCAGCTAGTATTTATCTATAATAATTGTTGACTAGCCGCGTCGATGGAGATATGGTACGGTTCATAAACGGAAAAATTCAATGTGATGCATGCCTTAATGAGGTTTAACCTTCAGGTGAAAGAGAATGAAGGGTAGCTTACGCTGCTCAAAATTACAGGTAGGTATGATGGGTTTGGAAATTGGTTCATTTAAGAGGATGTGCGGTTCTTTGGGAATGTATTAAAAAACCGCTACAGCCCTTTTTAACACATTTTTCATTTTTTTCGAAATCCTCAACCGAATTTGTCTGTATGGCAAACCTGTTGCCTATCAGTCTTTTAATTGAAGAACCTTTCCCAATAGAAAGCTTACATACCAGTTCGTTACAGTCCATATCTGTAATGTTGATGGGTGGCATTTTCGCTTTCCTTTTTGCTGCCTGTTGCTCTTGTTGTGGTTGTTGTTGTGTAATCTCTTGCGGTGAACATCATTTTGTTGGCTTGGCTTGTGTTGTGCACATTGTTGCTGATTTTTCTGCTGCTGTTGTTTCACTATTAGCTTCTCCTTTTCAGCAAATTCCTTTTTCCTGCGACGCTTCTCTGCTAATTGTGCCCTTGCTCGGGCTAGCCTTGTTTCAAGATCGCTAATTTCCTCTTCCTCAGTCTCGGTACTCGCCAAACATGCAAACATGTTATTGGTGACATGGCCGTCATTATATGGAACCGGGAGGAATGTATTGTCCTCTTCCATTTTTTGCGCCTTTTCGAGCAAGTCTGCTATTGCCTCGTTTGGGTTGTTTATTTTTGTTGTCGCTCGTGTTAGTGGAAAGCGCGCCGGGCGTTTTATTAACGCGGACTTCAATTTCAATTTTTTAATTTTTTGTTTTTTGTCTGCCATTCTGCATGCTGAGGGTCAGTACACCGAGCTTGTTGCATCCAAGATAGCAGGCCAGTCTTTGTTTTAAACTAGTTATTAGGTTGGCTTCACTTTATTTTAGTTCCTTTTGTTTCTTTTTTATTTTTATTTGTTATTTCTGTTTTGTTTTTCTTTTACTTCTTTGTTTTCCTTTTTTTTCCATACACGTGCTCACATACACGCTCACAGTTGGTTAGTATTAATCTGTGATTGTTTTGACTGTCAAACCCGTGGATTCGTTCTCTTTTATTTCATTATATTTATATATAATCACTTTGTTTTTAATGTTTTTAACAAGAGAATTTATTTATTTAATTGGTCTTTGTATGTTCACTGTCGCTGTCACTTTTCACACAACAAAACACGGCGCGAAAACAAAACTGTACTGTATTGTTCAGGTATTGTTCAGGTCACGTAATGTGGGAAGACAATTAGAATGTAAAACGTATGAAAGGCAGGACGAACCGTACCGTCTGAATGTCAGCTGATGAATGTTTTTTGGATTTATATTGTATTCAATATGGACAAATTGAACGTTTACTTCAATTTCTTTGATATTAAATTTGATATGGGCAAATTGAAATTGTTTAGTTCAATTTGTTTGATATCCCTTTTTGTATTGGCCCGTTTAGTGTATGGGGCAATGCTAGAGCTTGGGGAGTGCTTCATCCTTTTAGTGGATGATTTTGCGTGTACCGCAATTCATTGGCGAGACTGTGTTGCGGATTCGCCCTTGACATCCGGCGAATTCGCAATTAAATGCTACCTGTGGCACCACCCTAAATGCTATATGTGGCATCACCCTAAACAATGTCAGCAATCAGCTGACATTTTAGAATTAATTCTGTTGATTGTCAAATGACAACCATTTTTCTTTTTATATCCTTCTTCTTTGTGTAACCGTCCATCAAACCAGTTGAGTTCTTTTCTCAATCGGGAAAATTCCAATCAATCTTGTAAATAAAGGTCATTATTACTAGAAGAAAGCAACCGGCGTATAATCTATTTATTTGGAGTAGGATTATTTCTGCATTAAAGTAATCTTTTGTCCATAGACAACAAATTATTAGAATTTGATTCCAGCCACGGAAGCAACGTCGCTGCACACCAAAGGAGCACCGCCTTCTCAACACAACCACGCCAGGAGACCCCACCGTGTTCAAAACGCGTGTGTTCAGCGCTTGTCTGACACACACATCTTTTTGGCCAAGAGACACCATCGTGTTCCTGACCGCGTGTATTTAACGCTCGTTGGATACAGACTGGCTCCAAAGAGGTATATATTTATGGGTGGGTGGTTTTGGACGTAACAGGTTCCACAGTTGATGATGAATGGCCGGGCCCTCGAATCTGGGGAAAGCTTAGAATTGCTCGGCGTCACGGTCTGTGGGAATCTATCGTGAAATAAACACGTGTCGAGCATCGTCAAGTCAACCTCAGGAAAACTGAGTTATCTTTTTAGAGCCAAGAAATATTTTACTTCGGCCCAACTTCCCCTCCTGTATAAGTCCTAAATTAAACCCGCGCTCGAATATTGCTTTCATGTTACGAGCTCGGCTCCTAAACATACCCTCGACCTACTTGAGAGCATACAGAGACGAGCGATCCGCCTGACGGCGCTGACGTCGAGACTACAGCCGCTATCACATCGAACGCGCCTAGCTTGCCTCTGTCTATTTTACAGATATTATCACCGGTACTGTTTTTCGGAGATTCGTGGTATTGTTCCATGCAATTCGGCTTATATGCGCTCCACAAGACAATCCGACGGATCTCACCAGTTTGTGGTTCATCTCCCGACGGCGCGAACATCCCCGCATCAGACCTCGTTCCGGTACAGAGCGGAGAAGCTGTGGAACTCCCTTCCCACGCGAGTCTTCTCGGGGCGTTACAATCTGCAACTGTTCAAAAAGAGCTTCAACAGTTATTTGATGGCATCTCAGGACGCCCACTCAGCCCTATAGGTTCGCTTCTCCCGAGAGAGTGTAATAAAAAATAATGTTTCTAGTTATACATACATGTGGACAGAAATCGGATAGAACTGGCACCCTAAGCAACGACAGTAAAACTGGTCGACACGAAATTGCAACAGTTCCGGATAGAAAAGCAAAGCAAAATAGAATTCAAATGGAAATCCGCGATTGATGAAGGAAGACGACGATTATTGGCATTGTACTTTTATTGAAGTTGTCCCACTTAATTCCTGCAGAAACTCTAGTCATATCTTCTCCCTACTGAATCCTAGCTTAACTAAACTTATTAAAACTCTCTCTCTCCAGGAACAATATTTCGCTTTTTTGCATATCCATCAATCAGAGAGAAACCATCAATTCCATTCAAAAATCAGTAAACCAGTTGACTATTCTTCACCTATTAGTGTGGAAAACTCCGCCAAACATTCAGACTTGAACCATTCAAGTCCCATTAAGCTTTACCTTTTTTTCTTATATTCTCCCTCTTCTACCACCGCAGTGTCCTTTTACATTTAAGCGTACCTTTCAACGTTTTTAGCATGAAAATGAAAAAGACAATTATTCCACGCGATCGATTAGATACTGTGCCCGTTCAAGGCTTAGTCTGATTTGCTAGACGACAGAAGATACGAAGAAGAGGCAATAAATCTCATCCGAGATTTAGGTACATATCGGTCAATGTCAACAAACATACACACAATTTATCTTCCCACGTCCTTTTTTTAGGTGTTGAAATTATTACAACATAACAGAAGGTGATTAATGTGTTTAAACTCTCCATATAGTCCGATGGTACCCGTCCACAAAAGTGTATGCACCATCTCACTTTAAAAATTAACTTCTGACATGCAGATAAATATTACAGTATCCTTTATTCTATAAAATAGTTATGTAAAGAAACAATTGAAACCACGTAGTACATATGAATTACTTGTAAATAAACACAGATTATCCTTCATCAGAAACACTACAAGAACGTGGAACGTTCTGCCTGATCATGGTTTACGTGGTATATAATATCCAATCCTTAAAGAGCAATGTACTATCTGATCTCTCCCTTACCTTCCGCCCGTAAAATACTGGTTAATTATTGCTATCACAAGGCCCCTCTCATCCGTACGTGTAAAACGAGATAATTAAATAAATAAATGAAAATAATATTACAACATTATTTAAAAAATGTTCAAAACACATGAACAAAATGTATACTTTCGGGATGTTTGTGGTAAAAATTCGTTCGCCTACAGTTATATCTAAATTTTATTGCGTGCTTTTACGATCAATCTAAATTTATTCATAATTGTTTTCTTATAAAATCTAATAATACTTATATTATCCGATATACAATCGATCGATTTACAAACATTTTCAGTACGATATCAGACAAAATCGACTTAGAAATCAGTTGCTCGTTGTAGAATTTGTTTAAGCCAATTTATTGTCACGATTTGGGATCGGGATATTAAACGACTGAGTAATCAGTAAAATGGGATTAGATATTTTTTATTTGTCCTCTTTCTTTTTTAATTTCGTTAGTTGATTAATTTCGTTCGTCTTTGTGTCCTTTAAAACCAAAAACATTCTGGTATGCGAAAACTTGCTTTGAAATAATGAGATTGCGCTGGTGTCGCGATAACTATGTATACGTAGAACGACAGAAAGCTATTCAGAGTTTTCTTGGCATCTGTATAGGAAAATATATTCTCCGCCCTAAAAGAGGGGCCTTAGAATATACTCACAGCGTAAGAGCCAACTAAGGGCTGAATGATAGGTTAGGCCCAAGCGCTCAACCCTATGGCAAAATATTGCCCCGTTAAGCTACAGACGTGCAATGATTGAGAACAATTTTTGACCGTGGCTGTTTAGTTTAGTGAGCGCAGAACCCTCATTTATTAGGCTTACTCCAAGCAAAAATTGATATAATACCTTGCAGACTAACTTAAAAACTAAAGTAGTAATTTAAAAATAATTAAAAAACGAAAAAAAAAGGAGAAAAGAAACAGGGAGGTGAAGAGGACTGGGCAGTAGGACTAGGGATTACTAAAGTTACTTTACAATAAGTAGGAAGGTAATAAGGTGGGTAGGTGGTTGAGCACGTAATGGGGTGGCGAAGACCGGGTAGTAGGATAATGGGGCCGGATGATAGGAATGTGTACGGGTAGTAAGAGAGAGATGGCGGATCGGGCAAGGTCACGAGGGGAAAGAGAGAAGACGACGTTTGAAAGCATTAGAAGTGAGGCAGAAATCGAAGGAGGTAGGGTAAGAGTTTGCCCGCTTTAGCATTCGTGAAATTGGTTCATTACAGCCGTAGGAAGTGTGGTGGGAGGGTAGATAGAAGAGACGAGGGTTTCGTAGGTTACGGGGGTTGGTGTTGAGTGCGATAGCGGAAAGCAAGCTAGGGCAGTTGATTGTGCCGGAGAGGAGACGGTGGATGAAGAGGATATCGGCAAGAGTTCTATGCTCCTCAAGTGTACTGAGGTTGATCAAATGGAGCCGGTTTGTGTATGGGGGAAGAATCCGAGGATTCTCCCAGTTCAGTCCACGGAGGGCAAAACACAGAAATCGAGTTTGCACGCTCTCGATTCTGCGGATATGGGACGAGCAGTGTGGTGACCAGACCTGACTGGCGTATTAAAGAAGAGGGCGGGCGAAGGCTATGTAGAGGGAACGGGAAACGTAAGGATTTGAGAATTCCTTAGACCAGCGTTTCACAAACCCTAGGGTGGAGTTGGCCTTAAGAATGATATCATCAATATGTGGGATGAAGCTGAGCTCCCTGTCAAATAAGATTCCGAGGTCACGTATTGAGGATACGTATGAAATCTGCTGGTTAAGCAGGAACTAGGAGCGAGGAGGTGGGGGTGGACGTTTGCGGGAGAATGTAATGGAGTGACATTTGGCAACATTGAGTTCCAGGCAGTTATTACGGCACCAGGTTGAGAAGCTGTCGAGGTCCTGTTGGACGGGTGAGGAGTCGAGGGGAGAGATGATTGTTTTGTAGAGTTTCGCGTCGTCCGCATAGAGGGATATGGATGAGTGTTTAATAACAGAGTCGACATCATTGATGGTTAGAATAAAAAGGAGGGGGCCTAGATGACTTCCTTGCGGAACCCCAGAGGTGGGACAAAGGGATCGGAAAGGGAGACCCGTTGGTCCAGGACGTAGGATGAGCAAGCCGCCCCGTGAGGTACCCCCCCGCCATGCAACAGTTTCCGCAGTATTGTTGGAAGAAATAATAATAACACATTTTTGATATTGGTGACTAGCCCGAAATAAAGTTGAGAAAATGACATGAGATAAAGAATTTCAGGGTAAGGTTCAGATCACCGCGGCCGGGCCGAAAGATTATGAGACAACAGCATGTAAGTGGTTTACTAAGAAAAGAATTATGAACAACTCATATCTACTGAATATGGTACCTTCGCGATACGTTGTCCACGTTCAAATAGTAATCATTAGAGGCATCGATTTCACTAATAGGAGTTTAAATAATTATAACCATCGAAGCCCGATATCCTAGTCCTAACTGAGAATCGACGTGTTTTCGTTCTTACATGTGAAATTGTGTGTTAAAGGTGGAGTCTGCATTTTCACTGAACCTGCTTTAGCTTCGCATTCTTATTCTTGGCAACTTTAATATACACAACTCAAAGTGATTTTCACATTTTAACAGAACAAACAAGACAGGTAAGCTAGCTGAATTGTTGCACATTACCCGCAATTTGACTCACCTAAGCTTATAGCGTTTATTAAGAATACGGTTCGAACCATCGCTATGACGTTTAAAATCACTGCAAAAGTTATAGCAAAATCCACTGCCAGTGTAAAGGATGAAATATTTTTATTGTGTGGTGTATATTAAAGTCGCCAGTGTGGAGGTTATATTTTTAATCACTACTTCTTGTTGGGTAGGCCCGCTCGGGCTGTTTCCGGTTACTGGAAGCCTGTTGGATCCCCCGGCTCCGTGCCGCGGGTCCTTCGGGTCTTTAATCGCCGGATTGGTCCTCATTTGCCGAACTTCCAGCGGGCGCCCCTTTTGCCCGGTCGTTCCAGGACCTTGGCCCCCACCAGGTGATGGACGTCCTATTTTGCCGTTGTGATGCGGAAAACCCGGATTGATTGACTGATTGATTGAAGGCGTGTTGACGTCCGGCGCCGTGCATCCTCGGAATGAGGGAAGAGCGGGGACCTTTTATTTTGTAGACTTATTAAAACGCAGGATTTCTTCAATTTTATTTATTTAACTCTATTTCTTTAACTGGAACTTAATTTCTTCTACTTAAACTCTAACTGCTTTCAAACTGAACTCAATTTGTTTCTGATACTCAACTACTACTTTATTACTTTTAAAATTCAACTTCTGTCTCAAACTACTCAATCAGAACTGACCTCTTTCTCCGCTGAACTCTAACTCAAAACCAACTGATTTTACGATTGAATTTTTCCTCTACTTATAGAACATTGTGTTCTAATTTACTGGAAATTATAACATGAACAAAACATATTTTAACAAAGTCTCTGTGACTTTTAAATTGAATAAAATTTGAACGAAAATCAAAGTTACTATGTTTTGAATGAATAAAAAGGTGCAGGTTATTAAATGTGCTGTAACTGGCAATATTGTGAATGTTTATGAATGGTATGTATTAAGTGAGAATGTAATATATGTTAAGGGAAGTTTTTAAAGATTTGTAGAAAAGAAATGAGATTCAGTGTTAAATTTAATAAGGGTAGTATTCTGGAATACAACAGGCGGAACCCCCATTTTTTTATTTAGCTTACTACAAGCTTAAAATTAACTTAACATAAAACCTTACAGACTATCTTAAAATCTAGAGTAGTGGTTAAGGCCTTATTCCATTTTTCAATCGAAAAAAAGGAGAAGAACATCGGGAAGTTTAAGATTACTGGGCGATAGGGGAGGTAGGAGGCCAGGGAAGAGCGAGTGTATGTGGGGGTGGTAAACGCGGCCTTTGTGCGACAGTGGAGGGCATGGGTTCGAACTGATAAGGGGTCGGAGGTTAGGGAGCAGGGCGCGGGGGGGGGGGGTTGTGTGTGGGGTTGGAAAGGTGTAGGGGAGAACTAGTTAGATGGAGGGAGAGGAGAGGATTGCAGGGTAGAGGGGTTATTGGTGGGAGGGAGCGGATTTAGGACGGGTTTGTCCTGAGACGTCGTTTAAGAGCGGGAGTGGAGGTGTTGAAATCGAAGGAGTTGGGGAAAGAGTTGGCCTGTCGTAGCATACGCGACATGGGTTCGTTAGCGCCGTAAGAAGTGTCATGAGCGGGCACGTAAAACAGCCGAGGGTTACGTACGTTACAGGGGTTTGTATGCAAAGTTAAAGTGGAGAGCAAGCTTGGGCAATTGATTGAGCCAGATAGAAGGCGATGGACAAAGATGATGTCGGCATGGACTCTGCGCTCTTCAAGTGTGTATAGATAGATTAGAGGGAGCCGACTTGTGTATGGTGGTAGAATCAGCGGATTTTAACCAGTTTAGTCCGCGGAGGGCAGAGCGCAAGAAACGACGTTGAACACCCTTAAAACTGCGAATGTGAGTCACTTGATACGACCAGCGTTTGACAAACACAAGGGCGGCGTTGGCCTTGAGGATTATGTGATCAATATGTGCGGTAAATTTGAGCTTCCTGTCGCATAGGACGCCCAGATCGCGGATCACTTCAACCGATGTTATCGGTTGGTTCAGTAAGAGGTAAGAGCGCAGGTGACTGGGAAACTCTTCCGAGAGAAGGTGATTGTGTGACATTTGGCGATATTCATTTCTAGGCAGTTATTTTGGCACCAAGTCGAGAAGCTGTCAAGATCCGATTAAAGAAGTGAGGAGTCCAGGGGAGAGCGGATTGTTTGGAAAATGTTGGAATCATCCGCGTAAAGCGAGATGAAGGAGTGATTAATGCAAGAGCCGTTGTCGTTTATGGTTAGGATAAATAGGAGAGGGCCGAGATGACTGCCCTGGGGGACAACTGAGGCCGGGAAAAAAGGATCGGACAGTGTAGATCTAAATCGCACGCGGCAGGTTGATAACTGAGATAGACCCACTTAATCAGCAGGGGTTCGAAACCGGGGGAAGATAGCTTGAAGAGAATGAGTTTATGGGAGATTTTGTCGAAAACCTTGCCAAAGTCGGTAGCGACTACATCGACCTCATCGCCGTTTTGTAGGGCAAGGAGTGTGTGGGGTGTGAATTCGACAAGGTTAGTAGTAATGGACCTGCCTGAGAGGAAGCCGTGCTGGTTCAGAGAGATGATGGGTGCGCAGCGAAAACATAGCGCCTCATATAGAAGGCCTTCGAACAGTTTGGGAATGTGCGAGAGCTTAGCAATGGGGGGATAATTGGGTATATCGTTTTTTTTATTTCCTTTTCATGTATGGGGGTTATGTAAGAGGATTTCCAAAAGTCAGGGAATAGACCTTGTGCAAGGGATAGATTGAAGATTGACGCGAGCGGGAGAGAGAGAGAGAGAGAAGACAAACATTTTTTTAAGAGGATAGCAGGGAGTCCGTCTGCGCCGTCTTTTAGTTATTCCAGTTTTTTTAGGACTTGGTGTTGTTGAATGTGTAGAGGGATGAGAGGGCCGAGGGAGAATTCAGGCATGCCAGTTAAGTAGGAGGGGTCAGGTCTTGCTGGCATGGAACCAACCAGCAGTTATCACTGGTGATGGATGCCACACCCCGCAAAATGATACAGCGATAAACTTTCAGGCTCTGTCGGCTGTAATAAATGCCACTTCTAGAATTTTATGGCGTTCTTATTGTAAACCAGTCATATTCAAATCCAACAATACGATTGAAGAATCCTTACTCATATTACCTCTAGATCCAGCGAGCGTTGTATGGTTTACAGATAAAGACGTTGACCCCCTTTTTTTTGCTTTAATTATTATTTATTAAGTCGTTAAGGCCTCGGTCTTCTGGATTTCGACTGATCACAAAACCAAAAAAGGTGGCGGCGTGAAGCCGACTTTAGGGAGACAAGGACAAATGTGTCCTTCATCTTGTCTCCGGCTTCTGGTCATCTTGCGATAACCAGAATCACCCACTTCCCTGCGGATGTTGGGCTCGGTCTCAAGATATCTGAAAAGAAAGGGGAAGGAGGTATCTAAGGATAGTGTGGACAGGGTTAATTCAAGTGTTCTATAACTACTTGGATGGGGGCATGGTGGGACAGAATGCGTACAAGACCGGTGAGTCTTGAGTGCGGTAGTAACCGCGGATCACGTCTTTGGCGTCTGATAATCTGCGCTTTGTTCGTGACGTGAACAAGCTGGGCATTCAGGGAGTTTACTGGTCACTCTATCGTTGTAGGCCGTCTTCCCAGTATTAATTGTCTGGTTGCACGCGTTTCTGATTCTAACAAACTTCGTTCTGTTACTCTCGGTGGGATTGGAGTACCATTACTTAAAAACTCTTTTTTTTTCCGTTGTAATCTGCTCGCATTTTTTTATCAAATCAAGGTTTATCAGATAAATTTCTTTTGATGGAATGTGGAATGTAGATCTCCAACCCGAGAAGAATAATCTCTGTGATCGACTCCGCGCAAGAGTTAAAACATCGGAATATCCAAAGAACAACTCCGACCACGAAAAGATGCGAAGAAATTTCGAAAGACGTCCCAGTTAGCAGCGAAGCTGCTTAGGTTGGTTATTCGATTGAGATGCAAGTGGTTGCGCGACTTACCACCTAACCCAACATTTTCTCGATCCGGTCCATCAGCCAAGGTCCGAAAGGTGGCCATGGATTTCTCCCGACCATTTCACGAAGACTATGGCTTGATTGGGTGGCATTTCACGGGCGACAGGGTATTGGGACACCACCTACCACTCGGCCTTTAGTCGCCTTTTACGACAAGCTGACCTAGCTGTGAGTATATTGTAAGGCCCTGCTCACAGGGCTTGTATTTACAAACATGGCAAAGCTGCTTATATTAGTTAGTTTGAGATATACTAGGGCAGGTCAATAAGTCTTTAGAAAATGAGGACGATTTTCGTTTATTTTCTCATTTCATCATCATCATCATCATCATCGGCACTACAAGGAACCGGTCTTGGCCTTATTTAACAAGTCCTGAGGCTTGTTAAATTTTTCCATAATGATTTGTTTTTTCTGGGCAAGGTCATTAGTCTTGCGCCAGAGGCTCCCCGACGGGGAATCGAACCCCGGTCCCCCGCGTGACAGGCGGGTATACTAATCCCTATACTATCGAGGAGCCAATATTTTCTCATTTAACTAGCCTAATAATGACGCATTATACTGTCCAGAATACCACGTTCATCCCAAAACACAGTAGCCATAAACTTTCCACCTGATTTCACCGTCTTTGCCTTCTTTGGAGCCCGTTCGCCTTTAACCATCGACTGTTTTGACGTTTTTTTCGTCTCGGCAGTGTAGTGGTGTATGTATGTTACATAAATTTCAAAAGTTCTCAGCTGACAGGGGCACTCAACCCGCAAATATTTTTTTCGTATCTAATTTATCATGCAAAATTGAAACAAGAAACAAATTGAAAATTGACAGATACCTAGTGAGGAATGATGCTTACTAAAAACATACCATTAGTGATGCTACGAGCCCAATAGTCGGCGTTTCTACGGACTTATTGACCTGTGGGAGTTTAAGTTATTGAGCCTACAGGGGCACGGGTTCACCATCACCCACCGACGGGTCCCTCACAAAACTGTCTTTCGAAATCCGAGCACCAAGGTGAAAGTAAATAAAAGACACTGTGGGAAATTCTGTTGCGCAAGGTTTTCTTTATTTAATTGTAAAATTATTGGAGTGTTCCTTTTATTTATCCTTCGTTATCTTACTTCACATTAAGTTTTTCGCAAGGAACTATTCGGCAGGAACACATCCGCGATTTGAGTTATATTTGTTGCAACTGGATCCGCTTACGAAAGCGCTCTAAAGGTTACGCTTACATTTATCGACTAGCTTAGATGCACTGTTCAATTGTCAAACCACGAGATCAATTCGGTTACCAAAGCGCTTAAAAAGCTATGTCTGCATTTATTGATTAGTTTGGATGCACTGTGCACTTAAGTTCAATTGTCAAACCGCGAAATCACCCTTAAATGACGATATTGGCATGCGGCCGTATTGATCCGAACTCGACAGGAGACGCCCAGAGGAAACTACGCCCTCGACTCTTGGTTTCGCCGCGGTGGTTATGACTCGACAACGTTGCTTGTGCACCATCTGGCGGATGATTAGCGAGTGACTCATTACAAGCGAAAAAAGTTCGTCGCGTCGTGGCAGTGGAGTCATAGCTAAACAAAATCACTGCCACTTACTAGGAACTTTGAAAAGGGTTGCTATGCTTGCATAGAGGATTGGGTTTCGGGGAATCGCTGCCGTACAGTCTGAGTTAAATTCCTCTGTCGCTATGTATACGAGGAAATTGGTTTGGAAATACGACCAAGTATGGGCATGAGGTGTCGGCTAGACAAGGGAATGTGGGTCTTGGTTGTTGCGATGGTTGTTTCGCGGAAATGCAACGCATCGTGCTGGTGCCTTGCCAGTAAGGAGAATTGGTATTGGGTAGGATGAGAGCCGAAATGATTTTTGGGGAAACTAAATGTTGCTTGGTTACAAGCGAGAAAATAGTTTAAGCAGAAAGTGAGCCGGAATGATTTTCGCGGGAAATTGGAATTGCTTGGTTGCAAGCAAGGAATGTAATTTAAATAGGAAGTTCACCGAAGTGGTTTTATGATAAAATTATATGTGGTTTGATATAGTTGGGGGAGATGATTAGCATTCCGTTGTAAATTTTAATATGCATTTATTACTGCTTGGGAAATTGATTCTTGGTAAGTTTGAGGATGTATGCAATTGCAGATTTGGGGACGGATGTTGTTGTGTATTGGGATGTGATCTTTGCATGTTTGCGCATGGATTATGGATTGGGGTTATGGTGAAGCACTATTAGCGGTCAAAATTGGTTGGGATCGTGGGTTGGTTCTCCGTGTAGTATAGAGAACTCCCACAGACCTACCCTCGTAAGTAAGTGCACAGCTGATATCAGACAGTAGTCCGAGTTGCGCAAAGTCGTAGTCGATTGCATAGAATAAATGCTTGACTCAAATGACAGAAATACATCAAGAGTGCTCATAGAATATCTCTCGTTATCCAGCACTCGCATAGGCTTTTGCAATTGGTAAGTCAAATTGCGGATGTCCTATTAGAATATACCGGCCATTTGGAATTATGCACGTTAGCTAAAAATTTGTTAGAAGAACTAGTTTTTAATTTAATTTAGTTTTAAATTTATTTTAGTGTATATATTGGTAAGCAAATAAATAAATGGCAAAGAAACATAGATATGTTACATTATTTCTTTAAATTAAAAAATAGGTTTTGGCATCTTCGTTACTCCGTTAAACTGCTGTTTCTATTTACTGCCCAAGACTTCTACTAATTTTCGTAATAAGTTGTTTTCACACGAGAGAGTATCAGTTCTAGGCCAACCTGGCAAAAAGTTCGCGACACCACATCAGCATCTAACCCATTCGCTTACGGTTGAAATCTGTTGTTATTGTTCTTTCTTTCCCTGACTTTTAACCACTCCATCATTCTCCCTAAACTTACAGGCACAGTTCATAGAATGGATTCTGTCATTGATTAGCCAACGTCCGCCATCTCCTACTCAACGTCCATCAGCAGCACCCCCCGTGACAGAAGCTCCAGCGCCCATAGCACCCGTCACTCCACCTGTAAACTGTCAAGAATGTGGTAAATACAGGTATTTAAATTTCACAGGAACAAAGTTTTGTATGCCAAGGATATTTCCATAGTATGCGGTGTGGCTAACAAGAAGAAACGTATCGTTGGTGGACAGGAGACGGTTGTCAATCAATACCCGTGGATAGCGCTGTTATTGTACAAAAATCGATTCTATTGTGCAGCAAGTTTGATTAACGATCGCTACGTAGTCACCGCTTCACATTGTGTTCACGGTTTCAAAATAGAAAATATAACTGTTCGATTATTGGATCACAGTAGGAGCAGTTCAGATCCAAAGAAGATCGATAGAAAGGTTGTACTCACATTTATTAAGGCCCATGTCGATGATTTACTTACCCTAGTGAGAGTTTTTATTTCAGGTGGAACGTTCCATCGAACACCCCAAATACAGTACAAGGACTTTTGACAGTGATATCGCTCTCGTGAGGTTGAGTGAACCGGTTGAGATAAAAGGCATTTTACGACCCGTATGTTTGCCGACACCCGGAAAACATTTCGCTGGCGAAACGGTATGCACTCGTATTAATATTTGAGGCACAGTTTGCATAAAGACAAATGTGGGATGACTCTTCTTCAGGGAATTGTCGCGGGTTGGGGTGCAACAGTGGAAGGTGGTCCAATTTCGGACACGTTACAGGAAGTGCATGTGCCGATTCTGACACAGGAAAACTGCAGAAGCAGCAAATATGGGGCTTCGAGAATAACGGACAATATGCTTTGTGCTGGCTATGACGACGGCAATCGAGACTCATGTCAGGTAAGTAACGAAACAAGTTTTATTCAAAGCACAAAGATACTTTGAATGACGAGTTTTTATACTTGCAGGGCGACAGTGGTGGCCCGTTGCATATAGTAAACGGCGATGAACATCAGATTGTTGGTAAGTAACAAAACTTTAATTTGAATCATTCTTTTAAGAATCCTGTGTTTATTTAGGTATTGTCTCATGGGGAGAAGGGTGTGCTAAGCCGAGTTATCCTGGAGTATACACACGAGTGAATCGGTTCGGAACGTGGATTAGAGGCAAAACAAAAGACGCATGTCATTGTCGATCAGAAGTAAAGAAGGTCTGATTGATGTACTACACTAGAATTATTTATAAAAGTTCGATGTATTTCTATTGAATATTTATTTTAAATTTAATTACACAATTAATTACACAGTAATTTATAAAAGTTCAATGTATTTTTGTATTGAATATTTATTTTATATTTAATTACACAAAAGCAAAACGGTTTTGATATTTGTTACTCGACCTTAGAAGTCATCATGAGACAAGGAACAAAATGATACTCATAAGCCGATACTGGCCATAAGTGGAAAAAGCTGCTGAATAAAAAGATAAAGATCCACTACAAAAGCTATAGCAGAAATTCCTTGAAATCCGTGATCTCCTATATTCGAAGAATTACAAATTGCTTCGATTTTTTATTAATTGGCAAGGTGTTATTGTGCAACTGCTTCAATACCACTTAATAGCCAACTAAACATGCAAGTACCTTTGGGCATGTCCCAATTGATTTATGAACACTACCACTGAAGTGGATTATCTCGGTTTTGGTAATAAAAAAAATTTTTTTCAGTATACCTTTCATTATATAAAATAATTGTCTGCAAGTGAAAAAAGTACTGTTTTCTATCTATCTATCTAGACACTATCTAGACACCCGATGGGATCCATCACACATAAAACTGATAAAGAATTCTCAAATAACAAAGATGAAGAAGGGCTCGGTATGTAGGGGGAATGGGCAACGAGAACGGTGTCTATGGAATTCTTGATGGAAGACAAACGGAAAAGTGACTTGTAACAACGCCATGAGGAAGATGAGAGGTTAATGCCAGGGAAATTCAGATCACCTTGGGAAATTCAGATCACCTTGGGAAATTCAGATCACGTGGTGAAACATGAAAGAAAAACGCTCAAAATAAAAAATGACTGCGGGTCGGGTTAGTTATATTATACACTACTATTACTATTACTATTTATTGGCCTGTAGGAAGCCGGAAGTTCATGACCCCACAGTCTCGACTCCGCCATCGTTTCCTGTCCTGTGCACTCTCCTTCCACGCTTGACCATCTGATCCACTCTCCTCAAGGTCAAACCTAACATTGTCCTCGCATCTCCGTCGCGGCCGCTTTGGCGGTCTCTTTCCCGTTGGTCTACCGTCAAGAATCCTACGCACGGCCCATTCGCGCCACATTTCCGGCCCAACTTAATCTTCGCGACTTGATTACTCGCACTATAATTATATTATAAACAAGAATGAAAGTAACAGAACAATAAATAGATAGGAAGTTTTATAAATTTTTTTTATCAACTAGCTGTTATTTACATATCAAGTACAAATATTCACGTCTGACAGATGACTACCGACCAATTGAACTATATTTTCGTACAACTCCACCGAATCTTTATCGTTTGTTTTTTGTTTGTTTTATATCCGCATTTATTTAACAATTCAATTACATATTTAACTTAAGACTAAATGTTAACTCCTATTTTACAAATATCATTCTTACATTAACTTACTGGCCCTTCGCAAGCACTCTGAATTATACATTATCATTTTCTTATGCGTTTCGGCGTACAATAACTGTTTTTATAACATGTCACAATAATTGATGTTTTCTTTTTAAAATGTATTCTATTTTTGCCTATATCATGTATTATTATTTATTATTATTATTATTATTATTATTATTATTATTAGGTGTACAACTTTGCTTCCGCCGTTTTGCAATAGATGGCTGTAACGGTAAGTGGTAGTTGAAATAATTAGATCATAGATGTCATACAATAAGCTTAGGTATTTGTAAACATAACGCCATCGAAATATTAGTCGATTTGTGTCTGCGTCAGAAAGTTATTCTCGATTAAACATATAGCCAAATTCTCGTCATTTTCGGGAGGTTTTAATTTTCTGCTTTAATATGAAGAAATCTGCGGCTGAGGCTCATCGAATGCTCTCAAATACCTATGGTGCGGGCGCTATTAGTGAAAGAACGTGCCGAGAATGGTTTCGACGCTTCAAGAACGGTGATTTTAACGTCGAAGACCAGCATGGCGGTGGAAGAGAAGGTTTTCGAAGAAGCAGAATTGGAGGCATTACTTGATCAAGACTCGTGTCAAACGCAACAAAAATTGGCAAGATCAATGGGAGTGACGCAACAAGCCATTTCAAGACGCCTGAAAGTCATGGGAATGATTCAGAAACAAGGAAATTGGGCGCCGTACGAGTTGAAGCCGAGAGATGTTGAACGGCGTTTCTGTGTTTGTGAACAGCTGCTTGCAAGGCAAAGACGGATTTCTGCATCGTATTGTGACTGGGGACGAAAAATTGGTGCATTACGATAATCCCAAGCGCAGAAAATCATGGGGATATCCCGGCCATGCTTCCACGTCGACGGCCAAACCGAATATCCACGGTTCCACGGTCATGCTCAGTATTTGGTGGGACCGGCTCGGCGTAGTGTATTATGAGTTGTTAAAACCGACTGAAACAATCACAGGCGATCGTTATCGAACGCAATTAATGCCTTTGAGCCGAGCATTGAAAGACAAACGGCCGCAATACAACGAGAGACATGATAAAGTGATTTTACAGCAAACGAGAGACATGATAAAGTGATTTTACAGCATGACAATGCTCGACCCCATGTTGCGAAAGTGGTCAAGACATACTTGGAAACTTTGAAATGGGAACTCCTACCTCTCCCGCCGTATTCTCCAGACGTTGCTCCCTTGGACTATCACTTGTTTCGACCAATGGCACACGGCCTGGCTGACCAGCACTTCCAGTCTTATGAAGAAGTAAAAAATTGGATCGATTCAAAAGATGACCAGTTTTTTCAACGCGGGATTCGTATGCTGCCCGAAAGATGGGAGAAAGTAGTGGCCAGCGATGGACAATACTTTGAATAAATGTATAACCAGTTTTTTACAATAAAGCCTCGAATTTCGGAAAAAAAACGGCGGAAGCAAAGTTGTACACCTAATATTATTATTATTATTATTATTATTATTATTATTATTATTATTATTATTATTATTATTATTATTATTATTATTATTATTATTATTATTATTATTATTATTATTATTATTATTATTATTATTATTGCTATTATTATTATTATTATTATTATTATTATTATTATTATTATTACTATTATTATTATTATTATTATTATTATTATTATTATTATTATTATTATTATTATTATTATTATTATTATTATTATTATTATTATTATTATTATTATTATTATTATTATTATTATTATAATAATTATTGTTATTATTATTATTATTATTATTGTTGTTATTATATATATATATATATATATATATATATATATATGTGTTTTTTTTTTTTTTTTTTTTTTTAATTAGAAATATAGGGGGTTGACAAGGCAAAATAAAAAATAAAAAAACGAAACAAAACGGACAAACATAAACAAGGAATTCAAATAAAAAAAAACATAAAAAATTTAAATTAAATTAAAAACAAAAATAAAAAAATTGATAAAAATAATTGGGAATTGGGGATAGGGGGGAGGAACGCGGTGCGCCTGGGGGGGGGGGGGGGCACTAGGGGGCCGTGTAGTCCTTTCTTCATCGCTGATCCACCCCCAGTTGGGATGGGATCGATCTTTTATTGATTTATCTCTTTCACCGATCACCATACTAAAATGCAGGCGATCTGGAAAATTAGAGATATCCATATCGTGGAGAATTCGTTTATCCCTGGCACCACGGAAAGCGTGGTAAATAATAGGGACTCCACGTTTGTCTTGGATAAGTCCTTTTTTATCCAAGAAAGAGAACGGTTCTGGGGGAATGAACACATTCTGAAGAGTACTCTCCATATACATATCATATGGATAGAATGCTCCCGAAATGAGACCATTCTCACTGCACATTGACCTAGTTGTGTGACCACGAATAATCTTGATAATGAAATTATCTATTCTGTTTAGTCCTGATTTGTCATACATGACTTTATTGGAATAGTATTTCTTATACTGCGACTCCGGGGTTCTAGACATTCTGAGGCAGGAACGCGAAAACTGCCTCTCGAACACCCGAAGCTTCTCCATGTAAAATGGGGATATGTTGTACCCTACCGGGCAGCCATACACCAATATTGGTCGGATGAATGCCGAGTATGAAATTATTTTCACCTTGGGGTCCAGAAGACTACCACGGAAGAAACTTCTTGTCATTGCATATGCGTTTTTAACTGCTGTAAGAGCAGCTGCTGTATGCTTAACAAAGTAAAGATACTGATCAAGCCAGATTCCAAGATATCTTTTTTTACTTGTAGAGGAAGATTATTACTTCCTGCAATGGAAATGTTTTCCAATTCCGTTTTGTATCCCTTGATGCATTGGATAGGGGCGTTCTGAAAAGGATAGTCTCTGGTTTTTGGAGATTTATTTTTAATTTCCAGTCGTCGCAAAAACGTCTGATTCTGTTGAAATCGTTTTGCAGAATTCTGTTGATGACATCAATCTTTTCTCCAGACCTATACACCACAATGTCGTCGGTATACGCCACTGCATGGTTGAGAGAACCCACTAGATCACTAGTGTAAATGTTAAATAAAATGGGAGAATTCACTGCTCCCTGTTGTAGACCGTTTTTGATGGCGAAACTCTTGTTAGAGTTTATATCTCCACATTTCACCACAAATTGTTTACCCATTATCATATCGTAGATAATGTATAATAAATATTCTGCCATACCTAGATTTGATAACCTATATACAAGCCCTTCTAACCATACTGTGTCGAAAGCCTTTTCGAAGTTCACCAAACAGGCCCGTGTGCATTGTCTCTTGACCTTGTTCCACCGTATGTCGGAAACAAGTTTTGTCGCAGCATGAACTGTGTCATGTTGCGATCGGAAACCAAACTGGTTGTTCGGAATAATACCATTTTCCTTACACCAGTTAGTCAATGATTTATTTATAATTTTCTTGAATAGCTTTCTGATGTCGGGAAGCAAACTACTCGAGCGAAAATTGGCCGGATTGCTCCTGTCCTTGCCCTTTTTGGGGATGGCAGGGACTACTGCAGATTTCCATTGGGTTGGATAATATGCATTATTTAGAGCGTTATTGAACAAAATAGTGTAAAACTTCACTACTTCAAGAGGTAAATGCTTTAGGACAATGTTTGGAATACCATCTATTCCAGAAGATTTTTTGTTCTTAATCGATCTATGAATGTCCGTCAGTTCATCCTTGTGTACTAATATGCTAGTGTTTAGATTTCTAAGTGGGGAATCCGCTCTATTATTTTCACTAAACATAGTGAAATTTCGACTTAACAGACGCCAATTGCCAGAGACGTTCATTGCGTAGCGAAATGTGTTTTTGGACAGCCCTATTTTCCAGGTCAAGGTTAGAATGACGCGTTTCGTTCAATCTATACACTGCTTCGAAACAAGCACCAACTGAGTTCGCTTTTTTTTTTGTGGTTCCTCGACTATTATGAACTCTTCGTTAGAGTTGATGTGTTCCGGGGTAACTCCTGCATTCAGCAGAGTTTGACAATTCTCGGGAGTCCGCGGAACTCGCTGACATGGAATGTCATTATAATCTTTCCTTCGAAAGACTTTATTTATTTGAGGGAACATATTCAGTCCACTAGCTATAATGGCTTGAATTCTCTTGTTCCAGTCTTCATTAATTACTGATCTATAGTTGTCACGGATCAGTTTTTGAAGATTTTTAATTAGTGACTTAATTGTTTTTATTTCCTGGCTATTTGGTTCGCTGATCTGTCTGTAGAGCAGTTTTAACTTAGAGAGCAGAATACTCTTTTGCCTATACAGCTCGTCGACCGTTGAGTTTCTGTATCGGTTTGTATGGCTCTCCATGTGAGACGCTTTTGGGATAGAACGATTCATTGTATTAGTAACAATGTTCTTCATCGTCGAAAGATAAGGATCAATTTCGTCATTATCAAGATTTCTGTCAGTTGGTGGATCTATACAATTCGAGCGTAATTCTTTTTTTATTATCCGATCAAAGCCTTTGTATGCACACTGCTATTGTCAGTTTTCACAAAACAAAACACGGCGCGAAAATCAAAATGTATTGTCTTGTTCAGGTAATTGGTCTATCTGACTTCACTTTTAAGGCCTTTCTGTTGAAAGATTCGTTAACTGTCGTTTGTCGATGCCCGAGTAGGTCCGCACGGCTCGATGTCACATTGGTTACTGTCTTTATCGTTTCTTATATTATAAAGGTGAACACTAGTGTTTGAATAGCATTTCTTACCACAGTCGTTCGTTGGTCGTGAATGACATCGGTAGCATTGTTCTTTGAGGATAGTGTCGAGTTTTTCAATTATGAACATCAGATTTCCACGGATGATATGTTTCGCACTGTGAAAAAGGAATTTAATCCAATATAAAAATCAATTGCGTATAATTTCTACGTTATGGTGTATTGATCATTTTCCAAACCGGATCTACGTAAAGTTTACGGTGCTGTAACTAGTGGAGTTTAACATATAAAATTAAATAAATAAAAAAGTTAACAGTTATTGCAATTGTAGTGCCTCAATCCAACTCCCATAGTAAATCATACGAGCGAGAAGTTAAACCAAAAGTTAATTTGTCGCACATTGATTCAATTTCCAAGTACCTTACCCATAATCCAAATCATGTTCCCCAATTGAATCAGATGCACGACAAAATTAAACCAAAGTTCATTTGTCGTACATTGAATAAGAATTGAAACACTGGTTATAGTTCTGCAATGCTTTTGATTTATTTAAATCGATTAAAATCCAGGGTGTTCACAATTATATGGTTAATGGGTTTATGTTTAAGCGGTAACTCACGACAAATTCTATTTGCATTAACTATTACAAACGAATTGCTGCACAAACTCGCCAAACAGTTGGTAACCGACAAGTTCAAAAGACCTCTCACGACTCCGGGTATTATTATATTCGCGTGTCTGCAGCGCTACAGACAGCGGGAGCGGCATGACCGTGGCGGTCAGCGGATGGAAAATGACTCAACGATATTCAATCGTTTGGAGTGAGTTTTTGGTGGTGTGGTGAAAAGGAAATGAAATTTCCTTTGACCAGTGACCAATGGAAGGCGATCTCTGGCGATCTCTGGGACACGGTGTTCATCGATGCGTTTCATCATCATCATCGGCACTACAACCGGGAGCCGGTCTTGGCCTTATTTAGCAAGTCCTGAGGCTTGTTAAATTTTCCATAATGATTTATTTTGTCTGAGCAAGGTCATTAGTCTTGCGCCAGGGGCTCCCCGACGGGGAATCGAACCCTGGTCTCCCGGGTGACAGGCGGGTATACTAACCACTATACTATCGAGGAGCCCCATCGATGCGTTTAGCCAAGGATAAACGGAACCTACGACGAGGGAAAAAGAACAAAGGGGAAACGACCTAAGGCATCGTTCGGTAATGAGGGTCAGTTGAGAAAATAGCAGCCACTCATTAGATGCTAAAAGGGATTGCGATAAATTATACAATAGAGGTCATATATCGTCTCTCTGCCGACTGGATGAATCGGATTATTTTGTTTGCATATGTTTATGCTATTGAATCCAATCCGACGGCAAAGCGTGACGTCAGTGATTGTTTGAAGATTGAAACAAAGAAATATTTCCGCGAGAAGTGCTTGCAACTGAATCAATAGTGGCAAGTCTTCGGAAAGTAATTTAGATGGATACACAATGACGGTTGTGTATACCATCTGTGTCAATTATGCATGGCATCTATGGCGACGGCAGGATCGAACTATAGTGTGAATATCTACACTAATTGGGAATTCGGTTTTTGGGTCGCTAATGCAGAGATGCATTGATAATATGTGAATGCCCATGTAGGAAGAATTCTTTTTAGGAATGTTAGGTAATGCTTGTATGCATTAATTGTCCTTGGAAAAGGAAATATTTTCAGGTGCCCATGCGATTGCATTGGCGGGGGACAATGGGAGTTGGGTTGCGGATATAGGGTTTTTTTAGGTAAGTGGGCCGTGGGGTTTGGGGAAACCGCCACAGGACCATAAGGCAGAAGAATGCCCTCTGAGAAAGGAAAGGGTAGAAGACAAGTCACAATCTTTATTAGAATCAATCATAAAGTAATATATATTGGACAAGTGCGCAGGTTCCGGGTGCTGGAAGCCTGTATCGTACGCATACCTCTTCAGCAAGGAAAGAGTTTGAATGCGATTGCGGTCTATGTACCTGAGGTGCACCAACATAACCTCTTTATAGCAGAGCTTGAGACACTCTTTCGATGCAGCCTCACGAGGTCAAGACACCTCGTTACACCACGCGGTTAGAGGAGTGCTGGACCGAAATCTGCTGTCTAATAGCCCTAGTGCAGTTTCGACAAGGAAACCAGTTCATTTTAAAACTGTGGTAGGATGTAGAATCCAATATTTAGTGATTTTATAGAAGATGTAAACGTTCTTTAATCAGCCCAAATCTTTTTTTTTTTTTTTTGGAATAAAGTTTGGGTTCTTTCCAGATTTTGGCTTTTCAATTTTAGATGTTCTTCGTAATAATGTGTTAAGTTGCTCATATGTCATTAGTGGACAGTTCGTTGAGTATTCTACCCAGTTCTCTGTCATAGTGTACATTTTATTACTATAAGGGTATTTTTAATCAACTAACTGGGTGCATGTGGTATTATAAAAAGAATCGGGTTTAGTAAATAAATGAAAAAGAAAAAAGAAAAATCATTCATTTTATTTATTTTATATTATGACAAGTTACGGAAACGACAATTTATGTCAGGATGTCTTGGCCTCACGTATGGTTGGTTTGAATTTTTATTTTTTTTCTCCTTTTTCTTTTTATTGTGGTGTTTTATTTACCCAAGAATAGAAAGATTCGATTAGCTAGAAAATACCAAATTTTAAACTCACTGAAAGTTAATAAGCAACCTTTTAGCAAACCTAGTTAGGTCTGTTTACTCAGTTAATCAACAGCATCCACTCCAGTCGTCCCATTAATTATTATAATAATATTAACTACGTTCAAAGTTGTCCTAGCACACAAGTTCAATTAACCCAGCAGACCAAATAAGCTTGAACCATTCTATCTGCATAACTGAATGTTAAGAGCCTTTAGTGACGATCAAAACAAATAACCCATCGATAATGGCACGCACTTAAACAAAAGCAGTCACGCGAGATCATTGTATCAAACGAAAAGCCAATAACCTCGATCGTCGGCTCAAAAAGAGAAAAGCTTTTCAAAGTAATTTGTATAAGAACACTGGCATAAGACCATAACAACTTATGGCTCTATAAAAATTTAAATAACCATCTTGGTATGCATTTTGATAAAACTTGATCCGATTGTGCGACATTTTGCATGCAGATACGAACATCTTCCCAAGAGGTCTTCGATCCCGACTATCTTGGCATAAGATACATTTTAAATTACATAAGTATGGGATGATCGGAGATTCGGATGGCCAGTGGCACTCGGGATATTAACTGTGGTAGAAGTATTTTCGAAGTTCTCAAATTGTAGTGTATCCTTGCGATGAATTTCTGGGTGATTTTGTGCTTAAGTTTGTATGGAGTTTCACAGGGTGTTCCTGCGGTAAGAAGTCTAACGAATATTTCGCTGTGAGGATTACGAAGATAAAGTGATCTTTCAGGGCAATGGTTACTACTATACACAACCTGCAAAGGAGATCGAGCAACCACAGCCGACTGGAGTGCAAAATGATTTCAACGTAAATCAGTTCATATCGGATCATAAGCAGACTATATTTTCTTCTATATCAGGAAAGCCAAAGGCCAATACTTGTGCCGACTGCAGTCAGTATTCGAAAAGTAAACATCAAAAGTCTATATAATTAATTTATATTAAACTTATTTAGGTTGTGGTGTCCCGAACGCAAACAGGATTGTCGGAGGCACTCACGTTCGTTCCAACAAGTATCCTTGGATAGCTCAGCTTCTTAGGGGCTCACGATTGTTCTGTGGAGGAACGCTCATAAATGATCGTTACATTGTGACCGCCGCACATTGTATTGAAAAGGACGCAGTGAAAAAGATGTCCATTCGCCTTCTTCAATATGACAGAAACTCTTTTCAAACACCTGGAATTCGTCGAAAGGTAAAACGTCTTTTTCAGTGATTGTAACGGTAATTAATAATAAGTGTATAGGTGGAAAAAGCGATCGTACACGAGAATTATAATCCAACTACTATTGCTAATGATATTGCTCTGCTTTTGTTGGATTCACCAATTTCTTTCAATGACACGATCAGGCCAGTTTGCTTGCCATTAGATAACGAACATTTCGATCACAAAATGGTGAGAATCAAATTAATTACGATAAATAAAAGTGAGTAAATATTTTCGTTCAGGCTATAGTTAGTGGTTGGGGTTTGACCCAAGAATATGGATCCACTTCAACGATCTTGCGCGAAGTCACCGTGCCCATCATCACTAACCCTCAGTGCAAAGCCACCACATATAAAGCTATGATTACGGAGAATATGATTTGCGCTGGAGACGTCGAAAATGGAGGAAAAGATGCTTGCCAAGTAAGTTTTGTATTAGACATATTTTTTGCTGTTCTTTTTTAATGGAATCATTTCCCAATGTGACCTATTAACAAACGAGTCATGGAATGAACTTGCCTGCAATGAAAGGTTAAAGTCATGCTTTTGCCGATTAGTAATTATTTGTAACTACCACAATTGCCGTGTCGTGAGCATAACCAGAGGACACCAGGAGAAAGTCTTACTAATTTTTGCATAAGCTCCGAGTGGAATTCCTTACTTGGACTTCACGGGGATGATTTTCACTTATTTCGACGTTTTCCGAGTGAAAAATTACTTACCATGAGCTAGATTGCTTCTCGATAGTATAGCGTTTAGTATACCCCACTGTCACGCGGGAGACCGGGGTTCGATTCCTCGTCGGGGAGCCTCTGGCGCAAAACTAATGAACTTGTCCGGAAAAAACAAATCATTGAAAATTTAAAAGCCTCAGGACTTGCTAAATAGGACCAAGACCGGTTCACGGTTGTAGTGCCGATGATGATGATAAGCTATATTGCAACATTCAAAAACTTTGAAATTGTTCCCATCAATTCCTCTGAATTGAAACATCTTTTCTGCAAAAAGCATTCAATACGTACTAACAATACCATAGCTCATTCTTCTAAAGTGAACTTAAGATCATTGGGATTTTATAACATAAGACTTTTAAGGCTCCGATCTTTCATAAGAGAGTCGTTCAATAAGTTCTTAGAAAAATATATTCAGATGAGGACGTTTTTTCTTTATTTTTTTACTTAACCTGAACAACAACGATGCATAAAACTTTCTAGTTGTGGTTTTTCTGTTTTCCAAGCCATCGATGTAGACGATTCCGCATGCAATTAAAATATCGCCGCCATCACCTTACTGGCAATTCAGTCGTCTTAACCTTCTTCGGAGTTCATTCGGCTTCAAAAACTCATTGTTTTGATTCTTTATTTGTCTCTAGAGTGTAGTAATCCATTTATATTTCGCATACAGTAATGTATCGAGGCGGAAACTTGTGGCGTTTCCAACATATACGCAAACCATAATGAGGAACAGCACCAGAAGAGCAATCGAAAAATAAATCATCAGAACCGCATACTATTCCACATCAGTAAAAAGTAAAGTGGAGTTGAACACAAAAATGCATCTGCTACACGCAGCTGTTGGTCTGCTGAGTCAGTGTTTTGCTTTTCACTATTTTCATCGTGGTGTCGATTTCCCGACACGCTATAAGCGCGTCAAGATTTTCACAAAAAAAAAAACACGAAAAACACCTTCAAAGTCGAGCATACTATTCGGTTTATTCTCCGCTGAGAGGGAATGTAGCTCCCAACTTATCAAGATTTTGCTAACACCTAATTGTTCGTGGCCACTGGCTAGTGAGCTATGATAGTTACTTAAAACAAATCATTTGTTGTTAGGATGAGCCCCATCTGTTGGATGTTCTAAGGACTTATTAACCTTTCCTGTTCATCAAAAGCTGGCCTCTTTTCCTCGTGCGCATTTGTTGCTGACAAATTCGAGTCAATCCTTTGGGCATGACATAGTAACTAATATTACATCATTCTTCTGTAATCCTGCCAAACACACAATAGCGCCTTCTTGCTAGTCAATCCCGGCTTTGTCCACGTTCATGAAGGCTATCTCTTTTCAACCAAAAGCCTTTTCGTACATTATCGTATGTGGTGCTTTTTTCACAACATCTAAAATTATTTCAACTGCGATTAGCCGGTGGAAACTCCGACCAGTACAATTTTTTCAGTTTATGTGACGCACAATAGATGTTTATCCCCTAAAAAGTTTCTTGTTTGCATCTACCTATAGCGTTTGCGATGATAGTGAACCGACGCTATGGCGGTTAGAATCACTAGGGGATAGAACCAAAACCTCAGCATATCAGACCACTGCCGCATGTCCGAAATCGATTGTTATTCTCAAGTACACTCAACTGATGTGGATTGTTAATTGCAATGGTATACGGATCTGACGGATATGCTTTGATTTTCCTTTCGGTGATATTTTTCACTAGTGGTTTGTATATTGTGCATGTGTCTGTTAGAAATGCCACACGCCCATTCGTCCAACTGTACAATGCAGAGCTGTTGGCTAGTGCCAGTTCTATTTGCGGTGATTGGTGATTGGAAATTATAGTCGTTAATTATGTAACAAATTCTCCCCCACCCGCATACAGGCGAGATTTTGACAGATGTAAAAAAAAATACAGTGAAACTCTTTGGAGGCAAAGTGACGTCTTTCAATATCACTATTAGGACATGATCTCTATCTCTCGTCAAAAGGTAATATCACGTTTGTTACTTAACCGAACGTGGTGAGTTCATTCCACCTTTTTCCATAGTTTCTCTGTTACCCGTGAAACACCTTAAGAATTATCTTTAGGTGTTTGGATAAAAACCGACAATCGTTCTTTAGCCGAACTATTTCTTCACCATTATGATATGCAATCATTCAAGACCAAAGTACTTCTAAATCCATTCTGCGAGCGGCGCACTGCGGTTTGATAAAGAAAAACTTGCATTTCGTATGAACAACTTCCCTCACAATATTAAGCGTGTTTCATTAACATGAATCAGAAATAGAGTTGGCGTCAGCGTAGTCGTGAGCACACTTGTAATTAAGAGAAACCACGCTGTCTATAGCGATACAAGTAAATCAAATTACATAGGAAAGAAAATTACTTAGCTCTGCACTAAAAGCAGAATGGCCGAAAGCATGGACGATATCCAATGCAGCTGCTTTTGAGATGCCGACTTTTTTTTTCGTCTGATGATGCACAGTATTTTTTTCAGCCGACAATATAAATTTAGATACTTTTGCATAAGACATATTTTTTTTGGTTCTAGCCTTTTCTCTTCTTGTTAAATTTGTCGATTAAATCTTTGAATGTCAATGAAAGTTCCTCCTCCCATGTATCATATTATAATATGGGACTCCCTTTTCAACCTTATGATCGATGACCTCTTTTCAGTTTAATCATCTTCATTTACCTTGACGTCATCTTCGTCATTTTTTCCTATGGACTTATCCTTCTCGTTCTCATCCACATCATTTCTACCTTTGTCCCCGTGGTTCTCTTTTTCAGTCTTTTGTTTTTTGAGCTCGGGCTTAGCTTTCCTTCTCTACCGGCATTTTTCAATCTTGCTAGATATTTTCTTCGTTGGCGATGGGCCATTCTCTACAACCTCATCGGTGTCAGCTTCGACCACTTCGGAACGTCCACTAACTTTGCCCTTTTTTGGAGGGCTCTGTTCTTACCATCATCATCAACGGCACCACAACCGGGAGCCGGTCTTCGCCTTATTTAGCAACTCCTGAGGACTGTTAAATTTTCCATAAATTCTCTTACCACCCCTATATAAATCATCAATCACTTCCACATCATCCTCATCTGCTTTTTATCTAAAATTGGTGTACTCTTTAGGGTACACCAATTAGAGGACTCAAAGAGTTCCTCGACTCTCAAATTAAGGGGCGAAGGTCCACTTCATCGACATTCACTTAACTTCCGAAACCGCTTTCTTTCCTCTCGCCATTTTCTTTAGAGTATTGTGGGGCTTTTTTCTTATATCATCATCATCATCATCGGTACTACAACCGGGGACCGGTCTTGGCCTTATTTAGCAAGTCCTAAGGCTTGTTAAATTTTCCATAATGATTTATTTTTTCTGGGCAAGGTCATTAGTCTTGCGCCAGAGGCTCCCCGACGGGGAATCGAACCCCGGTCTCCCGGGTGAAAGGCGGGTATACTAACCACTATACTATCGAGGAGCCATATACACGTTCCATTATAAATAGTATTCAACTTTGCTAATGTATGTAAACTTATCTATAAATGTTTATTGAATTATAAACATTACTATTTATTGGCCTGTAGGACCCCGGAAGTTCATGGCCTCACTGACTCAACCCCGCCATCGTTCCTTGTCTTGTGCACTCTCCTTCCACGCTTGACCAGCCGATCCGACCTCATCAAGGTCACACCTAACATTCTCCTCCCATCTCCGTCGCGGCCACCCTGCCGGTCTCTTTCACGTTGGTCTATCGTCAAGAATTCTATCCTATCGTGGCCCATTCGCGCACATGTCCGCCCCATCTCAATCTTCGTGACCTGATTACTCTCACTATTGTAGGTTTGCGGTATAGCTCTTCCAATTCATGATTGTGGAGTTTCCTCCATTGTCCTGCCTCCTCGTCATATTTACCGCCAAAAATACCCCCTAAAACTTTATTCTCGAATACGCGGAATCTATTTTCTTCCGTTTTGTGAGAGCCCATGTTTCGCATCCGTATAGAGCAATCGGCATGATTATGGTTCTATAGACACAGAGCTTTATGTTACGTGATAGAAGTTTGGATTTCAACAGTTTACAGACTGCGTGCCAACTAGCGTTGTCGGAATGCAGTATTTTGTTAATTTCTTTCGACATTTCGTTACTGCCCGTCTGTATCGTTCCCAGTAGCAACAATAACTGGTGAGCGCTTTAAACGGAAAATGGAAAACAATTATAATTTGTATATACTTTATTCATCGATGAACCTCAAATTTTATACCAAAATCCGTATTAAAAAAGAAAAAGGAGAATTAAAAAAATATTAACGAAATTTCACTCATATTTTTACATGTGCGCTCCTGCCTCGTGATCCGTACCATCGGATCAATTGTGCAATCCGTTTAAGGCATCTTAAGTAAACACAAGATACCCAATTTCACGATCGGTTCGGTGTGGCGGTGAGAATGGTTTAGGAGGCGGTGCTTGAGAGTATGGGCAGAAAGGTCGAAGTCGAACAAGGTGGAAGTGGAGTTTTTCACCATCCGCGAAAGGGATTCGTTGAAACCATAAGAGATGCGATGAGGGGGAATGTAGAAAAGGCGAGGATTGCCCGTATTTTGAGGGTTTGTGTTCAGAGGAATTAAGTTAAGGGGGTTGTCACATTCGACCGCGTCGCAGAGGAGCCGATATATGAACACTATGTCAGCCAGGACCCTGCGGTTCTCAAAGGTTCTGAAGTTGGTTAACTTGGGACGATTAATGGACGGGTGAAGGATTAAAGGGTTTCCCATCCTAGCCCTCAGAGAGCGAACCGAAGGAAGCGACGTTAAATCATTTTGATTCTAAAGATATGGATCTTGTGATAAGGAGATCATACCTGGCTACCATATTCTACAGTGGACGGACGAAGGTAAGGTAAAAGGATCGAGTAACGTAAAGGTCGGAGAATTCTTTAGACCATCGTTTCACGAATCCGAGAGCAGAATTGACTTTTCGGATCATATCATCAATGTGGGAGAGGAAGTTAAGCTCGCTGTCGGAAACGATCCCAAGATCTCGAATAGATTGGACAATGGTCAGGCGTTAGTTTTGAAGGGCATAGGAACGTCAGGATGAGAAAATGCGCTTACGGGAAAAGGTTATACATTGGCATTTGGCGATATTAAACACAGGGCAATTTTTATCACACGAAGTGGAGAAGTATTCAAGGTCTGATTGCAGCAGTGCAGAATCAAGAGGTGACTCAATGATCTGGTATAACTTGGTATCATCAGCGTATATGGACAAGGAGCGATTATTAATGACCTTATCAATGTCATTAGTGGCAAGCATAAATAGGTGAGGACCCAGGTGGCTACCTTGAGGGACCCCAGAGGCGGCAAGAAAGGGGTTGGATATCAGGGACCTGAACCGAACGGAATAAAGTCTAACATTTACATAGAAAGAAGTCCATTTCAGTAATCCAGTTTCGAAACCAAGGGCGGATAAGCAGTCATTCGGCCAATTCCCAAAAAGGGGGGAAATCGTCCGTCTCTTCTATTCTCGCGAAGATAATGGAATCACTGATTAACTGTCAACTTTCGAAATATCTGGAACCAAATGACCTCCTCAATGACCGCCAATATGGCTTTCGTAGCAACCGGTCCACAAGAGATTTGATGGTGTACCTTACCGAAAAGTGGAGCCATCCCATCCACTAACTCGGTGAAAGCAAGGTAGTCGGATTGGATATTTTAAAAGCCATCGACACAGTTTGGCGTTTGGCGTCCAACCCTTTTATCAAAATTACATTCTTATGGAATGATCCCTGATCCAATAGATAAGAGACTAGCTTTCTGTCCGTTCATTCCTAGTGGTTCTTGATGGTATCGAATCTGTCTCCCATCAAATTAATGCATTTATCAGCATAGGGTTTGCACAAATCACCGGTCTGGATACCAAGAGTTTGCATCATTCCTGATGCAATCAAAACTGATATCTCAATAACTTGTTTGACAGAATTGAGATGTTTAGGAGCGTCGAATCCTACCACCTTCCAGTCGGCCTTTAGTTGCCTTTTACGACAAGCCAGCGTAGCTGTGAGTATATTCTAACACCCTACTCATAGGACAACGGTTTAATATTATTCCTTTAAAAACACGTAAAATACAGTAATTACATTCGATTTTTTTTTAACAACGATCCTTTTTATACGTTACTTCGCGTCGGAAACAGGAAAAAAACTCGAAGGGCCACAATTGAGATCAAGTGAGGACGAGAAGAAAATAGCTTTCGAAAATCACAAAGTTTGAATTCTTAGTGCACTGCGGATGCTTCGTTATCTGGAACACATTTTTGAACCTTCTTAATGAATACAAACTCCAAACGCACTAAGATGAAATGTTAAATCACGATGTAGTGAAAAATCCGACTGCCCATATAATACTTTCTTCATCCACTATCTAATAATTCAGCAAAAGCTGTTTTTCATATATATATATATATATATCATAAAATGGCTCCTCGATAGTATAGTGGTTAGTATACCCGCCTGTCACGCGAGAGACCGGGGTTCGATTCCTCGTCGGGGAGCCTCTGGCGCAAGACTAATGACCTTGCCCGGAAAAAACAAAATCATTATGGAAAATTTAACAAGCCTCAGGACTTGCTAAATAAGGCCAAGACCGGTTGCCGGTTGTAGTGCCGATGATGATGATGATGATGATCATAAAATTGCAAGGCGTTATTTGAGCACAACCGACGAAAACATTCGTGAAGACTGACTTTAAAAAATGTTGAATCCACGACGACGATTTTTTACTGCAACTCGCCTACTAACGACTAGAGAAACAGCAGTTTCACTTTGGCCCTTATTAAGCTCGGCTATTGACCTACAATCACTTCTAGATTACACTCCATCACGTATCTCTCTCGCTGCCCTCAATCCGAGCCGACCCTTCTATTGGCTGTTACTTGTGGAAGTCATGTGAACGTGTGGATCATAATTTTCTCCACTTGCTTCACACGTTCCTTTGATCGCCGCCTTGGCCGACATTGAAAGTATTTCGCCGACGGCAATGAGGCCGATCGAAGGCGTGACATATTGCCTTTCGCATTGGGGCTTCCGTAATCGAATTTTACGTGATTACGTAATTGAAATTGAAATTTAGGTGATACGTTTATGTTTTGGGTGGATCATCATACATCATTATGTATTTACAATTCTAGCATAAACGTAACAACGTAAACTCAAAAAATTTTCAATTTCTTAAAACTTGGTTATAAATCAAGAAGAAATAAGTGGTTACACTCAAAAACCGAACCCGTCACTCACTCTCTCAAAGTTCCTTTCCTGAACAACTAAGACACACCACGAAAATGTCAATATAGAGTGTCATCGTGGTTGTTGTTGATTTCCCTCGTTTTTCTCAATTTCGCAGTTTTCTCCCGAACGTACGGAAACCGGTACAAAACTACAGTGTTGTTCAAAAAGAAAACTCCGAAATATAAGGTGGGTGATGTATAAGCGGCATTACAAGCGTATCAGAAACCCATTTCCCAACGTAACGGTTTCTGGGACTCATTCAATTCCCTATATCCTTTTTTTTTACTTATGCCCCTTGTGGAGAGGAAGTATTGTGCCAATACACGGGCACTCCGTTCACTTCCTCCTCCATCATAAATTGTTCATGCGCGAAAGTTCGTCCCTTGTTCCGCCGACACAAAGGAAAAGCCAAACACCAACAAGTAAAAAATGTAAAACACCGGATGTCTATTGTTTCTTTTTATTTATTTTACGGTAGCAAGCACTACGTGAACGTTACAATGTGAAGTCAATAAAAACACAATCTTCGAAGACTGCAGCGAATATAATATTTGACACGGCGACAAAATTATTACACACCCGCGACTCCGTGGTTTTTGCGTCTCCGTGCGCACCGGGGGGCGGAAGTCAGCATGGCAGTCGGCGGATGGGAAACGACTCAGCGATATCTTGCTCGTGCAGAGCTCACTCGCTAATCGTGATCATGGTGGTATGTGTGTCTGGTTCTTTCATGGATGAGAACGAACCTAGAACAAAGAAAGGGCATAAAGTGCATTCATGGAATACGATTTCGGTAAAGCAAATAAAACCGAACTCGTCGGATGCTAATGGCATCTTTGTTGGAAATGTGCGTCGCGGCTAAACAAAGAGACAACGATGCGATGTGGAAATGTGCTAATTGGTTTTAGCTAGGTTACTGGGAAATGGTGTTTATGGCATCGCTAGTAAGGGTAGGTATTGAATTCCTATTTGCATTTGTTTATGCTGTAGGATTTAATCGATGCCAAGAGACGCGGAATGCGTATTTGCTTTGGTCCCTTGGGTGTAAGTCGCCAGCCAATGTATATGTAGGGGGCATGGTTGTGCACATGGCGCGGCTGGGAAAATAGACGGCGCAATATTTATGGTCCCTGTCATGACGGTTACATTGTATGCAAACCGAATCATTTTGTTTACAGGAATTTGTCTGGTACCGAAGGTGACGAATTGGTTTGGAATTCCAGATAATAAGTAATGCAAGAAATCTTACGGAAAATTGTATGCGAAGGGATGTATGAAAAGGTAAGTTTTCTTTACAGGGACTTAAGATTATAGATTTGATCTATATGGTGCGTGAAGCATTTTCAGGCACTAATGCGATTCCATTGATTTGGCTGAATGTTATGGGGGTTTTACGGTAAGTGGACAGTGGGGTTTGGCGGAACCGCCACACCCCTACTTATCATGTCCATTCGATCTGAGGATATCTAGAAATGTACTAATAGTTCTTTTAGTGCTTTGCTTGTATACCGCAATTGCAAAATCGGTGTCCAGAAATGCAATTTTTTTTTCAACCGGAGACCGGGTCTATTGGTCAAGTGCCGAAAGAAGGTGAATGTTGGTCAATTTCTCTCAACCATTTCGGGAAACCTAGACCTTATTATTTAATATTTCCCTGGGTGCATTTGGGACTCCACCTTCCATTCAGTAATTCTGCCGAATTGCCGCAATAGCGAGTCGTTAGTTGAACCTACATATGCATAATGAAACGCCATGATACTTAGCGATTGAGGTGTGAATGTTATATAAAAAGCGATACAGAACAAGTAACGCATTTTTTTGTTTAGATCTTATACTTTTTTCACCCTAACTAACTGTAAGTCTACCACTAAACTTTAAACCACCCAATTCTATTGCCTTGGCAGAAGTGTAAAATGACAACATTTAATGAACTCTTGATAATTTTATTTCATTTCAAGGAAATCGTTTTATTCAATTGAATACCTAACATCCTTGACAGATTATTAAAGTTAAACAAATGACAGGATTTCCCAAATCTCTGGTAAGAATAGAGTTATGGTGCTTGTGAATAATGCATTTCTGGTTATGGAGCGAATCTGTCCTTGAATATGATGTTGACAAATTATGTTTTCCACAGCCTGAAAAAAAAAATTCGTAGATACATTATGGTGTGGTTAACATCAGACTTACTTTGAAACAAGGTCACAGCCGGTTTTGTCACAAATTTCTGAATGCCGTTATCGTGTGAATATGTAGAAATCTATAATGGATTGCTTCTTAACCTTCTTCACCACTGCGAATGTATTTCCTGAGTTTAGTGTCAACAACTACATATCTGGAAGTAACACTCCATTAAAGTTTCACGTTGGTTTCATCCGCAACAGCATTTTTTTGTAGAAGATTTATGATGTGTCTCTTATATGCGAAAGATACAAGTAAATATGGTTTTTGTCTTTTAACCTTAGGGTGACAGCGGAGGTCCTTTGATCGTTTCCACGGGGAAATTTAAGCTCGCTGGTAAGTATGCCGCCGACTCTTCATTGCCTGATTCTTAACTACATAATTTACTAAATAATTCATGTTATGTACTCATTTATAGGTATTGTATCTTTTGGATATGGATGCGCAAAACCAAACGCTCCCGGAGTGTACACACGAGTATCTAAGTACTTAGATTGGATATATAAAAATACTGCTAATGGTTGTTACTGCAACAAATCATAAATCTGAACGTTGATTTGCGAAATAACGAAACAAGGAGGTTCGAAGGACAGTAACGTTGGTAATACTAAAAATACATTTGATCATCATTTATCAAAATAGGTTCTTAAACATGTTCCATAGAAATGATTTGCCATCGGAATGGTAGAACAGAAAAGTAATAAATAAAATAGAATGCATACAGAAAGAATATCATTTAGGCTTTTAATTTTGTTTTTATTCCTACCCTTTAACAAGATTCGAGCGCTTTAATTATATGAAAAAGAGCTGAGTTGAATCGATAAATCCACATTTGAAAAGACTGACCGAAAGCTGATAATTATTTTACACATTACCAATACCCACACAAGGTAGGTAGCCTCCGGAGTCTCTACCTGGCAAAGAGATCAGTACTCGTAAGTGTGCGAAACCGCACGGTCACCTCGTAACTCAAAGCCTATATCCCCTTTATATCTCACGCCTGCACGAATATCTGATGTCACATTTGCTGGATAAACAAATTGTTCAATGGCTGAATTGTCAGATGCTGGCAGCCCCCAAAATCTCAGACATCAAACATAAAAAGATTTTGCGTTCCGTCTTCAGCCGGCGGCGATTGGGTGTTTTTTACATACCGTCGACTGGATACAGATCAGCCACCCAACTTATGAAATTGTTGCACTTGGCGATTTTAATGTGTACAATTCCGGATGGTTGGTACATTCTAACAGAACCGACGAGACTGGGAGCCTGGCGGAGATGTTCTCTGTTAGCCACAACTTGACTCAAGTTATGGAAGAAGCCACGCGAGTGTCGGATGCCCGAGATGATTATGCGAACACCATGGATCTGTTTTTGACACCCGAACCGATTATTTATACCATAGAGGTTTCTGCGCCATTGGGAAACTCAAATCACGGCTTGGTATCTGTCCAACCACTTGCATTTCAAGAGAATAACCGGCCTAGCCTGTTTCGCCATGTATGAAAGTATGGGGCTGCTAACTGGGACGATTTGCGAGATTTCTTCGCATCATTTCCATGGTCGGAGGTGTGCTTCGGAGACTCCGATGTTAACGTTTGAGCGGAGTCGGTCACAGAGATTACTTCTCGGGATGGAGATCTACATTCCGCACTCCATCAAACGAAGTTCATCTGATAAACCTTGGTTTGATAAAAAATGCGAGCAGATTACAGTGGCTAAAAATAGAACTTTTAAGCAATGGTGCTCCAATCCCACTGATGTTAGCAGAACGTATTTTGTTAGAATCAGAAACGCATGCAACCAGGCCATTGATACCGCGAAGAAAGCTCACATCGACAGAACAACAAAAAATACTGCGCCATGAAGACTCTAGGTATGAAAAATGTATTCAACTCAGCTGGAATCAGATACAAGCAGCGTTGAGCGATCTACAAGTCTCACACTATCTGTTGGGTATACTGGCAAGCTATCTCTCTGAGAGAACACCGCTCTATAGCACTGATGAAACACCGTAAGAATATAAAACACCAGCGGGTGTGCTTCAGGGGCCTGTCCTGTGCCCGCCGTTATGGAAAATCATGTATGATGGCGTGCTCAGGGCCAATGTACCAAAAGGTGTATGAATCATTGGGTATGCAGATGATTTAGCGATTGTGGCCGTAGCAAAACATCTAAATGACCTGGAGAATATCTGTTCTCATACAACCAGAGCGTTGAATGGTGGCTAGATAGGTTGGACTGAAACTGTCCGCCCATAAGAGGGTGGCACTTCAAGAAAATCGAACACTTTGATAAAGAAATAGAACTACACATCATCAGCTATAGTCGCCCTTTAAAATATATTAGTGTTATCGTCGACAACAGGTTTCCTGTATGAAAAACGACCAAAAAACGACAAGGTTATGTAATGTGGTAGCGAGACTGCTACCCAATGTTAGAGGATCGTGACCTTATGTAAGGAAGTTGATAAACAGCGTCAACGGCTCCATTGTAATGAACGTAGCTCACAAATAGGAAGGAGACGCTTAGTATAAGTCGTACATGAGAGGACTGAACTTAGCATATAAACTATCATCATTAAGAGTATGCCGCGCCCTCCGGATGGTATCCGAAAATGCCACAAACGTCATGGCTAGAAGAAAAACACTTGACTTTGCAACTAAGGAAACCCATGCATTGCATGGGGTTGACACAATAGCTTCGCAAAAGGGTCGCCGGCGAATATGGATCGAAATAGAGAACTCTAATCAAAGAGGATGGCAACAAAAATGGGATACTTTTATGGGATAGGACGGATGGAGTACCGTCGTTGGCACTGGTTCTACTACTATCCCAGGAAATTACCCCGTAGATTGTCACCAATGTGGGGTAAAAGTTCCGGTTTCAGCATTGTTATTAATGGAGCTGAAGATCGATTTGTGGAATGCAATGCCGTGGATGCCGCTCTACAGTTTGAAGCATTTTACTTCTGTACACAATCGTTGCTTCGAGACTCACTGATTTTATTGGCCATCTCGTCGATGGGCTTTTTCATATCACTATAATCGCGTCTATCGTAATTCAATGAAACGACACATCATTAAAAACGGCGGATTAACTGACGAAGAGGTAGAAAAAGGATAAACGTCAAGGAATTTCCATGGTGAGCAATGCACTTCCCGATTGTGGTCAATTCAAAACTAGTCAAATGGGATTAAAACACCTTGTCATCAACACAACACATCGGTTTAAATTGTTTTATTACAGGATAATTCACAGTCAGTAACATAAATTCGCAATAAATGTACAAAACAATACATCGATTTATTCCAGGATTATTCACAGTATTTAAAATAAACTTTACAATAAAAAATAAAAAAAAACAATATACAGCGAAGACGTTATCAAACGCGCAACACTTCGCGTCGCCACTCAACCCGACGTTTTACGTGGAGGACCGACTTTCCTCCACGGAATCTGTATTGAGACTAATTATTGCCACCGAAACGACGGAATACCAAACTCCATCCACCGCTTCGGTGACCAATAAGGGATGATCTTCCATACATTGGTCCCAGCAAAAGGGCGCGAAACACAAACACGATGTTCGCTTCTGTTGCTCATGGTGTGTGTCCACGAGTATGCGGGCCGTGGATAAACCAAATCAACAGGGGGAACACCATGAGCAATAAACTGCACCCGGTCAAGGATCATGAAGGACATGCTTGGGTGTTTACACGGTCAGTAACGGCGTACGATCGACCGATGGGTCTGTGAATGTGACTTATCATGCACGTGTGTGGAAAAATTCTTTCTTCTTGTGTGCATGGACACGGTCGAGGGTTTATGTCGGTACGTAATCTCGTAACCGAATTGAATTTCAGGGGCATGCTTATTGGTGCCAATGCATTTGCTTGTCGATAGGTTTGGCCACCGATATGGTCGCAACAACGCAGTTAAGCAGGAATATCTCCTGCTTGTGTGATGTAGGATTCAACAAGGGATATGGACGCCGATATGTTTTGGGTTTATATCGGTTGTTTGGTGTTACGCCGGATGCTTTCTTGAATCATGGTGCGTTTGTATGAAACCCTGCCCGTAGGGAAATATTTGTTTGGTGCTGATGGATTTTGCTTTAGGTGAAGGTTTGAGCAAACAATGGAAAGGTAATGTATTCCAGGGTTTTAGTGCACTAGGAAACTGTTTCTTCATTATATGTTGGAAGGTAAGTAGTGGCGTTAGTTAATCTTATTGCCGCCGCGGAAAGGAAAACAATATTTTTTCTTTGTCAAGAAGAGGTTTAGTTCTTCCTTGACGGTATCTTTATTTTTTCCTTCACTTATATGACTATATTTACAAAAAGACTTCTGAAAACAATGTCCGAACCTATGGTCGTGACTTAGAGTAATTGCCATTCTAGTTGTGAATGTTTCGTTTTTATACATTTTCAGTTGCTAAGGATGCTAGTGAAGATAAAGAAATGCTAATGAGTATTCTATAGATAATAAATGTATCCGTAATGTAGATTGTATGTTGAGTCATCCGTAATGTAGATTTGAGTCATCCGTAATGTAGATTGTAATGTATATTGTGGATTGACTCGTTATAGATAATTAGGGTTTTGGGTGTTAACTCGTTCAATGGAACTGCCACAATACTTGTTTTATAGCGTTTTTGCATGCTCTAGGTTGGAAGTTTTCGAATGGTTAATGGGAAGGTAAGAAGTGGTGTTCAAAGGAACCGCCACACTTTTATCAAAGGAAGATGAATGCACACCATGATATCTAATATAGAAACCTGGGTGAAAAGAAAACACGGCGAGCTGACTCAACTGACATCAAGGCATGAATTCTTTCAACAATAGCAGCACAAACATAAGACTATCAATCACCCATATTGTTTGCACTGTGAAGGAAAAATTGAAAATGCGGAACACGTACTCATAGAGTGGGTGACTTTCGATACCACACGAATGATATCGGAGAGACACATGGATAGGAGCAAAAAATAACATGCTAAACTCAAAGGAATCCGTAACAAATGACATTCTATGTGACATAATGCAGTTGTCACGCGACGAGTGAGGTCAGAAATGAACCCCATTCCGCCCCGCGAAGTAATATCTAAAAGGAAAGTTCCGCGGGAAATAACTAGAATATGTGCGGGGGTAGATGGTTTTAGTCGGTAAAAATCGGGCATGCATCATAGATCCCAATACTGCAATATGATACCATATTTTGTTTTATTTTGCTTTACCATTAACTGGCAAGTTTATAAATCTGTAACAATTTAGCTTTTCTCAATACTTGGTTTGAAGTTTATTTCCCAACCAAGTTTTTTAGCTCCTCGATAGTATAGTGGTTAATATACCCGCCTGTCACCCGGGAGACCGGGGTTCGATTCCCCGTCGGGGAGCCTCTGGCGCAAGACTAATGACCTTGCCCGGAAAAAAACAAATCATTATGGAAAAATTTAACAAGCCTCAGGACTTGCTAAATAAGGTCGAGACCGACTCCCGGTTGTAGTGCCGATGATGATGATGATTAACTGGCAAGTTTATAAATCTGCAACAATTTAGCTTTTCTCAATACTTGGTTTGAAATTTATTTCCCAACCAAGTTTTTTAGATAGAAGTACACAATATATATAAATCAATTTAAAAACTTTATTGACACGTGAAATATTTTTGAAGATTTTATATAATCAAATTAAAAATCATTTAAAAACAAATTCACCAACAGAATCCATTCACCTTCATGTTTTTTTTAATCTCCACATTAGTTGAAAGCAAAAAAAATGCTTTTTTATCTTATTGCGCCGAGCAGATAATGTTCAAAGTCGATGGTTCCATTCCTAAGTGCACCAACAAGAACCCAACGACATTCGCCGTACCCAAGGCACAAAACTTGTCATTCGGGCATATACACCAGGTCTTTTATCGCGAGCGCAGCCATCTCCCCAGGATGTAAGGCCTTAAAATATAGAATCAACGATATTGTTAAAACCATGACATTACATACCAGCAAGATAATAGCGCCTATTCAGGATAACCATAAGGGGGCCGCCACTGTCTCCCTGACATGTATCTACTGCAGTTGACAGAATTCTTCCAGAACATAACATGTTATCTGTTATTCGCATACCAAGTAGGAGACACTGAGAATTAGCTAGAATAGGCACCTTGGTCTTCCGTACTTCATTCGACTCAGTATTGTTATTTGTGATGGATCCCCAACCTGCCAAAGTTGCCTACAATGTAATAAACCAAGAAAATTATGACAGTGAATATGATTTTTAATACGACTATAATGATAAGAATAAATAGAAAGGATATGGGATGTTTTAAATGCCGTTGATTGCTATTCATAGCATTGGAACTAATTCAACTCTTATATGGAATGACCGCGTGTTTGAAGCTTAGGCTTTCTTAAGAAAAGCAAGCCATACTTCACCCATTCAACATGTTATAATGTATAAGGCGGATATTCGTGATCCACCAGAACTCTGGGGCGATGTTTAGTCAAACTACATGTACTCGGTAGGTCGTCCAATTCTTTCATTGCCAGAATATTTTTCTTTGTCATGTATTTCCTCATGAAGTAGTTTCCAGCCGATCAAGATCCATACACATTGATTCTTCCTTTTCATATCCTTTCCAGCCTCTTCCACATTTCCCTTGGCATTTGAGTGCATCTCAAGATCCCTTTACATGTAAGTTTTAGGTTAAAAAAAGTAAGAGGCGTTGATTGAAATCAAAATAATTGAGTAGGCAGCTACAGCACAGTATTGACATCTAAAAATAACAATTATAAGATTCATTATATGACAAACTAAGTTTTACTCGGTCAACTTGAGTGGCGTTTGTTTTTGTGTCACTCGGATGTACATATTGTGATCCATAGATAATTATGGGAGAATTCAGCAGACATAGTGATCATATCATGCAACTAGAATAGGCAACCAGAGGAACAGAACTACGAGAACGGAATATGTGACCAGAATATGTGACCAAAATACGTGACCAGAATATATGTCCAGGATATGTGACCAAAATCTTGACCAGAATAAGGGACCAGAATGTGTGACCAAAACACTTGACTAGAATATGTGTCCAGAACGTGTAACCAAAATCTCGACCAGAATGTGTGGTCAAAATACGTGACCAGAATATGTGATCAGAACATTTGACCTGAATCTGTGACCAAACTACATGGCCAGAATGTGTTACCAGAACGTGTGACCAAAATGTGTGACCAGAATATGTGACCAGAACGCGCGAACAGAATATCTGATTAAAACACGTAACCAGAATATATGGCTAGAACCTGTAACCTGAACCTGTGACCAAAATACGTGACCAGAATATGTGACCAGAACATGTGACCAGAATTTATGACCAAAATAGGTGACCAGAATATGTGTCCAGGATGTGTGACCAAAATCCTGACCAGAACAAGGGACCAGAATGTGTGACCAAAATACGTGTCCAGAATATGTGGCCAGAACGTGTAATCCAAATCTTAGCCATAATGTGCGGCCAGAATACGGGTTCCAGGACAAGCGACCAGAATATGTGACCAAAATAATTGATCACGACAATTGACCAAAATATCAAATCAGACAGTTTAGAATAACTGACCAGAAGATATTAGACTATGTGATCCGACTATTAAACCAGAATGAATCCTCTCGAATTCTTACTAGACTGCTTGAACAGCGTTCTTTATCAATGAATATTATCATATATATGTGAGCACCATAAGTAAACAAGATTAGTAACCATAATGTTTTAATTAAACAGGACAATCAAATTTGTGGTATATATGCAGCCATAGTGGGAAATCAGAATGTAAAGACAAGAAAACGCAAATATACATCGAATGTATAGGAATAGAATATACAACCAGAATGTGAGAGCAAAAGATTATAGCAGACTCGTCACTGTAATTGGTAACCCGAATAACTGACAAGAAAGTAGATCTGAAAGAATAGCAAAAACACCGAGCGGAAATATGCCGCTAGCATATATGGTCGCTAAAGGTGACTACAATATAAGACCCCAAAATAAGACCACAACATAAGACCACTATATAAGACCACAATATAAAACCACAATATAAGACCACAATATATAAATTCAATGTGTAACCACAATCTGTTAAAAATAAATCGAGGAGAACGGCAGACCAGAATATGCGGCCAGAATATTTAACTAGCATATGTCACCAGCAAATACAAACAGAAGATCTGACCCTACTATGCAACAACGATATGCGATAACAATGACCAGAACAAGAAACCAATCGGGATTTTATCGAAGGAATAAAAACGAGCAACAAAGACTAAAGACGACGGCGAGGGGGTGAAAACGACGAACAAAGATGACAACGTAGCTTCCAACCTCAAAAGGATAAATCAACCACACCTGATGCGAACGATTTCACAGTTAGCCGATTGTGACAAAGGGGTAAGATGTGTGGATTACCCAACGCTGGTACGAAAGCCGATATAATCGCCCGACTGGTTATACATGATCTAAGGAAAATTGGATGAGAATCACCAACTAGGGGAAGAACCAGGATATCGCATCTGACTCAGGACTCCGCAATTTCGCAGGGAATACCGAAGACAATGATCGCAGCCAAGAATCTCAACCAGTCCAGCGATAACAAATCACGAAAGAGAACTTCGTATGCGCCAAATGTAACTAATGCGTACGTACTGGAGACGGCGAGGGGGCTGGGCTAAGTATCAACTGGAAGAAATGTTGCTTCCTGGCAAGACGTGTTGACTCCCCGATAAGCGCTAGCTTTTGGAAGACATAATGACGATGGGCAAGAAGGATCTTTGCATTCGAGTAGCTCGATGGGCTTTGCTGCTAGAAGGATTCCCGTATTCGATAGAGCTAGACCGGGAGGGGGTGTGAAGCACGTCGACGCATTAGGCCGAACCCACTTCCAGGAAATTTGGTAATTGATGAGAGCCTCGAATGCCTTACAGCGCGACTCAACACAGCACAGCCCCATGACGACGACCTGCAGGAGAAGATCAAGCGGTTGGAAGAAGGAAATCTCGATAACTATACCTTGAATAAGTATATAAAGATGTTGGTGGCGTGGTGCGCGTTGTAGTTACGAAGTCAATGCAGCTACAGGTGATACGAGGCGCTGGTCTAGAATTATTGCTGGATAACTGATTTAAACGTTAAGATTGAAAAGGTAATTTGGAACTATATTTCGTGTATACTAGCGAGCAAAACGCCGGAAAACGACAAGAATTCCTGAATCCTATGGAGAAGGATAGTGTGCACTTCGACACTTTCCACATCGATCACCTGGGTCCACTGGCCTTAATCAAGAAGTCTTACGCCCACATCCTGGTCATTGTAGACACATTTTCCAAGTACATTTGGCTATACGCCACAAAATTGATGGCATCCGCAGAAGTCATCTGCCATTTGCGAAAGCAGTCATTTATCTTTGCAAATCCTCGGAGGATAATCTCCGACAGGAGTACCTCGTTTACTTCAAAGGAGTTCCAGAGCTATTGCCGCGAAGAAGGCATTGAGCAGGTTCTGACAACCTTGGGGATACCAACGGCCAACGGTCGAGCTGAAAGGGTGAACGGCCCCCTAATACCTCTGCTGACAAAACTATCAGCTGGTAAACCAAGTGAGTGGTATCGGTACCTGGACACGTTACAAATATGCTACAACGCCACGCCGCATCGGAGCAACGGGATGATACCATTCTGATTAATATTCGGAGTCGATACTCGTTTGAAGGACGATCCGCAGATTAAGGACCTTCTGGAGTAAGAATTGATTGCCTTACTAGACGACCAACGAGTAGAACTCCGCAAACAGGCAAAGAAGAATATTCAACGCATTCAGTCCGAAAACAAATGGAACTTCAATAAAAATAGGAAGGCGGCGTTCCGGTATCCAGAAGGCGATATCGTCGCTATTCGCAAATTACATCAAGGACCTGGCTTAAAGCTCGCATACAAGTTCCTTGGACCGTATGATGTTATCAAGACCCTGCGCAACGATCGCTACGTTGTCCGTTGGATAGGTGAGAGTCAAGGGCCCAAACAGACATCATCCTGGCTTAAAGCTCACACACAAGTTCCTTGGACCGTATGAGGTTATCAAGACCCTGCGCAACGATCGCTACGTTGTGCGTTGGATGGGAGAGTGTCAGGGGCACAAACAGATATCATCCGCCACCGACCATATGAAACCGTGACCAAGCGACGACAGTGAGGATCTATTTAGGAGTGACGAGGAGGACGACGGCAATGAACATTCGGGTCGAATGTCCAGTCAGGACGGCCAACTGTGGAATGGAAATGACGCAGATGAATTTCAGATAAACTTATAGTTCACAGTCATATCGTAACAATGGAGACACGCTGAATTGTGTTTAGACCCATAATTCACAGTCACATCGTGACAATGGAGACAGGCCGAATTTTGTTTAGTATTAAAGTTCACAGTCACATCGTGAGACAGGCCTAATTTTTTTAGTTTTATAATTCACAGTCAGAACAGGGCACTGTTGATAGGCAGGTACATATGAAAATAAAAAGACCAGGTGGTGATTAACTGTCAAATTAATTCTCAAAGTAATAGTTAGTTCTAATATATATATATATATATATATATATATATATATATATATATATATATATATATATATATATATATATATATATATATATATATATATGTATACCCGCCTGTCACCCGGGAGATCGGGGTTCGTTTCCCCGTCGGGGAGCCTCTGGCGCAAGACTAATGACCTTGCCCAGAAAAAATAAATCATTATGGAAAATTTAACAAGCCTCAGGACTTGCTAAATATAAGGCCAAGACCGGCTCCCGGTTGTAGTGCCGATGATGATGATGATGATGATATGTATATATATATATATATATATATATATATATATATATATATATTATAGATATAATATATATTTATATAAATATCTCAAAGTAACCTATCAGAATGTACGCCTCTATCTTGCTTTCCTCCAATATAAAGCCGACTCTGACTGTTACGAAGGTATAACGAAATACAGCGTAATGGCCTCCATCCAGCAGGAAGGTCTACCTACTGACGTCCCTAGCCTTCGCAGCCTATTCATCAACTTCCATAAAAATCTCGATATGGCCCCAAATAAGGTGTTAAGTGATCTCTCAGCATTTCGCCATTATATTGACAACAAAATTACCTTTCCCAATAATCAATATTACTTTTGACCCTTTTCAGCCGCCCTTTGATCCCTCTTATCATTTCAATACTCTCCCCATAACCGTCTACTATCAATATTAGAGGTCTCCGCTCCAAAACACATTCGTCTCTGGAAAAGGCACACTCCCTGCCCTTCGACATATACGCTCTGACGGAGACCAACCTTATCCCTAGTATCAGTAGTCTTGAACTATTCCCCCCTCCTTCAATGTTTTTCGCGATGACGACGCTCATCGAGAAGGTCCCAACTCCCCATGCCGTGGAGTGCTGCTCGCCACTCACAACAGACTCACTTCATCTCTAATTGCCATCTCTTCTTCTCCGGATCTTGACTTCGTCGCTATTAAAATTGACAAGCGCCCTAAGTCTCTATTTATTATCTGTTTCTATATTCCTCCCTCTTGGCCCACCACGTCATACGAACTCGCAAGAGAGGCGGTAGATAACCTTACAGAGTTAAGCACCGCAATAGACGATATCGTCGTTCCTGGCGATTTTAACCTCCCCCACCTACAATGGACATCGGCTGGCGAACAAGCCTTCTACGTCTCTAACCCTACTAGTTCTAATGATTGTATTTTTATTAACGGTCTCATCGACTCATGCCTCCATCAAATTAGCAATGTCACAAATCATATGGGGAGACAGCTGGACCTCGTGTTCACAACCGACCCTCTCATGTTCTCAGTTGCCCCTAGCCCACACGCCCTCTCTACTATTGACAATTATCACCCCCCACTGCTCTTATCCTTATATCTCAACCACGAAACCCAGCCCTCTCTATCTCCTGGCTGCTTTTCTTACAACTTCCATAAGGAAATGTTTCCGCCTCCTAAATGAGCATCTTAGCAAAACAGCGTTTCGCTTTGATCATTTGGGGGTAGAAGAAGCCACAGCCACTCTCTATAAGGAGATTTACTATGCCGTCGCCTTATATGTCCCCTTGTTGTAATTTTTACTCCGAGTGGTGAGTAAAAGATGGATTGTTCTATTATTTACTTTGCACGTACCCCCAATTGGGTAACAATGTCCGTAGTATTGAAATTGCCAGTGAATAAATTGTTGTGACCTCGGGTCGGCGTTCACTTTTAGCGGCTCGTGGAATACTACCCGCTGGTCCCAGTTCGGTCTTTAGGTTCCTGAGCAATAGGTTAGTCAAACAGTAGGTTACCTGAGTTTACCCACATCACAGGTGGTATAGATGAGGAGAAAATATTTGTCTGCTACCGAACCAAGATTCACATGCTCCCAGTTCCGGTTTTCCGGTCCAATTGTCATCGGTTTCTTCGCCGCCATGGTACAACCGCAATCTCCGCAATCTTCGCAACAAAAGGAATAACTTATGGAACATTTTCCTTAAAATGCGAGGTATTGGAAACTACTCCAACTATCTATTAGGGCCTATTATACATTTTAAGAACTCTACAACTCCCTCTACTCCAAATACCTTATTAAAACACAATCCAATTTGATCAGCGAGCCCAAATCCTTTTTCCACTTTATAAATTATAAACGTAAGTCCGACGCCTATCCTAACTCCCTCTCTTATGGCGCGACTACGTCAAACGACCACCTAACTATTGCCAATCTGTTCGCGACGTTTTTCAATAAATCCTTCACAGACATCTCCTTCGAACCCAATCCGTCGTATTTCAATGATTTGCCCGAATTCTCCCTTGGTCACTTCACTCCTCAACTTATTCAGCGTCACGTAGTTGAGGAGAAACTAAACTTACTCAAAAACGAGTTCAGCCCCGGACCTGATGGTCTCCTGTCTGTATTCTTAAAGAACTGTTCCACTTCTCTTTCTCTCCCGATATCAAAGATTTTCAACCTATCCCTTTCTCAAGGGACCTTCCCTAGTATCTGGAAATCCTGCTATGTCACCCCCATACATAAAAAGGGACCTAAAAATGATATCAGCAACTACCGATCCATCGCCAAACTGTCTCATACCCCGGAACTGTTCGAAGGGCTTCTTTACAATGCGTTATCTTTCCGTTGTAAATCCATCATCTCACCCAACCAGCATGGTTTTCCTTTCGGGTAGGTCGACCACAAACAATCCGATCGAGTTCTCATCCCATACTCTCCATGCCTTAGAGAATGGCAACGAAGTCGATGTTATCACCACTGATTTCAGCAAGGCCTTTGACAAAATCTCCCATAATCTCATCCTTTCCAAACTGTCCTCCCTAGGACTCGAACCCCTATTGATCAAATGGTTATCTTCTTATCTGAAAGACCGATCCTACCGTGTCAAATTCAGATCCTCCCTTTCCGATCCTTTTTTTCCACGTCGGGGGTTCCGCAAGGAAGTCATATAGGCCCCCTCCTTTTTATCCTTACCATCAATGATGTCGACTCTGTTATTAAACACTCATCCATATCCCTCTATGCGGACGACGCCAAACTATACAAAACAATCACCTCTCCTCTCGACTCCTCCCTTCTCCAACAGGACCTCGACAGCTTCTCAACCTGGTGCCGTAATTACTGCCTGGAACTCAATGTTACCAAATGTCACTACATTACTTTCTCCCACAAACGTCCACCCCCACCTCCTCGCTCCTACTTCCTGCTTAACCAGCAGATTTTATACGTATCGTCAATACGTGACCTCGGAATCTTATTCGACAGGGAGCTCAGCTTCATCCCACATATCGATGATATCATTCTTAAGGCCAACTGCGCCCTAGGGTTTGTGAAACGCTGGTCTAAGGAATTCTCTAAGCCCTACGTTTCCCGTTTCCTCTACGTAGCTTTCGTCCGCCCCCTTCTTGAATACGCCAGTCAGGTCTAGTCTCCACACTGCTCGTCCCATATCTGCAGAATCGAGAGCGTGCAACGTAGTTTTCTGCGTTTTGCCCTCCGTGGACTGAACTGGGAGAATCCTCGGATTCTTCCCCCATACACAAGCCGGCTCCATTTGATCAACCTCAATACACTTGAGGAGCGCAGAATTCTTGCCGATATCCTTTTCATCCACCGTCTCCTCTCCGGCACAATCAACTGCCATAGCCTGCTCTCCACCGTCGTACTCCACACCAACCCCCGTAACCTACGAAACCCTCGTCTCTTCTATTTGCCCTCCCACCATACTTCTTACGGCTGTAATGAACCCATTTCCCGAAAGCTAAGGCGGGCTAACTCTTGACCGATCTCCTCCGATTTCTACCTCACCCCTACTGCACTCAAACTTCGCCTCCTCTCGTCCCCCTCCTGACCTTGCCACACCTCCAGTCTACACTCTTACAACCCGTACACATTTCAATCATTCCGCCCCTTTATCCTACTACCCGGTCTTCGCCACCCCATCACGTGCAGCGCCACCTTCCCACCTTATTACCTTCTTATTTATTCTAAAGTAATTTTTGTAATACCTAGTTCTTAAATTAGTTCGTAAGTTTTTTACTTTTAATTTCTTTTTTTTTTCTAACGCTTGTACCAAGTGAAATAAACGAGGGTTCTGCTCTCACAAAATCTATATATATATATATATATATATATATATATATATATATATATATATATATATATATATATATATATATATATATATATATTAATATACATTTTTTTTTGAATTAATAAAGTGAATATTTTTATACCACAATATAACAAAAATTTCTGGCCGAAATAATTGAGAATAAATCATAAATGACAAAAAGATGTGACAATATGGATAGAATACATTCTGTCAAAAAGTACCGGGAAATCAACATTTAAAAAGCCTACTTAAAGGAACTGTCAAAATTCCTTTTATTGCTAAGTTGACACAACTGTCCTCTATCTTGACGTGAAACATGAGCGCGATCTGCCATTTAGTTTGTTTACAGTGCTCGATTTAGTCACCCCTAGTGGGCTGTGCGATTTTTCCTGAATTTTCTTCAAAAACTCAATCACGTAATAGTCTCTAAAGATATGCTAGAAGAAGTCAATTCCGACCCCACGTCCGTAAAAGGCATTTTAACTTGTGATGAAACATGGGTTTACAAGTTAACCGTCCTAACCAGTCAACAAGCTGTGAAATGCAAGCGACCTGAATATGTGGTCAGTACGCGTCAACAGAGTGTGTGAACAGAAATGTGATTACAATATGTGAGCAAACATGGGGTTGTGCTTTGTGGCTGGAACACATAATCACAATATTCGTGTGACCAAAACATATAACCAGGATATGCTTCCGGAATATGTAAGTAGATTATGAGACCAGAACTTGGGACCTGAACTTGGGACCTGAACTGGAGACCAGAACTTGAGACCAGAACTTGAGACCAGAACTTGAGACCAGACCTTGAGACCAGAACTTGGGACTAGAACTTGAGACCAGAACTTGAGACCAGAACTTGAGACCAGAACTTGACACCAGAACTTAAGACCAGAACTCGAGACCAGAATTTGCGACCAGAACTTGAGACCAGAACTTGAGACCAGAATTTGAGACTGCAACTTAAAACCAGAACTTTCGACCGGAATATGATGAACCTGAGACCAGGACTTGAGACCAGAACTTGAGACCAGAACTCGAGACCAGAATTTGCGACCGGAATATGATACACACATAAAACTAGAACGAGTGATTTGTCAGTTATAAGAGATCAGTCGCGGCTGAAAACCATATTTATAAGACTAATTATTATTTAATTGTACACCTTGACATTTAAATGCACCATAAAATTCATTACATGTGCGTATTTTATCAAAAAAGACAAGATTAGTTGACTAAATAAACTGCCAGAATATGAGACCAAAACTTAGGACCAGAATATGAGACATATGACCAAAATATGTGAATTTTCATCTGTAGCGGAGCAATCACGTCTGAAAATAATTATTATAAGATTAATTAATCTTCACTGATAGACTACGATTCTGACTGACAATGTTGATACAGTGTACTGGATATGTGGGGAATATTTTAAGTATAGTTGTTAATCCCAAGGGTTTTTATATGTAAGAATAACGACATGACAAATTCCAAAATTCAGGAGAGTGTACTTTTGTGCCTTCAACTTTAGATACTTTAAGTATTAAAGGACTGCGCCAGTTGAGGAAGAAAAACGGCACGGGAAAGATAATTTCTATTCACATTAAGGAACATATCGGATAAATACAAGCTCAAGCAGTGCATTACGTATCACGTACTAAAGCTGACACACGACAGCACTTATTTATAGACATGAGTAAGATGTATTAACGAGTATTACGAGCAAATATTTCTAGGATGCAGCTCATTAATTCTGCTAGGTTATACTCGTGGTAACATCTCTAGAAGAGAGGTAGTATAGTTAGTATAGGGAGCAGTTAAGTGGCAATACTTGCCTAAATGACTACCCGCATTAGTTTACAATAGATGAAACACTGCTTTTATATCCACGAACTATTATATCAATTAGGCGCTAGTATATATTATATCCAGACTTCTTACCGTGGAGCCAGTAAAGTCCATACCATTCAAAGGGAGGCATATAGGGCGAATGGTGCTAGTGGAAAATATTATTGGAGTCTCCAATCTAATCAAAGCGACATCGTTATTTGCTGTTTGGGGCTGGTAACTACTGAGAGAGTAAAATCGACCAGGCTACGAAAAAATAATAGATTAATATTTTAATTAAAGAGATTGTAAGATAGTTCCCTCACTTTTCTATTGGTTTGACTGTTGCCTCCAGACCGATTAGGTTCCAAAAATCTAATTTCGAACATTTCAATATCAAAACCACGAATACAGTGAGTTGCGGTCAATACGAAGCGATCGTTGATAAGAACGCCTCCACATTGAATAGTATTATTGTAAATAATTAACGCTAACCATGGAAATTCATTAATGGCTGCTGCTCCACCACTTCCCGACCGACGAGTTGTTGTCACACCGCACTCTGAACAAACAATTTTAATGTGATATCCGAAATCTCATTCAATTTACTTACGACAATTTCCACATGACCCCGATGCGAAGAGATTCTGAATATTATTAACGTCGTTTCCAGCAGCATCTATTCTCTGCGGTCGTTTTCTCCTGTTATTAACAGGCCGTTGATTACTTTGTTGCGGATTGGGTCGCCTTTTTTTGTTCACGAAATCTGCGGACTGTTGTGGTCGACGATTGGCTTGCGGCCGCGGACGTCGATTTGGGGGCCGCCTGTTTGGCCTTGACACTGATGTTCCTGTTAAATTCCATTGATTGGCTGGACGATTTATAGGATGGATAAAAACTTGCGTGGCATTAGTCATCGCCTCAGTACTAGATTCTTCTTCACTACTCAAATCCGGATTGTCGGTAGTTGTTGAATTTGACGAAGTTTGATTAGTTGCTGGTGCTGACGAAGTTTGATTAGTTGCTGGTGCTGACGAAGTTTGATTAGTTGCTGGTGTTGTTTCGACTGAGTCCTCTTCATAGTCCTGATCCTCTTCAGATTCATCAAGAGTGGTTTCGTCTGCCTGTTTTTGTTCACCCTTTTTACCATCAAATTGTGGCTTTTTCGGTTTGAATGAGAAGTCGTAGACATCATCGTTGTTGATTTCAAAGAATCCGTTTTCGTAAAGGATATCATCTACAGCGACATCGTCATCGTCCTCGAAGTCATTATGAGACTTCAAGTGATGTTTTGTGTAATTGCCAGTAATGGGATGTATCAACTCGATGTTGGGGTAATGCTTCTCCAAGATGGGGCTTTCTACAAAAATCTCATCAAAGTCCTTGACGAGTAATCGTTTCGTCATTTTAAAAAGGATGAAATATTGTATTTTCTTCGGTTACCTGTAGTTCAGCCCTTCCTGAAAGGACACAAACCCCAACAAGTAAAAGCAAAGCTACTTTCATATCGACTAGAACAAGCTGCAAAACGCGACTTATTCACAAGGAAAACTAACTGAAACTGACTGTCCAAAATCCGAGATACTGTATCTCAGGTGTAGTCCATAGACCCATAAATACTTTAGGATAAGCCGATGTACTGTTAGGCGTTGACGACTAGGACAGTCAACGACCGATCAAAAAGGTTCACCCATTCAGATAAGTGTTTGGAAAAGAAATGCCCATTAATTTCATGTCACGTCTACCGAAGAAGCTATATGAGTAATTACTGCCGTAGGCGTTTAGCATTGGTACTCACCGCCGAAGATAAATGATGTCGCCTGGTCATTCCTACGAAATTATGTTAGATATTCAGAATCCGACTTAAGTTCTCCTATGAAATTAATGAGCCCCTATTCTCCCTCGCACTATATTGGCGTGCCGTTTGGAAGTGAATTCTTGAGCAAATTTGCCACCCTCCGGTGGACTGTAAATGCAAATGACTAAGCAAACTTACGAATATGAGTGATTTATTTCTATTGACACACTGGTGAATAAATTACAAAGCACAAAGAAGTAGTTTTTAATATTGTGTCCTATTCATCATCTGGACCAGATAAGAGCCAAAATGTTTCCATTTCTCCTTTGCCCTAGTGTGAAAAAGGCGTGTTGGTTTAACACCAGTAGAATACAAAATACACCTCATATATACCTTGACCTTAACGTATCCGCGGGATTCGACTTTGTATCCCTCGTTTCGAATCTTGCTCGCAGTATAATTTGAAATTTGAATTTTGTACGCCTCGCCGCTGCTTTCCATTCGCGACGCTGTGTTCACTGTATCACCAAATAGACAGTATCTAGGTACTCTTAAGCCAACAACACCGGCAACTACGGGGCCCGAATGGATTCCTTTGGGATTAAAGCGGATTTCCTTGGGTACTTTTGAGGAAGATAACTATTGTGCGTACCTGTTTTAATAGCTACTTCAGGAAGGCCTAATCCCTTAATTTTCTGCGTAATTCTTAGAGCCAAATCCGCAGCATGTTGCGCGTGAAGCGGATTAATATCCGGTGCTCCGCTAACAGCCATGTAAACCTAAAATGGAACAAATAAATTGTAGAGTAGAAACTAAGGAAAGATATTTCGGATTGTTGTCCTACCATCCCTACAGTTTCGACTTTGTACACCAAAGGTGAAATGATTTCTTCATCAAATGCTGAAAACACTGTATTAAGAGTGTTTACCGCTGACATAGCATCTTGGATGTTATTTGAATTGCTGTAAACATTCTAGGGGCCAAGAAGTGGCAGTTTGTGTAATTTATAAAAAAAATCCAGTATTGTCTCAGAACTTACCATGACTTCGACAAAAATGACCGAAACTTCTTCGAAACTTTGACATGATGCCATTGGATCAATACCTTGTCGCATGCGTTCCGCAACCGGACGAGGGATCATCGAGTAAAGTAATTCGTCGCCTTGACGTTTCCAAGAGTCCGCTAATTCTAAAGACTTTTCTAACTCGTCCGAGCGCTGTTCCTCCTTTTCAAATGTGAATTCGAGTTTTGAACAGTGCTGCCAACCAGCCATAACCAACTCGCGACTTAGACCGTGGGGATTAAGGTCATTCAAATACATTCCGATTCCGTGCAACTCATCCAAGTTTTCAATACTAAAAGTAAAATCATAATTTTAATAGGAAACCGTTATTATCCATGTTTTGAACAAGTTTTCAAATTTTATATCAAAATGAAAACATGTTGAGCAGTGTTTTAGTAAATGAGTTCATGTATTGTATTACCATAGATACAATTTTTAGTTGGATTTTTGTTTTCGTTTTCAACAGATATACACGGACATACAAATCATGACGAAAAACAATAACAAAAGAAAAATCGCAAAAATTAAATCATCAGAGTAGTACTATAGCAAGTAACATAGAATAACATTCCAAGTAACATAGTACAATATTCCACAAATAGTAACCGTATACCTTCAATAAATGTATTTTCTTTTAATGTCTAAAACAACTTTTATTTTTTAATTTTACATCATTATCACCTATATGTGGCGCAAGGCTAATAACCCTGCCCGTAAAAAAAAGCATGGAAAATGTAACAAGCCTCAAGACTTGCTAAATAGGCCAAGACCGGATCCCGGTTGTGGTGCCGATGATGATGATGATCACTTATATTCTTATTTGGATCACCGTCAAGCATTAACGAAACAGTATACAGAAAATTCTGTCTACAAATCTTGGTCTCTCTTTGCCTTTCAATAGTCGGCAGAAGATCTTTGGGAAGAAGGCAAAGAAATGAAGAACTTGATTCGACCCCACACTATAAAAATATTAGAACCAAATCACAGTCGCATCAGATCACGCAGATGTCTTAACTAAATACCCACACTGTGGCTACTACGTTAATGCTCTAGTAGCCGACACCGATAAGTTTTCTCTATTCTCTTTCGTGTTTTTTCGTCACTACGGTTACGTGTGCATGTATGTCTAGTGAAATCACCACAAGATTTCTTTTCGGGTCCATTTCTATTGGATGGTGCGAATCGAATTTATGGATGTGGACGCAGGTACTCTAAACTGTCTTTACACAATAGATCACAGTAATGATCAGTCCCTGTTCACAGCCACAATTTACATTCCGAAGTAAGCTAATAGATTGGAGGCGCGTTCCAAACCAACAAGATGCTGCCAGATCAACGACAAATTTTTTCCTTCGATTTTCAAAGAAAGTTAGGTTTTTATCGTGTGATCAAAAGCGAAATAATTTTAAATGGAATAGGACCTATCAATACAAAAAAAAATTCAAAACAATGCACACATTATTGGTTTTTATCAATGGACAATACTATATTGTCATCATCATCATCATCAGCACTACAACCGGGATCCGGTCTTGACCTTATTTAACAAATATGAGGCTTGTTAAATATTCCATAATAATTTGTTTTTCCTGGCAAGGTTGTGGCGACTCTAACAGATACACACACAATTCACAATCAAAATAGTGAAGAGCACCGAACGAAAAATCGAATAAGAAAATACATCAGAGTTGTATACCAAGCGATAACATAGCAATTCATATCAGTGGAGTATAGTCGAGTTTAGAAATCAAATTCTAAAATCGGCCAGTAGCCTGATGGGTAACGCTTAGGTTCAATTTCTGGTAATTCAAACTGTCATAGCATCAGTTCGAATCACACGTTCTTCTTCACTATTATTTCAAACGCTATAAGGTTATGAGCCTTGCGCCAGACTATATTGTCAACCAGTCTATAAATAGTGCCAGTCAAAAACAACAAGTCAAGTATCGACACCTTGTATAAACTGAAGTGTTTTACTCTTAAAGCTAAAACTTGTTTAAGGACAATTCCAAGATCGACAACACTAGGAAATAAGGGCACTGAAATAAATAATTAAGAAACAGCTGACTTACTATAACTGTATATCAATTATCAACTCCGAATGGGAGATTAAAATTCTGGCCTAATGACCTAAAAATTAAAAATGTTCCCTCAAATAAACGAACTGTTTCGAAGAAAATAGCAAATAGCTATATCATTCCGTGTTTACTCTTTGCACAGGCTGCGACGAATCCGTTACCCTGAACAATATCATTTCGGTGCTATCAGCAGGTAATCCCGAGATATCACGTGACCGCGTCTAACACTTGTGGTTGTCGCAAGACAGCCCGAAGACAGAGACACAGTGAGCTTATATACCCGTATAGCGTTTGGATGATAGTGAAAAACGTGTGATTCGAACTGACGCTATCACAGTTAGAATCACCAAAAATTGAACCAAAGCGCAACCCATCAGGCCACCGCCGTGTATAGATTCCGAATTTTAAACTCAAGTATATTCCACTGATGTGAATTGTTATGTTATCGCTCAGGTATACGGCTCTGATCTATTTTCTTATTCGATTTTCGTTCGGTGTTCTTCACTATTTACTTGTGTATTGTGTGTGTATCTGGTAGAGACACCACCCCCCCCCCCCCCCCCCCCCCCCACCGTTCCACCTTTTTGGCAACAGTCCAAACCCGCGTAACTTCAGTTTTCACAAAAAGGTAATTTTGTAATAAAATTTTGATTATAATTCGAAACAAGCTAAAACTGTTTTTAATCAACTTGGTGACTCCAACGGTATTAATCGCTTCTTTCACAAAGACATAAACAAAATTAATCCTTGACGGAATTTAATGAAGTCCTACCCTAACCGCCGCACGTACGCTTCTGGCTCGAAATTCGTACCATCGAATCAATTGTGCTATCCGTTTCGGATATCTTAAGTAAGCACAAGATACCCAATTGGACTATAGGGTGTTACACGCAAAAACGATCAGCCACTAATCCTTACCCCTTTGGGGCTATCCCCGACATTAATCGAATTCATTTTAACATGAACTTCCGCATATTGATTATTTTCATGAGTAAAAGTGCATGAAATTCAAATGCATACACGGGCGGATCAAGCAATCCAGAAATGACATCTGAAAAATCTCGATGACAGCAGAAAAATAAACATAACACAGAGTGTGCTACTCATAAGAACTATAGTAACCAATTCCATGAAAACGATATATTAAGATAGTGTAAATACAAGGTAAGGATTGTATTACGCAGATGCACACATTTTCAATGCTAGATAAACAAATATGCGTTGCGAGACATGCATCTGTTGTGTGATAGAAATGTATCTACTATATTGTGTGTTTCTGAACAAAGGATAAGAACAAACATAGAATGTATCATACAATCTGCATGATCGAAGTACAAAACCACCGCCTAGAATGGACGTGAAGAGTCGAATCCGTCATCCGTCCTTTAAATCAAAATATTATTCAAAAATTAATTAGAGTTTCGTACGGTCTTCAATAAGGCAGATGTGTTGTGTTTAACTGTACCTGAGTAAAATAAATGTGTATGGAACTTTAAAAATTTACAATTAAATAAAGTGCAAATTTTGTGAAAGTTGTCGTGTGACGTTGTTAAATAGATACTGTGGCGGTTCTACGAACCACACAATCCACTATAGGTCGAGATGTCGTCGTTCCACCAAGGAGCATACTCACCTATAGCCGAACTTCACTTGCCCACAGACACGTGTCCCCAAAGTCCTCCTTTCCACCTGAAAAAAAAAGTAGCATTCATCCTGGAGTCAACAACCCCACGTATCCATAGATACGTGGGCTACAAGTCCTGAACAATTTCCCACGCCTGCACAGCGATCGAAGGACATGACCCAGCATAGAAATTGTGTATCAATCCATCAACTGGATAAACACAAACGGTTGGCACAGCTGCGCCAGATGTCGACAAACATCACATCCCCGGCGAGAAGCCAATTGCCGGAAAACAATCCGTCGGCAAAACCTTTGTCCCTGCTGCAATGCACTTCGGCTAAACAAATGCCGTTGCGTAGCAACAGCAATAAACAAAAATGCTGTTCCCATAGGGGTAAGTAAACAACGACAATTACATTATCCCACGATCGCCTAACAGAAAACACACACTCGATTGTTTGTGTAAGCAATCAATCGGAGGTGATCTACAGCATGCAGACAATAACCTCCGCGTCTATATGTGTGAGCGCGATCTTCCCTGGTGGAGAGATTCTCGATTGAGAGAAAGTCACCACCAGGGAAAGCGAAAGGAGAGAAAGCCAAATATGGGGTGAATAGGATCATCCCCAGAGAAAGTGACTTCAGCCGAGATAGAACACAGAAAGGTGTAGCTTAAACCGTGCATCGCAACAAGCAAAAAAAGTGAATCTTGGGGAGGAGTGATTTGCGAAAGTAAATCTTTGGACACAAAAAAGATGTCCAGAATTGAGCTACCTCGCGTATCACCAGTAGGCGCGACTATTTTAAAGTTGTGGGCATGACAGTTTTAGGTGTACCATTGGTACAATTTTGTGCCCTTTGGGCAAGAGAGGGAGTTGTTTCAGTGGACCTTATTAATTGGCCAATATTTTCGGGATTAATGGGACCATTATTAGTTTTATGCGAGTGGTATATGGAGTATATATTCACTCACCCATTATTAGCCACGTGCAGTTCAACCCCGGAGACCTCTATGGACTCAAAATGTGGTAGGTCAATAGCTTTATGACGAAGTCAGCTATTAACCAGTAAACAAGTGTCACCTCCGTTGATGGTGGGGCCGCCAGTGATGGTTCGATCTCTTCGAATCATGGAAAAGTTTGGGAATACGGGACGGTGCAACATAGTAAACACCAACTTAAAACAATGGCAAGCTTACATAGATTTATGTTTTCTTAGGTTACGGTAGTGTTACATAAGTTTTAATAGTAATAAATAATAAAAAAATATAATTACGTTAGTTTAGTAAATTTATGAGTCACTCAGACTATGCTGGCGGAAGCGTACGCTTCCAGTAGGCCCACCCATGTCAGACAGGCTAGCGAGGAGTAACACACAAAGATCTACCACCCCGAATCCAGGGTGTTACGCGTCACCGTGCCCATTGGATGGTTTGCAGCCAACGGTACACCGGCTGTGTTATAAAAATGCCTCTTTGACACCGGGTCGAATCAGAGCTGCAAGCAGACCTTACCATATCAAAGAGGGGCTCTGATATGGCGGACTGTTTGAAACCTCAAGACTGTTCCCAATAAATCAATAATCAATATACAAAAAACAATCTCACCACAAACCCGGTAGGCGTAGGTGTGATGAGCCGACACTACCATAAGGGAACAAATCATCAAGAAAACACAGACTCGGCAAAAAGAAGACGTAGGGAAAAACGGAACAAGTGGGATATACGCGTCGGCACGTGGAATGTCCGAACGTTATATAAACCAAGCGCGATACAAACGGTCGTAGAAAACGCGAAACAATATAAAATGGACATCGTCGCGCTTCAGGAAGTCTGACTCCCACATCAAGTAATAGAAACCATGGGGTTCACACTGGCGTGTGGAGGTACCGATACACATAACCTCAGAACTGGCTTCATCATAAGCAACAAGATTACACCCCATGTAAAATATGCGAAATTTATTAATGACCGAATGTCGGTGCTAAAAATGCACGGCCTATGTTACAATTATGTATTTATAAACGTACACGCCCCAACAGAATCTACGGACGAAGAAACGAAGGACACGTTCTACGAGACCTTAGAGGAGGTATTTGATGGGATCTCATCATTCGATGTTAAAATCCTCCTCGGGAACCTCAACGCGAAAACTGGAAAGGAAGACATCTTTCAAGCAATATAGGTAAATTAAGGCTATAATAATGGAATAATGGAATTCGATTATCACGTTCGCAGTGTCAAAAGATCTGGTAGTGAAAAGCATGATGTTCAAGCTCAAGCAAATCCATTAAGCCAGATGGATGTCACCCGAAAGCGTAACGCGTCACCAAATAGACCACTTCCTCATAGACAAAAGACACCACTCGACTATCCTTGACCTAAGATCATATAGAGGAGCAGATTGCGACTCCGATCATCTTCTAGTGATGAGAAAAATCAGGAGTCGGGTCGCAGCAAACACACATGGGCAGTCACGGGAGACGAGCAAAAAGTTCTATTAACTAAAAGACCTGCGCAAAAGGCCTGAAAATCAAGACGAACTAACGAATAGATTTAGCGTCCTAGAGAATGGGAGCAGTGGGGAAGAGGAAGCCAATAGTGTGGATACTAAATGGACATCGATCAGAGACAAAATCAAACAAACAGCCCAAAAGGTATTAGGATTTAAGATACCACATTAGTTCCATCTCAACTTCGCCATAAGCAGCACACAATGAGCAAAGATTCGCTTCCGAACGCGTACTGTTGCCCGCTAACTCAAAGAGCTAAACGCACACAAATCCGCTGGTCCAGATGGAACCCCCCAATCCTTTTGAAGAGGTGTTCCTCTTCAAGAGGTATTCCTCTTCAAAAGGTGTTCCTCTTCACTCACTAAACCACTGCGGAAACGCTTCCAATTGTCTTTTTCTACTGCCCGTTTCCAAATAGATGGAAGTCAGTGAACATTCAGCCAATTCCCATAAATGGTGACAAATCACCCCTTTCTTCTTATCGACCCATAGCACTAACTTCTATTCTCTCGAAGGTTTCTCACTTATCCACCGTCAACTTTCGAAATATCTATATTCAAATGGTCTCCTCAATGACCGCCAATATGGCTTTCGTAGCAACAGATCCACAGGAAATCTGATGGCGTACCTTACCGAAAAGTGATGCCATCCATCCACTACCGCAACGTAGTCGAATTGGATATCGAAAGCCTTGGACGGAGTTTGGCATCCGGCCCTTTTGTCATATAGAATGGACAATTCCCTGATCCAACGGATAAGAGACTATCTTTCTGGCCGTTCAATCCAAGTGGTTCTTGATGGGGTGGCGGTTCTTTAATACATTCCCAAAGAACCGCCCATCCTCTTTAAATTAACCACTTCCTCTTAACATACCAAGCCATGGTACTTACCTGCAATTAGGGGCAGCGTAAGCTCCCCTGCAGCATCTTACTTGAAAGGAAAACCTTCCCGACGGCATCCATACATTTTGAATTTCCCTGGTTCATATTCCATGAACCAGTTCATCTCCTATCGGCTCAGCCTGACTTCAATTACGATAAACAAACGCTGGCCAGCGTATTGTTGACATAACTGTAGCCGATATTGTTTCCACAGTTCATAATTGTGTATCGCGCCTATACCCTTATGTCCACGACAGTTGCGACAATTCCCTTTTATAGGTTATCAACCGATCATGAATATCGGCATGGATATGATCATTGTTTAGGTAACCTTGTAGTGCTCCAAGAAGCCCTACCATTTTTCTCCCACATTACATTTCTCTTCCATATTACATTTTCCTCACACATAAACACAAATCCTACCTAAAAGAAAATCCATTTGATATTCCCAACATAACATTGTCAAACCAAATCGAACTAAGCATTCAAATTCTCATTTACTGAATTCAAATTCATTTATTCAATTCTATTTCCTAAAATCAAACAGCATAATGCATTATTTTCCCATGTATGCTAAAAGCAATTAGCACCTAAAAAAACCTACAAGATCCAAAACCTAAAAGTGAACAAAGGCATATCTATTCGATACGCCGCTCCGACACACAATTCTAGCAATCATAAACATCATATTCTCACATACCAGATGTTTTATGCCTTGCTAATAGACACGGATTCCCAGATCCTAAACTAACAGCCAATTTCCACGGATCTTGTGCTACCTATTCGAAATACACGAAAACTCTTCTTTGCATTAGCCAGATGGCTAACATAAACAAAAACCCCAAGAAGGGATAAAACGATAAGTGGCGATGCGTCTTGACCTTCGAAAGAAGATATTTGAGAATTAGAATTTTGAAGTCAGAAGGTGAACACCTTGATAGAGTGACTTGACTGGAGTCGCTTGAAGGAGTCAGTCCGTAGTGCGCGTGAGGAGAAGAGCTCCTCAAAAGTTGTTTGTATATCCATTAAATCCGAGAATAAAATGTGCTTTTTGCCAAAGCAGCAATTGTGTTTAAATTTTAAATGTCTGTTTCAATTGACTTTTAGCAAACAGTGTATTTCTCGTGTGTGTAAAGACACTTAAGTACGTCGCTAGTGGCTCAATATAATCGTGCGGTAACACCTTCGGTATTTTGTTCGGAAAAACAAATATACACGAGTTCGACACATCATGAAGGACAACCACGGTAGCCCACTCTTCCCGGGAAACCGGAAGCACGGTGGTGCACCCAAAAATATTACAACCTTACCCATGCCATGCTTATGATAACCCGCCTGAAAACCTAAATTAAACATACAGTATCGCGCTGTGTTCGTTTTACTTACCCTCATATTAATCTAGACATACAGCCATCTAGCCTGACCCTTTGTCGCCGTCGACGAAGTTTCTGCTGACTTATGTCAACAAAATAATTTGCCTCCTTGTGCACCGGAGCCATACGGCTAGATTGGATATTGCCTACATCGGTGTTTCCAAGGAATCTTAGGCAAATACCATAACGACCCCTTTTGTATCATAGGCACATCATATACATCATGTGTGCCACCATTTGATCTGTGAAATAGCGTTTTTGTTTACTTTGATACAAAAATCTATTTCGATCTCTAGCATACATCATCGCCCCCGACGATCGTACTTCTGTTTAATCAGGTGTCCACCGATCATTGTCCTCATCGCAGGGCATTGGACTTGTCATATACGGACACATATAGAATCCTCCCCTATCGATGCAATTCGCGGCCATCGAATCTGATGCATCGTTGAGTCAGATGTCAATCTCCATAGCAGACGGTCGCGCCTTCGTAACATAATTTTTTTCTCTAGCCGCGTTACATAAGGGTTCAGATACTGTTATTTTATTCCTCTGTACGGCCGATTAATTACATTTGTGGTGTCCTTTTACGTGTAATCCGTGCGTTAAGCACGAGAAGTTTCGTGTGTGTTTAATAAATTAATTGACTCGAGTGACAATAAGAAATTTTACAAACTTTGGTGTGCATTTATCTGTTCCATGTAGTTAGAATATGATATTCTTCGGAAATAAAAATAAAGAGAGTGAAACGTTAAACAAGAAATTCAACAGTGCCTTTTTATTTATCTTCGCTTTCGTGCTTGTGTTTTGGAAACAATTTAAGAGAGGAATTCGTTCGTGGGTGATAGGTGTTAACCCGTGTCCATGTCAGGCACTCTACATCTACGCCACAATGGTGTCAAATCTGTCTCCCATCAAATTAATGCAGGTGTTCCCCAGGATTCGGTACTCTCACCCACTCTCTTCCTCATATTTATAAATGATTTCTTGTCAATTACACACAACCCAATTCACTTGTTTGCTGATGATAGCACGTTGAGTTTGTCATACTCATACGAACACCCCCGTCCAAATTCTTCGAGCGTCACTACCAACGAGCAACTTACACGTGATACATTGAATTCAGACCTCAACAATATATATCAGTGGGGATTATCTAACCGAGTAAAATTCAATGACCAAAAAACTCAGTGCTGTCTCTTGTCGTCAAAGGCGAGCCCCAAAGTAAATATACTGTCTATGAACGGCACTTGCATCGACGAAGCCAAGGAACTATCTAACCTCGGCACTCGAATTAATTCGACTCTTAACTCGAATGACCACATATTTGAAGCTGCGAAAAGTGCAGCCAAAAGTATGGGGTTCCTTAAGAGATGCAAAAGATACTAACTGTCCACTATTTACAAGGCGTATATTCGTCCAAAAATGGAGTTCAACTCCCATATTTGGTCAGGCGCATCCAAAACTGCACAACACGTGCTCGACAGCATGCAAAAACGAGCAGTGAAGCTTATTGGGGACTCTGGTGTAAGTCGTACCATTCTGTCGTTAGAACAGAGGCGCAACGTGTCATGCTTATCTCTTTTCTGTAGGTATTACCACGGTCGTTGCTCAACTGAACTTGCTGAATGTGTTCCGCCCCTTCAGACATTTTCACGCGATACCAGTCAATCTGTGAATGCGCACCAGTTCACGTTGAAAGTGGACTTTAGGGCCACACGAATGTGGAATGTTCTGCCTGATCATGTGTTTCCTGCCCGTTGTGACGTCGAGAAATTCAAGACCAAGGTACATCGACACCTCCTTTCCTTATTCACTTACTCTCCATCCGCTCGGACTGTGCTCTGACATTTAAGGGTGCTTCAAAATCCCCTTTTGTGCGCGCGTTAGTGTAAAAAAAAAAAAAACTATTTGCCCGCGAAACCCGTTTATCGGAGATTGCGCCACAGCCCACGTTATAAATTAACAAAACACAAAATCGTTCTCCAGCCAAAGCACACGTATTAGTAATGTTTCGCCTGATTATGTGCTTCACGTCATTTTAATATAAGGGTTATCCAATAGGGACTTGACAACTTTTTTCGGTAGTAAATTTTTATAATTTGCAGACGTTGTTCGTTCGTGAATAAATTGACAGTGACAGTTCGATGATTAGTGAAAGGGTACGTTCACAAATTAAATTCGAAGTTGTCAAGTCCCTATTGGAAAACCCGATACAAGCATTTGCGAGCTATGTATATGAACGGTTGCCTTTTTTTAACATCAGCGGTTACTTGCGCTCCCATTATATTAAACAAGGATCCATTAATATCCTTTCTAAGGGGCGTTTTATATAAAAGAAGAAAGGTATAAAAGGAAATAAACAAACATAAAACAATAGAGCATTTGTATTTCCATATCCTTGAATTTTGTAACAGTCACTTGACTCTGAAATTGTGATATCCTTGTTTTTCTCTTACCTTATTGCCAACGATCACGGAATTGGTAACCAAAACGTAAACTAAAAGCAAAAAACTGATAAAATTTCTAAGTATTGTGAAAACAGCTGTGTTGATGTTCATATTCTTAAAGATGTTGTGGATTCTCACCATATTTTAAGTGGTCATCGAAGACATGTTCCTGCCCAAATCATACTTCGCATTCTGATTCGATACATTTCAGTTCGAAGGCTTCAGATATGCTTGAGGCATTCTTCTTTTATGCCAGGGCATATAACCGTTTTTAATAGAACCCAAGGATTGTTTGCAGACATCAGCGCATGGAAATCGCTGCCTAACATTTATTCCTTGTGCCATACATTTTTTCTCATGTTGGGTTACTTCTTGTTTTCAATTTCTTATAAGTCAAGTCGACCGGTGTATCTTGAACGTAAAGAATTATCATGCTCTTACATAAATCCTAAAAGCCCATTCCTATTAATAAAACCCAAAAGGTTGAACTGGGAAATAAAAATAAAAAATAGCCAAGGTATAATCCCCACACACAAAAGTTATGAATAATGGTTCATAAAACCTCGCACAGTTAATAATAAATTCCACACAACAAAAGCGAGTTTTTATGGGCTACTTACAGTGGGCTACAGAGATAAATCAACGAATCTAAATCGGCAATATAGAACATTTGGCCCTTCAGCAGGATACTCTTCATTTCTCCCAATTGCTCTCCAGATGGATTTTCGTCTTCGTCCTCATCCTCGTTTCCACGCATATAATTAGACGCATCGTTTAATGACAGTTCCTCACAAATGTCTGCATCAGCGTTTCTGACAGCTTCTTGTAAGTCCGATGCCTTACTTCTTCCCGTTTGTATTAATTCCAATTCAAATAACACCGATTTCATTTGTCTTACAACATCCCATTCGAAGGTAATTCCTTTTGGCCGTCGGCAATTGAAATGTTGGGTAATTTTGGAGCCAATAAAACTTTTTGGGGGCTTCCCTGGGTTATGCAGGATCCACATCTCAATCACCTATAATATATCGATAACATATATATCCACCCCAGGTATAACGTAATATCCTCGATTCACCTTCTCCCCGGCGTGAGTTATTGTCATTGCTCTGTCTAGCATCAAGGTAAAGGGAAATAACTCAAGCAGAACAGTCAAATCAACTGGTGGGAAGGATAATTGAGAAGGGTGTGACATGGTATTCGCCCTTGTCGCCATCTGTAAAAGAAGAATCAAATTAAATTGCGCTTATCATGATACAAGCAAGACAAGAAAAGCAAATTAAATAACTTACATAGTCGGAGTTATTAAAGTCTAGTCGATATTTAACTATGACACTTTCGGGATGATCAGTTAATTTAATGGGTCCTGCGGTGCCACCGGATATATCATTCTGACTCTCCGTCACGTACGCCTTAATCTTGAGGCCATAAAATTCAGCCGCAACTTCCGTCATTTGACCGATAAGATATTTGGACAGACCTGTGCGTCCGCTGCGATACACAATAACCGCACCTTGCTCGTCCATTTCAATTAATTGCATAGAAGGACTCTTCATTTTTGGGTATGTGAAACGCATCTGTAAATGGATGTTGTCAATCGACTGCAGAAAGTCACAGAAGAAGCGACCTGTCGCTCGAATCATCTTGTCATATCTATAAAAATCGAATCAAAAAGTTATTTATCTTAGAGTAGGTCACTCGTGTAAACTGTGCGAAACTCAGGGGAAGGTATGTCATGCTCTTTGTGAAGTCGTGTTTTGCTGCTTTTATGCGGGTATAAATTTAACAAGTAAGTTCTCACACGTAATATTGTGCGTAAATGTTCCCCACTGCGCAATATGTAACATGATAGTGTAACACAGGAAACAATAAAAGACAACAGTGTGTAAATAATAAATATAATTTCGTCGTGGATGGGTTTATTGCATCCAGGGATAATAAAAAAAATAATTCGAGATCGTCTGCAGGAGCACGACCTGATAATAAGACAAAAAAAAATCCGTCACTAATAATAACTTACATAGTCAATTAGCACCTTGCATGAGAGATGCACTACCACCCAAAAAAGGGTGAATCAGCAAGTTTATGGCTTGTTGAATGCCGTCGAGAATGTTCGATCAGAGAAAAGTAATAAAAACAAATAATAATAATAAATAAATAAACAGTATTGTGCACTAAATACCTTACACAGGAAAGGAAGTGCGATCCATCAGAAGCCCCTTCAATTTATCGATTGAATAAAACACTTTTCGCTGATTATCATTTGTTAAAAGACTTTTTGGAGCAATTTGGAGCACTGTTTCTCTACGACTGCAATAATAAGCAGAAAACCGCGTAAATTGCTGTACTCATTATTTACCACAGCCAACTCGTAACATACGAGTGTTTTATGTAATTCTGCCGCAATCAGAATGAATTTTAGTACAATTTCATAAATTTCATTCGACCTAAATATGGATCCACCAGACAACACTGACGGTTAAGCGACAGTCGATACATGTACGAAATGTAAGCTTTTCCAATTTCAACAAATTAATTCCAATGTGATAAGAGATTCCCACAGGTCGCCAAATATATAACGAGTCTCTCTAAGAAGTTTTGATGAATCCAACATATATAACGCAATAAAACTATCATTTAAATTTAAAAAAAAAGAAGGTACCTAAGAAAAACGTTATCAGCCATAAATTATAAAATAAGACTATAATGCTGTTGTGACTTATTCATGAGCCAAAGCTTTTACTTGTTATTGAAAGGTCACTACACTTTCTTAAATATATGTTCAGAACTTGATGTGGTCGTGGGGTCAATGTATTCAACGTCATAACAAATAAAAAACAAATTTGGTCACACCTTTGCCCGGCTTTGTGCTAAAGAGTGCTGATAAACAATAAAAATGCGCGAGAAAGAGAGATAAACATAAAAAAATCAGAATTTTTTTAAGTCACGTCTATTCCTCAGACCAACGACCAAAGGCAGTCACACAGATCAATAAAGAGTTAAACTGGTTAGACTGTAGACTTGAACCTCGAGCCCATATATATTCCAAATTCTCGACGTCTTCTAACTTTGTTGTACTTAGTATCTGTGTTACCACTCGTATTATTTTAATGTACAGTGTGTACCGAAGAGGAATTATGTGGCACCTTTAAATGTCAAAGTACAGTTCACCTTGCAGAAGAAGGATAAGTTAGAGATAAAAGACGTCGTTTTGAATACTTGAAAATTGTAATTTGTTGTTTGAAAGGATAGAACGTAATAAGACTGAGCCTGAAGACTAGTTTGTTATCAAATCGAGAAACATTTTCGTTCTCCAACGGAGTAATTGCAATTTTACAGCAACCACTAATAATAATTTAAAATTTAGGGTTTACTATTCTTCAACTTCCATTCAGTTCTGTTCAACGAAATAATCATACAATACGAGGAAGGACTGAAAAGTTCCCAACCTAACAAAGATACAAGACATTTTTTCTTAAAATTTATTTTTATTTTTCTACATAGTCTCCTTGTAACTCTACACACTTCTCCCAGCGATGCTCCCATCTCTCTAACCCGTCCAAATAGTCATCATCATCATCATCGGCACTACAACCGGGAACCGGTCTTGACCTTATTAACAAGTCCTGAGGTTTGTTTAATTTTCCATAATGAATTGTTTTTCCCGGGCAAGGCCATTAGTCCTGCGCCAAAGGCTCTCCGACGGGGAATCGAACCCCGGTCTCCCGCATGACATGTGGGTATATTAACCACTATACTATCGAGGAGCCCGCCCAAATAGTACTCAACGTTTTTCTTTGCAAAATAACCACGAAGTTGATCGCCTCCTCATTTGACAAATTTCTCTGTCCTCCGAACGCAATTTTTAGATTAGGGAACGAAAAGAAGTCGCTTGGGGGTAGGTTTGGTGAGTAAGGCGGATGTCAGCCATTTCAAACCGTAATTCATGGACTTTCGCCATGGCAACTGCTGAGGTGTGAGACGGCGCAATCACTTTCCCAGCCGAAAAAACAGTGTTTGCTTTTTTAGAGCCGATTCCCCATTTGCAGTCGACTGTTTTGACTGTATTTTTGTTTCTGGCGTATAATGGTGTATCCAAGTTTCATCGACAGTAATTATTCGCCACCAACACGAATTTATTGCGCCTAAATTGCGCCAACAAACCGTTGGAAATGTTCATTCGAACACGTTTTTGGTCTAACGTGAGCAAACGCGGCACCCACGCGCTGACAGATATCTCATGTCCAAATATTGATTTAGTATGTGACAAACACGTTGTTTGGACATTCATAGCCTCTGTTATCTCTCTCACTTTAATTCGGCGGTCGTCTAGCACTATTTGGTGAACTTTAGCAATGTTGTCGTCAGCTGTTGCAGTTTTTTGACGTCCCGAACGTTCATCGTCTCCCAAGCTCTCACGGCCACGTTTAAATTCGGCTGGCCAAAATTTCACTGTGGTAACTGATCGTGCAGAATCCCCATACACAGAGGCCAACTCATCTTTGATTGGCGTAGGCGTATTGCCTTTCAAAAACAAGAATTTAATGACAACTCGAAACTCAATTTTGTCCATTTTTACAAAAACACTTACATCGAGTCACTCAAACGACTGTCAAATAATAACTACCCATGAAATTTTGATGAGTAACTAACAAAAGATACACAACTACATTTACTAGCTCTTATTGACGAGTGCTGCTATCTTCACGTTGAGGTCGGAAAAGTTTCAGACGACCTTCGTAAGTCTAGTAAAAAACTAAAATTATTCTCAGTATTATTATTCAGAATTCGGCTGAATTTATCTAGAAGACACCATCTGCTTGAGGGACATCATGAGCGAATATTTGACAAAGTGCTATGCCCTCATCGAGTTCAGTTTAAGAGGCACTTCTTTTGGCCTCTTGATCTAATATGTTTTTTATAAAACTGCCATTTCTATTTAATATTTAGTAATCTTTACTCAAAACCTTAAAATTGTTTACTTGCGTTCCTGATTCCAGATATTTAAAAAAAAAAGTTGCAACGGAGCTACGCTCGCTCCTCCCACAAACCCTCATAATCTCCCACTTACATTCTATTTCCAAAATGATAGAGGCCTTCACTTCAAGCCTCGAACAGTTTTGCCAAAAACCCACTAACTTCCTTTTGATTTGTACGCCTTTCCTGAAACTAACCTGATCCCTAGCATTAATAAACAAGAATTATTCCCTTCCTCCTTCAGTGTTTACCCCGCGACGTTGGTAAGCCGCCTGATTATCATTCCTCTTGCCGCGATGTACTTCAAGCCAATGTGTCTTGGACTCGTAGCCAATGCTGTTTGGAGTTAACCTTAATTAGATTAGGTCTCTTCAAGATAAAGCTACCCAACAATCAATATTTGTCATCTTTTTCTATATTCCACCTTTCTACCCCATCAAATCACACGAGCTAACAATTAGTGCTATCGGTTACTTAATAGATGTAAGCAATTCTCAGGACGATATCGTCATTTTTGGCGACTTTAACCCCCCACATTTATAATCTTTATATATATATATATATATATATATATATATATATATATATATATATATATGTATTTATTTATTTAATTGTTTATTTATTTGTTTTTTTTTATTTATTTACTTGTTTAATTATTTATTTATTTATTTATTTATTTGTTCATTTATTTATTAATTTATTTAGTTGTTTTTTTATTTATTTATTTATATATTTAATTGTTTAATTATTTATTTATTTGTTTGTTTATTTATTTATTTATTTAACTATTTATTTATTTAATTATTTATTTATTTGTTTATTTATTTATTTATTTGTTTATTTATTTATTTATTTACTTATTTACTTGTTTACTTATTTATTTGTGTATTCATTTATTTATTTATTTATTGATTAATTATTTATTTATTTATTTATTTATTTATTTTTTAATTATTTACTTATTTATTTATTTATTTATTTACTCAATTAATTATTTATTTATTTATTTACTCAATTAATTATTTATTTATTTATTAATTTATTTAATTTTTTTAAATAACACTTCCGTCCGCCACACAACCGCTGCCGTTCTTCCTGAACAGTTGCAGGTTGAAACGCTCCGGAAACACTTGCGCTGGGACGGAATTCCACAGCTTTTCCGCTTTCTGATGCAGAAATGTTCGCGCCAACGGGAGAATGAACCGCATATAAAACAAATTGCGCCGAACAATACCACGAATCTCGTGATAATATTTGTAAAACAGACAGAGGTCAGCTGCAGGCGTTCGATGTGATAGAGACTGTAGTCCCGACTTTAGTTCCGTCTTCCCGATCAGGCGGATTGCTCGTCTCTGTAGGCTCTTTAGTAAGTCGAGGGTAAGTTTAGGACCAGAGCTCCAAACCTAAGAGCAATTTTCGAGCGTGGGTCTAATTTGGGATTTATATAGGAGAAGAAGTTGAGCCGGAGTGACAAATTTCTTGGCGATGTTCGAGACGTGTTTATGCCACGATATACTTCCACAGACCGTAACGCCGAACAATTTCAAGCTTTCCCTAGATTCAAAGGCTTGGCCATTCATCATAAGCTGTGAAACCGGAGATTGAAGTCATTGAAGTCGACGAGATTGACTATTCCCCACTTCAGGACTTTATCCAGATCCCGATTCAGAGAATCGATCTAGATACATCTCATCTGTTGCGACGTTGATGCACTAATCTATCGGCCGACTCGAGAAAGAGGAAACAAGCGTACTAACATTCGCAAAACTGAACACCTTGAATCCGTTGACTCCAACAACCCATTTATGTGAAGCAAAAACAAGTTTGGAGCCTAAATAGAACCTTGTGGCACCCGGCAAATAACAGGATACAGATCTGAAGACTCCCGGTCCACAACAACCCCGATCGATCAATTTCCGAGGAAGCCCTTCATCCAGTCGCAAACTTGCTGGGAAAGTCCATACGAACGGCGTTTGCTCAACAATGACCCGTGCCAGACGCGGTCAAAAGAGTTAGAGATATCCAATGCGATCGCTCTTGACTCACCATTCCTGTTATTTTATGGAGGTACACCTCAAAAATGTTCTCCCGAATTTTAAGTCAATTCGGAGAAAATTGAATGAGATGGAGCATTTTTAAGACCCGCCCTTCCCGACCTGCCCCCTATCCTTATTGAAAACTTTAAACAAAACAGCATTTTCAAGGTCGCTAGATATAATATCTCAAGCAATAATGAACCGATCTTTCTACAATTGTATACGTTTCTATTAAATGACATTTACTCGGGAGTAGATGAAGGTTTTTTTTTCAATAATCAGAACTTGTTTTGCAAAAACAATTGTCGGTTGTTATTTTGAATTTACAATTCTCTAAAAAAAAAAAATTTTTTTCTTAAGTCCCTCGTACACCTCGATAATATACTAACAGAATCTCTTTAGTTTTTTCTTGATTCCGAATAATCCTAATTCGGCTTATCATGTCCATGAAAAGTCATTTTTTCTTAGGGCTCGAGGAATAATTGTTATTAACTTTTATAATTATTAATATTTTTTAATAAAAATAAAATCACTTATCTTTCAAATTATAATAAACATTATGCTAAATGTAATTGATACAAATGCCCGTGAGTTAGTTAAAAAAAATTACAGTAAAGGTGTATAACGTCAATTCTTACTTATAAATTTTGAAAGGAATACAAACCCGAAATTACTGAAAAACCTCACAAAACACCTGCCGTAGAAATTCATACACCAATCAAAAGATTCACCAGTGCACGCAGAGAGTGCTGCTGCTAAATCCGGCATTAAATGATCTGGATACAGCTGAATTTCAAAAATTAATTACTCATTACATTGGCTATGAATTTACATTGATACTTACTTGGTGTGTCTTGAATGAGCCGTACTTGATATCAACTATCTCGCAAACTTTCTTCCAAACATCCACACCATACTCAGCCTGTAATTCGAAAAAATTGTTGAATTTAAATTTTTTTTTATTAAAATTTTATATTCATTTAACATATTGGGCATTTAAAAAATGTTAGATCGCCAACATACGGAAACCAGAAGTGAGGCTGTTAGTTTTTAAAAAATGACAGTTTTCGTAAACACAATCTTTCACAACAATACTAAGAAGTTACTGAGCAAACCTATGAAAATATTAAACCGCATGTCACCTTGGTTATCAATCATAAAATATTGGACAATTGAATTCAAACGAAATGAAATTCTATGATAGTTGTCTATTTCGTCCAAATGAGGTTATAACTTCAGAGATAATTGAATAAATCCAAATGGCTGTCTTTCAAAAGCTAAAACACGCAACTAGACAGTCTATATATGTCAGTATTGTTGTGAAAAATGTTATTGACGAAAATGACACTTTTTATACAGTGACTGCGTCATCTCTGGCCTACGCCAGGTACTTATCAAGTAGTCCTCGCGTAATCAGCATCGCAAAAAACATACATGAATAGATTGGGACATCATGATCACAAATCTCCTTTTTAGAGCCTAAATCTCATAGTAGATACAAACTCATCATTTAGGATGACTTTTCTGAATCAAACTTTAAGATTCTCATGAATGTCGATCTACTCATTCGATTTACATTGTTAACAGAAGTCCTGACAATCCATCTGTCTAGAGAAACCAAGCAAAAGCACACATTACTCTACAAAAATTATAACATCATAATGGGAAACCAAACCCTATCAACACGAAGAGACGGCGTTTCTCTCTTATTTAAAAGGTCATAATATTACGCATGCGCCACTTTCGAACGTCAGGCTTATGTTTTAAATATTCTTCTGCAAAATCAAAAGCATTTTTATATGGTTTCGCCATATACTCCGAGAGTAAACGTTCCCCAAGTGATTTAAATACACGCTTCCCACGCGATACACGCAGAACCGTCCACTTAAAGGATTAAGCGCTCTGTAAACCCTAGCATTGTCCCATATATTTGGCACATATCCCCATATCAATATTGAATCTAATATCAAGCAAATTGAACTAAACATTCAATTGTCTCACATTGAATTCAATATACAATATCCAATACATCATAAACGAACCGAATGTTCAGTTTGGTCGCCTACACGCAAAATCCCCGGATCCAAATGTGCGGACCACATGACACACTCTTAAACAAATATTGTTGAGAATCATAAAATGCGAGTCTGCAATTTTATGATCCTCTAAAAATTTGTTTGCCCAAGTCCATTCCCATAGTCAACATCATTTTCCTTTTTCCAAATTCACAACAAACAATTTGCGCCATAAAACGAACCACATGTTCGTTTTATCGCCTACCAACATCGAGGATCTAAAATGGTCCTCCGCAAGACCCTTTGTTGGTTGATTCTTTGTTTTCCCTCTTTTCGATCCCAATCCGGGAAACATAAAGAAAATGAATGGCGGGTGGCAAAAAAGCCATGCAAACAAAAGAATGTGTGGGGAGGAAGTAATGTGCCTAACACGGACACTCGGTTGACTTCCTCCTCCAGCATATTAATTATTGGCCCGTCGTCGCAACAAGAAAAAAAAAACACGAAACAGGATCTCACAACACGACGTCCACGAGGAGCAAGTTAAAGAAAACACACTGGTTTTTATTGTTTATTTTATTCACTCCAGATTAAACGTTAACTTTGGATTATAATCAAACACAGACTCGCTTTAAATTATTATTAAAAACAACACTCGCCACGACTCGGGGAATATTTTATTACGCTTCTCCGCTGCCGGCGGAGAGCGGGAGTGCTGCGACCAGCGTGGTCGAAGGATAGAATAAGACTCAACGATATTCAATCGTTGTTAAAAGAAATTCAGCTGGGAAATTGGTTCTCTTAAGGGTGCATTTCCTGTTCCAAGAGAGACGTAAAGTCTCTCTTTTGAGTAACCACACCGATCTCATAGAGGAGATCTTCACGATACACAAGTGTGTGTGTACGTCGGTTCTTTTCATGGCTCAACGCTATGATGAATAACCTGAAACACAAAGCAAGGGAAAGGATCGTAGAGATGTTTGTTTATGTGAGAAGGTTACTGGGAAACGGATCCAGAACTATGTAGGATAAAAGAGATTTATGACCTGTGTCTATGCTGTGGTGCGGATGCGTAGGTAAATGTATCGCCATTAGGAAGAAGCGCTAATGGTTTTTCCATTTACACAATGGGAAATGTGTTAATGGCATCGCTAGTAAGGGTAGGTATTGAGTTCCTATTTGCATTTGCATATGCTGTAGGATTAAATTGATTCAAGAGACGCGGAATGCGTATTTGCTTTGGTCCCTAGGGCGTAAGTCGCCAGCCAATGTGTATATAGGGAACATTGTTGTACACATGGTGCGGCTGGGAAAAATAGACGGCGCAGTATTTATGATCCCTGTCATGAAGGTTACAATATATGTAAATCTAATTATTTTGTTTACCGGAATTCATCTAAGGAAATTTGACTGGCGACCTAGATGCCGAAATTGAATGGAAATTCCTGGTAAGCTAATAAAGAAATCTTAAGGAGCAGTGGTATGCGAAGAGAATGCATGAAGGTAAGTTTTCTTTACAGGGACTTAAAGATCATAGATTTGATCTCTTAAATATGTGCAGCATTTTTAGGTGCCGAATGCGAATGCATTGGCGAGGACTTGAGCGTCTTGGGTGATGATTATGGGGGTTTTCCAGGAAGGTAAACCGTGGGATTTGGCGGAACCGCCACAAATGTATCTTCCGATCTTGCAACACAAACATAATTTTTGGTATTAACATACAATATTTAGTTATATCTCGGGGGATACTCCTCCGAGTTAATCAATTTAATATATTTACCCGTTAGTTCTAGCACGTTTCCAGTCAAAGAAAACTAGGTACTCGTTATCTAGTGTAGTTTTATTTGAGTAGCTTTCCTTTTGCAGTTCGTTCCTCTGAGGGCATCTTTTGGGGAATAACAATAAGTAGTTACGTGTTGGCTCTGGTAGGTTTCCTGGTGAGTAAGTTGTTGCCGTCGGCAGGTCTCCTGATAAGTAAGTTGTTAGCGTCGGCAGTTACTATGGCAAGTAAGTTGACTTTCCATTCGAGAAGAAAACTAAAAGCACTTGTTTCTTGGTTTACTTTTATTTGAACAACTTTTCTGCAATGTGTTACAGGTATCACTTTTGTTTACCCACTACTCTAATCTAATCAAAGCAAAGCGCCCGCTGTTCCAATGCAAGGCCGCAACCCTATGCTTGACTGATTACTTCTCATCGTCTCTACATTTGCAACCACTCTTTTATACCTGAATTATGAGCGAGGAAGTGCGAACGATGCCTTTATTTCAGCCTGGACTTTGATCCAGAACGTATGACTCATATTGAGGCTAATTGCCTGGCACGAGTCATTCGTATTTCTAAATTATCATTAACACTCACTTTGCCCTGCCCACGGTGCAACGGCATCGGCTTAAACATTCATTTATTTTGTAGTAGCAATGACCGAACCAATTATAGTGCATTGCTCCATGCTCGAGTCATGCATCACTCGCCATACCCCCTTAAAGAACCCCCACAGAGTGCTATTATAACCACACTCACAACATTTTAAAAAGAACTAACACAAACAATTAAATATACAGTGCACTATTTTGGTCAATCGCTTCGAAATATAAATCCGTTGGATGGAGATTTCTATATACAGATGGATCAAAAACAACCGAAAAGACATTTTTCGCTATCATCTGCACAGACAGCTTGTCAGTACTCAATTCAATAAGGGACACCAACAACACCGACGAGATCATTTCCAATATTCGAAACAATATCATCAAATATTATAATAAAATAAAACTAATGTGGATTCCCAGCAATGTTTCCATCAGCGGTAACGAAAATGCAGACTGTGCAGCTAACTCAGCTAAAAGTGCCCAAAGAACCACCCATTTCCTTAAATCAACCTGCCTTTACCTCACTCCACAAGCCACTTTACTTACCTGCAATCGAGCAGCGTAAGCTACCTTTCATTCGCTTTCGCCTGAAAGTAAAACCCCAGCAAGCATGCACATCATCAAATCATGTCGTTCATATTACATAAACCATACCAACCCAACCGGCTCACCTTGTCAGCAATTATAATCGACAAACACACGCTGGCCAGCGGATCTGTTGACACTGCTGCAACGGATTTTTCCGACCATTGATCGCCCAAGCGACACCCGATCATCAAATAGGACATGACCGCGATCGTTGTTCAAATAATCATCCTAATGATCATGTTCTATGATACAGTTTTTCGAAAATTAACATCCATTGAATCGGACACGATCATGATTGCTATTTAAACAATCATGCCAATGATTATACAGTTTTCTTAACCAAACAATAGCCTCTGCCATAGGCGAATAAATCTGCGGTTGGCTTATCGTCACAGAGAAATCTATTGCCTGCAACCGTATGATTCTGGGCGATTATGTAAACCGCCGACGTTCCCATGCAAGATTGGTTAAACCAAACAAATGCGCATCTCAACGTATGACCCTCCGAAATAGCGTTTCTATTTACAGAACACACAAAAACATATTTCTTCCTGCGGCGATTTTTCGCTATCGCTTATCTCAACGATTCCTGCAACCCCTAATACCATTTCCTTTGTTTGTACAGTTGCAGGATCGACCCTTGCCTCATTTCCAGCGAAAGGGCATTGCACTTGACCTGTACGGTCACCACAGGGAAATGCTTCTAAAAAAAACCACAATCGATCGTTCATTGGTCATCACCGAAGAAATGATCCGATTCGGTTCCTCCCATATCGATGGAAAGTTACCACCACCGCAGCTAGAGGATGTTGAGTGCAACAGCCACTCACGGAGTCAGATTTCGTCATCTTAAGAGTGCACACGCACTATACGCGCCTATTGAGATTCTTTAATATACGGAGTCGAGTCCGAACTGAGTATCTTTTTGTCTTGTGCGTGATCCTATGTCGAGCTTGTGTTGAAGTCCGTCCTTGCACGAGTCGTTTAATATAACAACATAACTATCGTTTGTCAAAGGGAACACTAAATTAAGTGAAACGAAAATTATATTTAACCAAGTTTGCTGTTTGTTGGAAGGAACACTAAGTGCTGTGAAACGAAAATTAAATTTAATCGAGTTTATTGTGTTAAATGGAACACGTAGTTAACGTGAAACGAAATTATATTTAACCAAGTTTACTGTTTTATGAGGAATACAATTGTACACCAATCCATCGGATTAACACAAATAAAAAGAACGTTTTATAACGGGAAACCATCAACTTGTTTCATTCATCGACTTTCCCAGGTGATCGGTGCTTTGTCTCAACATCGTTGGTGTTCCGTCGACTTTTACTCTGTGGGTGTTTACTGAACCCGCATCCGTGCAGACTCACGAGTAATAACACCACCACAAGCTCCAGTTCATAAATTTAACATCTATACGAGGGTTGCCTTTTATATTTCGGGATTAGAGAACAAAAACAAATATTAATCATCGAAAATCACTTTATTGTTTTTCAAAATATTCCCCATGAAGATCTATACACTTTTGCATGCGTTTGAACCAATTGTCGAAGCACTTTTGTCACTCTGATTGAGGTATCTCCAACACATGCATTCTGAATGCAGCAACCGCTTCTTCAGGTGTCGAAAAACGTTGACCTCTCAGTTTGTTTTTTACGTACGGGAATAAAAAGAAGTCATTCGGTGCCAAGTCAGGACTATACGGCGGATGACCCATCAAATCGATGTTTTGGGTACTCAAAAATGCAGTTGTCGCAGCCATAAGGCAACCATAAGGCAGAAGAATGCCCTCTGGGAAAAGAAAGGGTAGAAGACAAAGCCCTTCTAAAGTGCGCAGTGTGCCGGAATGAGGGACACCCCGCTAATTATCGAGGATGTCCTAAATTCCGAGAAATAATGGCAAGAAGCCCGGCAAAAAAACACAGAGCCAGCTCGTACTACAACAATGCCCGTAACATCGCAGCGGTCGTACGCACAAGTTGCGTCGGGTGGGAGACCATCAAACCAGGCTACAACATTGGTAGCCACAAATACTCCCACACAGACTGAAACAACATCGCCAGCAGACGTGGTCACGGTTCTGCTTAATCTGCAGAGACAGATGACACAGCTGCAAAACCAAATAAACGAGATCTACTCGTACTTGCCCAATCTAAACAAAAAGTCAATATAAACCCTCTAACGACAACATCAATAAAAGCTCTTGTCGTGAATGTAAATTCACTAATAAGAACTGAGAGAAGAGCCAATCTTTTCAACCTGTTGCAAGTTGAACGGCCGGATGTACTTCTGGCGGGGGAAACAAAGTTAAACCAGAGACACAATATATGGCATAAAAACTACGATATTATACGAAGAGACCGACCTAACTCCTCTCAAGGGGGGGGGGGGGGGGGGGGGGGGGGGGTGTCGCAATCTTTATTAGAAAAGGGATCCCTCATAAAGTTATATATAGTGGAGAAGTGCGCAGGTTCCGGGTGCTGGAAGCCTGTATCGTACGCATACCCCTTCAGCAAGGAAGGGGTTTGTATGCGATTGCGGTCTACGCACCTGAGGAGAACCAACATAATCTATTTATAGCAGAGCTCGAGACTCTCTTCCGATGCTTACAATTGCACATGGGCAAAAATTACTTTATTCTAGGGGGAGATATGATAGAGCATAGAAATTGGGGAAATTATATATCTAATGCCAGAGGAAATCAGTTGGCTGGCTGGTTAGATCAGTTTCATATTGAATATAGAACTGACCAGCTAGCTACCGAATATCCATCGTTCCCTAGAGGTAGATCGTTCTTAGATATCTTGCTAATCGACTCACGACTGAGATTACTTAAGACCAATAGACGAAACACAAACGGTTTACGGACAATTGAATACGATAGTGACCACTGTGCATTCACGGCAGTAATAGAGCTCCCGAACGAGCTCGCAGATCTGGTGGAATTCGTGATCCCGCAACCCTATAACTACGGGGCAATGCGATGGCCGCGGTTCACCAGATCATTAAGAAGAGAGCTGCGTTCGAATGACTTTAATCTGCCAGTAAACAGAAACCTGACTAATGTCGAAATCGACAAATACATTCAACAAATGGACGAAACCGTAAAACGAACAATGGACAAAACAATTCCCAAAACAACAGTTACAGATCACACTAACATGTACAGAAACGCAACAATAAACGCACTCCACAGGCAAAAGAGCAGACTGCTATCGAAATTAAAACAATTACACAGACAGTTTACAGACAGACAAGACCAGGAGATAATATCACTGAAATCCCGATTAAAAAACCTCCAACAATTACTTAAAGCTAATTATAGATTAGCAACAAATTTGTATTGGAACAACAGAATTCGAGCTATAAAAACTAATAACCCGAACATGTTCCCACAAATAAATAAAATATTCAGGAGAAATAATCAAAATGAGATTCAGTGTCTCCAAATCCCACGTACTCAGGTAAACAAGCAGCTGCTAACCAACATTGGCATAGATGCAGAGAACGCTATCCTCAATGATGAGCTCTTCGTGATCGAAGATCCTTTGGAAAAGGTGAACGCTTTGGGAGCTGTCTTTCAGGAAATGTACAAGGTGAATGAAAGCATTCACCGAAATCACGACCTGGAGGACAGAGTTCTACTCAATCACCTGCACCTTCGGAATGAAATTTCACTTTGGCAATCGGAGAATCCGGGTTTTACCGAATTCAGTGAAGATAATCTGTCAATTGACATTAATGCCAATGGTGTAGTGGCTAATAGCCTTCTAATAACAAGGGAAGGTATCCAGAGTATCTTCAACTCATTAAGAAGCAAAAAGTCAGTGGGAATAGATGGAGTACCTAACATCGTACTCAAGAACCTGCCCCCAATGGCAATAGATATATACACGGTCCTGTTTAACAACGCGTTGAATAATGCATATTATCCCGCGCGTTGGAAAACGGCTATCATTCAGCCCATCGCAAAAAAGGGCAAAGACTGCACAAACCCAATTAACATGCGTTCGATAAGTTTACTCCCAAGCATCAGTAAAGCATTTGAAAAAACCATTAACAAAGCTCTGCTAAAATGGGTAGACGACAACAGCATTATTCCAAATAACCAGTTTGGCTTTAGGGCGGGTCATGAAACCACACATGCCGCAGCTAAACTGGTTTCCGACATACAATGGATTAAATGTAGGAACCAATGCACAGGGGCCTGTCTGATCGACTTGGAGAAAGCCTTTGATACCGTCTGGATCGAAGGGTTGTATTACAAACTGGTCAGACATGGCATACATAAGCCTTTACTATATGTACTTTACGATATGTTAAAGGACAGGAGGTTCGTGGTCAAAAGTGGTAATGTGACCTCTAATAAAACGTATAATATTAAGAATGGCTTGCAACAGGGTGCGGTACTCTCTCCGATTCAGAAGCACTTCCGCAGGCTATTGCGTACGCAGACGATCTCATAATTTACAGAATACAGTTAATACAGCGAGACTTCAACAAAGTGCAGCGCTATTGCAATGACTGGAAACTTAAGATCAACTTCCAGAAATGTGAAGCCATCCTATTCAGAACTCCATTATATAAAGCCACGAACGACACAAGGAAAAACTGGCGCAAGCTAGTTATCGTGGGACCGCATGGAGATAAACTGGAAACCCAGAGTTTAGTTAAATACCTTGGCATCTGGCTAGATCAATATCTGTATTTCAACAGACATGTGGAGGCTGCTTTGCTCAAAGCGAGGAAAACTTTTGCTATGACAAGGAGGCTATTTCACAGTAGCCAACTTGACAGCAAGGTAAAAGTCATATGCTACATGACGCTAATCAGGCCAATGCTCATATATGGTTGCCCAGTATGGTTCAACATAGGTCCAAATTTGATGGAAAAGATTCGGGTGTTCGAAAGAAAGCGTCTCAGAAGTTGTCTCAGATTATATCGGACACCGGAATCGGACTATAAAAAGTATTACTCAAATGAGACTTTATATAATGAAGCGTACATAAATAGGGTGGATAATTTTATGATTAAATTAATCAGAGGGCATATTGCGAGAGCAATAAGGTCGTCCAATGACCTAATTTTCGGGGCCTATTATCCAAACACCTTGTACTATGAGAGCGTGCGTCGCAACGGCTTTGTTCCACCAGAGGCGTTCCTTGACTTGGATATGAAAGGGCTTATACAGGATAGATCCGGAATTCCGCTGATCTATCATGTAAGTAGATCATCTGTAGACGGGCGATTGTGCTACGACCGGGAAGTAGCGCGCACCGAAGAAGAGCTCCTGCGCTTCAGTAGGGCTATCTCCCACAGAGACCGGGACGATAGTATTAGACAGCGTCAACAGTCCTGGTGGTTGAATGGCATATAAAGACCTGGGTACCAAAGTCGGTATAGAATCATAGTATCATCAGCTAGCTTACATAGACTTAGCTTTTCTAGAATTAGGGTAGTATAAGATTTAAGTTAAGTTAGGTTAAGTGCTTTTACATTTAAAAAAAAAAAAAAAAAAAAAAAAAAAAAAAAAATATATATATATATATATATATATATATATATATATATATATATATATATATATATATATATATATATATATGTATATATATATATATTAGGTAAGTTAAGTAAGTTAAATTTTAAGAAAAAAAAACAAAAAAATTGACAAAGTTTTTCAAATTTTTCTTTGTATTTCAACGAATTATCACTACTGCCACAAAGTTCTGTAGCCGAAAGGCAAATTATACAAATGTTAAGTAATGTTTAGCTTAGAGCGTCTGCGAAGGACCAGTAAGTTATTATATAAGATAATTAAGCTAGAATTTAAGCATTTTTTGTCTAGCCTTTAATTTAGAAATTAAGAATATAAAAAGAAAAATAAAAAATGTTTTAAAAGTGAAAATGAAATGACGGTTGCGACATGTCCAGTTTTTCCGAAAAAACAGGCGACCATTTGCTTGGAAGTGCTTCGTGCGCGAACAACTTTTGTTGGATTTGGCTCCTCTTAAAACACCCAGACAGTCGACTGCTGTTTACTTTCGGGCTCATACGCGTAAATCCACGATTCATCACCTGTCACGATGTCATAGACTTGTTTCGAAGCACCGCGACCGTATTTTTTGAGCATTTCTTTTGACCAATTGACACGAGCCCATTTTTTGGGCGATTGACAAATTGTGTGGGATTCAACGCGAACAAATTTTTGTGACAGTCAAATGTTTATGCAATATTGAATGTATGCTGGTCCCACTAACGCCTAAGGTTGTCTCAATCTCACGATAGGTCACATGACGATCTTCCAATATCAGTTCGCGCACAGCATCAATGGTTTTCGGAACAACAACTGGTTTTGGACGACCTTCACGAAATTCATCTTGGAGTGAACTACGACCACGATTGAATTCACCATACCATCGATAAACACTGGTCCTTGATGGAGCTTCATCGCCAAAAATTGAATTAAGTTCATCCATGCACTGTTGCTGAGTTAATCCACGCCGAAAGTTGTAAAAAATAATCGCACGAAAATGTTGACGATTTAATTCCATTTTTGGGCCGAGATGAATCTTTTAAGTTACTGTAAACAGCACAAATAGCGCTCGTATGTCAAAACGTTCTGAGTGCGTATAACCTCAAAAATGTCCAACGTTACGACAGAGCTGTCAATTGCCGGATTGCAACGCCAGGGTTGCCAAATCCCGAAACATAAGAGGCAACCCTCGTACAAGAGCCGATCTACTAGAAACCATCCAAAATAAACTAAAAAATACAATTCAAATGAATTGGGATACCACCACACATTATCACCACACCTATAAAAACGTAAACCCATTCAAATACCACCCCATCTATCCAACGAATTTAAGTAAATCTAAAATCACAAACTTCGTGAGATTGCAGTTAGGTCATACGTCCGGTACGCATCTTTACCTGGTCAACAAAGGCACACCCACAATCTGCCAAAAATGCAACACAACACTTACAGTCATTCATATACTAAAAGACTGTCCTCACCTAAAACTGAGGACAGTCATAATATAGATATTTACAAAATTCTCGAAGATCCTACCCCGGACAACATAAAAAAATATAGATAAGTTTATAAAAATTCTAAAAATCAAATTATAATTTAAAAGTACAGAGCCAATGGTCTCAGCTGCTAGGCTCATTGTGTTAATTTATTGATATGTAATTTTGAATTACTTGTTAATCATAAATAAATAAATAACTTTTTTCTAAACGGTCAAGAAAAATGAGGACCCAATGGCTGAATTTTCAAAATGTTCAAATGAAAATTACACAAAGTACTTATCAAATGTGTATCTTTGATATATGATTGTTTGAGTAAAATATATTATTTAATATATTGGAAAGAAATTAATAAAAATATGCTTTTTTGTCCCTTCAAAACCCACCTAACCCCTTAAAACAAGTGAAAAGTGACATAGTAAAACAGAATGGATGCGTTGGCGAAGATTTATTTGCAGCGATTAATTATCTCCTGTTTGATAACTAGATGACGTTTGTAATTAATCTAATAAATTTGAATTCACAAATTTGCTCACTTTTCTTTTTAGATGAGATACATTTGTACCCCAAATGTCAATTTGCCGAACAAGTCTTATATCTATCATGGTGAATACGATGAACTCCTAAGAAATAACAGTCGTAAGAAAGATATTAAAATTATCAAGAATTATAGATACCTTGAATTGATGGATATAAATGTATTTCAAAAGTTCATATTTATAACTAACAGATAATAATTTGAAAAGATAGAGTATCTCGAAGCAGTCGTGGCCGAGCGGTTAAGGCGTCTGACTAGAAATCAGATTCCCTCTGGGAGCGTAGGTTCGAATCCTACCGACTGCGAGTGATAGAACTAGATGACATGTGCGGGGCCGTTTAACTACGGAAGGCGCATGAGTTCCTTTTTATAAATTTTTATATCACACACTTATGTAACTTTATTAATTTTGTATTAAAATACTGCGAATTGCATTGCATCTTTGCTGATGGTAGTTTTTTTGTATTTGCTTTATGGCTCTGTTGGTTCGAAAACGATGATGCGGGGCTCGTGTCGGATGAGTGTAGTAAGAAAAATATACACATTATTTGCAATAGTAGGAAAGCCGAATGTGGAGGAAAGAACAAGAATGTTGGTCATAGAGTTGGTTGTGCCTTCTGAGTACTGGTGACCACCAATATACGTCACATTTACAGAGATACTATATCTAGACTTCGATTACGTAAGATAGCGAATGGAATGTTTATTGATAGTTCCCATTGGAGTAGTGCAGAAGATATCACTAGCCACAAAAACTGGGAGTAAGTATGAAGGATTTCGGGCATCAGAAAAAACTGGCTAGTCTTGGATGTTGGAATGGACATAGATTACATCTTTGATATTCAGAGTAGGAATTTTTTCATCGGATGCGTGTCTCATGGAAGTACCCAACGGTTGATGTTAAAAAAAATGCGCTACCTTATCAATCATCACTGGTGAACGCGGTCCGTAACTTGGGAAAAATTGGTCATCGTAATGGTAATGGAACAAAACTATCGCGCTGAGTACTTTTTTCTATCCATACACGCGAAATGGTGCGATGTTTCAGATGTTGGCAATACGGCCATGTGGTGAAATCCTGCAAATTCGAAGAAGATCGTTCGGAAAATAGTTTGAAATGCGGTGAAAAGGGCCACAAAGCAATGAGCTGTAAAGCACGACCCAAATGCATCTTCTGCGAATTAAGATGCGAAAGTGGTAACCACCACTCAACAAGGAGTTACAAATACCGAGCATTTAAAAACGCGATGTCCGATCTCCTCAATAAAAATGGGCAGGTTTAGGTGCATTCAAATCAACTTAAACCGTTCTGGAGCCGCAAAAGATCTTCTTTCCCAAACGGTTAAGAAATATGGTGCTGACGTGGTACTCATCAATGAGCAGTACAGGATGCCTGGGTGGACTATTATTATGGGAGGAAGACAGCAGCGGAACAGTGGTCATCTGGACAACTGGAAATTCCCCCATGGAATGCAAAAGTGTCCAGCGGCTGAAAGGAATTGCATATGCCTAGATCAGTGCAATTCATTTCTACTGTTATTACGCACCGCCAAGGTGGGAAATAGAATATTTCAAATCCCCTTTGGACAGGATAACACAAGAAGCTAGACATAGGGAGCCCTCTTATAGTTGCTGGAGATTTCAACGCTTGGGCAGTAGAATAGGGAAGCACAAGGACCTGTAGCGGCTCCGCCAAACCCTACGATCTACTTACCTGAATAAAACCCCATAACTACTACTCAACTCCCTTAAGTTTGCTAATGCAACAGTATTAGTACCTGTAAATGCTTCACGCATTATATAGATCACCATCTATAATCTTAAAATCCCTATAAAGAAAACTTATCTTTTCATGCATCCCTTCGCATACAATTTTCCGTAAGATTTCTTTGTTTGCTTATTCGGTATTCTAAACCAATTCGTTACCAGACAAATTCCTGAAAAGAAAAACCCCGGTTCACATATCATGTAACCATTCCAGCCAGAGATAATTATCATGGCGTCGCATATTCCCACCTTTATTCAGGTATACGATAAATTTCTTTATGTATACATTGGCTGGCGACGTTTTTCTCCCAGCAATAAAATTCCCTAACTCGCACAATGTGCAACCCAAAGCAAATACGCATTCCGCGTCCCTTGGCATCAATTGAAATCCAAGCATAAACAATGCAAATGGGCATTCAATACGTACCCTTACTAGCAATGCCATAAACACCATTTCCCAGTAACCTAGCTAAAACTAATTAGCACATTCCCGCATCGCATCGTGATCTCTTTGTTTGGCTGCTACGCACATGCATCCGACGATTTCGGTTTTATTTGCTTTACCGAAATCGTATCCTAGGAATGCACTTTATATTTTTTTTGTTTTTGTTTTGGGCACACATACCACCATGATCACGATGAGCGAGTGAGCTCTGAACGAGCAAGATATCGTTGAGTCGTAATTCTATCTTCAGAGCGGTCGGGTCGCTCGTCATCCACCGTGCCGGCGCCGGTACGGTGGGTTAAAACGTTTGTGCCGCAGTTCGTGTGTGTAATAGCTAAGAATGTAATAAAATAATTCAACACTAATAATAAGTATATGTAAGGATTTTTTTTTGTTTACAATAAAAAATGTGTATGCATAAATAGCATCGCCTGAGTGTTTTTGTTTCTGTGTTGTGTCCGCTCGGTCGCGAAGGTCAACCATCGTTTTCTTCCCCGTTGCGTTGTGAGCAGTGTTCGCACGACCAATTTATGATGGAGGAGGAAGTGAACCTAGTGTCCGTGTTAGGCACATTACTTCCTCCCCACAGACCAACAATAGAGGCCAGGCACTACTCGTAGCCTTCGCAGTCTTAGATGTGGTGTTACTTAATGATGGTGTTGATGACACCTTCATAAACGAGAAGGCCGGTCCAAAATCGACATCACATTTGCCAGCTCCATGTTGGCAAGAAGTATGGAGTGGCGAGTTTTGGACACCTACACCCATAGTGACCACCAAGCCGTGATGTACGAAATATCACCACACAGGGGATTCATCACTGGCAAATTGGCGAAGAAAGCCCAAAAAATGGAGGGAAAGAGAAGGACCTCGATGTGGAACTGCTCGATTATATACTGGAAGGCCAAATCGCACGGTTTGACGCAGAGGCCGATGCGAACAGGCATGCTGGAAAAGTCATAAAGTGACTAACTACCACATGTGATGCTTCTATGCCACGACAAAGACAACCAGCGGGGGCTATAAAACCAGTCTATTGGTGGAACTCAGAAATTGCCCATGTGCGATCGGAGTGCAACAGGTTAAGACGCTTGCAACAAAGAGCAAAAGACCGTAACACCTATCCACATTTACATGCGGAATTCGTTAACAAACGGAAAGAGTTAAGGAATGTAATCCGCAAAAGTAAATATGATGCGTTCTGCTCCCTAAGGGATGAATTAAATAACAACCCATGGGGCAACGCTTACAGGACTTCCCATCCTCATTCTTCTTAATCATATAATTAATGCATCGCACTTCCCAGAGAACTGGAAAACTGCGGTAGTAATTCCTATTAAGAAGCCCGGTAGTAGAATAGCCCTTGCAATTATCGTCCAATATCCCTATGAAGTACACTAAGTAAGATACTGGAACGCAAGATCTACCAAAATCTTCTCTCATTTGCCAATGAGAATGCCCTCATCCCTAACTGTCAGTTCGGATTTCGTAAGCGAAAATCCACATGTCATGCTCTACTAAAACTTACACACGATGTTACAACTGGTCTCCAAAACCAAAGCTCTACTGTGTGTATATCTCTCGATATTTCTAAGGCGTTTGATTGCATCTGTATCTCAGGGCTGCTGTACAAACTGCACTCCATATTTAATCTAACCTCTCACATAACAAAGCTCTTAGCCTCTTATCTTTCTGACAGAAAATTCGTTGTGAGAATAAATTCTTCCGTCTCAGAAACTCGCAACATAACCGCGGGTCTTCCCCAGGCCTCTATTTTAGGGCCAACTTTATATCTGTTATATACCGCGGATATTGCTCGACCCGTAACTCCTAATGTTGTGATGCTGAATTATGCTGATGATACATTAATTTACTCTAGCAGCAAATTTGTTAAGGCTGCAAGAAACCGCATTAACAACTTCCTCCCTAACATAACAACATATTTCAATAAATGGAAAATTCACCTTAACCCAAATAAAACGCAGCTCATAGTGTTCAAGGGTGAACACTAGCACTGTACAAACAACACTAAACGCTGCCTCAACAAAATTAAACTTAACCTAAACAACACTCTGATCAAACCCCCCAAAACCCTAAAATATCTGGGAATCACTTTTTCTAATAACTGGTCTTTTTCCTCCCACATTAAAAATTCCCTTCAAAAAGCCACAATTCAGCTTAATCACTGTAGAAGAGTAATGTGGAAACCTAATAGTCTCTCTCACAAAGTCAAACTGCTCATTTACAAACAAATTATCAGACCCACACTCACGTACGCGTGCCCATTGTTGTACCATATCATCATCATCATCGGCACTACAACCGGGAACCGGTCTTGGCCTTATTTAGCAAGTCCTGAGGCTTGTTAAATTTTCCATAATGATTTGTTTTTTCCGGGCAAGGTCATTAGTCTTGCGCCAGAGGCTCTCCGACGGGGAATCGAACCCCGGTCTCCCGCGCGACAGGCGGGTATACTAACCACTATACTATCGAGGAGTTGTACCATATCACTCCCTCCCAAATGCAGAAGTTGCGAGTATTCGAAAGAAAATGCTTTAGGTAACAGGTCAATTGAAAAGTCCCCGGCCTGCCACATAGATGGCGGCACTAGAATTAAATCCATATGATTTGTAGTTAGCCCTAACCTTCAAAAGACGCGTGTATAAATTTGACAGATGTCGGATCATTGGTTTGTGAATTATAGTATTTTAAGTGAAGCAACTCAAAATAGGCCTCAGTTTCGGCGATCACCTCTTCATTATACGAAATTTTCCTCCCAGCGAGCATTCTTTTGAGATCTGAGAACAGGAAATAGTCGCTGGGGGCCAGATCTGGAGAATACGGTGGATGCGGAAGCAATTCGAAGCCCAATTCATGGATTTTTGCCATCGTTTTCACTGACTTGTGACACGGTGCATTGTCTTGGTGAAGCAGCACTTTCTTTTTTTTTCAAATGCGGTCGTTTTTCGGCGATTTCGTACTTCAAACGGCCCAATAACGCTGTGTAATAGTCGCTGTTGATGGTCCTTCCGTTTTCAAGATAGTCAATGAAAATTATTCCGCGCGCATCCCAAAATACAGACGCCATAACCTTGCCAGCCGACTCTTGCGTTTTTCCACGCTTTGGGGCGGGTTCATCGTGTGCAGTCCACTCGGATGACTGTCGATTGGACTTCGGAGTGAAATGATGGAGCCATGTTTCATCCATTGTCACATATCGACGCAAAAACTTGGGTTTATTACGCTTGATCATCTCCAAACACTGCTCCGAATCATCAATTCGTCGTTGTTTTTGGTCAAAAGTGAGCTCGCGCGAATTAAGTCACAATTCACGGAATTTAACTTTTTAAAAACTTTATTTGTGAATTTCACTTATGTTAATTTTATTTACAAATTCTAATTGCTATTAATCTTTGTTACAAGTTTTACTTAGTTCTCGGCTATGCCGGCTGGTGTCCAAATCAGAATCCCCTCTTCGTCTGGTCATCATGTAGCATTTATAGTCTTTGCTTCGGACGTCTTATCATCTTAGCTCATATGATGATTGTTGGGTCTTTAGGTCGTGTGAATCTTTGTCTTGTTGTGTTGACTTATGATGCTTGTTGGGTACTCGGGTCGTGTGCATCTTTGTCTTGTTGTGTTGACTTATGATGCTTGTTGGGTACTCGGGTCGTGTGTATCTTTGTTGGCTTATGATGATTGTTGGGTTTTGCTTGACATGAATATTAGCTTAAAGTAATTGCAATGGTTTTTTATCTTAGTTTGATAACAATGGTTATTTTCGTCTTATTATGTTGACTTATGATGATTGCTGGTTTTGCTGGCCATGATTATTTAATATGTTTATTATAATAATAGATTAAAGTGATTACAATGGTTTTTTATCTTAGTTTGATAACAATGGTTATTTTCGTCTTATTATGTTGACTTATGATGATTGCTGGTTTTGCTGGCCATGATTATTTAATATGTTTATTATAATAATAGATTAAAGTGATTACAATGGTTTTAACCCTAAATTACCATTAACTCCCTTAACTCGCGGCACCCACTTTGCACAGAGCTTTCTCATACCCAAATATTCGTGAATGATATGATGTACACGTTCAGTTGATATCTTTAGAGTGCCTGCTATTTCATTCAATTTCAATTTACGGTCATTCAAAATCATTTTGTGGATTTTTCTAATGTTTTCGTCGGTAACAACCTCTTTTGGGCGTCCACTGCGTTCACCGTCTTCGGTGCTCATTTCACCACGTCTAAACTTAGCATACCAATCCTTGATGGTTGATTTTCCTGGGGCGGCGTCTGGAAACTCGTCATCAAGCCAAGTTTTTGCTTCAACTGTATTTTTTCCCTTCAAAAAGCAATATTTTATCAACACGCGAAATTCCTTTTTATCCATTTTTTTCACAATAACAGAAGTTGCTTCACTCAAAATACTATAATTCACAAACTAATGATCCGACATCTGTCAAATTTATACACGCGTCTGTTGAAGGTTAGGGCTAATTACAAATCATATGGATTTAATTCTAGTGCCGCCATCTATCAGGCCGGGGACTTTTCAACTGACCTGTTATGTCTCTGGCTTACATCGCCGTCCTAACTCCTATAAGTACTATAGTAACGTCGAACTCTACAATACCACTGGTATTGAGCGCCTCGATAGACGATTCCTCGAACTGTCTATCAAATTTATCGAAAACCTACAAAATAATCCCAATCCCATAATAACCTCGCTCTTAGAGACCCCTCTAGATATCAGAACTAACTATCCCAACTGTCTCCACACCAGAGCTATCTTCGCTTCAGGCAGACTGGTAAATGATTCAAACGAGATCATATACCACAACACCGAAGTTACACCTCACCAGTTCAAATACTGTTACGTCCAACCATTTTCCGATATCCTATGTTTCTCCAACGAACAACCGGAAAGAAATACTATTCCTCAAACCCATAACTGACCTCACCCCACATCCTTTAATTCATATAACATCTCCCATTAATTATAAAACATTGTTTATGGCTTTAGGAAAATCAAACTGTAATCAGACTAAATTAGGTTAAGTTATTTATATAATTAGGATTAAGTTTAGATTAAGTAAAGTTGAAAAAACAAATTCCTGGTTTTCTGACCTTTTCCAGGAAGATAAAACTACTAAATTTATAAACACTTGTTTGGAATATTGTTTGGAAAATGTATACATTATTATATGTTAATTACATGTAAGCAATTGTTACGAAATTAATTTTAAGTCACTGTATTACTTGATTGTACAAATTCTAATTATGGTCAATAAATACAGTTTTGAAAAAAAAAAAGTTTCCATTGATCCTTTATTGTGCAAAGCACGAATATGCCTATTTCTAATTGCTCTACAGTGTTTTACCCTCATTATGTGGTTTCAACATTGAAGGGGGAGGTCCTATTGAATACTTATTTAAGAGTTATGGTTTAGCGTGTAATATTAGTTCAAGCTCGAATATTTAAAATTTGTAAAATGTGGACGGTACGTATGTGGGCGTTTTATCCCTCTTCTACCTATATCATTATAGTCGATAATTTTGTCGAATGAATTACATCTCTGAAGAATCAAAGAGGGCGGGTATGGTACTATTCAAAAGTTAGATTCAGATGTCAGGATGGATGCAGAAAACGATTTCTCACGCTAATCAAAAGTATGGCGGATGTGTATCATCTTGACTGCAAACTTCAGTCGTGTAAACCAATGTACATACATGACTCCCGTCCCCATCTGCTTCGTTTTCTGTCGACCAGATAGTGTTTTGATATTCAAATTTACCTCAAAACTAGTTTTGTGTGCGTGTTAGGTTGCTATTACTATTTAACTCCGACTATTACTATTTAACTCCGACTCCGCCATCGTTCTCTGTCCTGTACGCTCTTCTTCCACGCTTGACCATCCTAGCCGATCTCCTCAAGGTCAAACCTTACATTATCCTCCCATCTCCGTGGCGGCCGTCTTGTTGGCCTCTTTCCCGTTGGCTTACCGTCAAGAATTCTATGCACGGTCTTATCGTTGCCAAGTCCGGCTCATCTTAATCTTCCCGACTTGATTACTGTCACTATTGTAGGCTTGTGGTGTAGCTCTTCCAATTCGTGGTTGTGGAGTGTCTTCCATTGTCCCGCCTCTTCGTCATATTCACCGCCAAAGATACTCCTTAAAAATTTATTCTCGAATACGCGGAATTTGTTTTCTTCCCGTTTTGTGAGAGCCCATGTTTCGCATCCGTATAGAGTAATCGGCATGATTATGGTTTTATAAATACGGTGCCTTATATTACGTGATAGCAGTTTCGATTTCAGTAGTTTACTGAATGCGTAGCAACTATCTTTGCCGGAATGCAGGCATTTGTTAATTTTCTTCGACATTTAGTTACTGGAGGTAAGTATTGTTCCTAGATATTTAAACTCTAACTATTCAAATATCTTGCCTGTGACGTTTATGTGTGTTCCCTGAGTTCCACCTGCTCTCGCCGTAATCATATATTTTGTTTTGTCTTCATTTATTTGTAGACCCATCTCTTCGGCCGCTTGCATGATAATTTCACTGGTTTTACTTACAGTTTCTAGATTATCGCTCAAAACGGCGATGTCATCCGCATATGCGAGCACGTATGTGACCCCGTTCAGGGATGATCCAGCCATGTTGTCGTCTTGCGCCTTTCTGAAGACATACTCGAGCACAAGGTTAAAAGACATGGTGAGAGGCTATCCCACTGTTTCAGTCCGTCGCGGATTTCGAATGGTTCTGAGATGTGGTTTTCTATTCGAACTCGCCCTATGTTTTCGTTTGATTTGAATGAGGGCTAAACTTTATTTGTGAATTTCACTTATGTTAATTTTATTTACAAATTCTAATTGCTATTAATCTTTGTTACAAGTTTTACTTAGTTCTCGGCTATGCCGGCTGGTGTCCAAATCAGAATCCCCTCTTCGTCTGGTCATCATGTAGCATTTATAGTCTTTGCTTCGGACGTCTTATCATCTTAGCTCATATGATGATTGTTGGGTCTTTAGGTCGTGTGAATCTTTGTCTTGTTGTGTTGACTTATGATGCTTGTTGGGTACTCGGGTCGTGTGCATCTTTGTCTTGTTGTGTTGACTTATGATGCTTGTTGGGTACTCGGGTCGTGTGTATCTTTGTTGGCTTATGATGATTGTTGGGTTTTGCTTGACATGAATATTAGCTTAAAGTAATTGCAATGGTTTTTTATCTTAGTTTGATAACAATGGTTATTTTCGTCTTATTATGTTGACTTATGATGATTGCTGGTTTTGCTGGCCATGATTATTTAATATGTTTATTATAATAATAGATTAAAGTGATTACAATGGTTTTTTATCTTAGTTTGATAACAATGGTTATTTTCGTCTTATTATGTTGACTTATGATGATTGCTGGTTTTGCTGGCCATGATTATTTAATATGTTTATTATAATAATAGATTAAAGTGATTACAATGGTTTTAACCCTAAATTACCATTAACTCCCTTAACTCGCGGCACCCACTTTGCACAGAGCTTTCTCATACCCAAATATTCGTGAATGATATGATGTACACGTTCAGTTGATATCTTTAGAGTGCCTGCTATTTCATTCAATTTCAATTTACGGTCATTCAAAATCATTTTGTGGATTTTTCTAATGTTTTCGTCGGTAACAACCTCTTTTGGGCGTCCACTGCGTTCACCGTCTTCGGTGCTCATTTCACCACGTCTAAACTTAGCATACCAATCCTTGATGGTTGATTTTCCTGGGGCGGCGTCTGGAAACTCGTCATCAAGCCAAGTTTTTGCTTCAACTGTATTTTTTCCCTTCAAAAAGCAATATTTTATCAACACGCGAAATTCCTTTTTATCCATTTTTTTCACAATAACAGAAGTTGCTTCACTCAAAATACTATAATTCACAAACTAATGATCCGACATCTGTCAAATTTATACACGCGTCTGTTGAAGGTTAGGGCTAATTACAAATCATATGGATTTAATTCTAGTGCCGCCATCTATCAGGCCGGGGACTTTTCAACTGACCTGTTATGTCTCTGGCTTACATCGCCGTCCTAACTCCTATAAGTACTATAGTAACGTCGAACTCTACAATACCACTGGTATTGAGCGCCTCGATAGACGATTCCTCGAACTGTCTATCAAATTTATCGAAAACCTACAAAATAATCCCAATCCCATAATAACCTCGCTCTTAGAGACCCCTCTAGATATCAGAACTAACTATCCCAACTGTCTCCACACCAGAGCTATCTTCGCTTCAGGCAGACTGGTAAATGATTCAAACGAGATCATATACCACAACACCGAAGTTACACCTCACCAGTTCAAATACTGTTACGTCCAACCATTTTCCGATATCCTATGTTTCTCCAACGAACAACCGGAAAGAAATACTATTCCTCAAACCCATAACTGACCTCACCCCACATCCTTTAATTCATATAACATCTCCCATTAATTATAAAACATTGTTTATGGCTTTAGGAAAATCAAACTGTAATCAGACTAAATTAGGTTAAGTTATTTATATAATTAGGATTAAGTTTAGATTAAGTAAAGTTGAAAAAACAAATTCCTGGTTTTCTGACCTTTTCCAGGAAGATAAAACTACTAAATTTATAAACACTTGTTTGGAATATTGTTTGGAAAATGTATACATTATTATATGTTAATTACATGTAAGCAATTGTTACGAAATTAATTTTAAGTCACTGTATTACTTGATTGTACAAATTCTAATTATGGTCAATAAATACAGTTTTGAAAAAAAAAAAGTTTCCATTGATCCTTTATTGTGCAAAGCACGAATATGCCTATTTCTAATTGCTCTACAGTGTTTTACCCTCATTATGTGGTTTCAACATTGAAGGGGGAGGTCCTATTGAATACTTATTTAAGAGTTATGGTTTAGCGTGTAATATTAGTTCAAGCTCGAATATTTAAAATTTGTAAAATGTGGACGGTACGTATGTGGGCGTTTTATCCCTCTTCTACCTATATCATTATAGTCGATAATTTTGTCGAATGAATTACATCTCTGAAGAATCAAAGAGGGCGGGTATGGTACTATTCAAAAGTTAGATTCAGATGTCAGGATGGATGCAGAAAACGATTTCTCACGCTAATCAAAAGTATGGCGGATGTGTATCATCTTGACTGCAAACTTCAGTCGTGTAAACCAATGTACATACATGACTCCCGTCCCCATCTGCTTCGTTTTCTGTCGACCAGATAGTGTTTTGATATTCAAATTTACCTCAAAACTAGTTTTGTGTGCGTGTTAGGTTGCTATTACTATTTAACTCCGACTATTACTATTTAACTCCGACTCCGCCATCGTTCTCTGTCCTGTACGCTCTTCTTCCACGCTTGACCATCCTAGCCGATCTCCTCAAGGTCAAACCTTACATTATCCTCCCATCTCCGTGGCGGCCGTCTTGTTGGCCTCTTTCCCGTTGGCTTACCGTCAAGAATTCTATGCACGGTCTTATCGTTGCCAAGTCCGGCTCATCTTAATCTTCCCGACTTGATTACTGTCACTATTGTAGGCTTGTGGTGTAGCTCTTCCAATTCGTGGTTGTGGAGTGTCTTCCATTGTCCCGCCTCTTCGTCATATTCACCGCCAAAGATACTCCTTAAAAATTTATTCTCGAATACGCGGAATTTGTTTTCTTCCCGTTTTGTGAGAGCCCATGTTTCGCATCCGTATAGAGTAATCGGCATGATTATGGTTTTATAAATACGGTGCCTTATATTACGTGATAGCAGTTTCGATTTCAGTAGTTTACTGAATGCGTAGCAACTATCTTTGCCGGAATGCAGGCATTTGTTAATTTTCTTCGACATTTAGTTACTGGAGGTAAGTATTGTTCCTAGATATTTAAACTCTAACTATTCAAATATCTTGCCTGTGACGTTTATGTGTGTTCCCTGAGTTCCACCTGCTCTCGCCGTAATCATATATTTTGTTTTGTCTTCATTTATTTGTAGACCCATCTCTTCGGCCGCTTGCATGATAATTTCACTGGTTTTACTTACAGTTTCTAGATTATCGCTCAAAACGGCGATGTCATCCGCATATGCGAGCACGTATGTGACCCCGTTCAGGGATGATCCAGCCATGTTGTCGTCTTGCGCCTTTCTGAAGACATACTCGAGCACAAGGTTAAAAGACATGGTGAGAGGCTATCCCACTGTTTCAGTCCGTCGCGGATTTCGAATGGTTCTGAGATGTGGTTTTCTATTCGAACTCGCCCTATGTTTTCGTTTGATTTGAATGAGGGCTACATATTTTTTCGGGATTCCCAGCTCAACTACAATATGGTAGTCTTTGCCTTGCGGCTGAGTCGTCGACTTTTTTGTCAACGAACAGTTGGTAAACAGTCTCTCCGTATTCCCACTTCTTTTCCAGCAATTGCCTTATTGTGAACATTTGGTCGCTCGTTGACCGGTTCCTAGGGAATCCGCGCTGGTATTATCCCAGTATTTCTTCTGCGTATGGTGTGATTTCCGCCAGTATGACATTTGTTAGTATTTTGTATGTGGTTGGGAGCGGTCATATTCGCCTATAGTTTTCGCAGTCAGATCTGTCGCCTTTTTTGAAAAAGAGGATGACTATTGCGGTTTTCCCTTCTTGGTGGATCTGTGGGGTTCATTGTCGGTGTGCCGGCGTACGGCACGGGGTTCCACCTCGTCCCACAAATTGTTCGCTGGTCGGTGCACTGCGGAGTGATCGAAACACTGGTCGCACGAGTGAAAAGTATGCAAGAAAACAACTTGAAAATAAAATACACTGTTGTTTGTTTCGGTTTACAAGGTTCTTTTATTTAATTTTACTTAGGGATGTAATCTTATGCGGCGAAAAGGAAAATTAACACCAAGAGTCACACAAAGCTATACCAGGGTGCCTTAACACCAATTTTGCGAGGACAGGTAACAAACGGATTTTTGTTTCCTTTTTTTAGAATAGGTTATTTCGTATTCTGTGTGCGTGCCGTTCCGCGGTAAAAATCTGACTGAATCGACTCTGTCGGGGAGTAAGAAAAAGGAAAAGGGGAAATTTATTACTGGTGCGCACTAGCCAGCCGATGTGATTGCGCTCTCTCTTGTATGCTCTTCGTTTCCCCATGCGCACCGGTGTGAACAAGCGCTGGCGCGTTCGTTGCACGCCGATGTGCGCAGGGCGGACGAAAAGCACACCGCGAGGAGCGCAATAACTCGGGTTGGTCTGGCTTAGTGTGCGTGTGGTAATGTGGCCTCCGAGGTGTTTCACACTGGGGTAGTGTGGTGTGGTGATTATCCCGGAGGCGCATGGCTAGGGAAAGGAAGAAATGCGGAGGGGGGGAAAATGAGTTTTACGCTATTCACCTGGGTAAAGAGATGTTTGATCCCCAGCGAATGGAGGAACTGTAAGGCGGTCGAAATTGGATGCGATTGGCCGGGAATAGTGGGTGGTTCTCCGTGTAGTTTAGAGAAACTCCCACAGATCTGTCGAGCGGTTGCTTACCCTCCATGATTTATAAGCTCTGCCGGTATGTAGTCGACTCCGGGAGCCTTGGTGTTTTTCATCGATTTATTGCGTCTACAACTTCATTGAAAGAGCACTCTGGCATCTGAGGTTCGGCTGTATGTACGTCTGGTGCGTTTATTTGTGGTTGATGGGTGCGCACTTTGGGCAGGTTTTCAAATTACTGCTTCTACGTTGTGACGATATTATTTGTTTTCGTGCCCAGACAGCCGTTTGCGACTCGCATTATTTTGGCTCTCCCTCGGTAGCCATTTCTAATTGAATTTATGCTGGCATACATAATTCCGATGCTCTGTACTCTGGCATTTTCTAGGGTTTTTTTGTCTCGAGTGTTTTCGCATTCGGGTTTTTTGCATTCGAGAAGGGTCATTGTCTCTGTCCGAATTGTGGTCTATCTTTCTGCGTTGATTTCATCATATCTTTCTAAGACTCTGAGGCGTTTACGTTCTTCGATCTTCGCCCTGCACTTATCGCCAAACCAAGGCTTGTACTTAATTGTTTTCTTAAATCTTATTACCTTTTGGACTCTTTGTTTGATTACGTCTCTGATGGATGCGCATTTAATGTCCACAGAGTATTTAAGGTACTCTTTGCTGCAGGGGTTATCAAAAAAAAACAAGACCCCGGGACTGGATGGTATTCCTAACGCTGTAGTGAAGACTGCTCTAACAAAAAAGCCGGAAGTCTTCAGCAGTCTCTCGACAACCTGCCTTCAAACAGGACACTTTCCTAAACGATGGAAAAAACAACGGCTTGTGCTTATACCCAGAGGAGTCAAGAATCCAGAAGCGCCGTCATCTTATCGCCCGTTGTGCATGCTGAAAACAGCAGGAAAACTGCTTGAGCGAGTAATTGCCACTCGCCTGGAACAATTCACTGAAGGGGCATCGGGGCTCTCTGAATGGCAGTATGGGTTCCGGAAAAGTAGATCAACCGGTAAGGCACTATCTGTGTTGTGCGACATCCCACGCAATGCGATAGCTGGAGCACGATGGCTAGGAGGTACGAACAAATATTACGCGGTGGTGACACTAGATGCTAAAAATGCATTTAATTCGGTGAACTGGAATCGGATTCTAGAAGGGTTGGGCGATCTACAAGTCTCGCCCTACTTTGTGCGTGTACTAGCAAACTATCTCTCGGATAGAAGACTACTCTACGACACAGATGAGGGACGACAGGAATATAAAATAACGGCGGGTGTAACTCAGGGATCTGTATTAGGTCCGCTGTTATAGAATATAATGTATGATGGTGTGCTCAGGGTCAATGTAGCAGAAAGGATTAGAATCATTGGGTACGCAGATGATTTGGCAATAGTGGCCATAGCTGAACATCTAGATGACCGGAGAATATTTGTTCCCATGCAATCCAGAGCATTAAATGCTGACTAGATATGGGCGCACTGAAACTAGCTGGATATAAGACGGAGGCAGTTTTAATAAGCAGCCGCAAGAAAGTTAAATTGGAAATAGAAGGACAAATAATCAGATCCAGTACCTATATTAAATATCCAGGTGTTATAGTCGACAACAGGTTGAGCTTCAAGGAACACCTGAGGAAAACGAGTGAAAAAACGGCAAGAGTATGCAAAGTTTTGCCAAGACTGCTACCCAATGTTGGAGGACCGCGGCCCCACATAAGGAAACTCGTAACCAGTGTCAACACCTCCATTATAAAGTATGCAGCTCACATATGGGCAGGAGCTGCATAGTATAAGTCGTACATGAGGGGAGTGAGCTCCGCACATAGGCTGGCAACACTAACAGTATGTTGTGCACTCCGAACGGTATCCGAAGATGCTATAAATATTATATCCGGGAGGACACCACCTGACATTGCAGCTAAAGAAAACGTTGCATTGCATGAGGTCTCCCAAGAGAATCCTCGGGGAATGCGGTCACAATTAGAGCTCTCAAGCCTAAGAGAATGGCAACGAAGGTGGGATTCTTCCACTAAAGCAAGATGTACCAAAACCATGAAACCTGATGTAGAAACATGGGTGAAAACAAAAAATGGCAAGCTGAATTACCACCTGACTCAGCTAATATCAGGACATAGATGTTTTCGACAACTCTTGCACAAGTATAAACATGTGAATCACACATACTGTTTGGATTGCGAAGGCAAAATAGAAAATGCGGAACATGTACTCACAGAGGCGTGAGATTCGAAGCTGCACGAACGATCTTAGAGAGAACAGCTACTCCGGGAGGAGTAATAGAATACATGCTGAGTTCAAAACACGCATGGTCCATAGCAAATGATATTCTATGTGACATGATGCAGCAGTTCCGAAGCGGCGAGAGGAGTAACATATAAACTCCGTCCCGCCATGCGATGGAATATCTAAAAGAAAGTTCCGTGGGGATCAATGGGAATATGTGGCTGGCGAGGGGTGGTTTTGGTCGGTAAAAGTCCGAAATGCCTCTGGATCGGTCAGGGGTATCTTTTGAAGATGTCCACCTTGCTACCGAAAACAAAAAAAAAAATAATTATAATAATAATAACACGCGAAAGGGAGTAACTAACTTTTTCCACAGCGAGCGTAGTTCCTTTCTTAAATCGTGCTTTATTTTTTTATTTGTTTACATTATCATGCGCATGAAAAGGGATTTTGAGATACCCACAAATAACAAGGCAGTGTGCGAGCCGAAGAAGAACGGTCGTATCGATGCATATTGATCTTGAATCTTTAGATATAATATCAAACAGGAAACACATGGCCAGGTAGAGCATTCCACATTCGAGCGTCTCAACTTAGAGCATCTCAACTTCAACTTTCATTATTTTCTTTTTACACTGACGCGCAGACAAACGGGGATTTTGAACTACCTTTAAGTGTCAGGACACAGTGCGAGCGGAAGGAGAGGAAGTGGATAAAGAAACGAGGTATCAATGCACATTGGTCTTAACTGACTGGATATTACAATGACGAGGAAACACACGATGGAGTATAGTATTTCACATTGGTGTAGTTCGCATAAAGAAGACTCTCCATTTTTATTTGTGCGTCTGAAGTTAACTTTAAACGTGAACTGATGCACATCCTTGGATTGACGTTTACCTCGGAAATTTTCTGAAGAGTCGGAACACATTCAGCAAGTTTATTTGAGCAAGGACTAGGTGGTTCGGCGCGATCACAGGTGGTTCCAAAAGACCGGCATCGAGGTTCGAATTCGCAGAAAATAAATTCGCGAAGACATTATCTTATCTTTTAAATTTGTGACTAACGTCCCGTTGCCCATCACTAACGGAGGAAATGAGGAGAAAGCGAAGTTACTGCTGACAGCTTTTGCCATAGATCAGAAAGAGCCCGAACCAGTCGGGCACCGAAAGAGCCTCTTGGTCACTCTGTCGTTGTAAGCCTTCTTCGCGGTATCAATAGCCTGTTTGCACGCGTTTCTTATTCTAACAAAATTCGTTATGTTAACATCGGTGGGCTTGGAGCGCCATTGCTTGAAAGCTCTATTTTTTGCCGCTGCAATTTGCTCGCATTTTTTGTCAAACATTGACCAGAAGGGACACGAACAAGTCGGGCACTCAAAGAGTTTATCAATCACTCTGTTGTTGTAAGCCTTCTTCGCGACATCAATCGGCAGATTTCACGCCTTTCTGATTCTAAAAAAAAAATCGCTCTGTTCATCTCAATGGGATTAGAGTACCTTTGTTTAAAAACTCTATTTTTTGCCGCCGTAATCTGCTCGCATTTTTTATCAAACCAATGCTTATCAGATGAACTTCATTTAATGGGATGCGGAAAGTAGATCTCCATCTCGAGAAGAATAATCTCTGTGACCGACTCCGCGCATGTCCACCACCTCCAACCACGGAAAGAATGCGAAGAAATCTCGCAAATCGTCCTAGTTAGCAGCCGCATACCGCCATACAGGCAAAGCTTCTTAAGTCGGTTATTCGTTTGAAATGCAGGTGGTTGCGCGACCAATACCAAACAGTGATCTGAGTTTCCCAGTGGCACAGCAACCTCCACGGTATATATGCTCGGCTCGATGTCACAAACAGGATGTCAAAAACAGATCCAGGATATCCGTATAATAACCTCGGGTATCCGCCACTCACGTAGTTCCTCCACAAGTTGAGTCAAATTCCGACTATCAGCGAATATCTCCGCTAGCCCCCCAGTCTCGTCGGTTCTGATAGAATGTACGAACCAGCCAGAGTTGTTTTAAAGTACTTCACAAAGAAAACTGGATCATCATTTCCACAGCTGATGATGAATGGCCAGGCTCTCGAATTTGGTGTAAGCATGAAATTGCTCGGCGTTACGGTCTGTGGGAATGTATCATGGCATAAACACGCGTCGAGCATCGCCAGGTCAGTCTCAGGAAAACTGAGTTATCTTTTTAGAGCCAAGAAATATTTTACTCCGACCCAACTTCTTCTCCTATATAAATCCCAAATTAGACCCGCGCTCGAATATTGCTCTCATGTTTGGAGCTCGGCTCCTAAACATACCCTCGACCTAGTTGAGAGCAAAGAGAGACGAGCCATCCGCCTGATCAGGGACTCGGCGCAGACGTCGGGACTACAGTCGCTATCACATCGAAGGCGTGTAGCCGACCTCTGTCTCTTTTACAGATATTATCACCGGTGCTGTTCTTCGGAGATTCGTGGTATTGTTGTACGCAATTCGGTTTATATGCACTCCACAAGACAGTCCGATGGATCGCACCCGTTTGTGGTTCATCTCCAGACGGCGGGAACATCCATCAGAATTCGTTCCGTTACAGACTACAGAGTGGGGAAGCTGTGGAACTCCCTTCCGTCGCTAGTGTTGAGAAGGAACTGCAACAGTTATTTGGTGGCATCTCGGGGCGCTATAGGTTCGCTTCGGACGACAATTTCAGAAGGTGGGTGTTTAGTGTGTTTAGTGTGAGGGCGGAACCCTCATTTATTTAGCTTAATGCAAGCTTCCATTAACTTAAATTAAATTAATATAAAAAGTCTTACAGACTATCTTAAAACTAGAGTAAGAAGGAGAAAGAAAAGGGAAAAAACCAGGAAGGTGAAGGTGACTGTGCGAGGGGGGGGGGGGGGGGGGGGGTAGGAGGCTAGGGAGGAGCGAGTGTATGTGGAGGTGGTAAATTCGGCATTTGTGAGACAGTGACAGTGCAGGGCATGTCTACGTACTGGTAGGGGGCGGGGTTGGTGAGTTGCGGGAAGAGGTTGAAATTGTGGGTGGGGCTGGGGGCACTATTTTGAGGGTAGGAGAGGATTGCAGGGTAGAGGGGATTATTGGAGGGAGGGGGAGGATTTAGGACGGGTTTATTCTGAGACGTCGTTTAAGAGTGGGGGAGATGTTGAAATCGAAGGAGGTGGGGAAAGAGTTGGCCTGTCGTAGCATACGCGAGATGGGTTCGCCGTAAGAAGTGTGATGAGCAGGCACGTAAAACAGTCGTGGGTTACGTACGTTACGGGGCTTTGTATGCGAGTGGAGAGCAAGCTTGGCCAATTGATTGAGCCAGACAGAAGGCGATGGACAAAGATGATATCGGCATGGATTCTGCGCTCTTGAAGTGTGTTTAGACTGATTAGGGGGAGCGGGCTTGTGTATGGTGGTAGAATCAGCGGATTTTCCCAGTTTAGTCCGCGGAGGGCGAAGCGTAAGAAACGACGTTGAACTCCCTCAATCCTGCGAATGTGAGTCACTTGATACGGGGACCAGAACTGACTAGCGTACTCGAGTAGTGGCCGCACAAAAGTTGTGTACAGTGATCGGGTGATATAGGGGTTAAGGAGTTCCTTCGACCAGCGTTCGACAAACCCAAGGGCGGCGTTGGCCTTGAGGATTATGTAATCAAAATGTGCGGTAAATTTGAGCTCCTTGTCGCATAGGACGCCCAGATCGCGAATCAATTCAACCGATCTTATCGGTTGGTTCAGTAAGAGATAGGAGCGAGGGTGAGTGGGGGAACTCTTCCGAGAGAAGGTGATTGTGTGACATTTGGCGATATTCATTTCTAGACAATTATTTTGACACCAAGTCGAGAAGCTGTCGAGATCTGCTTGGAGAAGTGAGGAATCCAGGGGAGAGCGGATTGTCTTAAAAATTTTGGAATCATCCGCGTAAGGCCAGATGAAGGAGTGATTAATGCAGGAGCCTATGTCGTTTATGGTTAGGATAAATGGGAGTGGGCCGAGGTGACTGCCCTGGGGGACACCTGAGGTGGGGAAAAAAGGATCGGAGAGGGTGGATCTAAATCGCACGCGGCAGTTCGATAACTGAGATAGGATGAGACCCACTTAATCAGCGGGGGTTCGAAACCGAGGGAGGATAGCTTGAAAAGAATGAGGTTATGGGAGATTTTGTCGAAGGACTTGCTAAAGTCGGTAGCGACTACGTCGACCTCATCGCCGTTTTCTAGGGCAAGGAGTGTGTGGGATGTGAATTGGACAAGGTTAGTAGTAATGGACTTGCCTGAGAGAAAGCCGTGCTGCTTCGGAGAGATGATGGGTGCGCAGCGAAAACTTAACGCCTCATGTAGTAGGCCTTCGAACAGTTTAGGAATGTGCGAAAGCTTAGCAGTGGGACGATAGTTGGATATATCGTTTTTTTTTTTTCTTTTTTATGTATGGGGGTTATGTAAGAGGATTTCCAAAAGTTAGGGAATAGACCTTGAGCAAGGGATAGATTGAAAATTGACGCGAGCGGGAGAGAGAGAGAAGAGGAACATTTTGTTAAGAGGATAGCAGGGAGTCCGTCTGGGCCGGGACTGAAATCGTCTTTCAGTTCTTCAAGTTTCTTTGTGACTTGGTGTTGTTGTATGTGTAGAGGGATGAGGGGGCCGAGGGAGAATTCAGACATGCCAGTAAAGTGGGAGGGGTTAGGCTAGTTTGAAGAAGGACGCGAAAAGATTAGATTCGGTTTGGGAGTCCGTTGTAGTAGTTGAGCCGTAGGAAAGGGATGTGGGATAGGCATCAGATTTCCGTTTGTGGTTGATGAAGTGGAAGAAAGATTTGGGGTCGTTGATCAGGTTGAATTGAGCTTTCAATTTTTGGTTGATCTGTATCCAGTCGACGGTACGTGAAAGATGTTCTTAAAGTGTCACCGGTCCATCGTCATTCGGGGAGCGGCAAAGACAACAAAGAAACTGAACAGAATTCTTCAGCACGTTTTTCAACCGCATGATATCCAATTAACCGTGTGAAGACCCAGTCTTCACTCTTAAAAGGGAATCTCGAATGTAAGTCGTATCCTGAGCAACGAAGTTGACGAATCGACTTATGTCTCAGTTAGGGAAAGGATATCAGGTCTCGGTGTTTGTAAATATTGGTGAACGGCGTTTCATTTTCATTTTTGCAACATTTTTGATTTTCGTTTTATATTCTTAGTTTCTAAATTATAATGTAGACAAAAATTAAATTCTTATTTGTCAAACTATTCGCATGATGTTCCCCCTGACATAGTGGGCGAACATCTTGGGACCGACTTACCACCTAAACCAATCTTTTCTCGATGGCGTGGTTTTATAGAGTTTGAGTGCTGACGCAATATTCTTGGAATCTTGTCTATTGTACTAATTTGTCGCCAGTTATCTCTGCTTGCCAAGCCAATTATAACAACCGTATTTTTATTGTAACAAAAGTATAAACGACAAAGTGGGAAACAATCTTCAGATTACTTTTTCTTGTTTAGGATGAGTACAAAAAAACTTATCAATCTATCGATTGCATTGCATGTCAAATCAATTTATGCATAAATCTTGATCTATTCATGATTGACATGTTTTGAATGAATGAATTTTCAGTCTTAAATGGATAATCTTCTTTTTTTTTTAAGAAAGTATTATTTATTCGTAGATCTTTCCAAAAATCGCTGATGCTTATGACAGAAGGCCTCCTCCTCTATCCGCTTGATAGTCTCTTTAGATTAGTCAAAATTGATTGATGATGATATTACGTAAATGCACAAAAGTCTAAAACGGATAGGAGTTTACTTAATGGCATCGATACTACCCCTGTCTGCTTTAATGTGAAGTGATTAATAGCCATTCGGCACTGTCTGCATTAAACGCAGAAATTGATAAAACCGTTTGAAGTTATTCCATAATTGATAGAGTTAATATTTGCACGCAAATGCCAATGAAGGAAATTTATTGCTAAAGAAATTGCGTGCGCGCTTACCTGCACGTAATGCTGGACACTTTCCAAAAGCATTCCATACATCTTCTTGTGGTCTTCTATCTCGTGTCTGGTGTCCTTTAAATGCTTCTTGGAACCGTTTAAACGGGTTCGAATTTAATTGAGGTCACTTAGACAAATTAATGCTGTCCTTGATTGGGCCTCCGACGGAATGGTGTCCTGTAAAAACAAACAAAAATGTCCTTATCAATCACATTGTGTCCATTTCATGAGTTCACTTCATTTACAATTGCAATTATTTGATCTCTAACAAATTGATTGACTAAACTGCGGCATTGTCAAATTTATCGCACGATATCCAGAAGGAAGCCGATGTAAGTCGTTTGACACACACATGAACGAAACTCTTGAGACAATAATTAAATGATAATTATCATCTAAACGACATTTCTTTACATATATTTGCAGTCCGTACTTGCTGTCTGTTTATTATGATTGTGCGAAATGCTATTCGGTCGCAACAGATTTTGGCATGTGACGCAGGCAGAATGTTTTATAATTAATCAAGTCGTAAGAATGCTAAAAGCATCTGAGGAAGCATCCACTGTAGCAAATTTATTTGATCGTAAATATACCGGCAATCTGTTAAGGTATAAAGTTACATCGTTATTTTGACAGAGTTAGATAGGCTCTGGTTATTTTTAGAAGTCAAGTGCGATTATTGTGTGCGCATTGATTTATAATAAAGGAGTGATTAACATTAGTTTCTGTGCTAATATGAGCGACACACTGAGATTTAGATGTCTTTCTTTATTGGCGAAATATGTTTGTGGTACCATTGACAGAATATTTATGGAGTCATTGTTTAACCTGAATAGTGTATAAAATATTATGAGTATATGACATATTTGTAGACCCAAACACGAAGTAGACACTAATTTTTAAAGCAAAATAATTATAACGTATTTTTAAAAAGATAAATAAATACAAAAGTGCATATGTAAAAAGCAAACAAATAAAGACTGCTATAAAATCCATTTTTTTTTTTTGTTTATTCCACTTCTATTGGGAGACGCGAATCTATAGCGCCGAACCGGCGCCCCGAGATGCCACCAAATAACCGTTACAATCCTTTTTGAACAGTTGCAGGTTGTAACGATCCGGGAACATTCGCACGGGGGGGGGGGGGGGGGAGTTCTGTGGCGATTCCGCCAGATCCCACGGCTCGCCTTCCTGAAAAAACCCCCATAACCATAACCCGGGTCTGCACCAGCTTTCGCTAATGCAATTCGCATTAGCATCTTAGATGCTTCACGCATCAAACAGACCCAATTATTATAACCCTAAAATCCCTATAAAGAAAACTTACCTTCATGCATCCCTTCGCATACAATTTTTCATAAGATTTCTTTGTTTGCTTATTTGGTATTCTGAACCGATTCGGTACCAGACAAATACCATAAATATCGCGCCGTCTATTTTCCCAGCCGCGCCATATACCTTTTCATATACATTGCCTGGCAACCTTTTAAGTTTGTCTTACCAACAAACAACCCAAGCAGCTGCATATAATTAGCGCAATAGACGCTGAAACCAAATTCTCCAGCATTTCCTAATGCAAATATGAACCCGGTTTCTATTGCAGCTAGAGATGCCATAAACATCCAATTTGCTTTTAGCACCTTTTTCTCCTAACGTCGAAAATAGCGACGAGGCATCGTATAAACATGACCCTCATTAAAGAGCGAACCATTTGGTCGCCTTTTCTTTTGTCTTTGCCGCCTGCCTGTTTCGCTGTTCCACTGCACGTGTGAATAGCATTGATCTCAACGATCCCACACATACCACCATGACCTGTATTACAAGATCTGGTTTCCTATACCACCAAGAGAGACTTTACGTTTCCCTGGTGGTAGGTAAAAAACGATATCCTTATTGGAGAGGATATCGTTTGAGTCTTATTCCATCCTCCGACCACGCTGGTCGCACGGTGAAACTCCCGCTCTCCGCGCCACCAGCGGAGAAGCGTAAACAGTAACACGCGAATATATACCCGGAGTCGTGTGTGTTTTATTTTTCAACTCTAGGAAGTTTTAGTTTATTTTTCCACGTAAATTTATCCGTGAATCTATGAAATAACGCAAATTTATTGATCCCAAATTGTTTATTATCGAAAACATATAGTGCGGCAAAAAAAAAATCTGTATACAATAGTCTCTTTGATAAAACAATATCCTTAAGTTCATACGAAAGTGTTCAATAGTTTTTGTGAAAACGAATAAATCATACAAAAATGTAAAAGACAAACAATAAATAATTTATAAATTTTAAATAAAAACAAACTTTGTGCAACAAATCCATAGCCGTGTGTTTTGCTTTCGTTGATGTTTCCACTGCTTCCTCGTAATCGTTTAGTGTTCGGCGGCATTATTAATGATGATGGAGGAGGAGGTATAACTCGCACCCATGCCGGTGCCACGACGTCCTCCCCACAGTTCCACAGCTTCCCCGCTCTGTAACGGAAGGAGTTGTAATCCAGGAATGTTCGTGCCGACGGGAGATGAGCCGAAAATTGGTGCTGATTGTGGATTTGTGGGGTAGGTAATCGTGGCGCCAGCATGGACGCGAGTTCTACCACCACCCCCGTCGTCTACTTAATGAAAGTTCTGCCAAACACTGTCCACCGGAAAACAAAAGTACAATGAAACAAACACTCCGAAAACTGCCAGGCACTGCAGCATGATATCCATGTTGGAATTTGTAATAAAGGTTCTTTTTTTAATTTTTAATATTAGTTACAGACAATCTGGAAAACAACTTTAACTTTAAACGCAATGCTAAACACGACTTTGTATGTTTACGCTCCTTCGCCGCGCGACGGAGAGCGGGAGCGGCACGACCATGCTGGTCTGCGGATGTAATAAGACTCAGCGATAAAACCTTCATTTGGGTGAGTTTATGGTGTGGTGGTAGATATCCTCTCCACTAAGGATATGTATTTACTTACCACCAGAGAAACGTAAAGTCTCACTTGGTGGAATAGGAAACCAGGTCTCGTAATGAAGATCATGATGGTATGTGTGTGATCGTTCAGATCTGTGTTGTTTACTCATGCGCGGAGGCAATGGCAAAACAAAACAGGCAGGCGGCAAGGACAAAGAGATCGAGAAGATCGTTGTCTATCGAGTGCATCACGTCTAAATAAATAGACAACGATACATCGAAGAAATGTGGTAAAAGAAATTATGAGACGAGGGCATCATAAAAGTCTTAGATGAGTGATGCCCTTATGTAAATATACGAACAGACATTCGAAAGAGGTGCTAATGTATTACAATACTTTATACAATGAGAATTGTATATCGTATCTTGGGTCGGTGGCCAAAACGAATCCCTTGCTTGCATTTGTATATGCAAGGAAATTCGTTTGTGGCAAAGAACGAAATTTGTGATTATTTATTCGTCTAGGCGAGGGATCAGGGTCGGGTATATCCCAGCTGAACAAACAAGCTGCCCGACGCTGCTTGGCAGTTGGACAATGAATCGATGTGTATGTAAGACAAGTTGTACACATGTTAGGCTGGGAATAGCCAACTCAAGGCTAAGATTCCCTGACTATGCGGTTACATTATATGTGAACCGATAAGTTTTTTTTTTCCGGAATATGCTGTTTGAAACAGAATTCTTAAGAGGAATTTTGAATTCGAATAAATGAATGCAGGTAAGAATTTTCTTCCAGGAGCTTTTAGATAAATACATTTGGTGAATTTAGTTGCGTGAAGCATTTACAGGTGCGTAATGCGATTGCATTAGCAGAAAGTTGATACAGACTGGGTTGTAGGGGTGGGGGTTCTTAAGTAGTCAGTGGGGTTTGGTGAAACCGCCACACGTAGTCACGAAAAAGAAAGGTAGGGCTGAAGTGGTGCTCGAGTGGGTGGAGCGGTGCCCACCGGCCTAACTTATACAACGACCACATTAGCATATACCACAACTTTTTACAACAACATTGTAACATCATTTTATACAACTCCTAATATTAACATATACAACAATTTGCTTAAAATACATATCAACTGGTGCAGCCGAATTACATAACAACGGGCCCAGCCAAAATTATTTAACAACTTCACACACATAAATTATATAAATTATATATTACAAAAAATTGTTTAACAATAGTACAAACCTTAACTTCATACTGTGCGTTGAGCAATTCCCTGGAATGATAACATCATGAAATTTCGTATCTTCAAATGCATTTCATGACTGTGCCTTCCGCGCAATTCGTCAACCGAAATCCCAATATCTTCCCCAAATGAATTATATGAGCGACAGATTAAACCAAAAATCCATTTGTCACACATTGGTTCAATTCCCAATAACCCTAACATTATGAAATGCCTAAATACATTTCATAATGTTTCTTTCCGGGAATTTGTTCAACCCAATTCCCTTCCACTTCCTAGAATCCCATTCCAATTGAAGCACACAAAATCTTTTTTGTGCTTCTTGGAATTTTTGAGCAAAATGTTTTACATATCTCTGTCGCCATAGAGTATAAGGGGCGGCACATTTTAGTTTCATGATCAGTTCTTGATCACCCCCCCCCCCCCCCCCAAGTAGTTAGAGAAAGCTTGAACTAACGCTGTCCACACTATCCTTAGATACCTCCTTCCCCCTTTCTTTTCAGATATCTCGAGACCGAGCCCAACAACCCTACGGATGTGGGTGATTCTGGTTATCGCAAGAAGACCAGAAGCCAGAGACAAGATGAAGGACACATTTGTCCTTGTCTCCCTAAATTCGGCCTCTCGCCACCCCCCCTTTTTTCCGTTACATGATCATTACATACCCGAAACATTTGAAAATAATCACAGGATTACTTTCCAGGATGGGGACCCGGATACTAATGCAATCATTAGTTCAGAGGTCCAAAAGAAACTGGACAACTTTAACGAGCCAATTGTTGTCTTTAACCCACTAGCAGTGCATACTTCGATGACACACGTGATAATGGCCACGGCTTCGTCGCGCCTAATACACTACAAAATCTAGTTAAATCTCGAAACCCCAAGAAGTCACCCGGTATCGACAACATGTTATACCACTCGTTGCGGAGGCTTTCTGCTTTATTCTTTATAAAGGTCTCCATTCTGTTCAACCATGCCTACAACATGGGGTACTTTCCCCAAGCTTGGAAGCATGCTGTTGTCTGCCCAAGAGCAAAAGTTGGGGAACTAACATATCACCCCTCAAGCTTTCGTCCTATTTCGCTCCTCAACCTAATACGTGATTTCCAATTTGGATTTAGAAGAGCGCAGTGGACCACTATGGTTCTCAACTTATTTCAAAACCACGTCGCGTTCGCCTTTTTAACAAGGAACCCACCATTGCGGCGAGCCTGGACATTGAAAAGGCTTTTGAAACAACCTGGATCGAAGGTCTCGTTTTCAAATTACTGAATACTGGCCTCAGTAGAACGCTGTGTACTCCCCGAAAGGCAAATTATACAATAGTTATTTAATGTTTAGTTTAGAGTGTCCTCGTAGGACTAGTAAGTTATAATATAAGATAATTAAGCTAGAATTTAGGCATTTTTTGTCTAGCATGTAATTTAGAGACTTACAAGATAAAAAGAAAATAAAAATTTTTTTCAAAAATGAAATGAAATGAGAACGCTGTGTAGAATCATCTCCCAGTTCGTTCTAAACACAACCTTCCAGTTTCGAGTGAATGGAAAGCTATCCCGAACTTTCAACACCACTGCAGGCGTACCACAGGGCTTCATTCTAGACCCCATCTTATTTAATATCTACACCTCAGATATTCCTCGCCCTGCGGATGGGAGAGTAAACCAGATATGCTATGCGGATGACATCCTAGTGAACACGTCATCCAAAAGCCCAAAAATCGCAACAAACCGACTCAACCGTCATTTGGACGAACTGTATCAGTAAAATCGTGACGCGACTATAGTCGCGTCATAGTGTTAAATCCCCGAGTGATAAATAAATAATTGTTATGATTCTGTATAAACGGTAGTTATGTTCGTGAAGACAGCTAAGACTCAACCTTCTTAGTTCATATTTGATGTTTGTAAGTACGTTCGTAAAGTGGTGAACATATGACAACTAGCAGACGGGTTGGCAATCGTGTTAAAGTTAACGAAGAATTTATAAATAACAATTATTGACTACTAACAATATCCTGTGCGTTCTTATTTCTGGCGACTACTACCTGTGTGTTTTTTTGTTTCGTGCCTTGGTGACGATTTCTCGTGAACAATTTGGGGCTGAACGCTCGATGAACTTATCGTGACGTCGCGTCGGCGAGGGCGAAGTAGAATCCTGTGCCGTACGCCGGCACCATACTTCGTCCCCCACGCGTCTCTGCAATAAGCAGCTAGTCCGATCCTGCATTTCTTCGACCCAAATGGAAAGACTTCGAGTTTTCGAAAGAAAACTCCTCAGAAGATGCACCAAACTACTCTAGAGGGCCTGACGGTCACCATTACCCCAACTCTCACCTATACGAAAGTGCCTCCATTAGCAGATCAGACCACCACCATTTCTTCTTCAGTACAAATCTGAAGAGAGCACCCTTCCCAACAACATTCTCCTATATAATAGAGGATTCCTGGAGCCATCCCATAGGGTCGCCTGCTGACACACTAAAAACACACACGCACAGTACAAGACAGCACAAACCCACACACGCACACACACACACACACACACACCGATCAAAGCGCAGATTATCAGACGCCAAAGACGTGATCTGAGTTTACTACCGCACTCAAGACCCACCGGTCTTGTACGATTTCTTTCCCACCATCCTCCCATCCAAGTAGTTAGAGAAAGTTGAACTAACTCTGTCAACACTATCCCTAGATACCTCCTTCCAGTTTCTTTTCAGATATCTTGAGATATCTCCTCACGGATGTGGGTGATTCTAGTTATCTCAAGATGACCAGAAGCCAGAGACAAGATGAAGGACAAATTTGTCCTTGTCTCCCTAAAGTCGGCCTCTCGCCACCCATTTTTTGTTTGTTTTTTTTGTTGTTTGTTTTGTATCAGTAAAACTCCAGAGACCAAACCCATGGACGGTCAATCGAAATCCAGAAGACCTAAGCAGTGACTAGAAGCCTTAACGACTAAAATAAATAATAACCAAAACCAAAAAAAAAAATATTGGCATGCATTATAACCGACAGAGACTGAAACTAAATCACTGTATTGTTTCGCTGAGAGTGGCGCAGAGGCGTCTATGTCTCCCGGAGACATCTTTAATTTCCAGAAGCACTCATCGACAGTGCGACCTATCCCGAAGCCACACAACACTTTTTATTAAACTTCGTTTTCGGAGGTAAGCCAACATTATTAACAAAAAATATAACCTCCACAACGATGTCTCAAAAACTACTCGATGGATCGTTTTTTTTTTTTTATTTAAAGTTAATTAAATTTATTGGAGTATGAACCTCGTTTTTATTTTTTTTTTAATTATATGTTTTTTGAAATATATACGAGGGTTGCCTTTTATATTTCGGGATTAGAGAACAAAAACAAATATTGATAATCGAAAATCACTTTATTGTTTTTCAAAATATTCCCCATGAAGATCTATACACTTTTGCATGCGTTTGAACCAATTGTCGAAGCACTTTTGCCACTCTGATTGAGGTATCTCCAACACATACATTCTGAATGCAGCAACCGCTTCTTCAGGTGTCGAAAAACGTTGACCTCTCAGTTTGTTTTTTACGTACGGGAATAAAAAGAAGTCATTCGGTGCCAAGTCAGGACTATACGGCGGATGACCCATCAAATCGATGTTTTGGGAGCTCAAAAATGCAGTTGTCGCAGCCGATGTGTGAGAGCTCGCATTGTCGTGGTGAAGAGTGATCCGTCTTCGGCGGTTGGTTTTCCTGATTTCTTGGAAGACAACTGGCAAACAAATGGTTGTGTACCACTCAGAATTGACTGTTCTGCGTTGTTCTAGTGGTACGGTTGCGACATGTCCAGTTTTTCCGAAAAAACAGGCGCCCATTTGCTTGGAAGTGCTTCGTGCGCGAACAACTTTTGTTGGATTTGGCTCCTCTTGAAACACCCAGACAGTCGACTGCTGTTTACTTTCGGGCTCATACGCGTAAATCCACGATTCATCACCTGTCACGATGTCATAGACGTGTTTCGAAGCACCGCGACCGTATTTTTTGAGCATTTCTTTCGACCAATTGACACGAGCCTTTTGGGCTCGGGGGGGCCTTGGGCAATTGACAAATTGTGTGGGATCCAACGCGAACAAATTTTTTTGACAGTCAAATGTTTATGCAATATTGAATGTATGCTGGTCCCACTAACGCCTAAGGTTGTCTCAATCTCACGATAGGTCACATGATGATGTTCCAATATCAGTTCGCGCACAGCATCAATGGTTTTCGGAACAACAACTGATTTTGGACGACGTTCACGAAATTCATCTTGGAGTGAACTACGACCACGATTTTCACCATACCATTTTCACCATACCATCGATAAACACTGGTCCTTGATGGAGCTTCATCGCCAAAAACTGAATTAAGTTCATCCATGCACTGTTGCTGAGTTAATCCACGCCGAAAGTTGTAAAAAATAATCGCACGAAAATGTTGACGATTTAATTCCATTTTTGGGCCGAGATGAATCTTTTAAGTTACTGTAAACAACACAAATATCGCTCGTATGTCAAAACGTTCTGAGTGCGTATAACCTCAAAAATGTCCAACTTTACGACAGAGCTGTCAATTGCCGGATTGCAACACTAGGGTTGCCAAATCCCGAAACATAAGAGGCAACCCTTGTACATTAGTTTATAAGAATTATATTTAGTGTAATTAGCTTGGATTAAGCCGAATAAATAAACAATAAACCTAAATGTAGATGATTTTTCCATAAATTTTTTCTATTCAATGTTAAAGAGCAACAAAAAACAATATGGGAAAATCGGTACCTAAAGTTTGCATGTCCGCCATTTTGTTAATTTCCAATTTTTTTGTTCTTGAAAATAGGTTCAGACTTCGGAAAATAGAGTAACTTGTGATATGGTTGGGAAATGTGATATACCATCATATTTTCCGAAATAATCAATTCTCGACAAGAATTTTCTTGTCAACATGACGGCAATGGAAAAGAACACGTGCTGCAGTTTTGGGCGCGCTCGCCCTCATTGCGTTGTATGTCAGTGCACTGAAATTGTTTAAGGTGTACAGTCGACAGTTTTTTTTTTGTATGAGCTTTATGTTATATTTCAGCAAAAATTGGAGCAAAATTAAAAACTGAAGTAGTACATTTTGTTTGTGTGTGAATAGAGCCGACAGTATATTGGGTGAGTTTATAATTCAGTGAAGTGCATTTTTAAAAAAATCTCTTGATTGTTTTAAAAGCCATATCACATTATCCGCCAATTTTAATAAGGGGGGTTACAGAGATTTTTTTATTTTGTTGTAAATAGCTGTAGATTGGCTTACGCTGCAGGGTTCTGAAAACGAAATATAATTCGCAATGTATCAAAGAGCTATAATGAATAGTACGGCAAAAGCTATGTAATAAAAATTACGAATAATTGTTAGAAAACAAATACCTATATCACAATACCCGAAGTTACTCTATTTAATTTCAAAAAACTTTTTGTTGTATGATTACAGACGGTTGCAAACAGCGCAACGAAATCGATTGGGTAGCTTTTTTTCGAATCGTCACACTGTGCTATCTATGAAATCTATTTTTCACTAAAAGAAGTGTTTATGTATTAAGTATTTGAATAAATATGTGTACAAAATTTGACATCGATATTTGCTTCCGTATTTGAGAAAAAAATTCATGAAAAACACGTCAATTTTGGGTCTCTAGATGAGAACCTCCCCTTAAGATACATATTTTTTTGTGTAGCTGGTAAGTCAACTATATAAGAAGAGATAAAATAAAAAAAGATTGTAAAATTAAAAACAAAAATATTACTTATTCTATTGACAACAACGTCTTTGTAAAATCTGATTCTTTCCTTTATTCTTTAACGACATTTATGTGATAATGAAGCCCCTTGAGTATGAAGTGTTAATTCTCTAAAGTTAACAATCCCATAATATAGTCACGGGATTATAGAAATACACATACTTCTAGTCGTTCAAAAAAGGACCCTAATAGTAAAACCAAATATTGACAATTTGTATCCTATCTCATCCGACCAACTAACAGTAACATCGCCCAATCGGACTTGTTATAGCAAACTGTCTCGCCGAACACTTCTGTAAAACTCATAAACAAAACGATTCCCTCCCAGTCACTAATTTTCACGACACCGTGAATGAATTCATCTCAGGCACACTGGAGCCATCCTTCCCACCATTCATTACTGAATTCAACGAAACCAATAAAGCGTCACATACCATGGGAACCGACACATTCCTAAGATTTACAGAATTATCTGAATTGATTACTTCGCGTAACAATAAAAAATCTACAGGGTTGGATAGAATCTCTAACCTTCTATTTAAAAGACTTCACCCGGAGAACTTACTATCCATTCTCGTTCTTCTCAACCACATAATAAACGCTTCACATTTCCCAAAATGTTGGAAAACAGCGGTGATAGTCCCTATTAGTAAATCCGGTTCTTCCAACAACCCGGCTAACTTCCGTCCCATATCACAGCTAAATTCGCTTAGTAAGGTTTTGGAATGTAAGATATACAAAAATCTTCTCTCATTTGCTAGAGACAACTCCCTTATCCCGAATTTTCAATTTGGCTTTCGTCCACAACACTCAACTTGTCATGCTCTGCTAAAACTGACACATGATGTGTCAATGAATCTCCAAAACCAATCCCCAACAATATGCGTCTCTCTCGACATAGTAAAAGCATTCGATTGCGTTTGGATTGCAGGACTGCTATACAAGCTACATTCAATGTTCGGATTAAACACCCACACCATAAAACTTCTCGCTTCCTACCTTTCTGATAGAAAGTTCATGGTGAACATAAATTCAACTCTTTCGACACCATACAGTATAACCGCCGGTGTTCCTCAAGGTCCCATTCTCGGACCATTATTATACCTCCTTTATACTTCAGACACCCCGCAGCCACTGTCACCTAATACAGTAATGCTGAACTGTGCCGATGACACTTTAATTTATTCAAGCAACAAGTTTGTCAAGGAGGCAAGAAACTGTATTAACAGCTATCTCCCGAATCTCTCAGCATATTTTACTAAGTGGAAAATCCGACTCAACCCAGCCAAAACTCAACTCATAGTGTTTAAAGGCAGAAATGCGAATTGTACTAACAACGCCATACACTGCCATAACAAAATCAGAATCAAGTTAAATAACAATATAATTAAACTCTCCAAAACCTTAAAGTACCTGGGAATAACCTTCACCAACAATCTGTCCTTCTCCGCCCACACAAAAAACTCGATTCGCAAAGCCGCAATTCAACTTAATCTCTGCAGAAAAGTGACGTACAAGCCGAATGGTCTCTCTCCCAAAGTTAAATCACTTATCTACAAACATCACTTATCCTCTTTCCCTCCGTTGGTGACACACAGCGGGACGTTGGTCACGAATCCAAAGGATAAAGCTAATGTGTTCGCGAATTTATTTTCCGCGAATTCAAACCTCGATCCCGGCCTTTTGGAGCCACCTGCGATCTCGCCGGTACGGTCTTCCATGCGAGATGTGAGATTTCGTCCGCGCACTATTCAACGCATTCTACGTGAACTGGATTGTAGGAAGGCAACCGGCCCGGACGTAATACCAGCAATGGTCCTTAAGAACTGTGCTCTAGAACTATCGCGGGTTCTTGGCAGACTCTTCTGCTTATCTTATGCACGGAGGGCCTTTCCTGCCTGCTGGAAAATCGCTCGAGTTCAGCCAATCCCAAAGACGGGAAAAAAGTGTCTCCCACAAAATTACCGTCCGATAGCATTACTGTCTATTTTATCTAAGGTAATGGAAAAAGTCATCAATACAGAGTTGGTTAAGTATTTGGAGTGCAACGGTCTTCTGAATGATCGTCAATACGGATTCCGTGGCAGGCGGTCCACAGGAGACCTTTTGACACTTATAACCGATATATGGACATCTGCGATTGAACGGCATGGTGAATCAAGGGCGGTCGCATTGGATATCTCCAAGGCTTTTGACCGCGTCTGGCACGGGGCATTGCTGAGCAAACTTCGTTCATATGGACTTTCCCAACAGCTTTGCGACTGGACGAGGAGCTTCCTTGAGAATCGATCGATCCGGGTTGTTGTGGACGGCGAGTGTTCGGATCTGTATCCTGTTAATTCGGGGGTGCCCCAGGGTTCTATTTTAGCTCCAACCTTGTTCTTACTTCACATAAATGATTTGTTGGAGACAACGGATAACAAAGTGTTCAGTTTTGCGGATGATAGTACGCTTGTTTCCTCCTTTTCGAGTGATCGGCCGATTGGTGCATCAACGTCGCACCAGCTGAGATGTAGAGAGATTGACTCTCTGAACCAGGATCTAGATAAGGTCCTGCAGTGGGGAAAGGCCAATCTTGTCGACTTCAACGCAACGAAGACCCAGTATACAACATTCACAAAGAAAACTGGATCATCGGTTCCACAGCTGATGATGAGTGGCCGGCCCCTCGAGGCTGGGGAAAGTTTGAAATTGCTCGGCGTCACTTTCTGTGGGAATGTATCATGGCATAAACACGTATCGGGTATCGCCAGATCAGCCTCAGGGAAACTGAGTTATCTTTTTAGAGCCAAGAAATACTTTACTCCGGCCCAACTTCTTCTCCTATATAAATCCCAAATTAGACCCGCGTTCGAATATTGCTCTCATGTTTGGAGCTCGGCTCCTAAACATACCCTCGACCTACTTGAAAGTGTACAAAGACGAGCGATCCGCCTGATCGGGGACTCGGCGCTGACGTCGGGACTACAGTCGCTATCACATCGAAGGCGCGTGGCCGACCTCTGTCTGTTTTACAGATATTATCACGGGTGCTGTTCTTCGGAGATTCTTGGCATTGTTCCACGCAATTCGGTCTATATGCGCTCCACAAGACAATCCGACGGATCGCACCCGTTTGTGGTTCATCTCCCGACAGCGCGAATATCCCTGTATCAGAACTCGTTCCGTTACAGAGCGGGGAAGCTGTGGAACTCCCTTCCCACGGGAGTGTTCCCGGAGCGTTACAACCTGCAACTGTTCAAAAAGAACTGCAACAGTTATTTGATGGCATCTCGGGGCGCCCACTCGACGCTATGGGTTCGCCTCTCCCGAGAGAAGTCTAATTAAAAAAAAACAAAAAAAAAAAAAAAAAAAAAAGATAATCAGACCCACTCTCACATATGCATGCCCGATATGGTACCATATCACACCCGCCCAAATGGAGAAGGTACGCATTTTCGAAAGGAAATGCTTCAGACTTATCACTGGCCTCAACCCACATCCCAACTCCCACAAATATTATAACAGTAGTTTGCTCTACTATGCCGCTAATATTGAACGTATAGATCGACGCTTCCTCGAGCTGTCCATCAAATTTATCGAAAATCTTCCCAATAATCCCAACCCGATAACAAACGCGTTCACATCGACTCCGTCAGATAACTGAACTGCCTTCCCGAACTGTTTCCACATCAGAACGTTCTTCACCTCTGGCAGGTTGGTTAATAACTCTAATGAGATTGTATACCACAATACGAGCGTTCACCTCACCAATTTAAATATAGTAATATTCAACCCTTCTCCAATATTTTGCGTTTCAACGAACAAACGGAAAGTAGTTCCCCAACCCACATCCCTGACTGACAATATCCTCACTAACCCATAACCTACCTATTGATCACTATGCTTCCCCTTCCACACCACACTAACTTATTTCAATAATAATTAGGTAACTATACTAAGTTAAGATAAGTTAAGTTAAGTTAAGTAAATTAGCATAGGTTAAGTAAATAACTATATCCTGGTTTTCTGACCTTTTCCAGGAAGCTCTATCCACTACAATCTTAGTCCATAACCAATATATAACTTCTATCATATTGTTTGAAAAATGTACTAGTAAGTATATGTAAACAATTATAGCTAAAGTATCATAAGTTATCTGTATTGCTTATTGTAAAAATTATTGATGGTCAATAAATACAGAAATGTAAAAAAAAAACAGACAATTTGTATCAGCTTTTGATTCATCCCTAAAACCCACATCAACAAGCAAATTTCAACCACGTATCGGTTCGTTATTATTCAAATAGTAACAAATTTTCCGCTAAAGTCCGAATAAAGTATAATTAGCTACCTCTTATCGATTTAAAATTCAACAGAGATCAGAGGAATTGGAAACCAAATATATACTATGAATTAAGAAACCTCTCTAAAGTAGATTTATCATCATTATCATCATCATCGGCACTACAACCGGGATCCGGTCTTGGCCTTATTTAGCTTGTAGAGACTTGTTAAATTGTCCATAATAATTTGTTAAAATAGATTTATACACTTCACTTAATGTAGTTGACGAGACCTTCAATTTGATATATAAAATGGTAATCATCTCATTCACTTCAACTAAATTAGCAAGTAATTCAGAGAAATCAGCCATTTCACAATCCGCGACAGATCATGTATCATGAATGTGAGCCTTTTTCAACTTCAAACACTTTCACTTCAAGCGACATCTTCACAGCAACATATACCCTAAGCAGTTACGGGAAGCATTTCTCAGTCTCGATTGGGACTTCGGGAGGGAAACGTCGAAAATAAATTAAATTACTACTCTTGCTGTTTTTAATCCCACCCATATTCATTCATCTGAATTCCAGTAAAATCTTAACCATTCGTATCTTTCTTTTTGAATGTTTCTGAGAACACCCCACCATCGTCCAATGTCAATCGTTTTTGCAATTAACCACAGATTTGCCGAAATAAATTAGATTAGATTAGCAAAAAAATAAATCTCACACTATTAAACACGGAGCGTACCCACAAAAATCTCAAGTAAATGCCTTTAATGAAATACTATCTGCCGGGAACCTTTTTACCAATTCACCATTGTAATGCCGCACACCTTCGAATTCCCACAGATTCAAATTTATCGAAAAAAGTGAAAGTAATTCCAAGCGTCGCTTCCACTCGAGGACATCCTTTTGCATTTGATTAAATTTACTTGTGGACCCTAAGGAAGGAAGTTATCTTTCAGTAAACAATAAGAGTTCCCACGACACCCTCTTGGCGAACTATCATTCACTCACTTGCAATTTAATATATGTCCATCCACTTAATCACTTGTGATATTGATCCTCATACATCAGGACACTACCAATTGATTCCGCGAGCACAGTAAAAACTTCCGATATTGGTCACGAATCAGAGAATATTAAATTCCATTGAGGAAGGAATTCAATTCACGAACTAAGTTCAAGGACACCATCCGCACGGCTTTCAATTCGAAACAGAACTGTCTCGTGGTGTGCCGTTATCAGCCTTATATCCTTTCCCAGACGTTTTGGCCCACATTCGAGTTGATTGGCACAAAAACGGTTGCGGTGGGCGTTATAAGCAACAGTCGAGATCCAACTTCTGTTTTGTTACTTCTTCTGGGAGTTCAACTTGATCTAATGTGTAGAGGCCGACTCCCACCCACAGCAAGCATTGTTGAATGCTGCGGAGTGGAAAGAGCCGGGAAAGCTTTCAAGAAGGAATGCAAAAGCTTTTACACAACAAGCACCAGGGGATAAAGATTCCTGATTAAGCATAGTTACAGTTAATTTAAAATACTATAGGAGGTGTTGTAGCTGATAAAGAATCCACTTTACCGACATTGTTCTCTGTATCTCGCGTTTGTGCTCTTAACTTGTTGCATATTCTCGGGGGCATTGGTTTTGATTCAATGAAATAATATTTCTCACGGGATTCGAAATACATTGCTTACCCTGGGTTGTCGAGCACCAACGGAATGGTTTTCATTATTATTAATTATTATTAATGGGCAATTAAAATTTCATAGTAATAAATTAATAGCAAATGAGTCAAGCCGTTGAGATTAATGAAACTGAGCATCAACGAGTTTATTAGTATTCTTGCCGTATCACAAACTTGGGGGGTTGTTAGAGAACTTATAAATAATTATCTCCGCAAAATAATGTTGTTGACATGTGAGGAGAATAACACATATTCCACAGATCATCAACATTATAGGTAGTAATAATTGTTTATATTTCACATGCAAAAATAAAACCAGAAAACGGAGAAAGAAAAGGATAAATACTTCATTTGAATTTTCATTTAATTATTAATAACAAGGTTTTTGTTTTACACACCAGCAGCAATCGGGGCTATAAAAATTATGATTGTTGGTACTGGTGTCGTGAAAAAACTCCGATATATTTATTTAAGTATATAAAGGCAACAAATGGACAGTCTGAATTATTGTAAAAGATAACACTTAGGCACAGTTCTTATACTATCGAAATAAATATAGGGTGGTCCAATTGAACTGCTAACAATTTCACAGATATAATTTCCAAACAGCTGGTATCAATACCGGCATATTTTGCCTAATGACAGATAAGTGTATTAATTACAGACGTTCCCACAAATAAATAAAATATTCAAGAGAAATAATCAAAATGAGATTCAGTGTCTCCAAATTCCACGTACTGAGGTAAACAAGCAGCTGCTAACCAACATTGGCATAGATACAGAGAACGCTATCCTCAATAGTGAGCTCTTCGTGATCGAAGATCCTTTGGAAAAGGTGGACGCTGTGGGAGCTGGCTTTCAGGAAAAGTACGAGGTGAATGAAAGTATTCACCGAAATCACGACTTGGAGGACAGAGTTCTACTGAACCACCTGCACCTCCGAAATGAACTTTCATTTTGGCAATCGGAGAATCCAGGTTTTACCGAATTCAGTGACGATAATCTGTCAATTGACATTAATGCCAATGGTGGGGCTAATAGCCTTTTAATCACAAGGGAAGGAATCCAGAGTATCTTCGACTCATTAAGGGAATAGATGGAGTACCTAACATCGTACTCAAGAACCTGCCCCCAATGGCAATAGATATATACACGGTCCTGTTTAACAACGCGTTGAATAATGCATATTATCCCGCGCGTTGGAAAACGGAAATTATACAGCCCATCGCAAAAAAGGGCAAAGCCTGTACAAACCCAATGAACATGCGTTCGATAAGTTTACTCCCAAGCATCAGTAAAGCATTTGAAAAGAATATTAACAAAGCTCTGCTAAAATGGGTAGACGACAACAGCATCATTCCAAATAACCAGTTTGGATTTAGGGCGGGTCATGAAACCACACATGCCGCAGCTAAACTGGTATCTGACATACAATGGAATAAATGTAGGAACCAATGCACAGGTGCCTGTCTGATCGACTTGGAAAAAGCCTTTGATACCGTCTGGATAGAAGGGTTGTATTACAAACTGGTCGGGCTCCTCGATAGTATAGTGGTTAGTATACCCGCCTGTCACCCGGGAGACCGGGGTTCGATTCCCCGTCGGGGAGCCCCTGGCGCAAGACTAATAACCTTGCCCAGACAAAATAAATCATTATGGAAAATTTAACAAGCCTCAGGACTTGCTAAATAAGGCCAAGACCGGCTCCCGGTTGTAGTGCCGATGATGATGATGATTACAAACTGGTCAGCATGGCATACATAAGCTTTTACTATATGTACTTTACGATATGTTAAAGGACAGGAGGTTCGTGGTTAAAAGTGGTAATGTGACCTCTAATAAAACGTATAATATCAAGAATGGCTTGCAACAGGGCGCGGTACTCTCTCCGATTCTTTTTAACATTTACATTTGCGACTTATTAGATGTACTTCCGCAGGCTATTGCGTACGCAGACGATCTCATAATTTACAGAACAGCTCCGAAAGTTGAGATCATAAATAGTTTAATACAGCGAGACTTCAACAACGTGCAGAGCTATTGCAATGACTGGAAACTTAAGATCAACTTCCAGAAATGTGAAGCCATCCTATTTAGAAGTCCATTATATAAAGCCACGAACGACACAAGGAAAAACTAGCGAAAGCTAGTTATCGTGGGACCGCATGGAGATAAACTGGAAACCAAGAGTTTAGTTAAATACCTTGGCATCTGGCTAGACCAATATCTGTATTTCAACAGACATGTAGAGGCGCTTTGGTCAAGGCTAGAAAAACGTTTGCTATGACAAGGAGACTATTTCACAGTAGCCAACTTGACTGCAGGATAAAAGTCATATGCTACCTGACGCTAATCAGGCCAATGCTCATATATGGTTGTCCAGTATGGTTTAACATAGGTCCAAATTTGATGGAAAAGATTCGGGTGTTCGAAAGGAAGTGTCTCAGAAGTTGTCTCAGATTATATCGGACACCGGAATCGGACTATAAAAAGTATTATTCAAATGAGACTTTATATAGTGAAGCGTACATAAATAGGGTGGATAATTTTAAGATTAAATTAATCAGAGGACATATGCGAGAGCAATAAGCTCGTCCAATCACCTAATTTTCGGGGCTTATTATCCAAACACTCTCACTGCTACGACCGGGAAGCAACGCGCACCGAAGAAGAGCTCTTGTGCTTCAGTAGGGCTATATACGATAGTATTGGACAGCGTCAACAGTTCTGGTGGTTGAATGGCATATAGAGACCTCGATACCAATGTCGGTATAGAATCACACTATCATCAGCCAACTTACATAGACTTAGCTTTTCTAGAATTAGGCTAGTATAAGATTTAAGTTAACTTAAGTTAAGTGCTTTTAAATAAAGTTAAAAATTAAAAAAAAAAAAAAAAAAAAAAATAGGTAAGTTTAATTTTAAGAAGAAAAAAAAAACAAAAAAAATTCAACACATTTTTCTTTGTCTTTCAAATAATCCTAAGTACTGCCACAAAGTTCTGTCGCCGAAAGGCAAATTATACAATTTTAAGTAATGTTTAGCTTAAAGCGTCTGCGAAGGACCAGTAAGTTATAATATAAGATAATTAGGCTAGAATTTAGGCATTTTTGTCTAGCATATAAATTAGGAAATAAGAATATAAAACGAAATAAAAATGTTGTAAAAATGAAAATGAAATTTCCTTTTCCACCCCACCCATAATGGATACTAATCGAATCCCCATCCCATATCATATATTCATATCCCCAAATCTAAATTGAATTCAATGTCAAGCAAATTGAACCAAACTTTCATTTGTCGAACAATGAACTCGAAAAAACCAAACATCACAATGCACAATTTCACATGCATTGTATGAACAATTAAACACGTGTTCAAACAAGTCCATGTCCATTTAATCCACCGACACACAATTCCGGCAATATAAACATCACAATGCATACGCATTGTAACAAGATGTTTTATGACATGCACAAGTAGACCCAAATTCCCATCCATGTTCTCGCCCATTTCCCATGGACTCTGACCCCATTTGAAGTGCAATGTAAACTCTTGTTTGGATTTTCCAGACACGCTAATTGGTAATGTGGGGGTTGTTTCAAAGTACGCAAAGAACCACCCACAATTCCAACCCCAACTCCCGTCACCAACCCGCAGTCACCTGCAAACATTTCCTTCCCAAGGGCATTGTTTCATGCACATGTGGGGGTTCTCTATATCACACGGAGAACCAACCCACAATTCTAACCAACCTTGGCCGCTAACAGCGCGTCACCTCAACCCAACTGCTCATCCAAAACCTGTAATACACACATTCGCAACCATGCAAAACCTGCAACCGCATCTATCCCAGTATGCAACAGCATCCGTCCCCAATCGGCAATTGCATTCATCCCCCACTTTACCAGGAACCCATTTCCCAAGCTGAAATAAATGCATATTCCAATTTACAACGGAATATTAATCATCTCCCTCAATTACATCACCCCACATACATTTTCCCAAAATTGCATCGGTCAATTCCTTACTTAAATCATACTCCTTCCCTGCGACCAAGCAATCTCAATTTCCTCGAAATTTATATGCTGTAATAAAACGCATATTCAAACCTACAATGGAACATTAACCATCACCACCAATCATACCGAACCGCATATATTTCCCCGAAATTACTTAGGTTAATATCTTATCTAAATGATATTCCTTGCTTGCACCCAAGCAATTCCTATTTCCCCCGAAAACCACTTCGGCTCATTTCCTGCTTAAATTATACTTCTCGTTTGCAACCAAGCGACAGCTAATTTTCCACGAAACAATCACAACGATCAAGACCCTTGATCATACTTGGCTATGCCAATTTCCCGGTAAACACAACCAACGGATCCAATCAGCTTATACGGCGAGGACTTGTGGGGAGGAAGTATGTACCAGCACGGGTACTTGATTCACTTCCTCCTCCATCATATATTGATCACGTGAATATCACCGATCATTCACTTCTTTTTGCCGAGTCGGTGTTTTCCTGATGATTTTTTCCCTTATGGTAGTGTCGGCTCATCACATCTACGCCTACCGGGTTTTTTGTGAGATTGTTTTTTGTGTATTGATCATTCACTTCTTTTTGCCGAGTTGCAAACAAGAGACTGCATTCCGGCAACGCTAGTTGGCACGCAGTCAGTAAACTGCTGAAATCCAGACTGTTATCACGTAACATAAAGCTCCGTGTCTATAGAACCATAATCATGCCGATTGTTCTATATGGATGCGAAACATGGGCTCTCACAAAACGGGAAGAAAACAAATTCCGCGTATTCGAGAATAAAGTTTTGAGGAGCATCTTTGGAGGTAAATATGACGAGGAGGCAAGACAATGGAGGAAACTCCATAACCACGAATTGGAAGAGCTATATCGCAAACCTACAATAGTGAGAGTAATCAAGTCGCGAAGATTAAGATGGGTCGGACACGTGGCTCGAATGGGGAACGATAGGACCGTGCATAGAATTCTTGACGGTAGACCAACGGGAAAGTGACCGGTAGGACGGCCGCGACGGAGATGGGAGGACAATGTTAGGTTTGACCTTGAGGAGATCGGATCGAATGGTCAAGCGTGGAAGGAGAGTGCCCAGGACAGGGAACGATGGCGAAGCCGAGTCGGTGAGGTCATGAACTTCCAGGTTCCTACAGGCCAATAAATAATAATATAATAATAATAAGAATATCACCGAACAGAAAGAACGAAACGACGCCGGAAACAAGTTCGAAATACCGAGCGGACACAGGGCAGGAACAATAAAACAAACACTCCAGGAACGGCAGCACAGCAAATCAAAACACTGGATTTATGTTATTAAAACCGGTTTTTATTGTGGATTATTTAATAAATTTACTGCACTTAATTATTTGTTTAATTTTATTGAAGACAGATTCTTTTATTAATGACAAATAAACTGACGCACCAAAATATTATACTAGATACCAGACGAATATTAAACATGACTGTGTATGTTTACGCTTCTCCGCCGTTGTGGCGGAGAGCGGGAGATCGGCGACCAGCGTGGTCAGCGGACGTAAATCGACTTCACGATATTTTGCTCGTTCAGAGCTCACTCGTTCACCGTGATCATGTTGGTATGTGTGCCTAGAACAAAAAAAGACATAAAGTGCATTCCTAGGATACGATTTCGGTAAAGCAAATAAAACCGAAGTCGTCGGATGCCAATGGAACCTTTGTTGGAACATGTGCGGCTAAACAAAGAGACGATGATCCGATGTAAAAATGTGCTAATTGGTTTTAGCGCGGTTACTGGGAAATGGTGTTTATGGCATCGCTAGAAAGGGTACGTATTGAATACCCATTTGCGCGTATTTGCTTTGGGTTGCACATTGTGCTGGGAGAAAAACGTCGTCAGCTAAATGTATACATAAAGAAATTTATCGTATACATGAATGAAGCTGGGAATAGGCGACGCCATGATAATTATCTCTGGCTGGAATGGTTACATGATATGTGAACCGGGGTTTTTCTTTTCAGGATAATTTATGATAAGGATAAAAAACTCCTATAGGGGGTTTTACATACGAAGGTATGCTTGCAGGTAAGAATGCTTTTGCAGAAGCTTGAAAATAAATATATTCGGTAAGCTAATAAAGAAATCTTAAGGAGCAATGGTATGCGAAAAGAATGCATGAAGGTAAGTTTTCTTTACAGGGACTTAAAGGTCATAGATTTGATCTCTTAAATGCGTGCAGCATTTTTAGGTGCCGAATGCGAATGCATTGGCGAGGACTTGAGCGTTTTGGGTGATGATTATGGGGGTTTTTCAGGAAGGTAAACCTTGGGATTTGGAGGAATCGCCACAGATTCCCTGGAACCGAATTCCTATGCAAGCATAGCAATCCCCTTCAAGTTCCAAGTAAGTGGCAAAGAAATTATTTTAGCTATGACTCCACTGCCACGACGCAATGAACTTTTTCTTGCCTTTAACCAGTCAGTCGAGATACAACCACCGCCGAGCGCACATCGCTCTTTGAACCGAACAAAAAGTCGCTAATCACCCACCCAAATGGTTCGGCATCATTGCCAATGCGCTCTAAATGCACCGGTAACAAAGGGTCCCACACTTATAATTAAAACTCGAGTCGGTTGAGCTTGCCATAGTGACGCGTTTTAACGCCAAGTTCGGGCATTAATTTCAATGCGAATTTTCGATAACACGATGCGTTTTAACACTGGTTCTATAAATCAGTGCTGAGCAAGGAGCTCCTCCCGTCAACCTTGGAGTCGAGAGTCTCTATAACACAAGACTTTACTTGAATCCCAAAGTGTAAAATAAGGTTACGCTAGCTCTGTAAACGAGTCACGTCCGATCGTACTCGACCCATTAAAGTAATGCATGTTAAGGAACATCAACGACAAATGAACCGCGTGTATGTGCTGGACCCATAGTTAAGTAGAGAAAAATAAACGAACGTTAATCAGCAAAATAACCCTAGTGTTTTCTTCATTTACCCACCCTTTGTTGGTGAACGATTCCTCCGTGAACAATCTTGCGGGATCAAGTGAACCCGTCTCGTGCCAGACACCCCACTTGAAACCCCCACATACATGCATCACACCAATTTTCCTGAAAATAATTCGGCTAACATACAAAGAAACCGTCGTAAATCAGGAAACCTTATCGGCGTCCCTGTCAGCCAGCGTATCCTGCCACACACATGCGCAGCAGATTTTCCCGGCTTATCCACATTCATGGCAGCCTTTTGTCCAACCGACAAAAGCAGTTTTCGCATCTCGCGTCTAGCCGGCAAAAACCGAATTCTCCAGCGTGTAAATATACACACAAAATAATTCGACCCTTTCCACCGGCATAGATACCGTGCACAATCATCAGAGTGTAAGTATTTAAATTGCTTTTAGCACCAGTTTTCCTAATGGTATGCAGCCTATTTATACAATGTAATCTCGCCAGGACCTACTCAGAGAGATTCTCTCACCATGGCCCCAAAAGCGAAACTTCGCTTTCTCTCAAAGAAGAAAACTCACCCTAGCCGAGAGTGGACTCTGCACGAGTCACACAGTCGAGTAATAGCTGCGAAACGCACCACCACGACCTAAACGGAGCCGGAGTCGAATGTCCACCGGAGACGGAGTTAGACGCCGATGAATCAACGTAGTTCTTTGAAACGGTGCAACTTAATTTAACGAGTCTAGCGGTTGATATTTGAAATTGCATCCAGTGTTGTTTAAGGATGGTCATGACTCTATGTGAAAGATTGTAAAGCGGCTTAACTAAATATAAATGAATGTGAATGTTGTGCTTAAGTTGAATACTATTATAATGTAAACAATAAACGCGTTGACACAAATGTGTGGTTGCAGGAACATTGTTTGTATCGATTCTTAAACATTATTATAAATAAAGAACATGAAATGCAAGGACGAAAGTGTACGTTTTATTTTGCAATTTGTGAACGATTTGCGGCGGAACACTGTGGGGTATTAGTGAATCCGTGCCCGTGCCGGCACACAAACTAATATTACCCACAGTAAGAAAAAAAAAACCTCAATAAGGATCTGCGATAAGGGGCGATCTGTCCAGACTTCGAGGAAGAAGAAAAAGTAGATAAGAGAGCAGTCAGTGGGTAGCGCGAGTGATTTAAAGACCTAACAATAAAGAGTATAGTAAAAAAATCTGTTTGTGTTTTACTACGGGTTCAGCTATGAACGGAGTTCCTTGGTGACTGCGTTGGTTTCGTGATCCTCGAATGGGTAGTTTAACTTGTTAAATGTTTGTTTTCTATTATTTCTCAAGCAAAGTTGTGGTGCGCTGTGTTAAATGACATTATAGAATTGAAAATAGTGTGTCTGGGTTCGATTAACTCTTTCCGTGTGTGTGGATGGATAATTCTAGCCAAAGTATTCTAAAATGAGTGGTATTATCCTGCGCTTCACTAGTACATGGATGGCACATCCCATAGTGGCTATCTGGAAGAATTAAAGATGCGGCCGTGTATCCACTCATCCATAGTGGAACCACGACTCAACACACAACAAGCATCCATTCAAGATCCATCGTTCGCTTCTCTTCCTCGTTTAATCGAGAAGCACGGAAGCGAACCATACAACAATGTTTTTACATTGCAATGGGCTGGAAAACTATAGCTGACTATTGTTAAAGCTCTCCAACATCTCAATGTGAATAATTTATTTTCGACTTAGCCTGTACCGTATTATGATACTGGCAAGATTGCAAAACGCTATGATAGTAAACGAAAACAAAAATGTACATTATGGTCAGAAGTGGTTCGCGCCGTAAATAAACGTATTGAATAAAATTCACGTCGCAGTGGCAGACCAATGGTATCAAAAAAGTAAGAATTTCACCGATGCGCAACAGAAAGTCACACTCAATAGAGCAGAGGAGTTGCAGTTATCCGACAGCGTACAATTGCCAAATATTGTCTTCTCCGACGCGACAAACTTCCCTTTGAGTAATTCGTTTTTACCTAACATGAAAGCCATGCGAGAATTTTGATATTTGAATGGGCATCAGAAGCCAAGCACCAGCATTCCACATAGTTTGGGTTGCCGTGTCGGTCGATGGCTGATCTGCATTGGTGTTTTCGGACCACGGTGTCAAAATGAACGCGAATATGAATCGCGAAACAGTTTTGAAAAGTGCTCTAAAACGATGGGTATCCAAACACCAATGAAAATGCGTGGGTGGCAGTCACATTTGGAAAGCAAAAGATGACCGAAACAAGGAAGATGCTACAAAGGATGAACGACGCCATGAAGTTGCTATAGGAAAACATACACGGAGGGCTTGAACAACTCATCCCAGCACATAAAACAGAGCCATGGGTACGAAGAAAGATAGAAAGCCTTACCAAAAAGCTACAGAATCTCGTACAGCCATAGAAAAACTTCGACTAAACAAACACCACCAGCCCTGGGTGGTACGAAGAGAAGCTGTCCCATTCATACTTCACGATGGACAAATATGAAAATATGTAAGAGGAATATGAGAAAGTTTGTGGGGAGGAAGTATTGTGCCAAACACGGGCACTCCGTTCACTTTCCTTCGCCAACATGACTTCATACAAACTTCCAACACGTATCGTTCGCAAGCTAACAAACCGAACACCAAAATACGGAGCGGACAACACAGAAAATAACGCAGAACAAAACTACACAGCGTCGGGAACAATTTAAACGAGAAAAGTAAAACACTGGAATGTTACGTTAATGTTTTATTCACTAAATAAAAACCACTGCTTATGTTACAATATTGATCTTGATGAAAATTAATATTAACACTACTTTATATAATTTTGATATTTCGAGAAAGGAACACCTGTGCTAAGGCCGAAGCATGTCTATCAATTCATCCTTGGATAACACTAACGTGGGAAATGCGAGTTAAGTCTATGAGGTACATGATTTTTACTTATTTTATTGTTCTTTTTTGTTCCTAAATTACTACACACACGACTCCAGATATTATCGCGTCTCCGTGCGCACCAGAGAGCGGTAGATAGTACGACCAGCGTGGTCGGCTGATGGAATTAAGTTCAGCGATAAACGACCCGTGCAGAGTCGAGTCGCTAATGGGGTGAGTTTCCACGAGAGAGAAAGTGTTCCTCTCCACTAAGGATACGTTGTACCTACCACAAGAGAGACGTAAAGTCTCTCTTTGCGGGAGAGAATACCAAATCTCGTAATGGATGTCATGGTAATATGTGTGCATGGGGATCGTGAAGATCATAATGTTCAACACACGCTCGAAGGCGATGGATAAACGAAGCAGACGGGCGGTAAGGACAAGGGACCGTGAAGATCGTTGGTAGTACACATGTATGTGTGTACATCGGTTCTTTCATGGGACAAAACCACAAGAACAAATCTGAACCGACGAAAAGGGCATAGAGTATATTCATGAGATACGAGTTCGATAAAGCAAACAAACCGAATCTCTTTGGATGATAATTGGTTTTCTGTTTGCTTATGCCGCTGCTGATGAGAAGCAGATCTCGAAATATGAAAAGACAAAGGGAACGTTTGGGTCTTTGTCTGTTATGTGCATTGCGGCTAAATAAATAGGCAGCAATGCAATGTGGAAATGTGCTAATGGGTTTTAGCTAGATTAGCGGGAAATGGTGTTTATAGCATCGCTGGTAATGGTAGGTATTGAATTTCTATTTGAGACGCGAGATTCGTATATTTGTTTTGATCCCTTGGGTGTAGGTCGCCAGCCAATGTGTATGTATGGCGATTTATGATACACTTGGTGAGGGCGGGAAATAGACGACGCAATGTTTATGGTCCCTGTTGTGATGGTTACATTGTATGTAAACCAAATCATTTTGTTTTCAGGAATTCCTCTAGGGGGATTTACCTGGCACCGAAGGTGCCGAATTGGTTTTGGGATTCCTGATAAGTTAGGAAAGAATTCTTACAGGGATTTGTATGCGAAGAGATGCATGAAAGGTAAGGATTCTTTACAGGGACTTTTAGATTATAAATTTGATCTATTTGATGCGTGAAGCATTTAAGGTGCTAATACGATTGCATTAGCGAACACCTATGCAGACTGGGATGAAGTGATGGGGGTTTTTCAGGTAAGTGGGCCGTGGGGTTTGGCGGAACCCCCACAAGTTCATCAAGACATCACCACAAAACTCAACGAGTTGGATTCGATGGCGATGGAAGGAACAGAAGAAAGACTCGCCCAGAATGAATAAAAGAGACAAAGACATTGCGAGACAGCCATCAAACTGATATGGAAGCAAAAAACTTCCAGGAATGGGCTAAAGCTAGTCGGTTTGCCAAAGAGAAAAGTCCTGTGAGCTATACTGGGAGACATCCAAGCTACGCACGGCAAAATATATGAAGACTCTCCTGGTCCTGGACGTGAAGGTTACCATATAACGGACTAATACGACTTACAGCGAAGACGCACTGCCTTGAGGCGAGTATCATGGGACAAGCATAATAATTGAGTCGGCAGCTGCATCTACAGGGGCCAACTACAAGCTTCTATTTTCCACCTTGGTGGAGTGTAACAACAGTAGAAATTTATTCCTCTAATCTTAGCATGGGCGAAACCTTCCTGCCACTGGACACTTTCAGTTGTTCAGATGGCCGCTGTTCCGCTGTCTTCTTCCTATGTAATTGTGCCAGTGCGAGGCATCGTGTTATGCTCATTGATGAGTACCACGTCGGCACCGTATTCCTTAACCGTTTGGGAAAGGAGATCTGTGGCAGTTCCCTTGAACGCCACCTATCATCTTCCCATTACCCCATGTAAAACTCCCACCTAGGGCATACAGAAACCTGGAAAACAAGTACTTACCTGTTCATAGTTGTACCATAAAACCTTGAAATGAATTAAATCACAATATTTTCTCATTCTAAATTGATCTGCACCAAACAGGCATGATCTTTATGGATAATTGGTTGCATTACCACGCAACCAACATTTACCGAACCAATCCATTGAACATGTCTCGGTTCGATTTCCATCAAGTAATAGGCATCCACCACATTAAAGGCAATTTGGTTGCATCGCCTAGCAACCAACATTGCTTGAACTATATCAACGGGATATACTTTTATGCGCCAGCCGCACACATGCAAAAAGAATATTTTATCTTTCCCTTTGCATACATACCCACATCGATCGGTCATCCGACCGACAATTACATGAGAGTATCTGGCTGATTGCCCAAGCAAAGCGAGTTCTCAAAATCGCAAATTACCATCGAGAATTCAATGATGTGGAGATGCCGCCAACATGTGCACTATCAGCATAAATGATTTATGCAGTCGCTGATCGTGTATGCAACAAAATCTCTATGTTGAGTTAATGGCACCAGCTGCAACCATGTCAGCTCATGTCCCCTTTAGAAAATTATTGTATCTACGGTCGACTTGCTCATGCACAGCATGCGGGTGCGATGGAACCTCATCTGTGTGTGTGCATATCCATTCGATGATCATCTTTGAATATCATCCCTTTTATGGTCACTGAAGCGATGTATGGAATTTTGGTGTTCTGTCGCTTCGGTGGCAATAATCAATCGCGTTCTGGATTCCGTGGAGGCAAGTCGGGCCTCCACGTTAAATAAATACATAAGTGTCGAGTCTGGTAATGGTAGTCAATGCGATCCGTTGTGCCGCCAAAGTTAAATTAATGATTTCATTGTCGTTAAATGTTTCGTACACGGTTTTAAAATTAAATCTCCCAAGGTGGCATTTTAAGCCATTGTCATTTATATTGAGTGTACACGGTTTTAAAATTAAATCTCCAAAAGTGACAATTTATGCCGTTTTAGTTTATATTGATAAGTGACATTGTAAACAGTTTTTAGTTTCATTAATTGTACATAGTTAGAGAATTACGATAAGTCGTTCAATTTGTGTGTGTTTGAGTTATGTAAGAACAATAAAGAGTTATGGCCTAAGTTTGGATAGTGAGTTTTACTTCCCTTTGGTCGTCCATCACGAGTGGCGTAGTTGCGCAGTTCACGAAGGGTGAACTTGGAGTCTGGGACAGTTTCGTGAAGAGATCAACAAAGATATACGAAACCCCCACAGACCTTGTGCAGCTCCACAATGGTTTAGGTTAATTAGAATGCACTTAGATTGGCCACCGCGTTTTAACGCCCTGTTGAGTAGTGGATACCACCTTCACACCCTGTTTCGCAGAACATGCATTTGGGTTGCGCTTCACAACCCATCGCTTTGTGCCCTTCTCCACAGTATTTCAAACTATTTTTCGAACGATCTCCTTTGAATTTGCAAGATATCGCCACATGTTCATATTGCCAGCATCTGAAACATCGTGTGGGTATGATGTGTTGTCGTAGTCTGCACCTTACCCTACCGAACAATAGGAAATCGGTAGCCAGCAACATGGTATCCTTTTCTCTTGGTAAGCGGATCATGGCAGTCTGCATGCGATCTGGTTTCCTTCTTAAGCTCTTTACCGCTTCCTTTGGGATAAACGCTACAGCGATCCCTGTCAGAATTTCTCTACAGCGGTAACCTCATCAAAATCACGACACTCGACCGTGATGTCCTGTGACGCTGATTTCACACCACCATCTTTCTTTAATACTTGTTGCACTTTTGCTTTCAGGGTCTCAGTGGTGTCCTATGGTTGGTGTTTTAGTTCTAGCAGCGATCTTCCTTTTGCTGACTTTTCTTTCGGACTTTATTCACGCTATTTCCGAGTTCACTTAGTTTGGGTCAGGCCTTCAAGAACTTCAATATATCCGCATATGTTTTTTTTTCCGGTTTTGGATATTACTATAGCATCCGGGTGTGGATCCTGTCTTTTTTTTTTTTTTTTTTGGTGGTGTACAGGCATGTGTGTGTGTCATCCTTGCAGAGGAAATAAAAGTGAAGTGTGGATGTGCCTACCGACGTGGGCATATACGTTCAATAAAAATAAAGAGGTGTGAGTGCATTCATGAGTACGCGAGCGGATGGGGCTTATAGGCATTCGAAGGTTTGTGGCGACTCTAACAGATACACACACAATTCACAAGCAAAATAGTGAAGAGCACTGAACGAAAAATCGAATAAGAAAATACATCAGAGCCGTATACATTAGCGATAACATAACAATTCACATCAGTGGAGTATAGTCGAGTTTAAAAATCAAATTCTAAACACGGTCAGTAGCCTGATGGGTAACGCTTAGGTACAATTTTTGGTGATTCAAACTGTCATAGCGTCAGTTCGAATCACACGTTCTTCTTCACTATTATTTCAAACGCTATAATTGGTGACCCCGACGTGATCTGTACACACAGCATACACTTTCCCATAGTAAACAGAACTTCACCCACAATCACGACTTCCGCACAGAGCACAACCTTTGACGTTTTCTCGCTCTCTCGTTCGTCCGTCGTTCGCATACGAATCTGATAGTAACAAAGTTACTCCGGAGGGACTGGTGTGGCGACTCTAACAGATACACACACAATTCACAAGCAAAATAGTGTAAAGCACCGAACGAAAAATCGAATAAGAAAATACATCAGAGCCGTATACCTTAGCGATAACATAACAATTCACATCAGTAGAGTATAGTCGAGTTTAAAAATCAAATCCAAAACACGGCCAGTAGCATGATGGGTAACGCTTAGGTACAATTTTTGGTGATTAAAACTGTCATAGCGTCAGTTCGAATCACACGTTCTTCTTCACTATTATTTCAAACGCTATACCTTCATTGTGAGCCAAATGGGAACTAAGGACATAATAAAACTCGGTAAGCTAATATGTAAGAACTTTCGATCTAAGCGCAACAATAATGCGAATATTAGTATTATGTGTACTGATTTAGAGGACTATCACAGAATTAAATCTGCTTTGGATAGGGCGACTAGCAAGTACTACACGTCTCCATGCTCCTTGAAGGAGTTGATTCTTCTTTTTCTCGCGAAGAATTACTTAAGGGATTAAAAACTGTTGAATTAAAAACTGAACAATTACTTGAGGAATTAAAAACGGTTGAACCCAAGTTTAAAAACCGTTTTCCACCACAAACTCCAGAAATTGCAACCGCTAGTTGCTTCTTTATTGTATCACTAAATCCCAATAGTAAAGTTGATGGACTTAGGTATATTAAATATCTAAACCACAAAACAATAAATTGGGAGAAAATAAAGAAGGCTGAACACTTTATCAATGTACAATTAGGTGTGAAATATGCAATTTAGGTGTGAAAAGTGTCTAAAGGATAACATTATTGTGGAATGGGCTAAGAACAGCTTCCGGATAAGACTAAGTTATCCTGCGTCCTCTGCAAGAATACAGGCCATCCTGCTAATTTTAGAGGTTGTCCTAAATACCAACAACTAAAAGTAAAGTTGGAAGCTGGAAAAAAGCAAGTTAAAGAAGAGAAACGAATGGAAACTCGTTCGTGGCCCCTAGTGTGTCATACGCCCACTTGGCAGACGGTGTAAGCAATTCACCAATCATGGAATAACCGCAAAATAATATTAAAACGTCTGCAACGTAGGCACAAACAAACATAACAGCAATTTTACTATTCACACAAGGACAGTTTGCTGCATTTGAGAAAAAAATTGAAATAATTGAAAAAAAGTGGGGAAACAGGTGGGCCGACCAAGACGGACTTGAACTTGAAATGACGACTTAAGCGTGATTCTTTAATACATTGACCAACTCATTTTTTTGTACTTGCATAACACTTGCGATAATGATGAGTTTTCCTGACAAACGTGCCCGAAAACCATTTTTCCTATACAACGGCTAATATGTATACACTACCAACGCATTATCGCACTCTCGTCTTTCTATAATTTATTCCAATCTTTTCTAGCCATCTTACTCTCACTGGCCCTTTTACACCCTACATCATTTGATACTCTATAATGTTACTTACATTATTATGCCTTTCGGGTGTGCATATTATAAAACAAAAGAGGAACATAGTAACATTGTGGCGGTTCCGCCAGATCCCACGGCTCGCCTTCCTGAAAAAAACCCCCATAACCACAACCCAGTCTGCACCAGCTTTCGCTAATGCAATTCGCATCAGCATCTTAAATGTTTCACGCATCAAATAGATCCAATTATTATAGCCCAAAAGTACCTGCAAAAGAATTCTTACCTTTTCAAGCATTCCTTCGCTCACAAATCCCCTGTAAAAGTTCTTACCTTCCTTATCATAAACCATCCTGAAAATAAAAACCCCGGTTCACATATCATGTAACCATTCCAGCCAGGAATAATTATCATTGCGTCGCCTATTCCCAGTTTTATTCATGTGTACAATAAATTTCTTTATGTATACATTGGCTGGCGTCCTTTTCTCCCAGCAATAAAATTCCCTGACTCGCACAATGTGCAAACCAAAGCAAATACGCATCTCGCGTCTTAAACCTATTAGCACCATGAGCATCGGCATTGCGGCTATCGTAACAGCTGCAATGCATACCATAGACAATTCATATCGTTTAGGTATCCGAATCACATTTTCTATTTAATGAGCGGCTGCTATTTATCTAGCCGACCCTCATTACCGAACTATGCATTAGATCATATTTCCCTTGTCCTTTGATTCGCCGAATCTTGTCCCTTACGAACTAGATGCATAAACAAATACAAAGCCATTAGCATCCGACGAGACGCGATTCGTTGTTTCAACAAACACACATCTCTTGGATGCCCATTATGCCCCGTCCTTGAGTTTCAAGTTTATTCCTATGGCCTTGTGTATGAAAAATAAACCAATGTGATCTTCACTCACACCTACACAGTCATTGCCAAGTCTGTCTTCCTTGTTTCCACCACAGAGAAACATTTTTTTCTTCTTGGGCAAACTCACCTCAAAACGAAAAACATCGTTGAGTCGAATTTCATTCAGCGATCGAGACGGTCGCTCCGCCATCCACCGTGCCGGCGCCGGTGCGGTGTGAAACAAAAGTCGGAGAGTTAGAGTCGAGCGCGTCGAAAATAAAAAATAATTTTTCTTGTCCCCCCAGTATAAGGCAGTTTTAAGTTAAATAATTGTGAACCAGTTACAACAGTTAAATCAAATAATAGAACTTTTAGACAGACAACCAAACCGCGTTACATTTTATTTGTTTCCTGAGTGTTTATGTGTGCTTCCGTTTTCTGGACGAACAGTTTAGTTTACGGCGACGAAATGGACGACAATAATCAGATGTTGGCGGAGGAAGGGAACGGAGTACCCATGCAGGTACATACTTCCTCCCCACAACATAAACAAAAACAATAAATTAATTTGAATATACCAGCATTCCGCCGAAGTATCTACTGCGATCAATAAGTTTCCGAACATTCCAATCTAAAAAGATTTGTTTGCAGCTTAGCTCTTTTGTTGGGTACCGACTGTTACGAATGAGAAAGCTCACACAATTTTGCCACCTCCGACTTTATTGCCTCTACATGCAATTTACAGTCTTCCGGAAACTTGAATCAACTACACCCTAGAAGGACTTGTAAGAAATTACCGGAAATATATAAGACCGACTAATCCCCTACGTGTGTGTGTCTATGGTCAACATCAAACTGTAAATTGAGAATTTTTCAAATATAATACAATCAACGCTGAATCTCAATCGCAACAAAATCGATGCTGAACTATTAAAATAACAATTGTAGGGATGGGAGTTAGTAAATAATCCGTGCTGTAGATTTAATAACGGGATTAGTAATCCTGCGATTTTCAGATTGCCACATAGCAGAGTTCGGATGTAGAAAATGCGTTGAATAAAAATGCCACTCATTTACAGGGATTTAGACATCTAGGTTTATTGACAGTGTGTGTGCTTCAGGCAAATGAAAAAAGGATAATTACAATTTGAAGGGAGTACTGTGATGGCTGAAATTAATGAAAATATACGCTATGAAATGAACACTTTCAACCGAGAAACGCAAAATTGGTTTGCATAATGTCCTTAGGCCACAAAAAGGATCATAATATACTTTGTCGGTGGGTCGTAATGGTCTGTCAGATGGAAATATTTGAAATGGGGTATAATACGAGTATTCGACCCGAATAGTAGCATACGAACAATTTGCCGGAGACTTTGTGGACATATGTGAGTAAATTTATTACTATTTCAACAAATCACTGGCTATATTATTTTGTAGGTTTATACACCCGATTAATTTTGCAATTTTCAAAGCTGCAAGAGCCAACAGAACCCAAGATTAAGAGTATTCGTCTGGCTCACAACCCTAAGCACTCTCCGGAGTAGATGTTATTACAAGTTATTTTATGTTGGTGTTTAAAAACCGCCATTATCCTTGAAAACGAAAAATATTTAAACAAATATTTTGGTATTATTCTGTGACTGAGAATTTTTTTTCTTTTCTTAATGTGCGTAATTAAAGAATACTTTATAATTATTTTTTATACCACGGGTGCCAAATACGCTAAATATTAAAGCGAGACCAAAGATAGTGAGTAGGCGTATCACACTGATCTAATACTGAATATTCTAATATTCTAATACTAAATATTGTAATGACAAGGAGACAAATGATAATGTTAAGCAGTCCAAACTCGTGTAGTTCGGCTAAAAATGATTCTCTATAGTTACTAGTACTTCAGAAGTTAAAGTGACCCTTGCATGGGACTAGCGGAATTTATGGGAATAGCGGAAAAATATTTGGAAAGAAGATACCCATTCAAGAAGTTCAGTTGAGCAACGTTATTGGCTATAGAAACGAGATAAGCAGGATGAATTGCGCCCATGCCTTAATAAATTTCACTGCTCGTTCTTGCATCTTTGTGCAGTGCTGTTTTAGATACGCCGGACCAAAATGAGACTTGGATGTGAATGCCAGTTTTGGATGAAAAAGCATCTTATAATTGGGTTGGATTGGATTAGGTATATCTGACATCTTCTGAATAATCCCGATACTTGTTCGCATTTCTAGCTATAAATGGTATGCCTTTGATCCGATATATTCCTCATAAATTCTGTACACGTTAAATGGGGTGAAATATTCCTTCCATCGTTCAAGAAATTTCCTACATTTCACCCCAATTTCTGACAGCTTCAAATATTTTTTCGTTACAATTAGAATTCATATTCGAGTGCCAAGAATCGATACTTCCTTTCCTTAGTAGAACAAATTTCGTTCATCAGCAGTGTTGTGGCGGTTCCGCCAAATTCAACGGTTCACCACTTCCTAAAAAACCCCCATAACGTTCACCCAGTCTGCATAAGCTTTCGCTAATGCAATAGCATTAACATCCTAAATGCTTCACGCATTAAAGAGAACAAATTTGTAATCGAAAAAGCCCCTGGAAAAGAAAATTCTTACCTGCATGCATAACTTCGCATTTAAAATCCCCTATAAGAGTTCTCTCCAAGCTTATTATAAATTCCCTGAAAGAAAATTCATCGGCTCATATATAATACAACCGCATAATCAGGAAATATTACCCTTGAGTTGGCTTATCCCAGCTTCATCATGTGTATCATAAATTACCAGACAAACACATTGGCTGGCGACCTACACCCGAGGGACCAAAACAAATACACGCATCTCTTGGCACCAATTAAATCCCACAGCATTAGCAAATGTAAATAGGAATTGAATACTTACCCTTACCATTAACACAATTTCCCGGTAATCTAGCCAAAATCCATTAACACCATTTCTTCGATGCGTTGCGTCTATTTATTTAGCCGCGACGCACATCTCAAACAACGATCCAATTAGCATCCGACGAGTTTCATTTTTGTTTGCTTTACCAGACTCGCTTCCCATGAATGCGCATTATCCCTTTCTTTGTTTACAGTCTTTCCCATGGCTTTAATCCATAAGAGAACCAGTGTACACACATACATGTGTACTGTGGTGATCTTCTGTATGAGATCTGTTGGTTACCCCAAAGAGAGACATTATGTCTCTTTTTGCTGCAGTCTTCGAAGATTGTGTTTTTATTGACTTCACATTGTAACTTTCACGCAGTGCTACCGTAAAATGTTAGTATCCAATAAGAAAATGAAACGGAAACAATAATCCATGGATTCAAACAAGTTATTCCAATAGTAGTGTTTTTCTTTAATACAGAAATAAAACTACACAAAAGAAATAGTGTGCTTTATTTTTTTACTTGTGTGATCGCGTTTGTGCTTTTCCTTCGGCACTGTACTTGTCGGAACCTTTAGTGACGGTGGGACGAAATAGAACCCCGTATCGTACGCCAACACATCGACTTCGTACCCGCACGGTGGTGACCCGAGGACGAACACTCCAACTTTTGATCCTCCAAACAATAAATAATTGGTATCAGTGAAAGTGTGAAAATAAGAACAGTGACTATTCGGTGCGGAGACTGTGTCAGTAACAATCGGTGAGCAATTGTGGCGGCAATTGCCGAAAGTCAATGAACGGGCAAACATCGCCCCAACGACAGCATCAACAGACGACACATCACGTCAGCACCTCTAACAGCACGTGGAACAGCAAAACACTAGCACCAGGCAGCCGATCAACACCAGGACAACCAGGTTTTGTCCTTATTTTATTCTCTATTTTAATTTCGTCAATTTTCCTTGGTGAGCTCCTTCCGAGCTATCAATTTTTTTTTTAATTTTATTATTTAAATTAAAACCAATTTAGCACACTTACTGCAAGTTGCCAAATGTATAAAATTCACCAACTAGGCCACGCGTCTGGCTTTACAAGCAATCCAGAATCGAAGGTTACATCGCCTATGACGTATCTCTGACTCGCAGCAACATCCTAACCCACCTAGTTCGAATTCGTCCACGAATATTCGGACCCAAACTGGGATTCAAACAACGGTCAATCGCAGGTTGACCAGTAAAGTAAGACCGACCAGGAGCGCAGAACACACTTCATCAATATTGCTGCCAACAGTGATTAAAATTAACGATGACGATGATATTGCTGCTTATAACTAGGTCCTGACTAACAATTGTTGCGTTTTTCATTCGTGAAACCAAAATTATTGTACATAATAAAACGTTTCTGTGGTTGCTTTGACTTTTCTAAAATTCAGTGTTAAATAATATCATTGACTTAGAACCACCAAAAAAAGCAAAATATTCTTAAAATTAAAATTCTCAATAATATTTTGAAAAAACGATTAGTAGGTCATACCCAATACATGGAATCATAGAACTAATTATTAAGCTTGTGGTTTTTGTAAAAATTAATTAGTGATTTGAACTGCAAATTACCACACACAGTTCTCATTTGTTAAAACGATTTTCTATTGTAAACGTAGACAACTCGTTCGAGGCAGTTATTCTACCAGTGTAAGAAAAGAGTATAACTGATTTAACTATTAAAGAGCTATTCATTCCAATACTTATTCCGAAACATTTTCGTCAATAATTAAAATTCGTAATGTATTTATAAGAGAAATTGATATTTATATAGATGGATATATGTCCGGAAATATATACATTTGTATAAGTGCGTTTCTTTTTTTTTTTTGTAATACAACCAATAAATAAAAGTTTTATCTCTTCATGTACTGAATTTATATATATTTAACGTGTACATTTAGTTCAAAAATATTAAAAACAAACAAGCAATTAAAACCAGCTATGCATCACCTATCTCATTATGTATCTTTTTTTAAATATCGTAAATTATTGTAAATATACAAGTCAAAAACAGCTCTTCAAGCAAACAGTACAATTGAAAATGCAAATTTCCTGTTAAGATTACACTACCGCCTACATATACAAAACTTTACCACTGTTCATAAATTTTGTTAACAATACGAATTTGAACTTATTAAATAAATACATCTGCAAGTAAAAAACTTAGACAAAGGAAAAGGCAACAAATTAATATCACTTGCATGTGAAAAACGAATCACACAACCTTACAAGATAAAACGAAGAAAATATAAATATAATTAACCACGTCTTAATTTACTTGCATTGTATTAAAAGGAATATAGCTCTATACATAAAAGAATATATCGCCATCAATTCTCAGGCGATCAACTTATTAATCTTCCTAATAAATTGTAAGTATTACTTAATCAATAAAAACACAAAACACAGAGAAATATATATACCTAAACGCAGGTCAAATAAAAAAGGTTCATAAATTAATCTCAAAGAACACAGAATCATATTCAATTGTATGAAAAAGGTTGCTGCCTAATTTTATAGTTTATTGAAATAAATATAACAAATATTGTAAGCCCCTTCAGGGTATTAAGCAATGCACAACCTTGTTTCGTAATATTCCACACGACTTCGCACGACTCCGCTCACTACACACCCGACTCCTTCTCAATCCCCTCCATTAGACTACATTTCTACAGTCTTTTCCACAACAATGGCCATCACCAACTGTCTCCACGCGACCCAGCTCGCCTTTCCTCGTCTCTTCGTAACCCTCCTTCAAACCGGCTCCTCATTACACATTAGCTACTATGTGTAGCAAACAATTAGTAGGACGCCCGTTTTCACTTCATGCGACTTAGCTCGCCTTTGCTTAACTCCTTTTGACGCCCTCTTTTAATCTTTTCCGCCGCGTCTACCTCGCCAAAGGCAGTTTTATGCGACTCTGCCTGCCTCTGCTCGACCCCCTTCTTCTACAGCCTCGGCTCCTCATGTAACCACAGCTACTACGCGTAGCATCTCCACAGCAGGACGCCAGGCGCCACCTCCTGACATAGAGTTCAGGACCACCCTTCTTAGGTCCCTAAACGTCTATACCTATACCGGTCGCAAAGCAAACCGATACCACCGGACAACGTCGTGGAACACCTCATCCAGGTATCCCAGGCAAAATTTAAGCGGCAACAAAAGAGCAATACACGCCTTACTACGCCGCCCCATATCACAGGTGCATCATCCTTCGGAGCGCGCTTCCATTTCCCTAGGGCGTCCTGGGGTGGGACACAATCAACCACCCACCAGGAGCCCCCTAAGTTAAGTCGCCCACTTTAAACCAAACCCTCCTCACAACCTGCCGTTCGGTCGAGGTCGTAGCTGCCGTATATCGAGCGCCGTAGTCGACACCGGTGACCATATACGGGTTCTCCCTCGATCGGTAAGCCACGCAACAGAGTACCCGCCCCCCCCTTTACCAGTCACAGCGGCAAACAATCCGCCATACAAACGTATGGACGAAAGCCACCGACTCTGGACTCGGTTCTCCTCAATTTTATCCACTGACACCTCGTAGCACGATGTCAGTGAGGCACAATAGGTCCCAGCTCCTAGCACTTCGTGCACGATGCCAGCGAGAACCAATAGGTTTCGCCTCCTGACACTTCGTCGTACGACGTCAGCGAGCTCCTAATGCGATTAGACCTATTAGATAGGTACAACCTGTTGGCAGGTACCGCCAACAACAGGTTAACACCTCCAGCGCCTTTTTCTGCATCTTCCCGCACATGCTACTTCGTCACTGCGGACGCAAGCAGATTACCAATAGGTTCCGACCTATCGGACGATAAACCTGTTGGTTCAAGCGACCCACAACAGGCTAATGGACCACGCCGCACACCCTTGCCCATGACGGCATCAAGCGGTAATACACGCGTCCACTATATTTATCGACACAGGCCCTAACCATAATCATTAACTTATCATCACGACAGTTCCCTTAACAATTACAGCGCCCCGCGAAGTACGCAGGGCCACCTTGTTCTCCAACCTTTCAGCCCTCCTCCCAGCACCGCACCACCCATTCGAGCATCCCTCAGCCCTACCTCCTTTATTTCGTGACTACGTCATTGGGGTGGCGGGGGGGGGGGCGTTTTGGCGGTTCCGCCAAAGCCCACGGTTCACCACTTCCTAAAAAACCCCCATAACGTTCACCCAGTCTGCATAAGCTTTCGCTAATGCAATAGCATTAGCATCCTAAATGCTTCACGCATTAAAAAAACAAATTTGTAATCGAAAAAGACTTTACGTCTCTCTTGGAGCAGGAAATGCATCCTTAATTTAAGAGAGCCAGTTTCACTGGCTGAAGTTCTTTCGGCAACGATTGAATATCGTGGAGTCGTTTTCCATCCGCTGACCACAATTGTCATGCCGCTCCCGCTCACTGGTGCGCACGGTGACGCCAATATAGTCGAGTCGTCAAGTTAAATCCCCGAGTGATAAAAAAATAATTGTTATGTTTCTGTATAAACGGTAGTTATTTTCTTGAAGAAATCTAAGACTCAACCATCTTAGTCCACATTTAATGTTTGTAAGTACTTTCGTAAAGTGGTGAACGTATAACAACTAGCAGACGTGTTGGCAATCGTGTTAAAGTTAACGAAAGTGAGATAAATAAACAGTTTAATAACAACAAAACGGCGCGTTTTATTATCCTTCGCTGCAGTTTTCTGAGTGTTTGTGTGTACTTCCTTTTTCTTTCGGTCTACGGCAAACAATTAGAATTGTCGGAGGGGAGGTAGAACTTTCGCCCATACTGGCGTCGCCACCTCGTACCCCGCAGTGAGTCTACATTGGGTTTCGTCCTTGATGATATAAGGCAATTCTGGATTTTCGAGACATTCAATAAGTTGAGCATATCCTGCTGATTGGTGATGAAGTTCAGTGAGGTTGGTCAAGCATGTTGAAGATCGAATTGTATTACAAGAAATGGATATATTTCGAAATGACAAAATCAATCGAAACTTCTTCGTCAATTTTTCTTTTTCTTACAATGTTCTTGTTACCCGTCTTGCGTTATCCTAAATCACTACTTATGTACTCTGTCTGTGAAAACTCTTCATTTTTTTAAACATTTTTTTATTTTCTTTTTATATTCTTATTTTCTAAATTAAAGGCTAGACAAAAAATGCTTAAATTCTAGCTTAAATATCTTATATAATAACTTACTGGTCCTTCGCAGACGCTCTAAGCTAAACATTACTTAATATTTGTATAATTTGCCTTTCGGCGACAGAACTTTGTGGCATAACTTATAATTATTTGAAAGACAAAGAAAAATTTGAAAAACTTTGTAAATTTTTTTTTTTTTTTTTTTTTTTTTTTCTTAAAATTTAACTTACTTAACTTACCTAAACTTATCTACTTTTTTTTTTTTTTTTTTTTTTTTTGTTTTTATGTAAAATCACTTAGCCTAACTTAACTTAAATCTTATACTACCCTAATTCTAGAAAAGCTAAGTCTATGTAAGCTAGCTGATGATAGTGTGATTCTATACCGACTTTGGTATCCAGGTCTTTATATGCCATTCAACCACCAGAACTGTTGACGCTGTCTAATACTATCGTCCCGGTCTCTGCGGGAGATAGCCCTACTGAAGCGCAGGAGCTCTTCTTCGGTGCGCGCTACTTCCCGGTCATAGCACAATCGCCCGTCTACAGATGATCTACTTACATGATAGATCAGCGGAATTCCGGATCTATCCTGTATAAGCCCTTTCATATCCAAGTCAAGGAACGCCTCTGGTGGAACAAAGCCGTTGCGACGCACGCTCTCATAGTATAAGGTGTTTGGATAATAAGCCCCGAAAATTAGGTCATTGGACGAGCTTATTGCTCTCGCAATATGTCCTCTGATTAATTTAATCATAAAATTATCCACCCTATTTATGTACGCTTCATTATATAAAGTCTCATTTGAGTAATACTTTTTATAGTCCGATTCCGGTGTCCGATATAATCTGAGACAACTTCTGAGACACTTTCTTTCGAACACCCGAATCTTTTCTATCAAATTTGGACCTATGTTGAACCATACTGGGCAACCATATATGAGCATTGGCCTGATTAGCGTCATGTAGCATATGACTTTTACCCTGCTGTCAAGTTGGCTACTATGAAATAGCCTCCTTGTCATAGCAAAAGTTTTCCTCGCTTTGAGCAAAGCAGCCTCTACATGTCTGTTGAAATACAGATATTGGTCTAGCCAGATGCCCAGTTATTTAACTAAACTCTTGGTTTCCAGTTTATCTCCATGCGGTCCCACGATAACTAGCTTTCGCCAGTTTTTCCTTGTGTCGTACGTGGCTTTATATATTGGAGTTCTAAATACTTTTTTCTTCACATTTCTGGAAGTTGATCTTAAGTTTCCAGTCATCGCAATAGCGCTGCACTTTGTTGAAGTCTCGCTGTATTAACCTATTTATGATCGCAACTTTCGAAGCTGTTCTGTAAATTATGAGATCGTCTGCGTACGCAATAGCCTGCGGAAGTGCATCTAATAAGTCGCTAATGTAAATGTTAAAAAGAATCGGAGAGAGTACCGCGCCCTGTTGCAAGCCATTCTTGATATTATACGTTTTATTAGAGGTCACATTACCACTTTTGACCACGAACCTCCTGTCCTTTGACATATCGTAAAGTACATATAGTAAAGGCTTATGTATGCCATATCTGACCAGTTTGTAATACAACCCTTCGATCCAGACGGTATCAAAGGCTTTTTCCAGGTCGATCAGACAGGCACCTGTGCATTGGTTCCTACATTTATTCCATTGTATGTCGGAGACCAGTTTAGCTGCGGCATGTGTGGTTTCATGACCCGCCCTAAAGCCAAACTGGTTGTTTGGAATAATGCTATTGTCGTCTACCCATTTTAGCAGAGCTTTGTTAATGATTTTTTCAAATACTTTACTAATGCTTGGGAGTAAACTTATCGAACGCATGTTCATTGGGTTTGTACAGTCTTTGCCCTTTTTTGGGATGGGCTGAATGATAGCCGTTTTCCAACGCGCGGGATAATATGCATTATTCAACGCGTTGTTAAACAGGACCGTGTATATATCTATTGCCTTTGGGGGCAGGTTCTTGAGTACGATGTTAGGTACTCCATCTATTCCCACTGACTTTTTGCTTCTTAATGAGTCGAAGATACTCTGGATTCCTTCCCTTGTGATTAAAAGGCTATTAGCCCCACCATTGGCATTAATGTCGATTGACAGATTATCGTCACTGAATTCCGTAAACCCAGGATTCTCCGATTGCCAATGTGAAATTTCATTCCGGAGGTGCAGGTGATTCAGTCGAATTCTGTCCTCCAGGTCATTGTTTCGGCGAATGCTTTCATTCACCTTGTACATTTCCTGAAAGACAGCTCCCACAGCGTTCGCCTTCTCCAAAGGATCTTCGATCACGAAGAGCTCACTATTGAGGATAGCGTTCTCTGTATCTATGCCAATGTTGGTTAGCAGCTGCTTGTTTACCTCGGTACGTGGAATTTGGAGACACTGAATCTCGTTTTGATTATTTCTCCTGAATATTTTATTTATTTGTGGGAACATATTCGGGTTATTAGTTTTTATAGCTCGAATTCTGTTGTTCCAATACAAATTTGTTGCTAATCTATAATTAGCTTTAAGTAATTGTTGGAGGTTTTTTAATTGAGATTTCAGTGATATTATCTCCTGGTCTTGTCTGTCTGTAAACTGTCTGTGTAATTGTTTTAATTTCGATAGCAGTCTGCTCTTTTTCTTGTGGAGTGCGTTTATTGTTGCGTTTCTGTACATGTTAATGTGATCTGTAACTGTTGTTTTGGGAATTGTTTTGTCCATTGTTTGTTTTACGGCTTCGTCCATTTGTTGAATGTATTTGTCGATTTCGTCATTAGTCAGGTTTCTGTTTACTGGCAGATTAAAGTCATTCGAACGAAGTTCTCTTGTTAATGATCTGGTGAACCGCGGCCATCGCATTGCCCCGTAGTTATAGGGTTGCGGGGTCACGAATTCCTCCAGATCTGCGAGCTCGCTCGGAAGCTCTATTACTGCCGTGAATGCACAGTGGTCACTGTCGTATTCAATTGTCCGTAAACAGTTTGTGTTTCGTCTGTTGGTGTTAAGTAATCTCAGTCGTGAGTCGATTAGCAAGATATCTAAGAACGATCTACCTCTGGGGAACGATGGATATTTCGTAGCTAGCAGGTCAGTTCTATATTCAATATGATACTGATCTAACCAACCAGCCAACTGATTTCCTCTGGCATTAGATATATAATTTCCCCAATTTCTATGCTTGGCGTTCATATCTCCCCCTAGGATAAAGTAATTTTTGTCCAGGTGCAATTGTAAGCATTGAAAGAGTGTCTCGAGCTCCGCTATAAATAGGTTTTGTTGGTGCTCCTCAGGTGCGTAGACCGCAATCGCATACAAACCCCTTCCTTGCTGAAGGGGTATGCGGACGATACAGGCTTCCAGCACCCGGAACCTGCGCACTTCTCCACTATATATTACTTTATGATTGATCCCTTTTCTAATAAAGATTGCGACACCCCCCCCCCCCTTGAGAGGAGTTAGGTCGATCTCTTCGTATAATATCGTAGTTTTTATGTCCTATCTTATGTCTCTGGTTTAACTTTGTTTCCCCCGCCAGAAGTACATCAGGTTGTTCCTCTTGCAACAGGTTAAAAAGATTGGCTCTTCTCTCAGTTCTTATTAGTGAATTTACATTCACGACAAGAGCTTTTATTGATGTTGTGGTTAAAGGGTTTATATCGACTTGTTATTTAGACTGGGCAAATGCGAGTAGATCTCGTTTATTTGGCTTTGTAGCTGTGTCATCTGTCTCTGCAGATTGAGCAGGATTGCGAACACGTCCGCTTGCGGTGTTGTTTCAGTCTGTGTGGGAGTATTTGTGGCTACCTGTGATGTAGCCTGATTTGGTGTTCTCCCACCCGAAGCAACTTGTGCGTACGACCGCTGCGATGTTACGGGCATTGTTGAAGTACGAGCTGGCTCTGTGTTTTTTTGCCGGGTCACACTTCTTGCCATTATTTCTCGGAATTTAGGACATCCTCGATAGTTAGCGGGGTGTCCCTCATTCCGACACACTGCGCACTTTAGAAGGGCTTTGTCTTCTACCCGTTCTTTTCCCAGAGGGCATTCTTCTGCCTTATGGTCCTTTCCGCACTTTACGCAACGGCGCTGCATTTCACAGTTAGCCGCCGAGTGACCAAACCTTTGGCAACGTAGACATTGCAGGATGTCTCTGCCTTTTTTTAATTTGTCCCATGTGACCATTTGATGATCCAAGACTGAAATTTTTCTTAGACCACCAATCCTACTGTTGGGTGTTAATTGCACCAAAAAGAAGGGTAGCTTGCGGTTTTCCCTTCTTGCCTTGGGTGTTGTGAATGGTTTTACCGCGGTAAACTCGAGATCTTCGTGCTTCAGGTTTTGAAGCATTTCGAGCAGAGCCTCCGGTTCCATTTCAGGGTCGACACCCTTTAATAGAACCGTTACGCTCTTCGTTTGTTTCGGCGTGAACGAGTAAAATTCCGCGGTGGCTCTTTTTAAGACCTCTTTAATTTTGTTGTGGTCTGCCACCGTATATGTTTGAATGGCGTGCCTGTTACCCGTCAGTCTTTTAACTGCAAAATTGTTACCTATGGCTAGCTTACAAAGACTTACCAATTCCTTACAGTCAACATCTATGGTGTTGATTGGTGGCATCTTTATTTTTCCGCTGTTATTGTTGCTTTGCTGCTGCTGTGTTGCTTGCTGGTTCGTTGATCGCTTTTGTGTTGATTGTTGCTGTTGCTGTTGCTGTTGCTGTTGATGGTGCTGATGTTGCTGTTGATGGTGAAATTGTTGCTGTTGACCGACTTTTGGCTTTAGCTTTTGTAGTTGTTGCTGGTTTTGTTCTTGTTCGAGCGCCGCTATTTTTTTCCTTCGGCGTCTCTCTTGTAATCGGGCTCTTGCCATCGCCAGTTTCGCCTCCAATTCACTTATCTCTTCCTCTTCATCCTCAGACTCTGAGGATGCATGAGAAGCGAATGAATTATTTGCCCCATATATGTTAAAATTGGAGGGGAAGGGAAGCTCACTGTCGTCCGCCAATTGTTGATCTCCTTTATCCATCGTCAATTTCGCGGTTTTGCTTCGCGTCACAATGGAGTTTTTCGGGGCGCCTTTTCGTTTGTGCGTTGTCGTGTTTTTATCGTCCTCCGTGTTCATTTTGGTTCTTTCCAGTTTGTTTTCATAAAAAAAAAACAAAGTCGACCTTTTGAACCACGGCGCCTTGATTTCTCCTGCAAGCTGAGTTGAACTCGCCTACCGCCTGCTAAGAGTCAGTAAGCTTGCACTCGCGCCAAACGATGATTTAAAAATTGCTTTCTTAACAAGCAATATATTGTTTGTTTTAATTTTCGCGTTTGCGACCGCAGTGTTATCTTTTTATTGTTTTTGTTTTTATTGTCGCGAACACTTTTGCACCTCACTCAACTGTTTTTATATGCACTTATTTTGATTTTATTTAATGCATTTATACCGGTACACCTGGTAAATACAGATTGCTTAACGAGCAATCTATTTTAATTTTTGTTTTTTGCGCTTGCGACCGAGGTGATATATTATGTTTCTTATAGTTGATTATTATTTTATTTTTCGCACTTCACTGCAATATGCACATTTGCTTTTAGGTTTTATTTTAATTTATGTGTTTTTAATTCACTTAGTATTTACAATTAAGTTTTTACGTTTATTATTTGTTTTGTTTGGCTTCTGAATTTCATTGTTTTGACTATCTTCACTGTTTTAATTTTGGTCACCACATGTCTATTGAATTTAAACTTTTGGCGTGAACTCGAGTATATTTATTGTTTGTCGCGCTTGTTACATTAATATTTAGTTTACTGGTGTGTCCTTGTTGTCTTTTGTTTGTGAATTCTTAGGAATTGTATTTGTTGTCAAAAATTGCTTTTGACATACTTTTACTTTTTAAATATGTAGTCACTTCACTTTTTAACTGGCGCACTGTTAAACTGGTGTTCTCTGTAAGAGAGTTCGCGGGTGACTGTCTGTGAAAACTCTATCGAGGTCAGTTTTATTACATAAAATAACCGGAAACCTGTGCAATATTAGTCTTAAGATTTAAATAAGAGTTTTTTCTTGTAGTTTTTCCTTTATCATTTATTTTCAATTCAATTCAATTTTTATTTAGTAGATAATTACATTTATGGTATATTTTACAACTAGTACTTAAGACATTTAGGATAGCAATTCCTTTATAACTATAATCTTAAATCTATATAACGACAATAGCACAATTTTAATGAATAACAAATAATAAATTAAGGGAAAACTACAAGAAAAAACCCTTATTTGAATCTTAAGACTAATATTGCACGAGCTTCTGGTTATTTTATATAGTAATGACCTCGATATAATTTTCATAGACAGAGTCCATATGTAGTGATTTAGGATAACGCAAGACGGGTAACAAGAACATTGTCAGAAAAAGAACAATTGACGAAGAAGTTTCGATTGATATTGTCAATAAGGAACTCTACCGGTTTAACGTTTGCGTTTTCATGTAGTTCATGTGTCGAATAATGCCATGGCAAATTCAGCAACATTTTCAATATTTTATTTTGACACCTTTGCAATTTTATTTTGTGTGTGCGAGCACAGTTATACCATACAGGGGCCCCGTACAGGAGTATCGCTTGAAAAATGGTTTTAAATATTATAATTTTATTTTCAATGCTAAGCTTTGACTTTCTACACACTAATGGATACATAACTCTTACGACTTTGTTTATTTTGTCAATTGTGGTAGTGATGTGTTTTTGAAAGATAAGTTTTTTATCTAGAATAATACCTAGATATCTACAGTCTTCGGACCAATCAATATCAACTGCACACATACTGAGTTTAGTGCCATTTGGTTGCTTGTGTTTTATTACCATTTATTTTTATTTTCCATTTCCTGTAATATACTGCTAGTTTGTCAAGAGCTGCTTGCAAAGAGTTGTAGACGTTAGTGAATAAGGCACCCGAAGAGAAAATGGCCGTATCATCCGCAAACATAGCTACCTGAATGTTTTCACCTAGACATGGTAAATCTGCGACAAACAATGTGAATAATATGGGACCAAGGACCGAGCCTTGGGGTACACCATAGTGGATTTGGTGAGTAGAGGATATTTCGGTTCCTATACTCACAACATATTTTCTCGAACGAAGAAAGCTCTGGATAATTTTGATAAGCGGCATTGGCAGCTTAAGCTTCAGTAGCTTATAAATCAAGGCATCGTGCCATACCGTATCAAAGGCTTTTTCGATGTCTAGAAGAACCAGTCCCGTTGACCCTTTCTCGATGAATTTACCAGCTAAGTGGTTTTTAATGCGCAAGACTTGGTGGATTGTGCTGTGACCACTACGGAAACCGAACTGAAAGTTTGGTAAGATGTTATTGTCTTCCACAAAACGATTAATCCTTTCCTTTTTGATTTTTTCTAAGAGCTTACTTAGACAGCTAAGTAGACTAATAGGTCTGTAGCTTTCGGGGCTGTTCTTCGGTTTGCCGGGTTTCGGGATAGGTATTACTTTTGCTGTTTTCCAACAGTCCGGAAAATAACAATTCTTAAGACAAACGTTGAAAATGAACGTTAAATAGTTACTTGCAGCAGGTGGAAGTGCTTTGTTGATTAATTTGTTGTTAATATTATCGAGACCCGCAGCCTTTTTCGATTTTTTTATCAATTCTTTAACTTTGCTGATATTAGTTGCGTAAGTACTTTCAGCTGGTGTTTGAGAAAGTACATGGATAGTGTTAGCAACTTCAGCTTCAGTATACGCGTGGCTTAGATGTATAGATATGGAGTGGTTCTTACTAAACGTGTTAGCAAGTAGGTTCGATTTCTCCACTAAAGATAAAAAACAACTTGTCGTGAACTTTAAACGGAGGAATACTTGCCCCTTTCTTTTTCATAATTTTTGATATTTTCCAGAACGGTTTGCTTGCTTTGTCAAGAGAGGAAAGGTGTTTATTCCAACACTTGTTCCTATATGTTGAGATTTCGTTTTTAATGATATTATTTAAGACTTTAACATTAACTAGAAAACAATCGATTTTATAACGCAGCCACTTTCTTCTTTCAGAGTTTCGTAGCCTAATCAGATGTAAGATATTTTCAGGAAGCGGTGCCTTATCAACTGGAGCAGTGGAACATTTAGGTATCGCAAGATCGGCCGCTCTATTGATAACAGAAACAAAATTGTTGCATAGGATATCAATGTGCTCGCTGCAGGTTATAGAATTTAGGCTGGTATCACCTAGAACCAAGTTCGTGTTTATATATGATTTATAACAATTCCAGTTGGCGGCGGAGTAATTGTGGTATAAACTGGTACGATTTACAATTACTGTATGATTCACTGTAAGGCTGATCGGAAGGTGGTCTGAACTTAACGCATTTAGAGTTAATGGTACTGTGCAGTAATTTGGAATATTAGTGATATATAGATCAAGAGTTGAGGGGTTCTTGTTAGCACTCGCTGGGATATAGGTGGGGAGAAGTGGATAAAGTATGGAAAAACTTGGGCTGGATTCTGCAACATCTAGTAAAATGTTACCCCAGCTGTTTGCCCTAAGACAATTCCACGACTGATGTCTGCAGTTTAGATCACCACCAATAATTACCTTGTTTCGAGTGTTGACTCTATACAATTTTTGCAGATCCCGCTTAAAGTAAGTAGATTTCTCAATGTTTCTATTTCCTCCAGGGAAATAGACCGAAAAAAAACTCACCTTGGAGTTCTCACTTAATGTTACATCTATACTAATTTCTTCAATTAACTTAAGGTGCAATAAAGGACGCAAGGAATGTTCTATACATTTTTTCACAACAATGGCGACACCTCCACCACTAGCATGTACCCTGTCTAGGCGATAACATATGTAATTTTGATGTGAGAAAGAAATGTCTTGTTTGAGCCAGGCTTCTGAAACAAGTGCAATGTCAATATTAAAATTTATCAAGAAACTAAAAAATTCATGCTTTTTGTTTTTGATGCTTCTCGCATTCCAAGTTATGATGTTAAGAGAATTTCTTAACATGTTTTTTCCGAGTATATGTACTTAATAGCTAATGAAGTAATGACGTTAAATTGGTCAGCTTTGGTTTGACAAGCACTAAGCTTGGTTACAACTTCATTAAGAAGAGAGTTTATCTCGCTAAATGAGAACAGGTTATCATTAGTTAAAGTTTCTGACGGATTTTTCTTCGTGTGTGTCGTATCAGTGTTGGAAGATTGCTGTGTTTGATGGAGGCCAGAAGCCCAGGTGGATGAAGGAAGTGAAGGTTGACGCACAGTTCGGGGTAGTGGAGGAAAATTATCAATGGATAATCGGTCGGGCACTGTCTGCTGTTTGTCACTTGGAGGCTGTAGGAAGGTTGTATTTCCTGTACCACGTCCGCGTGGGGATAATTTGCGGCGAATGTCTATGTACTGCTTTCGGCTTATGCATTCTGGATCGGTGGATTTATGTGGCCCACTACAATTTGCACACTTGATGACCTCATTTGTTTTGCAGTCGGATGTTTTATGGTTTCCCGAACATATTGCACAGAAGCTATTTATATGACAATGCATCGAGCCGTGACCATAAAGCTGGCAATTGTGACATTGTGTGACCTTACCTGGATTATGTTTTTTAAACTCCCAGCGAACGATGGTTTTGAACAAGGTTGAGTAATTCCGTTTTAGTTGGTTTAATTTAACAGTACCGCGTTGAATATAGACGATGTACAAGTAGTGTTTGTACAGGCCTTTTGTTGACGGATTTAATGTGATGGTTTTAACATCTAGGCACTTTATCCCGAGTGCAATTAGTTCATTTTTCACTACATCGTTGCTAATTAAGTCTAGTCCGGATAACACTACCTTTAATGGACGATTTTCCTTACGCGAGTGGGTGAAAAACTCACATTTTAACCGTAAGAGTTCGGTTCTGATTTTATTATATATGTCCATTGTTGGGGCACATATTTTTTGCCCAAGCGAAATGTTTTTGATTAAATATTTGTCTATCTTAATGTTGCTGAAAATATCACGCACTTGAGCACTAGTTGTTTTTAATACCACAATTGACGGAACGGTTTCTTTAGGAAGTTCTGCGCACTGTTCGTCATTGGTCGGATCCATTTCAGGAGAGTCTTCCATCAGACTTTGAAGTGGTTGAAAAAAGTTAGTGTTTGAACACATTTTAGATTTTTCTAGAACTTTATTGTTCACTTTTGAAAGTTTATCGGGAGGAGTTTCATCATCATCATCATCATCATCGGCACTACAGTCTAGAACCGGTCTTGGCCTTATTTAGCAAGTCCTAAAGCTTGTTAAATTTTCCATAATGATTTGTTTTTTTTTTTCCGGGCAAGATCATTAGTCTTGCGCCAGAGGCTCCCCGACGAGGAATCGAACCCCGGTCTCCTGCGTGACAGGCGGGTATACTAACCAGTATACTATTGAGGAGCTTGAGGGGTTTGGCCTCCAATAACGGGGTCGTAACGCAACCGTTTGCGCTTGATTTTATTTAACACATGTGGCCCAGGGGCCATAACTTAACGGTTATAACACTTGTTCAAATTTTTGTATGCGGAAAACGAGGCAAAGAAAACAAGATAATGATAATTAAATTGTGAAAATTATTGTGAAAATAACGGTTGATTAAGATAAATAGCACGAGCAAAACTGTGAGACAAGTTGTCAGCTTGAAAGTCAGTCAGGTACTGTGATTTTATTCATTTATTATTCATTATTCATTGAAATTGTGATATTTTCAGTATACAGATTTAAGATTATAGTTGTAAAGGAATTGCTATCCTAAAACTCTAAAGTACTAGTTGTAAAATCTTAAACTGTAAATGTATTATCGAATTAATAAAAATTTAATTGAAGTATGCGAGATATATTATCATATTATGCATTTAATTGTGAGACGTACGGGAAGTTATGTTCATATATTTCAACCTGTTGGAGGTCGTTGGGAAATATCTGATACTGTCATCTTACCTCTGCAATCTCCTAGCAAAATTTTTGATTGGATCGGAGACTTCAGTTACTAATGACCAGAATTCGCCTGTTTTCTATTATAAATTCTTTTTATTGTTCAAATATTTATATCTTACATATGGGAAGAAGAAATATTTATAATACAAAGATTCGAGAAAAAATAAACAAAACAAAACGAAAATCACGAAAATAAAACAAATATTAACGAAAAAATCAATCGAATTTGAAAGCTAAAAATGTAGATTGTGCTAACAAATAGAGTATCACAGTTTGCAATGTTCAACTTGTAGTGAAGGCAGATCTTTAACAATGGCTATGGTTTCCCTGAGAACTCCAGAATAATCGTCATCGGCAGCACTAACATTTTCTGTCGTGTTTGCAGGTGCGTCAGTTACGAAAGCGTTATTATCTACCCCACTTATATCTTTGTCTTGATTCGTATTCGAGTTTTCGGTCTTAGTTGAATTTTCGTCACCAATATTAGGAATACCATTCGTCTTCGTTCCTTCATTCATTACGTCAACGGCTGTGCAGATATTCTGGCCCATTAAGTTACCATTAGCACACTTGGCCAATTCCTGATTACCTTTCTCGTTATGGTTGCCTTGGTCAGCAATTCGATTATGTTCTCGGCGATGGATATTATACATCCAACTGTGGAGTAGAAGAAAAAAATTGTTTTTATACAGATTCATGTTAAAAACGTGGACAATTGTGATTTCATAACATGGAAGGAAAGCATTTAATAATCCCGATACAATATTAGTTTGGGGGAAACGAAATCAATTACGTTTTTTGCTAGATGGATGTAGTATTATTTACCTCGTAAAATCTTATCAAACAAATGCAGATTTCAAACTAATAAAATTCCTTGAGTGTTTTGATTGATCGAGTCAATTGCTGCCTTGATCACCAAAGCGACGAACAGTTTTATCATCTCTTTGACCGTCCTCTTATCCGATTTTCATGTAATACCGTGTAGGCACTAATGCGAAAGAATGAAACAGGTTAATTACGAAGGATGCCCCTACGAAAGATACTAGATGAGACACGCGAGGGGAGAGAAAAGAAACGGTCGGGAGAAAGCAAAGAAGGTAAGAGATACTGAAGTAGATTATCGTCCCGTTGCTTGTATTCGCAGAGTCACCCAATTAATGTGAGTTCTATCTGAAAGGTAGGCGAAGTATGTAACGACCATATGTGTAACGTCGATGTGTCAAAAGAAAATCTGCTTTGCCCTCCTCTTCGTTAACAGCTACGGCTGAGACCACGTGTTTAACCTCTTCTTGGTTCCAACTTTTCCAAGAGGTCATGCAACTGGCCATCGATGCTTCTTTGATGGGTGGTCAGAGGTGACGTTATACTGGAACATGACAATTTTGGAGGGATTACAGCTGTCAGTATCCATCCCAAGTGGAAAGCCTGAACAATAAGTACTCGGAGTTCTCGCTTTTCCTCGTTTGCCCATTCTTCAAGTATGAGCGCAGTGTAAAGATCAAGTCGGATAATAACATCTCCCTTGTCTCTAACTCTAGATGATCTGCTAACTCTAGATCCTCTACGAATGAAAGACTACGCGCTAACGTGGTGACACGTAATTCGAAATATGCAACAAATCAGATCTTGAAGAGGAGAGAGTTCACACTTAATAAAGTAATTCGAAAGATGCGACAAAATGGGCGCTAGGAACTGCTAATGCGTAAAGCGAGGCAGTGCGGTGATGGATGTTTGGGCCTTCGGTGTTAGGCAGGGAGCACCTCCGAAAACATATACTAGAACGAATGATGCTTGGATGCTGAACGAGTGATTCGGAGATGAAGATGGTCTCTGAATATAAGTCAACCAGAGCACGAACTTCGATCTTGCATTGGAGTCTCGATTGAGGAATCACTCGATCGATAGTGAGCAATATTGACTGTTGAGGAGAAGTGTTGGTGGTATGTGAGTAGACTTTTATATTCTGTTCGTCTTGAGATTTGGGTTTTGTATCAACTTTTTAATGTTGTGATGATGGCAACACTGTTGTCTCAGCATCCCGCCTTGACATTGTCTGCAGGTCTTAATGGAGCGGCTGTCGCGTATTGAGTGCCGGCCTTAACAATTGAAGCATACATTTTTTTGATTTGCGAAGGATTTTTATCCTTTAGGCTCGAGAGCTTTAAAACATTCGATGACTGTGGTCCTGTATGGGCCGAAATACGCAACACGGCTGCAAGCGACTTCGAAGTGGGAACGTCTTCTTCTGGACTCCTTGATCCGGATTAGCTGGATGTTTGAACAGTTCGACCAACCCCAGGCTTTCGATCCAGCTTTTTAATAATGTGTCTGTTTGAAGGAGCAGAAAATGCGAGATTTGTACATGTCATCATCATCATCGGCACTACAACCGGGATCCGGTCTTGGCCTTATTTAACAAATCTCTCCACCGGTCCCGATATCGAGCCGATGTCATCCAGGCTCTGGGCGTCCTGGTCTACGCCATCCCTCCATCGCAGACAAGGTCTGCAGCGCTGCCTCCTTCCATACATCCTGCCACAAATGACTTTCTAGGCAGGTTCCTGTTCGCTCATTCGAGATAGGTGTCCTTTGGCTGATTTTTGTTTAGTTTGTTCTAGTGTTCCGCCGAACACTGTTTGTAAGAAGGTGAGAATCACACGGAGCGAACAGCACAATGAAACGCGAAGATTGTTTTGCATTTAATTTTTTTATTTTTTTTAATAACACTTGTGGGGCTTTTCAGGGCCCGAAGAGCCATGCATCGCTCGATCCCCACTATTCCAGGCGAACGACTTACCTCTCGGTCGAACTTCAGCAAGGTTGCGTAACCTTGCTACGGCATTTACCCCCAGCCAAATCGCTGGAATTAATACGGTTACCCAATCGGATAACTGTTTTGAATATCCGTTAGGCAACTTACCTATTCTGTGGGGGGTTTTCCTTCCAAACCCCTTTTTCTCCAACACCACCCCTGAAAAACATTAAGTCCACGGCAAAGCTTATCACCTTGCTGTGGCATCGAGAACTCACCCTCGGGTAGGCATTAATTCCTAAAAAAACATTAAGTCCACGGCAAAGCTTATCACCTTGCCGTGGCATCGAAAATTCACCCTCGACCAGGCATTGATTCCTAAGAAAACATAAGTCCACGGCAAAGATTATCACATTGCCGTGGCATTTGAAATCCTATCCTTAGGCATACATTCTACCCAGGGCATCTCGTTTCCTTAGCCTTATGCTATGGAAACAACATCAACAAAGAGTTCCTTGTTGACTCGTTTTATTTGTTTGCCCATGGCACTCCTTGCATGCGGCTATTAGGTCCCATTGGTTTGCCACCGCCGACAAGGTTTCGGCTGAGGCAAACCAAACATTTTCCTAATTACCAGCAATCGCTGGTTTCCTATTATCGGTCTCCACCGATCAGGGGCCGCAAACAAGCAACGAATTGGATGCAGCCAGCAAGTGTTTACTTTCAACATCTGGCAATGGCTGCACCCTATATTCGTTGCAATACCCTAAACATCGCATTGGCACCACAGAATGCTATGCATACAAAAAATCCCTAATAACGGCCGCCACCCGTCGGCGGACCAAAGGGAATTCACATCGTCAACCGAAATGTTGATTTATGGCCTCCCATAGGATGATCAGATCTTTGGTTCGGGTCTTTCGCACCCCAGATGTTATTGTTTGCATTCGTGTAAGATGCTGCAGCGATGTTGGCATCCGTCCAGGGTCGCCGGACGATCGTATGCAAGGCATACGCACACAAGCATAATGTATGCCTATTTCACCCGGTCCAATCACGATTAACTACCTCGAGTTAATCGTGTAGCTCCTCCCCTTTCGTAGTTTCCTTGAGGTTTCCCTTTTCTTTTGTGAGCACCAATGGACTAGTCAGATTTTACCGTTGAAGGAGTCACCCGCGTCACTGTCGATGCGACAAGATTCAAATGTCAATCTCCATAGCGGACGGTCGCGCCTTACAACATTAATCTTAACCACCAACCAGAGTGAGTGAAGTAATTTCCGTGAACGTGTAAAAGTCGTGTGCAGTCGGATTGTCCGCGTTAAGAAATATTAGTTCCGTTGTTGTGAATACAAGTGACCCGATTGGATTTTGATTCGAGATAATAAGATTAACTTAGAACGCAGTTTCCTCCCTTTCCGGAAACTCGTGCAAAAAGTGATATCGAAATCCAGCAAAAGAACTATGACTGGAGGTGTGATATGTAGTTCCTACGAAGTGGTCGTTATTAATAAAATAGACAGTCCTTGTTAAACCTACGACTAGACATTGCTAAACGTACAAAGAGACATTGTTAAACCTACAATTAAGAAGAGCTTGTAATTGGAAGTGCATCATTAATATCAAATCATTGCAAAATAAAAGTGCCTTTATATCGTAAAGTAAAGAAAGAACTGATCGTGTGTTTTTATTTCCTTCTATTTGCTCTTGTGTTTGGGTGTTTCGAACTTAGTAACTTCGGTGGTGGATTTTACTGAAGAAGTGTCGGTGTCGACACACTAGTAAAATACCCAACAACCCCACACACTTATTGTCTATATGTTAAGCACACAGTTCACACCGATTGCTCAATGCGCGTTTCTCTCGAGATGCTTTTTATTTACATTTCGCTGCGACAACCGACACACGTTCGACTCACTTTCTCTTTTAAATTTTATAAAACTAAGTCGCGGTTAATATGGTGACAGAATCTCGACTTCCGTTCGACCTCTTCAAACTGCTCGTCCCGGTGACGATCAAAATCCGACTGACTATCTCTCCTCCTCACAAAATGCCCTGATACCGATCGTATCTGTATCTCTATCCAAAAATTTTCTTATTCCCCCTGCTAACAGAATTTCCGGATTCCTGTTAGCAGCATGTTATCGTATCCCCGGGGATATTTCATAGTTTTTTTGAGAAAGGGAAAGTCATCTTGCATACATTCTTCGTTGGTGATAGCATTTCCTTTTTCACGGCCTTCTGTTTGCACAGAACATCTGGCGCGAAGGCTGAGATGATTTTTCGGGCGTACAGCCCGTGGTTGTTTGCCTTTTGTAAACACAACCGAAATCCATTAGATCCTTCTAATGGGTGTGAAATTTTTACAAAGGAATCGTGGGACCGGAGTATTTCCTTTGTTGGCGTTGGACTTGTAAATCTTCCGAATTATCTTGTTGCGATAATTACGGTTGTTTACAATTTTGGCCGCGGATAGGCGATATGCTTTCTTGCGTTTAGCTGCCAGCGTATGCATCCGTTGTTATTTATCTACCGAAAATGAAATTCCTGGTACATCGTGCAGATGCTTTGGATGGAAGATTTATGGCCTGTAATCTGGAATTGTTTTTGCATACTATGAATGGATGGGTTGACTCGATGCTGAAAGTTTTTGAACGTTAAGTTCCTTGTTTTTTTGATGTCGGGTTCAACATTGTTTCAGCTTCCTATGCCCTTGTTACAGGCCCGATTAAGAGCTTTGGGGACACGTGTCTGTGGGCACGTGTACTGGATAAGGTAAGTAAGTTCCTTGAAGGTTTGGAACCTTACCTGGGCGGAATTGTGCGTTCGTAGGACGCTACATCACTCCCCCCCTAGTGACGTAGTCACGATATGAAGTAGTTAGTTGCTTGGGGGTGTAATCGAGTTTTATGGGCGTGCTCCCTTCAGTATTGGGCGGTGTTTGGGTGGTAGAGGAGCGAAAGTTATAGCGTTCGTCGTTCTTTTTCGCTTGTCAGAAGTTGGGGTTTCAGGTTGCCGTACATTGAAAATCTTCGCAGCGTCTTCTTTTGCGCGCAGATCTCGGGCGCGCTGCCGCGTTATCGGTCCGTGTAGGATGTCCGACGCCCCACGCGCGACCATTTCGCGAGGGTTTGGTTGATTCGTGGGAGTCTGCTGGGTGGAGTACGGGGCAGGTTTCGGCTGCCGCCGCTGGTTGTTGATGCACTTCTCCCAGTACGGTATCTGGTGGTAGTTCCAGGTGGCACGGTTTCAGTCTTTCGACACTGACGGTGTACGGCTTGCCGTCGATGTCAACGGAGAAAACTCGGTCGTTTATTCGATCCAGCACCTTATATGGCCCTTCGTAGGGCGGTTCTAGAGGTTTCCTAACTTTGTCCACCCTGATGAAGACGTGCGTGCAGCTATCCATCTCTGGGTGAACAAATATCCTCTTGGAACCGTGTCTGGCGATAGGTGTTGCCCTAACTTTTCGCATGAGTTTGCGTAGGTTTTCCAAATTTGGCAACTGTTCGAGCGGTGGTTCTCCATCGGCGAAGAACTCTCCTGGGAGGCGCAGATTGGTTCCGTATGTCAAATCTGCTGCTGAGGCCCCCAGGTCTTCTTTTATGCTTGTTCGCAAGCCTAAAAGAACTGTCGGCAGTGCGTCCAGCCATTGATTATCGTCGTGACACATCAGTGAGGCTTTCAGCGAGCGATGCCATCGTTCAATCATCCCATTGGACTGGGGGTGATAAGCTGTCGTATGGCTTTGTTGACAGCCGAGTAGATCGGTCAGCTGCCTGAAAATCGCTGCCTCGAACTGTGGTCCTCGATCGGCTGTGAGAGTAGCTGGGACGCCGAAACGTGTGACCCAAGTCGAATAGAATGCTTTGGCCACATTCTCTGCGGTCACTGTTCGTAGTGGCACTGCTTCTGGCCACCGAGTGAAGCGATCGATCATTGTCAGGAGGTACATGTAACCTATCGACGGCGTAAGCGGTCCCACAATGTCGATGTGTATATGGGCGAATCGTGCCTCGGGGAGCTTAAACTGTGCTGGTTGTAGCACGTTGTGTCGATCGACTTTGCAACGCTGACATTGCAAACAATTGCGTGCCCAATTTGTTATGTCTTTTGCCATATGTGGCCAGACGAATTTACGTCGGACGGCTGCAGCGGTTGCGCGTCCGCTTGGGTGGGCTGGGTTATGGAATGTTTCGTACACATTCCTTCGAAACTTTTCTGGGATGTAGGGGCGAGCTGTCCCTGTCGATACATCACACCAGACTTCATCTTTTGAGTCGTTGAAAGGAAGTTTACGCAGAACTAGTGCTGTCTCCGCTTTCAATAGGGACTCGAGTTGATGGTCCTCTCCTTGCGCTTGTGCCAAGTCGCCATCATCGATTTGCGCTCGGAGTTTAATTGCATCGATACGCGAAAAAGCGTCTGCAATTACGTTGTCTGCACCTGGAACATATTCGATTTGGGTACTAAATTGCCCGATGAAATCCAGGTGCCGTTCCTGTCGTGGGGTTGAACTTTCCGCTTTCTTTCGGAAAGCGTACACCAGTGGTTTGTGATCAGTTTTGATCGTCAACTGGCGTCCTTCGACCATGTGCCGGAAGTACTTTACTGCGGAGTAAATCGCTAGTAACTCCATGTCGTAGGCACTGTATCGTCGCTGGGTCGGGTTCAATTTTGTTTCAGTTTCCTATGCCCTTGTTACAGGGCCGATTAAGAGCTTTGGGGACACGTGTCTGTGGGCACGTGTACTGGATAAGGTAAGTAAGTTCCTTGAAGGTTTGGAACCTTACCTGGGCGGAATTGTGCGTTCGTAGGACGCTACAGTCCTGCTCACCGGAATTTGCCGAGCTTGATTGTTCTTACATTAGCTTCAAGGTGGATTGCGTACAACTCATGGTTGTAGCGTCTCCGGAATCGTCCTCCCTCACATACGGGGCCAACAATTTTCGTTAAGACTTTCCTCTCGAACGCGGCTAAGAGGTCAGAGTGCCTTTTATTGGGCACCCAGGTCTCGGATCCATATATGAGTACTGTTAAGACCATGGTCTTGTACAGTAGTAGCTTGGATGTTCTGGATAGATTTCGGGATTTAAAGAGTCTTGATAGACTATAGTCGGCTTTGTTGGATTTGATCGCCGTTCGAGTATTTCTTCTTCCATATTGTTATCGGCTGATATTATTGATATATTTAGGGGGCCCTGTTTTAGGTAGGAGTGCTAATATTGAAATCAAAAGCAAATTAGTTGGAGTTGACACTTGAAAGATAAGTTCATTGTAGCCGCAATTGGTGGGGGAAGGAGGGGGTGGGTGTATATAGGGGGTCATGTTTTAGAGTGGGTGTGCTAATATTGAAATCAAAAGGAGATTAGTTGGAGTTGACACTTGAAAGACAGGTTTACTATAGCCCGAATAGGGTTACATGCGTTACAAGGGGGCTTTTTGTTCATTATGATTGATATAAAAATATAGCGCAGTCAACCTCGCCTGAGAGACGTCGATAAATGAAAAGAACGTCATCCACCATTCTTCTTCTTATTATTTTGAAATGGGTAGTGTAAGGGGCAAGATCAAAAGTGTCCATCCCAGTCCTCGAAGAGCGACTCTTATGGAACGATGTTAAATATTTCTGCGAATGCGTACGTTTTGATAAGTGGATCATGCATGAATAGCATATTCGAGCAGCACGACGAATAAACGAATTATAGAGGGATCACATGATGGTTGGAGAATTCAATCTCACGATATTCGCAGAGAAACCAATCTCTGGGGGCAAATGGCAGTTGTTGGTGTTAACTGCGAATTGACTAGTTAATTCAAAAGCTTTTGTTATGAAAATTTAATTCAACGATCGTAGGCTCATCGAGCCGCCATTTTTTTTTCCTTTGTACACTAACGCGCGCACAAATGGGGTTTTTGAAGTACCCTTAAATTTCAGAGAACAATGCGAGCGGATGGAGAGGAAGCGGATAAGGAAAGGAGGTGTCGATGTATATTGGTCTTGAATGCCTGGACATCACAATGACGAGGAAACACATGATCAGATAGAGCATTCCACATTCGTGTGGTTCGTCTAATGATGACTCAATATGTTTATTTGTGCGCCTGGAGTTCACTTTCAACGTGAACTAATGCGCCTTCTCAGATTGACGGATATCGCGGGAAAATGTCTGGAGAGGTGAAACCTTATTCAGCAAGTTCAGTTGAACAACGACGGTGGTAATACCTATAGAAACGTCGTCAGTAGATTATTTAAAATTGTGTGTAACTTGCTCCAGGTTTAAAAACTCCAAGCCTCGGCGTATCATCTAGAACCTAACGGAACTTTGGAAAGAGCCCATTGGCCACTCGTAGAATACCTATGCAACCTCCAATCCTGGGATCAATACCTGAGGGCGGCAACGCTTGTGTACAAGAGCAGTGTACAAGGGGCACAAAACTCACGCTTATTGATTGCCATGGTTTCATTCGGAAGGTACCCTAAAAATGATAATTGAATTTAAACATGCACCAGAACCAGTGTACAATCACGAGAGCTACCACAATTAAGAGTTACAAAACGTGAACAAAACAGCTAGGCGAAACTGAGTGATAAGCAAGCAGCAATCAAAACAGTACTACGACCATTTAACACATCATTTCACGTTTCAGGTGGGTGATAAAGTTTTAATACACAACGAAAAGAGGACAGGCAAGTTAACACCCGTTAAATGAATATAAACGGGCAAACAGGTAGTGAATTATACATGAAATAAAACCGTAAAACAGTTTAAAACCTGAAGCGAAAAAATGTGTTGACATAAAGATAGTAACAATAAAATATACCCATTAAAAAAAATGGGGCAAATGTAATTGTAAAACAAAACATTTAGTATTTGGTAACTGTATACTACGAGGGTTGCCTTTTATATTTCGGGATTAGAGAACAAAAACAAATATTGATCATTGAAAATCACTTTATTGTTTTTCAAAATATTCCCCATGAAGATCTATACACTTTTGCATGCGTTTGAACCAATTGCCGAAGCACTTTTGCCACTCTGATTGAGGTATCTCCAACACATGCATTCTGAATTCAGCAACCGCTTCTTCAGGTGTCGAAAAACGTTGACCTCTCAGTTTGTTTTTTACGTACGGGAATAAAAAGAAGTCATTCGGTGCCAAGTCAGGACTATACGGCGGATGACCCATCAAATCGATGTTTTGGGTGCTCAAAAATGCAGTTGTCGCAGCCGATGTGTGAGAGCTCGCATTGTCGTGGTGAAGAGTGATCCGTCTTCGGCAGTTGGTTTTCCTGATTTCTTGGAAGACAACTGGCAAACAAATGGTTGTGTACCACTCAGAATTGACTGTTCTGCGTTGTTTTAGTGGTACGGTTGCGACATGTCCAGTTTTTCCGAAAAAACAGGCGACCATTTGCTTGGAAGTGCTTCGTGCGCGAACAACTTTTATTGGATTTGGCTCATCTTGAAACACCCAGACAGTCGACTGCTGTTTACTTTCTGGCTCATACGCGTAAATCCACGATTCATCACCTGTCACGATGTCATAGACGTGTTTCGAAGCACCGCGACCGTATTTTTTGAGCATTTCTTTCGACCAATTGACACGAGCCTTTTTTTGGGCGATTGAAACATTGTGTGGGATCCAACGCGAACAAATATTTTTGATAGTCAAATGTTTATGCAATATTGAATGTATGCTGGTCCCACTAACGCCTAAGGTTGTCTCAATCTCACGATAGGTCACATGACGATCTTCCAATATCAGTTCGCGCACAGCATCAATGGTTTTCGGAACAACAACTGATTTTGGACGTCCTTCACGAAATTCATCTTGGAGTGAACTACGACCACGATTGAATTCACCATACCATCGATAAACACTGGTCCTTGATGGAGCTTCATCGCCAAAAATTGAATTAAGTTCATCCATGCACTGTTGCTGAGTTAATCCACGTCGAAAGTTGTAAAAACTAATCGCACGAAAATGTTGACGATTTAATTCCATTTTTGGGCCGAGATGAATCTTTTAAGTTACTGTAAACAACGCAAATAGCGCTCGTATGTCAAAACGTTCTGAGTGCGTATAACCTCAAAAATGTCCAACTTTACGACAGAGCTGTCAATTGCCGGATTGCAGCACTAGTGTTGCCAAATCCCGAAACGTAAGAGGCAACCCTCGTATACTCGTAAATATAATTTGCAGGCCAATGTGTGGTAAAAAAATGAGTAAAATAAAACTGTGTAAACAAAATTTTTATATATAGTAATACTTAATAGGTGTGCAAGTATATATAATAATAGTTCACATTATATATAATAGTAGTTAATGTGTGTGCAGGTAGAAACTCAGCTCTGAAGTTTGTTGCATTAAAAACATACTTGAACGCATCCAATTCGCTCGCCATTCTGGATATATGAAGCTTAGTCACTGCTATTTTTATGACTAAGTTTTAGTCATATACAAGCTGTCATTCTGTATGCATCAGTTGTATAACAGATAGATGTCGATAAGCAACATTTACGCCATTGCATCCTATTCTGTTTTCAAATGAAAAAAAAAAATGCTACTCAAGCTAAGGAATTGGTTAGTCCGAATTTGAGTGAACATTTTGTGAGTCATTCAACAATAAAGAAGTGGTTTGCACCATTTCGTGAAGGAAACTTTTGCCTTGGGGAGTCTCCACGTCCAGGTGCAGTAAAAAATTTTATGAAGAAGAACTTCAAGTTTTACCAGATGAAAATCCATGGAGTTTGTAGCGGTTCCGACAAACCCCACGGCCCACTTACCTGAAAAACCCCCCATAATTGGTACCCAACTTCCTTAAGTTCACTAATGCAATCACATTAGCACATTAAACGCTTTACGCATTAAATAGAGCAATTTATAATCTAAAAGCCCCTTGAAGAGAATTCTTGCCTTTCATGCATCTCTTCGCATACAAATTCCCTATAAGAATTCCTTCCTAACTTATCACAAATTCCCTGAAAGAAAATTCATCGGTTTACATATAATACAACCGCATAATCAGGGAATCTTACCCTTGAGATGGCTTTTCCCAGCTTCATCATGTGTACAATAAATCACCATACAAACACATTGGCTGGAGTTAACACCTCCCACATAATGTATCCGCATACCTATTACTATAATTAAAACCCCAAACAAATCTCTATATACACTAACCCTTGTATTTTAAAATATCTATTGTAATTAACGTTAGTACCATTTTTATTATCAATCTTTGTAACTGTATAAATATTATACAAACTCAATCTATTGTAATTAACCTCAGTACCATTTCTATTCTCAATCTTTGTAATATAAATACTGTATAAATATTATACTAACTCTATCTATTGTAATTAACCTTAGTACCATTTCTATTATCAATCTTTGTAACTATAAATATTATACAAACTTTATCTATTGTAATTAACCTCAGTACGATTTCTATTACCAATCTTTGTAATATAAATACTGTATAAATATTGTACAAACTCGCACTATCAAAGCATAGCGAAAAGCATACCGATGATAATCACTCCAAACCTATCATAAATCAACACACGGCGCCAGTACAGAAAAACTCAAACTTTTCCACAACAGACACACCAACAAATAGGTTGAACCCCACACTCAACCTTATCACAATTCAAGGCATAAATACCGACACCGAAGAGGAACCGAGGCGATTGATTTCCCAGCCGTGCAGGAGCACACTAATCCTCATTTAATATTAATCAAAATAAAATAGTTTAGAAAAAACACCAAGTTGTTTTTATTAACTCTGGCGACCTACACCCAAGGGACCAAAACAAATATACGCACCTCGCGTCTCTTGGCACCAATTAAATCCTACAGCATAAGCAAATGCAAATAGGTATGGTATACTTACCCTTGGCAGCGATGCAATAAACACCAATTCCCTGTAAATAAGCTAGAATCAATTAGCACCATGTGCATGGGCATTGTGGGTATCGTTACAGCTGCAATGCATAGCTTAGACATTGATCTACCCGATCTCTTAGCCTTCCCATATTTCTGGATCTGTTTCTCATGACTAGCGGCATTGAATAAACAGAAACCCCATTTAGCACCCAATGAGATTCGGCTTGTTTACTTAGCCGAGCTCACATCTCATTGATGTTCATCATTCCTTTTCTGGCTTTCAGATTCGTTCCCATGGCTTTGTGTATGAAAAAAAAACGATGTGATCTTCACTCACACATACACGTACCGAGTTCTTCTTCTTTGTTTTCACCACGAGAGAAACACTTTCTCTCTCGGGAAAACTCACCCCATGAGCGAGTCGGCTCTGCAAGAGCCGTTTATCGCTGAGTCTTATTACATCCGCCGCCCACGCTGGTCGCGCGAACTCCCGCTCTTCGTCGCTCGGCGGAGAAGCGTAGAAATATCGAAGTCGTGACGCGAGAGAAGTGTTACACCGTGTTTAGAATTTATAAAAATCAATTTAATATTGAATATAAGTTTTAAATGTAGTATAAAACACTAACATATTTGATAATGGCTGAGAACAAAGTGGTTTCTATTAAGAGAATTATCCTTCACAATTTCAATAACGAAAGTGAAATAAACTAAAAGTTAATTAAGAACAACTTGTGTTTTAATTGCTATCTGGTGGACAGTGTTTTCCCTTACACCCGGTTGTGGACTAACGTGGCGGCGTTTCGTCCTTTTGGTTCGGCGTTTTATTTGGTGGAACATTATGATGGAGGAGGAAGGTGAACGGAGTGTCCGTGTTAGGCACAATACTACCTCCCCACAAGTTTCTCACCACAATATCACTTCGATTGGATACAATGAAAAAGATACAGAAAGAAGGAAACTGAGTTCGTCATCAACTAACGGATGGAAAGAAAAAACGAAGAGTTAACATCTGCATGGAAGTGTTTTCTCGGTACTAAGAAAAGATTCTTTTCCAAAAAATCATTACGGAGGATGAAAAGTAGATTTTGTACGGCGATCCTAAACGCAGAAAAGCATGGGTTAATCCAGGCCAGCCATCAACATCAGTTGGAAAACCGAATATTCATGCCAAGAAAGTGTTACTCTGTTTCTGGCAGGATTGGAAAGAAGTCATTTACTACGAGGTTCTGGAATGTGGTCAAACTGTGGCAGCTGAACGTTATCAGGGCTAATTGATCGAACTAAGTGATGCTATAGAAGAAAAAAGATTATTTACGGGCCAAAGAAGGCGGAAAGTGATATTGCTGCATGACAATTCTCGTCCGCATACAGCAAAACCAACGGAGGAATTAATCTTCTCCTCAGGCTGGAACGCTGTCCGCCATGCGGCCTATTCTCCAGACTTAGGTCGTTCTGATTGCCACTTATTCAGATCGATGTCGTCTCATTTGAAAGACCAGTGGCTTACGAAAGTTGAAGATGTGCGAAAATGGCTTGATGACTATTGTTACGTAACAAAACTCCCCGCATAAACATTCATTCCGGGCCAAGCCCCAATAAATTTCGGATCACGTAACGCGGATCCCCTTCCGACTGATTAATATTAAATCAATCAATCCATTAAGTAAATCTACTAAAGAACCAAAATATAGATTCCAGACGTAGTTCTGAGAACAAAACTCTATGGCGGCACCATTTCTTTTAATCCTATCCAAGGAAACATTTCCTGAACGGAACAAAGGAGGGCACCCATAAATAGATTCGCTGGACAACAGTACCATGAAGATATACAAAAATATCTTTGACCCCGTTGGCTAGCAAAATATAATAACATAAGAAACTCATTGTAATTACCAAGTATAAACATTAGTAGAAAACCCAAGTAATGTTTAGGGGTTTCAGGACAATTGTCGATCCAAGGTAAATTACGTAAGGATCAAACAAAAGTACGCTGATTCTCAATAGAGATCCCAATACAATGGATTTTATGTGAGGTCAGCGAAAAAAGGAAACAACACGTCGCAAGTTTCCTTCAGTCGAACGATCGAAAAGAAGGGGTTGAGTTTGAGATTCTAACCAGAGCGAAGCCGTAATGCGAATACGAGTTGAATCAACAAAAACAATTTTAACGAAAGTGATAAACATTGAAACTCTTGTGTATTATATGTGATTAGTATATCTTTAGTGTTTAAAATATCGAAACTCTTATGTATTTTGTATGATTAGCATTTATTTGGTATTTAAAATATCGAAACTCTTCTGCATTATGTGTGATTAGCATAACTTTAGTCTTTAAATAAAAACTAAAACTAAAAAAGTTGGTTTACTTTTTGTCCCCGAGGTCCTAGTTTCTGCATAAAATTATAAATGACATACTCTGCAAAAGGCGTGCGAAAGTGTGAAACATTCACGCAATTGGGAACGACAACTACACCCCTCTTCAATTTATTTCCTGGTTACGCCTTCCAACTGGCATATCGGAAACCCACGGACGGCACAGTGATCGGTGAGTCCAGGGCAAGTTGTCACGGAAATAACAATCCCAGAGCAGAAGCAACAGTGGAGATATTGAACCAAGAGAATCAAGTAAGTGCAGAATCATTTATTTATTCCAACACTATTTTGCTTCGTGCACACCAAGTTTCTGTCGCGAAAGTATTCAAAATCTACCCGATAAATGGCAAAAGACTATAGATAGCAATGGCGAATATCTCTATTATTATTCTTTGTATAAGTATCTTTTCCATTAAAGTCGAACTTGAGAAAAAAAGCGAGTTTCTACTTGCACACCTAATAAATACAAATACATACACATACTCACACGAAGGACGGTTTGATAAATCAGCGACTTTTTTACTTTCCCGCGCAGTACCTTTGAATGCAATACTGCTCCTGTCAATTACCATCTATAAATTTACCACTGTCAGAACTTGCGCAAACTGCATCATTTAGTTTGTGTTTGACAACCTCGTGAATTTTAATGAAAATGGAAAAAAGTGAATTTCGTGTACTGATTAAGCATAATCAACCAAAATCCATAAATTGGGCTACGAACTGCTACTCCATCCAGCATATTCTCCAGACTTAGCCCCATGCGATTATTTCCTGTTTTCAAACCTGAAGAAATGGGTGGCTTTGGGTCGAATGAAGAGGGCAGCATAGAAACTAGCGCCTATTTTTAGAGCCTTGGCGTCGGTCGCGCAACCAATTGCATTTCAGGCGAACAGCCAACCTAAGCCACGTCGCCATGTATGGAGGTATGGGCTGCCAACTGTGGTGATTTACGAGATTTCTTCGAATCCTTTCCGTAGTCGAAAGTGTGCTTTAGAGGCTCCGATGTTAACGCATGCGCGAAGTCGGTCACAGAGATTATTCTTCTCGGGATGGAGATCTACATTTCGCACTCCATTAAAGAAGTTCATCTGATAAACCTTGGGTTGGAGAAAAATGCGAGCAGATTACAGCGACAAAAAACAGAGATTTAAAACAACAAGTATTTGGAGTGGACTTCTGAACGATTGTCCATACGAGTTCCGGCGGAGGCGGTCCCCGAGAGACCCTATGACCCTTATAACCGATATATGGACATCTGCGATTGGGGGGGATGGTGCGGGAGGGCAGTCGCATTGGATATCTCCAAGGCTTTTGACCGTGTCTGGCACGGGGAATTGCTAAGCAAACTTTGTTCATACGGACCTTGCCAGCAGCTTTGCGACTGTGTGGTGATGTGTTACTCGTACGCCTTCACGGGCGTGGGTTCAGCAACGCGTCCACAATTTGTTAAGAAAAAAAAAACAAAACGAGTAGAGCACACAGGTTCCTTTATTTAAAATGTAGTGAATCTACTTATTACACAAGTCCAATTTAAACTCCACAAATGGAAAATATTCAATTAAACAAAACGTTGACTTCAATATAACGTGCCATTAATAAACGTTGTCACACAACACTCTCAACGCGAGAATCCCTTAAGGATGTTCCACTCAGACTCCGAAGACCGATAAAATCTGACTTTCTAACGACACGATCGTGGGGCACATCTGTATTGTTTGACGATACAAAACTGACTCGCCTGACTCCGTAAAGATTGGTCCAGCTTCCGGCGATTGTGATGGATTTCCACCGCATACCATCGCAGGAGAAACATCCCTTCCGACATGCATGACCAATAGGAGCCGATCAGCATCCCATTGGAAAGTCCATGCACAATATCTTTTCTATGGGAACAAATGTGTTCCCTTTGGAAGGAAGGACAAACGAACGCGCATCGAAAAGAATAGTTGGGAGATGTGAAGCTGGGTAAACATAAACATTGGAGGGTATATTGAATACCGAAACGTAATCCAATGCTTAGGTGCTAAAATGCGGCTTGTTTGAACAAGCCAATAAAAATACATTAGGAATGTCTAAGCAATGGTGATCCATGATAATTGGATGCAGCTGCATGGGCATCGATTTGCATGATATGCTCTTGGGGATCGATAATTGCTTTGAGAAAAACAAACACAGAAGAATTTTCGTGAGTATGATTGCAATGAATTGCGATAAGGGAACTACGGAAGATTTCCCAATGGTTGGCAATGGACATGGGTGCCTACCAGAGGAAACAAAAAGTTTTAAAGATTACAGCGATGTGAATAATGCTGTGGCAAGATGATGATCTTGCCATGGAATGTTTTGCAGGAAGCTTAATGCTGCCTAATTGCAGGTAAGTACCATGGGGTAAAATAGAAAGAGGAAGACTTAAGAGGGTTAAGCGATGGGTGCTTCTTCGGCGCCTTGAAGAAACCCCACAACTGAACGAGGAGCATCCTCGAAAATCGATCGATCCGGGTTGTTGACGGCAAAACTCACATAAATAATTTGTTGGAATCAACGGGTAACAAAGTTTCGTGGATGATAGTGTAGGGGTTCTTTAAGTATTCCCTAAGAACCACCCATTTCCGTAAATTACCTGTTTTCTACTTACCTGCAAATGAGCAGCGTAAGCTACTCCGCGTTACATCCCATCAGAAAACAAAAGTCCACGGCAAGACTATCATCTAGCCTTGACATCAAACTTTCACCTCGGGGCACGCTTGCATCCAACGCATCATGTCCCCGAAACCTAATTTGGTTACCTTATCAAGTAACCAGCATTTATCCATGAACATGTCAAAGCGCAATCCTAAAAAACATTTTCTCATACATGTGCATGACATGTTCATCCTCACCACTGTTGAACCATCGGTCGATCGCCCAAACAACATCCTACAGCGCAGCCCATTGCTGTCCGCCGTCAGGAATTTCAAGTGTTGTTTTAATACAAACACACACCCAACACATCGACCGACGAGACGTTGGCAATCTGCGTACAAGCTAAGTGATGCTGCACGCAGTGGCCAATGAGTAAAAATGCATTGCTCCTATACCCTTAGGTTCGCAACACTTGCGACCAATTCCCTATTATCGGCTATCAACCGATCATGGGATTTGGGCATGAATATGATCGTTGTTTAAACAATCATACCCACGTTCATGCTCTATGATGACCCTTCTGAAAACTAAAGTAAACACACAGTACCTCACTGTGTTTGTTTTGCTTACCAACGCTGGTCCATGGACCCCCTGGGTGGCAAATTCCTCACCACCATATCCATGTACCAGCACATTAATCCAAATCGATAACCATCCAGCCTGACCCTTTGCCACCGTCGGCAAGATTCTGTTGACTTAATGTCGACGAAATATCTTCCTTTCTAGTGCACCAGAGCCATACGGCTAAATCAAACAAACCCCAAATCTTCGGTCGATCTATCGTCAACAAAGAATGTATCGCCTAGAACGGCATTACACGAACACAATGCCTGAAGCCCCCTTTTGCTCGTCCATTTGTTTGAACAGGTGCGGTATCGTTCGTTGTCGATATGCAGGCAAAGGGGCATCGTACTTGTCCTATACGGGCATATGGGAAATCCTCCCATTTAAATCCTTTTCAATCGCCCATTGGCCGTCGCCAAGTTGAGCCTGTTCGCTCCTCCCACATCGATGTGATCCACCACCGTCGAATCTGACCGATGTGGTTTGCATCGAGGGGTCAAAATTCATCCTTCAAGGAGAAACGTCGAGTCTCTGCTGTCGTGCTATTCGTTTTGTTGTCAATTCAAAAATAACTGGAGTCAAAGTTAAATTTCTTAAGCGTACACACGCTAGTTTTCATATCGAGTTTTTGTCGAGAAACACAAGTTCTATGGGAGTGAATGTAATATTTCATAGGAATAAATTTATTTAAATAATGGTTGCCAAATCCGGGTGTGACGTTGATTCATAGAGTTCGTGTACCACACAGTAAATAACAAGTGCACAGTGAAAATTAAAATCAAGACTACATAACAAACAAAACGACCATATTGTAAAAGACAGTTCAAGAGTTTCTATTTTAAATGAAAACTATGTTCAACGTTAAAAATAAAATAAAATAATAGAATAAACTATACCAGAGTGTTTGTCTTTGCTGTTCTGTGTCCGCTCCACCATAGGAATCAACGGCTGTTCTGTTTTCTCAAGTGTGTCATCTAGTGAACTCATTAGCTGGGGAGAGAGTAAATCAGTGCCCATGTCCGGCATTCCAACATCTCCCTCCGCCAACCCCACAATAGTACGCTTGTTTCCTCCTTTTCGAGTGACCGACCGATTATTGGATCAACGTCGCACCAGCTGAGATGTGGCCAGATTGACTCTCTGAATCGGTATCTGGATAAGGTCTTGCAGTGGGGAAAGGCCAATCTCGTCGACTTCAATGCAACGAAGACACAGTACACAACATTCACAATAAAAAGTGGATCATCGGTTCTACAGCAGATGATGAATGGACAGGCCCTCGAATCTGGGGAAAGCATGAAATTTGCTAGGCGTCGCGGTCGGCGGGAATGTATCGTGCCATAAACACCTGTCGAACATCATCTGGTCCGCCTCTGGAAAGCTGAGTTATCTTTTTAGACCCAAGAAATATTTTAATCCGGCCCAACTTTTTTTCCTATATATATTTCAAATTAGACCCTCGCTTGAATATTGCTCTCATGTTTGGAGCTCTGCTCCTAAACACACCCTCTACCTACTTTAGTGCATACAGAGACGAGCGATCTGCCTGACGTCGGAACTACAGCCGCTATCACATCGAAGCTTCGTAGTTGACCTCGGCCTGTTTTACAGATATTATCCCGGGTACTGTTCTTCGAAGAGTCGTGGTATTTATCCGCGCAATTCAGGTTATACGTGCTCCATAACACAACCCGACAGATCGCACCAATTTGAGGTTCATCTCCCGACGGCGCAAACATCCCTGCAGCATAGCTCGTTCCGTTACATAGCGGTAAAGCTTTGGAATTTTCTCACGACGTGAGTTTTTCAGGAGCGTTACAACCTACAACTGTTCAAAGAGGACTGCAGCGGTTATTTGGTGGCACCTCGGGGCGCCGTGTCGGCACTATAGGTTCGCCTCTCTTAAGAGAAGTATATTAAAAAAAACTATTATTTGGAAGGAATACAAAAATTGGAAAAACGCTGGGCTAAATGTATCGAGCTATAAGGAGACTATGTTGAGAAATAAAATGCTTACTTGCCGACAAAAATATTTTTATTCAAAAAGTCACTGAGTTGTCAAACTGTCCACGTATAAGAAATACAAAGTATACACAAATATCTCTACAAACAAAGTACAAGTTAAACAAATCGCACGCAAGCATACAAATAAAATAAACGTTATTATGTTGAATAAATAAAATGTAGTAGTAGTAAAATAATGTGAATTAATGTAACCTTTGCAAATTGCTCCCACGCTCACACCTTACACTCGGGCCGATACACCCACCTTAATAATTCACAATGTACCAGCCTCTTACTATTTATTCTTTTTTTTAAATCAATTTGTTTTAAAATTTTCAACTGGATTAAATTTTGCCAAGCAATTGTTTGTAATGTTAAAAAAAAACTTAAGTTTGTAAATTATGTTCGAAAAACTTAAATTTTTAGATAATTTTAGATGTTCGAAAAAACTTAATTTTGCTCTTGTGGATATCGTTTAAAAATCTTAAGTTGGGACTACATAAAGCCTGCCACGGAATGTGTAAAATTTCAAGTAGGTAGAGAATATTCGCATTAACCCTGTCCACACCATCCTTACATATTCCCCCCCCCCCCCCTCCCACCCTTTTCTAATTTCTTGAGACCGAACCCAACATTCTCACGGATGTGGGTGATGCTGGTTGTCGCAAGATGATCCGAACCCAAAGACGAGCTGAAGGACACATTTCTCCTTGTCTCGTTTAAATTCGCACTCCTTTTTTTGTGTAAAATGAAAATTAACTTGCTTCGCATTGAGGTCAATCATTCTAGCTACTCTAAAGTTGCTCCTAGGAGGATTTGTGTGATTAGCTCTAGTGTTTTAACTTTGGGAATACTGTCTTGGTCTCTCCCAGTGACTTGACCCAAAGCTAAATTGAAGAAATAATCCCGAAAAATACATTTCTCTTTTTGTTGAAACAAAAGGATTTTTTATTCATCAAGGGGAAGTCGTTCCATATTGTAGGTTTTGCTTTATATTTTTTCCTCTTTCCCTGAGGGAGAGTAATTGCTTGCTTCGCAATTAAAGTTGGTCGTCTGGTCGCTCGAAGGTTGTCCTGGGACAACAAGTGCCATTAAATTTGGTGCGACTGTTTAACTTTGGGGGGCCTGGCTTTGACCTTCCCGCGACTGGTAACGAAGTTAAACTCAAGCGTCCAGATCTGACACACGAGTACAACCTCGACGATGCTTTTCTTCATCGAGAGAAGTCGTTTCCCTTCCTAGAAGGAGTATAGTACCAGCATAGCATTGAAGTTGGATGACTCGCCACTCTAAGGTTTTCCTAGGAGGACAGGTTCGATTAACTTTGGTGATGCTTTTTTTGGGGTACAATCTTGTACTAGGGCTGAATGAAGTTCGAGATATACTAAGTTTCCAACGTCACGATTCTTTGCTTCACTGAGGGAAACGTTCAGCTTCATAAATTATAGTTTATTTCGGGGGGGGGGGGGGGGGGGGAGTCACTCTACACCACAGGTTTCCTTTTCTTCACCAGGTAGGGGAAATGAGCTACAATTGACTCCCAACATTGAGCCTAGCTATAATAAGACTATTATTTCCCTCCGCAGAATGATATTCATCTTGTAAACGGGGAAAGTTTAATATGCGCTAAAGCACCCACACCATCTACTTCCTAGAATTACCCGCCGACATAGACGTAATGACTCAATAGGAATTACCTTAACATTAATCAGCAATTTAAGTATTGTACAAAACTCGACCGATGATACACAACCCTTGAAGGGCCCATGTTCTACAAAATCTTAGTTCAGGATTAAAAACCCTTTACAGAAAATATGGTGCCGTCGTTAATAGATTTTACCCGTGATCACAAAGGCAATTTAAATAATTTATTGTCGGTTGTGTTCTCAGAATTTGTATGCTGAAAGCCATTCGAAATGCGAGTTTCCTGGTAGTTGGGACAGTTGGTTCGCGATAATAGACCGGAGAATTTTCATGTCGTTAAAACAAAGACTGTTTACAAACGAAAACTATCGAAACCAGATGTCCGCCTGGTTCGTTCATTGGGAGAAGTCGAATTAAGATCGTCAAGAATGACGACGAGAGTTCGAGTTGAGTATTTGAAAAGGTCATAAATCTTCCTGCAGTCCGCCCTTCGCTTTTTAATTTTAATTACTGTTGATCTATATAAGAAAGAGTATTTCACTACAAAGAAGAGAAGACCTAACGTTGCTCAAACGATCAGGGTAGCAGAGCACGAATTTGAAGAAGACCTTGGGTCAATAGTAGCAGCCGATAACAATATGGAAGAAGAAATACGCGTACCGCTGCTCAAATCCAACAAAGCCTACTATCGTCTATCAAAGCTCTTTCAATCCCACAACTTTTCCAGAACATCCAATTTACTTCTGTACAAGACCATGGTCTTACCAGTACTCATGAATGGATCCGAGAACTGGGTGCTCAATAAAAAGCACTCTGAAGACTTAGCCGCGTTCGAGAGGAAGGTCTTAAGGAGAAATGTTGGCCCCGTATGTGGGGGAGGACGATTCAGGAGATACTACAACCATGAGTTGTACGCGATCTATCTCGAAGTTAACGTTGTAAAAAAAATTTAGCTTGGTAGACTCCAGTGGGCGAGACACCTAGCTCGAATGAGCGAAGAAGAGCCTGCCCGGAAAGTCCTTTGTGGTAGGATGTATGGAAGGCGACAGTGCGGCTGACCTTCTCTGCGATGGAGGGATAACGTAGACCAGGGCAACGAGAGTTTGGAAGTGCCAAACTGGATGACATCGGCTCAAAATCGGGACCGATGGAGATTCGGATCCCGGTTGTAGTGCCGGTGATGATGATGATGACTTCACCAAAAACGTGATCCGCTCAAAATTAGATGAAAATGAATGTTGCCATCCAAGAAGTTTAATTCTTAATTCACTAAAATTCACAATAAGAACATCATCATCATCGGCACTACAACCGGGATCCGCTCTTGGCCTTATTTAGCAAGTCTATCCACCGGTATCCGGTCCATATCCGGGACTTGTTAAATTGTCCATAATAATTTATTTTTCCGTGCAAGTTTTTTAGCCTTGCGCCAACCCTCCTCAGGATGACAACAAGAAGATAGTCGAGTAAAAACTATTCTCGGGGACCGTCGCTTCGCATAGAAATTATATTGCGTATCTTGGAATATATAAAGAGAATGGAGTGATAATTCTGACTACTGGGTGAGATGTGTTATATGTAGATATCGTGTGTCTAGCATTATGCTGAGTTTTTAAAATGCTCCAACAAAACACAGAAAATAAAAAAAAATAAAAACAAATATAAGTAAAGAGTGTATTGTAATATTACGTTAAGTACAAATGTGTATTTTATCTTAATATAAAATGTTCAACGTTTGATAAGATTATTACATCGGATGCGTGTGCACATTTAACAATTGTAACGCACTGAAGAATTGCTATTTTAATTACTTCTTGTACTAAAATTTCTACGTCTACGAGTTGTTTCATAATTAACATAAGTTCATAATAAAACACAATTTTAATTAAGTTTCAAGTTGGGTTGCACTATTTAGATGTGCTTTAATATCTTATCTACTGGTATTTACGAATGAAAAAATTACACCGAAGATAATAGGACGCATAGAAACAACATACGAGACATTAAACTTATTTTGATCAAAAACGCGCTTTCTCGACCTGGCGGTATTTACGCGTCTCCGTATGCACCGGAGAGCGGAAGTCAGCGCGACCAGCGATCGGCTGCTGGAAGAGGGCTCAACGATATTCACTCGCTGACAAGGGAATTCGGCCAGTGAAACTGGCTCTCTTAATTAAGGGGTGCATTTTCCAATTCCAAGAGAGACGTAAAAAGTCTCTCTTTGGGGTATCCAAACAGATCTCATAGAAAAGATCGTCGCGGTACACATGTATGTGTGTACATTGGTTCTTTTATGGATCAAAGCCATAGGAACGAATCTAAAACAAAGAAAGGGCATAAGTGCATTCATGAGATGCGAGTTCGGCAAAGCAAACAAAACCGAAACTCGTCGGATGGTAATTGGATCTTTGTTTGAGATGTGCGTCGCGGCTAAATAAATAGACGCGACGCATCGAAGAAATGGTGTTAATGGGTTGGTGGACTAAACGAATTCCTTGCAGGCATTTTTATATGCAGGGAAATTCGTTTGTGGGAAAAGGATTCTATATTTGCATTGTTTATGCTTTGAATTCAATCCGGCGGCTACGCGCGAAGTCGATGATTGTTTGGAAATTCAAACAAAGGAGCAATTCTGGGTAAAGTGCTTGCAGCTGTATCGATAGTTGCAAGTCATTGCAAGGCAGATTAGGTGCTTATACAATGACGGTTTGTATATACCATCTGTGTCAAGGTGCATGGTATCTATGGCGACGCAAGTGTCGAACTCTAGTGTGAAAATCTACACCAATTGGAAATTGGGTTTTTGGTCGCTTATGCAGAGACGCATTGATACATGTATGAATGCCCTTGTAGGAAAAAATGTTTGCAGGCATTTCCAGGTAATGCATTGAAAGCATGAATTATCCTTGGGAAGGAAATGTTTTTGCTGCGGGGAGATTGCGGTGCAGGTGTGGGAAGGTTGGAATTTGCCTGGCAACCGAATGTACCGAATAGGTTTTGGGATACCTGAAAAGGTAGAAAAGAAATCTTACAGGGAATTGTATGCGAAGGGATGCATCAAAGGTAAGTTTTCTTTTACAGGGACTTTTAGATTATAAATTTGATAACCGAGATGCGTAAAGCACTTCAAGTGCTAATGCGCTTGCATTAGCGAAAACTTATGCCAATTGGGATGTAGTTATGGGGGTTTTTCAGATAAGCGGGCCTTGGGGTTTGGCGGAACCGCCACAGGCCCAACCACATTAGACGAACATTGGTTTCCATAAGACCCAATGTACATAAGGAAACCGTATGTACCCCTTCTCAAAAACAAAATATACTTTAATTGTGTGCATAATATATGCAACAGAGTCGACTTTTGACATTCGGCGTACTTGTTATATTCTACCTGAACGGGATTGACTAGTGCTTCGATTTATATGATAAGTTCATGAATTTCCAACAGCGCTGGCTCGTCGATATTCTCTAATTATCTTAAACTTCTGTTGTTTTACATTAACGTCCGGACGGTTTTTTTTTTTTTTTTTTTTTTTTTTTTTTGTAGAACTGTCAGTATCAGTATAATTTTTCACGTCGTACTTCTTGCGTTTTGAAATATTAGTAAAGCCACAGTAATTTCGTGGTTTTTATTTGTATATACGGACAATTATTGTGTGCTCTTCAAGAGATACCAGGTGTGCCGGTCTGAAGTGAGCGTCAAGATACAAATGTATCGATAGGGAACGTTTGTTGTGAAGGACCCCTTATATTTTTTTTACTTGGTTGCTATGACATCTGTCAAACATATTTAGTATGCATCAAGTCATTGTACAAACAACACCATTTTTTTAATTCTGTTAAAAATGTAGAATTTTGTACCAGAAAATGATGATTTGCGGAAAGCATTAATTTTTTGTTTTCATTAGAAGAAAAGTGCTGCAGAGTCGCATCGAATGCTTGTCGAGGCTTATGGTGATCATGCTCTATCGAACAAGCAACATGCAAAAGATGGTTTAAGCGGTTCAGAGATGATGATTTCGATGTGCGAAATGAAGAACGTGGAAGGCCACCAAAAAAGTTTGAAGACGCCAAATTGCAGCAATATTGGATCAAGATGACACTTTAAGTCAAAAACAAATGACACAAATGTTAAATGTTGCTTCTGTGGCGGTTCTGCCAAACACCACTGTCTACTTACCCGAAGAACCCACATAACTACAACCCACCTTTCATAAATGTCTGCTAATGCAATCGCATTAGCACCCGTAAATACTTCACGCAACAAATTTATCAAATGTATTTAGCTAAAAGCTCCTGGAAGAGAATTCTTACCTTCATTCATTTATTCGAATTCAAAATTCCGTATAAGAATTCTGTTCCAAACACCATAAATACCAAGCCTTATTCGGCACCTTCGGTTGCCAGGCAAATCCCAATCACCAGCATACCTGAAACATTTCCTTTCTCAAGGGCAATTAATGCTTTCAACCCATTATCTAGGGATTCCTGTAAAGAATTTTTCCCACAAGGGCATTCATGCATGCATCAACGCATCTCTGCATTAGCGACCTAGAACCGAATTCTCGTTTAGTGTAAATACTCACACTAAAATACGACCTTTGAGTTGCCTTAGATGCCATATACAATTGGCATAGATGTTATACAAAACGTCATTGCGTAACCATCTAAATTGCTTCGCAATGACTTGCAGCTATTGATACAGCTGCAAGCACTTTACCCCGAAATGCTCCTTTGTTTGAATCTCCAAACAATCATCAACTCCGCGCATAGCCGCCGGATTGAATTCAATAGCATCAACAAATGCAAATAGAGAATCCGTTTCTTACAACGACCAAGGATACGATATACAAATTGTATGATGTATCCCAAATGCATTTCACACCTAATGAGTTGCAGCTTATTTATTTAGCCGACCCTCATTACAGGCCGCCTTAGGTCGCTTTTCCCTTTGTTCTTTTTCCCTCGTTTCAGGTTTCGTTTATCCCTTGCTGAATTGCATCGATAAACACTGTGATCTGTACGATACACATACATGCATACACCAAGATCTTCATTGCGAGATCTGGTTTTCTATTCCACAAAGAGAGACTTTACGTTTCTCTTGTGGTAAGTAAACACATCCTTAGCAGAGAGAATAATCACCACCACCGAATTGAGGGTGAATCAAGAGCCAGATTCCAACCCTCGATTGAGTCGTTTTTCATCATCCGACCACCACTGTCGTTTCTTCCTTCGCTCCCCGGTGCGCACGGGGACGCGTATATCTAGGAGTCGCGGTTAGTGCGGAAGTCCAGTTAAGGGTGCCATCTTTTATTTGAACGTTCATAACAGTTTTTTTTAAATATATATAAGTACAACAACTAACTGAAAAGAAAATAAATTCAATAAAAGTAAGAACCAAAATTACAAACAATCATTTAGTGTTTTCTTTCCCGTGCTACCGTTTCCTGGCTGTTCGTTTTATTTTCCCCTGCTGTTCTGGCGAACAGTTCAATGTTACGGCTGAACATTCGATTACTGATGGGGAGTGAAGTGAATCAGTGCCTTAGGCCGGTGCAACCTACTTCTCTTCCCCACACTTCTACGACACGAAAGGAAGTCAGTATTACATCGAATAGTGACTGGTGATGAAAAATGGATTTATTTTAAAAATCCTAAAGGCAAACAATCATGGGTACATCCAGGAGAAGCGCCAACATCGACTGCAAAGCCTGATCGGTTCGGTAAAAAGTATAATATTTTTTTGGTGCACCACCGTGCTTCCGGTTTCCCGGGAAGAGTGGGCTACCGTTGTTGTCCTCCTGACCTACACTTTCCGCGCACTATCGACCATGTTGCCGCACGATTACACTGATGTTCTGAATTAAATGTCACCAAAAAGTTTGATGCTGTGCAGTCACTAAAACAACACTTCCGTTTCTGTTACAAACTGATTTTATTTTTAGTTTTCATTAAACTTATTCTAATTTATATTATATTATTTTTGAGGAGGTCTTCTCCTCACGCGCGCTGCTGACTGACTCTCCCAAGCGACTCCAGTCAAGTCACTCTTTCAAGGTGTTCACCTTCTCACTTCGAAAATTATAATCCTCAAATATCTTTGTCTTCTTTCGAAGGTCAAGATGCATCGCCACTTATCGTTTGATCCTTTATTGGGGTTTTTATTTGTATTAGCCACCTGGCTAATGCAAACAAGAATTTTCGTGCATTTCAAATAGGTAGCACAAGATCCGTGGAAATTGGTTGTTAGTTTAGGATCTGGGAATCCGTGTCTATTAGCCAGTCATAAAACATCTGGTATGTGAAAATATGATGTTTATGATTGCAAGAATTGTGTGTCGGCGTATCGAATAGATATGCCATTGTTTGGACACATGCACTTTTAGGTTTTGGATCTTGTAGGAATTTTAGGTGCTAATTGCTTTTAGCATACATGGGAAAATAATGCATTATGCTGTTTGATTTTAGAAAATAGAATCGAACAATTGCATTGAATTGAATAAATGAATTTGAATTCAATAAATGAGAATTTGAACGTTTAGTTCGATTTGGTTTAACAATGTTATGTTGGGGATATCAAATGAATTTTGTTATAGGTAGGATTTGTGTATGTGTGGGAGGAAAATGTAATGTGGGAGAACAATGTAATGTGGGAGAACAATGTAATGTGGGAGAACAATGTAATGTGGGAGAACAATGTAATGTGGGAGAACAATGTAATGTGGAAGAACAATGTAATGTGGGAGAAAAATGGTAAGGCTTCTTGGAGCACTACAAAAGACAATCCTCTGTATTTGATGGGACCAGAAGGGGGTGGTGTATCTCATGAAATTCTAAAACCTCGCGAAACTGTTGATGCGCAACGCTACCGAGAACAAATGATCAATTTGAACCATGTATTGATCGAAAAACGACCAGAATAGGAGACAAGACACGGAAAGGTAATTTTGTTGCATGATAATCCTCCGAGTCATACAGCAAAACCCGTCAAAGAAACAATAAAAGCTCTCGGCTGGGAATTCTTATTTAGCCGACCCTCATTACAGGCCGATGCCTTAGGTCGCTTTTCCCTTTGAAAGGGGAAACCTACCGATCCACCTGGTAGATTTCAAATCTTCATCATTTCAGTTGAAAAACATCAGCAACAAATTTTTTCTAATTCTTAAGTGCTACTGACATCAAGAACCGTCATCAACAATGTTTAATTTGAGTTCATTTTGTATTTGCGGTTTTATTCGATAATAAGAGGTGTATTGCAAACACAAAAGGCAATAATAAAATAATGTCTCAGAAGTGGAATTTTTAAAAAGAATTAGAATAGATTCAATGTCGCAGTCTCGGATAATATGAACAAAATCACGTTCCCTCTTAGGTTTGAACGTTAAGTTTATGATTTCAATTGGTTGCTGTGCGATACCGACGCCAATGTGAGTTCAGATAGCCTAATAGAAAAAGTAATACGAAGGCAGATACGTATGAGTGTGGATTTTTGTTGGAGAAAAAATATTATTTGCTACAACTGCATAAGGAAAACTTTGAAAATGGAAGGTATCGAAGATATGTATACATCCATCCTGTGATTCGCTTTAACAAGTTACTTGTACATATTCCAAAATACACTCATCTCTACAGAAGCAACTTTACTGTTACTTCCATTCAAAAATATTGTCATGAACCCATCTTCAATTTCTGTGATCTGTATTAAAGTAAGAACTCAGGAACTGAGTCAGCAACCTCTTTATTCAATATTATTATTTTCACAACCTAGAATCTGCCCGAGCAGGTAAACGAAGCTAAATCAAATAATAATTGGGACAATTTGTCATAAGTTATTGGTCAATTTAGGAATTAATTAACTTCGAGAACCACCTCATACTAGGCATAAAATGTATCCCCACCAGAATGCTTTCCTTCCAATGGCAAAAACATCCGGAATAAAATCTCCTAAATCCAACCCTACTTATTTAACAAGGACATAATACTTACAAGAAAATCACGACAGCGGGTATCGTAAGCCCCCCTCCTAGTAAGAAAAATGCCCCAGGCATCGTCTTCAAAGTGGCAGCATATAAAGTAGTGTACATAGGACCATATACCAGTGGCATCAATGCCTCTGCTACTCCAAATAATGAGTTAACTTTACCCAGTTCGTCTTTGTTGACCAACTTCGTAGCAATGGACCTCATAGCTATAAATGAGGTTCCATTGAAAATCTCGACCAAAGCACCGAAATACATGTGCCACGGATGTATGGCAAACGCATATACGAAACTGGATAGAATTTTTGACATACTAGATAGGACACCGATCAGAGCATCGTCGACCTTAAATAAATGCGACAACACCCCGACACAAAACAAAGTTCCTGAAAAATAAATTGATTAAAGAACATGGAACTGTTGATGTATTGTACTTTGTGACTTACCTATCAGGCCAGTTACCAGAGCGTACGTTGAATACAAACTAAATTCGACTTCACTCCAATTGAAACGATACCGTGTAAACAGATACACAACAGACATCTCACCTGAAAGAAGAAAACGTAAACCAACATTAATTACTTTGAAATACAAGTTTTGTTCAAGTTGTAAATTTCTGTTAACGTAATTGATTGAACAATTACATTAATTGTTTAGTAGAATTCTCATATAACTGATTGTATAAAAATGTGTAAATGAAATGGGGAGTAGTTGAAGGAAAGAGAGTCTTTTTAAATGTTCTTGACCGAATATAACAGTCGCTAGTGTTTGTGTGTGTGTATAAATTAGAAGTTACGACCAATTAACAATTAAGATTCATCTTTATAGACAAAAATTCATGAGTTTATTATCACTCACGACATTAAATAGTTTTATAATGCAACGTGTCACAAAACCCCGCACATATAACCATTAACAATGTATGACCAAACTGGTTAGTTAATATACCAATGACGAATAGGAAGATAAAACTGGAGTTATGAAATAACTCAAGTCCGAAAAATTTCCGATAGTAATAAAAGGTTATGGAGTCTTAAAAAAAAAACAAAACAGTGTAGCTGTATCACATAAGAATTTAATTTTAACTTTTGTAGAATTTTTAAATAGACGATACTACAAATAGAGGAGTAGACTTATGCACCATATACACCGGATATAACAAACCGTAAAAAAGCTAAACTGAAATTGTACTCATAAATAATTTTTATTTACATACTTTTTAAAATATGGAGTTATGTTTTTTGTTACTTCATTTCTACTCAGGGGTTAGACAAGCCTTATACTTAAAAAAATACTTTTTTTTAAACCTGGCATATCAAGTATATTCTAATACACACCTGATACAAATATATCGAATTTTGAGAAAGTTATGTAGCTTTAAGGACATTATTGTGTACATGTCAAGTACATCTAGCTTTTAAACTAGAAATTGCAACAATTGTGCGAAAAATACTCGCCAAATATCAATGGCCAAATCTAAACACAAGAAATGACTAAGGAGTCTGGCAAATTGAAAAGAATTCAAGTACAGTGCTGCCTCGGCTAAAGAAGTTATATACGGGCCAGAAATTGCAGATTAAAATGTGATGTTAAAAAAAGGATTATAACGCTTTTAAACAAAACTTCGTAGCAGTTTTCTCGAAGTCATATTCTTGAAACTGGTGATAACTGTTTGACCGATTTACTTAAACTTTATAAAATGCATTCTTAAATCAATCCCATAATAACCTCGCTCTTAGAGAACCCTCTAGATATCAGAACTAACTACCCCAACTGTCTCCACACCAGAGCTATCTTCGCCTCAGGCAGACTGGTAAATGATTCAAACGAGATCATATACCACAACACCGAAGTTACCCCTAACCAGTTCAAATACTCTAACGTCCAACCATTTTCCAACATCCTACGTTTTTCCAACGAACAACCGGAAAGAAATACTCTTCCTCAAACCCATAACTGACCTCATTCCACATCCTTTAATTCATAAATCCCATTAATTATAAAACTTTGTTTTGTTTATAGCTCATTTTATAATAATCAGACTAAGTTAGGTTAAGTTATATTTATATTTATATTTAGGGTTAAGTTTAGATTAAGTAAAGTAAAAATAAGAAATTCCTGGTTTTCTGACCTTTTCCAGGAAGACAAAACCCTACTAAATGTATAAACACACATCTAGCCTGTAACTCTTAAAACATTGTTTGGAAAATGTATTATAATAATAATTACATGTAAGCAATTGTCACGAATTTAATTTTAAGTCACTGTATTACTTAAATGTACAAATTTTAATTATGGTTAATAAATACAGTTTAAAAAAAAAAAAAAAAGCATTCTTAAATTATTCCTACTGTTGTAGCAGGATATGAAATGAACGGGCGACTCCTCGTACGAAAGATATTATTTATTCAACGAAGCACTTATGAACTTGGTTTTAATAAATATATATTAGTCTGACGCGGCAATATGAAAGAGACGTATGTAGCAGAGCACGGTCGGTCTGGTACAACTGTCAAAAGTAGAGCGAGCGCATAAAGGTGTGAATTCATTTGCCTTTTACTCATAACGCCCGGTCCGGCGATACAATCGCATACAGCATGCAGCTTAGGGCGGATCCACAACACTCCCCCTCGATTGTAGTGCTAGGTCGATCCTCTGAAGAACTCCCGACGCCGATCAAATCCAGACACTTCCGATGTTTTTTTTTTTGTCAATCCCTTCGTGAGAAAATCCGCGGGCATCTTATCCGAAGGAAGGTGCTTAATATCCAGTCGACCTTCGCGCAAGACATCTGTAACGAAATGATGCCTGATGTCAATGTGTTTCGACCTCGCGTGAAACGTGTGATTCTGGGTCAGTAGTTGTGCCCCTCGGTTGTCGTTCATCACCAGAACTCTTTCACACTCGGCCATCTTGAGCTCCGACAGGAATCCCTGTATGTATAGGGCTTCTCTCGCGGCTTCAGTTAATGCCATGTCCTCCGCCTCAGTGGACGAAAGCGCTACGGTGCGCTGTTTACTCCACTCCCAGCTGATGGCGGCACCGCTCAGGTTAAAGACGTATCCGGTATACGACCTTCGATCTACCGGTCACCCGGCCCAATCGGCGTCAACAAACCCTTCCAAAGTTTTCATGCTCTTCGTGTACGTGATGCTGAAGTCGGCGGTCCCCTTTAGATATCTCAGGACGCGTTTCGCCGCCTTCCAGTGTGCCTCGCCGCGACAAGTGCTGAATTGACTGAGACAACTGACAATAAGCTAAATGTCCGGTCTTGTGGCAATCGCCAAGTAATTCAGAGCTCCAACAAGCTCACGATAAGGCCGATTTCCTCCTGGTGATCCTTCTTCTTCAACGTTCTTCTCGAGCCTCGAACCCGATTCAACGGGACTACTGACGGTGTTACAGTCCTCCATTCGAAATCGAGAGAGTAGTTCCCGAACGTAATTTGGTTGAGAGATGGTGATCTGATTTCTGCTCCTGGCGATTTCGATCCCCAAACCATAGCGAGCTGTTCCCAGATCTCTCGCCTCGAATTCCTGCGACAACCCTTTTCGGACGAAATCAAGATCCTTCTGGTCTTGATGGAATATCAAAATGTCGTCAACGTAGACCAGTATTATCAAGGGTTCTCCCCCTCGTTTGAGGCGATAAACGCGCGGATCCGCGCTCGTTGGTGTCATATGTAATTCTTTGAGTTTCCCATTCAGTCTCTTATGCCATTGCCGACCGACCTGTTTAAGGCCGTACAAAGCCTTTTTCAAACGACAAACCTTCTCGCCACCCTGGAGCTGTTTCAGCATTTCCTTGGCGCGACTCTCGATATTGGATTTGCCTTGTGTCGCGACGATTTTCTTCAAACATCCTGCGAGCAAATCGGGCAATTCCCTGTATGTTTCCTCTTCGATCGTACCGTTTAGGTAGGCGGTCGTGATGTCCATCTGATGCACCTTAAGGTGCTGCTTGACCGCCAGTGCAAGTAGCATACGCATGGATCCCAGACGAGCGACCGGAACGTAGGTGTCGTGAAAATCGATCCCGGGTCGCTGTGTGGTTTTCTTCTCTCGACCTTGCCGTCCGAGTTCTACTTGTTCCTGAGAACCATTCGGCATCCAACCATGTTGCGATTCTTGGGTCGATTCACGATCAGCCATGTATCGTTCTTGATTAAGCATTTGACTTCTTCGACGATGGCGTCCAACTCTTCTTCCTTGTCCGGTCCGTTCAATGCTTGCCGATACGGGACCTCCGAGTGAAGGCTGGCTAAATTTGCCTCCAGGCGTTCCAAGATGTACGACTCCTCGTCGTCGAGAGTTCGGTCGATCTCATCCCTGCTCGATCCGCGAGGATCTTTGTCTTCCTGCGCGATTCGATACAATTTTCGTGGGCGGCCGGGTCGTCCGGTGAGAATCTTTCTAGGTCTACCCGGGGCTCTCCTGTTCGTTTCGGTTATCTCGTCCCTTTCTCCCGCCGGGCCGCCGTATTCCTGCGATTCATTTCTCGATTCCTCGTCGTGGTCCCCACCTAGGTGAGGTTCAAAGAAATTCGGCAGTGATACTCCCTCCGGATTGTGATTTGAATATCGATTCAGATTTCACGAAGACGATGACGATTCGTCATGCACCCTCGTAATTTATATGAAAAATCATATAGGTGTGCAATAGGGTATCTGTCGGGGACTGTTGCTGCATTCAGCAGTCTGTAATTCCCGCACGGGCGCCACTCCCCGGAACGTTTCTTAACTAAATGGAGTGGGCTTGCCCAAGGACTGTCTGATGGTTGACAGATACCTTGTGTTATCATTTCGTCGAACTCGGCGCGTGCCGCGCGTAGTTTTTCTGGAGCCAGGCGACGTGCGCGTTGGCTTACTGGAGGGCCCCGTGTCTCGATGTGATGAAACACATTCACCTTGTGTCGTCGCTGGTTAGGTAGAGGAATTGTCATATTGACGAATTCCTGTACCAAAGCTTGGATAGGGTCTGTACACGGTGTGGCCCGGGGTATTACCGCTGGAGATGCCACCAAGGGCAAAGAAGGTGCGGTGTGGGCTACTAGGCTGTTGTGTGTCGAATCGACCAACAGATTGTGTTTTCCTAATAAGTCGGAACCTATTAGGGGTTCGTTAACATCAGCGATCACAAACTGGTGTGTGATTGGATGTCTGAGACCCAGATGGAGTGTCAGCTTTTTCCTTCCGTACGTGCGTAAGGACCGAGATATCAGCGCCGGTATCAACGATGAAATTGATATTCAGTCTCGAGTCCCTGATCGTAAGGCGTCTTATGGATGCGGTGCCGGCCGGTTGCGCAAGGGTGTCGGTCGGCAAAATTAGTTTAAAGACTGACGCCGGTTGTTGGTTGGTCGAGTCCAACCGCAGGATGCCCTACAATTAGTTTTACGCTCTCCGTACCGTTGGTGGTTGGTGCACCAAGCGCGTGTGACGGCATTGTTGGGCGGATTTTGCCTGTTGACAGATTCGTCACGAGGAGGCCGTGGAGGTGGGCGACGAAAAGAAGTCCGCTGGGATGTATATTGTGTAGGTTGTCGCCGGTTCATTGGGCGGTTCGGCGCGCTTCGTTGTGTGCCTTGGATCCTCGCACAAACTTGATCCAATTCACGGCGGAATGAGGCCTGAAGCGCGACTAGGTCAGCCGTAGTGACCTGAGTAGGGGGGTTGTCTGGCTGAGTATCGCCGATAATACGGTCGAGGGTTTGTTGGGTTGGGTTCTGAATAAGGCCAGTGTGCCTTCTAGAGGATGAGGAGGGTAGCTGAGTCGAAGCTACCAGAGCGGTTCGAGGTGCTGTTTGAGACGACTGAGGGTGCCGTGTAGGCAGTGCGGCGTGTTGACTAACCGCCGCGACTTGATATGGTAATGGCTCAGGCTGTGGGTCCAAGGTTTCCATAATCGCGTCAGCCACCTTTGATAAATAGCCCAAACTTTGATTAGATTGGGCCATTAATGCCGAGCGGGCATGTTGAGGTAAACTCCTCAGAAGATGTGGCCTAATTAGATCATCCGAGATCCTGGTCCCCGCTATAGAGCGTAAATGGGTCAGGAAAAGGGATGGTCTAATACCTGAAAAATTATTCTCGTTCACCAATCGCTGTAGTTTGATGCTGGTGCGTTGGTCCAAAGCGTTAAGAAGGTGAAAAGGAGAAACCGGTAATTTGGGGGTTCTAGAAGAGACAAGGTGTGTCAGTGGAAGTAGAAAGAGGTCTAGTGAAAGGAGTCGTTATCGGACGCGAAAGTCGAGAAGAGTGACCAGAGAGTCGCGTCGAGTCGAATAATGTCGTGAAAAGTTCGGTGAAGACGTGTATATTGCCGAAGTTTTTATATTAATTATGTCTGAATCTCGATAAATTAGTAATTTTTCTTTTTGGTGAAGAATCTAAATTATGCGTTTATATAATTTTTTTTAAATGAAAACAACTAGTGCAATAAAAAGAAATATAAACTAAGTTGGTTCTCCTTATCTTATGTACTATATCCCTGAAATTAAGTAAGTTCAGTACAATTCTGAAATTTGTTACTCCAGTTCACTTTCTTATTTCAATAATTATGTAAATAATACGGCAATTCAATGATTATTTACTGAACTTTTTGTTGGACTACTTAATATTATCTTAATTTATTTATTGTTTAGTGGTAAGCCTTGTATGACGTTACCCTTGTTGGTGACCCCCTGCTATCGATTCCGTGCCATCCCCTTCAATATGGGGGTAAGAGTTTGTATGCCAATCATGGGCACCGATTCACTCCTCCCCCACTGCACCGTCACTACGAAAAACAAATGTTGGTCCGAAGAAAATCCACGAAAAGAAAACACTGTTTTTTTGTTCTTTATTTTAATTTAGTTTTTTTTATTTACGTTTTTCACTTCTATAATATCGATACACAATTGCTTCACAGGCAAATAATAAATTTCTTCTATACCTAGAAACTTTTGGCAATAGAGACGAAATTTTGCAGTTTTTGCTTTTATTACGAGCGGCGACGCGACTGTCTCAATGGTTGAGATGCGACTCTTGCGGCAGCGTGACTGCGCGCGATGGTGATTGAATAGTTACTGGTGTGAATTCGGGTGGAATTCGTAATTTCTGCTTTATACACATTGATCCCCCAATGGTAATCATGCTCTCTTGTGCGTTCCCCAACTCACCACACTCACCGAGGTCGAAACGTACTTGTGTATTCGTTCGACGTCGATGGGCGTAGCCAGAATGGAGAAATCAAAACGGAAAGCACAATAACCCAGGGTTGATCTGGCTTAGTGTGTGTGCGTCAGTGCCGTGTATGCGGCTGGTCTACTGACCTAGTGATGATCTCTTAGGTCATCGCACTATAGCAAGACAGAAATACGAGAGAGAGGAAAACCTAGCTACGGTTATTCACCTGCAAAAAGAGATCATTGATCCCAAGCGAATCGGTGATCTGAGAAAAGTCAATAGGACGCTGCGTCGCTGGGGATATAATACCATAAGGTACACTCTGTGGAATGTTCGGTAAATACCCAAGCCTATGGACGATGATGCAACCGCGTCGCTTGGTTTGACTTGGTTGTTGCTAACCAATATGAATGGAATTTCCGGTGCAAATCCCGTGGTTAGAGCAATAGTGTTGCCGTATGGCGAGGATTGTAGCTAAACTCAATTATGCATTATCTGCATAGAATAATGAGTTTAGCTATGCGTCCCTTTGACATGTTTTACAGGGTAATAACTTATAAAGGAAATGGGTAGGTATTGTGGTTGGAATTGTGGATTGTTTCTCCTATAGGATAGAGAAACCCGTACAAAGTAATATCATGAAATACTAACTATTAATTGTAATTATAAGTTCTAAACGTGAAGTAATATTACAGTTTGAAGTGAAATCCCTTGCGCGCTAGGAACTCACACCTTGTGTTAACGAAAGCAATATATTGAAGGTGAATTGAAGTATTAAATGTAAATCAAAATTACCTTTTTTTTTAAATAAAAACTGGAGATGAAATTAAATTTCGAATATTATAAACTCAGTGTTTGATTTAATCCCGATTCGAGAGTTAGTCCTGACGAGGTCGTGAAAGCTGGGCAACAATATCCACATTGGTGACACGCCGACGCGTGCGAAGACGCATCGTCTGGAAGTTTTCTTTAGTGTTATCAAAGTAAAACGGACTCAGAGAAGGGTCCTATCCCCAACGCATTATATTCTACAACATTCGACCAGCAGGACGCAGCTAATACATCGGAATCAGCAACCAAACACCAGGTTTTCGCTTTTTTATTATCATTTTTTTTAAATTTTGTTATTCCGCCTTCCGGTGAGCTCCGTCTGAGCCACCAACATTAAAATTTTAAAATTGTAAATATCCGAGTGGATCATTAATTTTAAGCACAGATATTGAAAGAGTCTACAAATTGAAGAAACAATTTTTTCCCGTTGTTGAAAGCAAGAAAGCTGAAAGTCTATTTGAAACACCACGCCAAAAACACAAACAGAGAGAATTTTTATACGGTCAGAAGTTTAACTGTAGATTAAGTTCACTGAAATCGATTTCTGTTTAAAACACAATTTTTACTTTTATTAACAATAAACGCAAACAAAGGTAGTAGTAGCCTAGAAACTTAACTAATCCCAAGTAAATTAAATTAAATATCACAAATTCCAGTAAGGAATATAAATTTGGAGCAAACCCATACAACAGTACAGAAAACCCATTTAAAAAAAAAACGACTTATACCAAGGTAAATAGTTCCTAAATACCAATTATCGTAAGCCCCTTCCGGGTACCGAGCAAGTTTAGCCATTCGACACACACACAGGCACTCAATGCCGCGCGGCACCTTTGCGACTCAGCTATCGAGACCGGTTTGCACATGCATCCGCCCTACACTAGCCCGCTTGACATTTTTTTTTTTTTTTGCGGTGACAATCGTTTCTGCCGCACGGCGCAGCAGGTTAAAGTTTTTCTCTTGCCTGTTCTTCCTTCACGCCTCGCACCCTATATATCCCACATCCTGGCACCTTGGAGTACCAATACCAGCGATTTCTTGCACCTTCACCTCCTGGCACTTTGGAGTACCAATGCCAGCGAGCCTTCCACACCACCCGACTACACTCGACTGTTTTCGATTTCCTTTCTCACTTCCGTTCGTCGACAGCACCCACGTCACAACTCTAATCGATACCACGCCTTGTCACAGTTTGTCAGGACGGCATTACTAACACCAGCTACTGCACGTAGCATACCACAGTAAGACGCCGGCCTGATCCCACACCCTGGCACATTGGAGTACCAATGCCAGCGATCTTTTATATCCTATCTCCTGGCCAATGGAGTGCCAATGCCAGCGAGATTCTAACCTCCCATCCTGGCACATTGGAGTACCAATACCAGCGAAGCTTTTTGCACCACCCAACTACATTTGACTACTTTCGACTTGCGTCCCACTTTCATTCAGCGACATCCGAATTCACATGTTTCACCACTCTTCCAGACGGCTCATTACTCACCACCAGCTACTGGACGTAGCATACAGCAGTAAGACGCCGGCCTCATCTCGCATCCTGGCACTTTGGAGTACCAATGCCAGCGATCTCTATAACCCCACCTTCTGGCACCTTGGAGTCCCAATGCCAGCGTATCTTTATCTCTAACTCCTGACACCTTGGGAAAACCAATGTCAACGAGCCACATGGGATCCGACTAATTAGAAATATACCACTCGTCGGCCCATAGCCAACCCCAAATATCACCATGAACCGTATCGCACATCTTTTGCGCATATCGGCATCACCGCGGCGTAATCGGGTTCATGGCTCATCCTATTTGTTGTACATAGTACATTTTAATTCATAATTTTTTCGTTTTCTTTCCCTTTTTCTCGCACATCGCCAGCAGAGCGATACCTTGCCCTACCTTTTTTTATTGTGACTACGTCACTGGGGGGGGGGGGGGGGGGGGGGTAGTACCGTGGCGGTTCCTTTGAACGCCACTAACCACCTTATCTTCCAATAAACCTAAGTAGAAAACCCCAGATAGGGCATACAACAAAAGAGAAACAAGTACCGTGGCAGTTCCATTGAACGCCACTACTTACGTTACAGGTACAAAAGATAACAGTTTCCTGAAATACATTAAAAGCCTGTACTTACCTTCTGTACTGTACCTGCAAAATCGAAGCAAAACCATGAAATATAAATTCTCGCTGATATGAAATTACAACGGCAACTAATATAATATTTTCAAGGCAATTTGGTTTACCAACCAACCAACCAATACTGCCTGTGCAAATATCTACACGATATTCTTTTGTACGCCAGCAGAAAAAGGTATTTTGCCTTGGCACAGCATGCCCACATCGAGCGATCGATAAATGGGGGCATCCGGCTGGCGCCCCGGCGGTCGAATTCGCAAATGGAAAATTACCATCAGAGTTCGACTGCGAGGATACACCAACAACACGCACACGATCAGCATCACGCTACTCGTAGCCACTGATCGTGTAAACATTGCAACCCTTTTGCCGTCGAGATACTCGCACCTGTTGCGAACTTAAAAAGGGGGCTTATGCAATGTCTGCATACTTGCGGACGCACACGATGAGCAGCGAAAGCAATCATCGTGTGTGTATATCCACCCCTTTTGTGTTGAACCAAATGCAAAAGGGACATATTACCAAATTTAGTCATCGAAGCGATGATGGGATTTTTGTATCCTATCGCTTCGATGAAATAATTTAATCTCGGTTCAGATTCCGTGAGGGCTGGTTGCGCCCTCACGTTGATTTACATCCCTCTTGGGCCGTCCCAAGGGATCGCCAAAGTGCATGGAGTCTTGATTGTCTCGTCGGTGTCATCGATCATTGGCAAGGAATATAAAGCGGTGCAGAACGGAAACCATATCCCACGTGAAGTAATATTATAGTTTGAATTGAAATCCCTTGCGCGATTGGAACTCTTACCTAGTGTAAAAGTAAACAATACTTCGAAGTGAAGTGAAGTAATATCATGAAATACTAACTATTAATTGTAATTATAAGTTCTAAACATGAGGTGATATTATAGTTTGAATTGAAATCCCTTGCGCGATTGGAACTCTTACCTTGTGTAAATATAAACAATACTTCGAAGTGAAGTTGTGGGGAGGAAGTAAGTTGTGCGGGCGTACTGCACTGGTTCACTTCCTGTCCCATCATCACTGTCACGAAGATTCATAGATCTCATCGGAAACAGCAAAACTCCGTCACGCACCGATCGCGCAAAGTCAAGAAACACCGGACAAGTCATCAGTAAGGGTGAGAAATAAACACAAACACCGGACACCAACTTGTGCAAAACTGCACGACAAACCGTCCACAAGGAGGAAAAGTTAAACGCACTAGGGAAAGGAGATAAAACACTCGGAAGCTGCGGCACAAAAATAATGAAACAAACACTGGTGTAGTTATTATTTAGACATCCGGTTTTTATTTTCCGAATGTAAACGTTAATATTAAATTTATATGCACTCACGTTAATATTAAATTTATATGCACTCTCGACTCACGACTGGAGACAACGACTCGAACGACTATAATCGATTATCGCTTCCCTGTGCGCACCAGGGAAGCGATAGGAGACACGACCTGGTCCGGTCGAAGGATGGAATTTGACTCCGCGATCGTCATCTCATGCAGAGATGATTTCGGTAAGGAAAAAAAAAGGAAGAGAGAGAAAAACTTTTCTCTTAAGGTTGTAACCACTAAGAAAATGCGATCATTTTGGTGCAGTGGTATATGTGGGCGATCGAACAGATTCGATGTAATTGCACGTGTTCGAAAGCAGTGGAACGACGAAACAGGCAGGCGGCAAGGACAATAGGGAAAAATTACCAAATGCGCCGTTGGTAATGCGGGTCATTGTTTACACGATGCCTCGTCGCTATTTGCGACGTTAGGAGAAAAAGGTGCTAAAAGCAAATTGGATGTGTATGGCATCTCTGGCTGCAGTAGAAACCGGGATCATATTTGCATTAGGAAATGCTGGAGAATTTGGTTTCAGCGTCTATTGCGCTAATTATATGCAGCTGCTTGGATTGTTTGTTGGTAAGACAAACAAAAAAGGTTGCCAGGCAATGTGTATGAAAAAGTATATGACGCGGCTGGGAAAATAGACGGCGCGATATTTATGGTCCCTGTCATGACGGTTACATTGAATGCAATCCGAATTATTTTGTTTACTGGTATTTGTCTGGTACCGAATTAGTTCAGAATACCAAATAAGCAAACAAAGAAATCTTACGGAAAATTGTATGCGAAGGGATGCATGAAGGTAGGTTTTCTTTATAGGGATTTTATGATTACAGATGGTGATCTATATAATGCGTGAAGCATTTACAGGTACTAATACCGTTGCATTAGCAAACTTAAGGGAGTTGGGTAGTAGTTATAGGGGTTTTTTCAGGAAGGCGAGCCGTGGGATCTGGCGGAACCGTCACAGTACTCCCCCCCCCCCCCCCCCCCCAGTGACGTAGTCACGAAAAAAAAGGTAGGGGCGAGGGAATGCTCGATGGTGGGTGCTGTGATGATAGGGAGGTTGCTTCGGAATGCGCTGTGGTAATGTTACGGGACTGTCGTGGTGACCAGTTCCTGGTTATTGTTTGGGCCTTTATCGATAAGATGGACACAGTTGTTACCGCTTGATGCCATCAAGGGCAAATGTGTGCGGCGTGGTCCATAGGCCTGTTATGGGTCTCGTGGACCAACAGGCTTATCGCCCGAATAGGTCGGAACCTATCGGAAATCCGCTCACATCCGCAGTGACGAAATAGTGTGTGCGAGATGGAGGGGAACTTATCCCAGGGTAATTCCCATCCGCAGTGACGGGTTGCCGTGTGCGGAATGGAAAGGGACCAAGTCCAGAGCGGGTGTCTTTTCTCCATACGTTTGTATGGCGACTTGTTTGCCACTGGGACTGGTAGAGGAAGGCGGGCCCTCAATTGCACGTTTTACCTATCGAGGGAGGACCGGTACATGGGTGCCATTGACCTCGATCGAATGGAAACTTGCTGTGAGGTGCCGGCCGTCGCGCTTGTTAAAAAAAAATAATAGGGGATTTTGGTTAGGGGGCTCCTGGTGGGTGGTTGATTGTGTCCAACCCCAGGGCGCCCTTGGGTTATTAGCTGTGCGCTCCGAAGTATTATGCACCTAGGTATTTGAGGCGGCGTAGAGGGGCGTGTATAGCCTTTAGTTGCCGCTAAAGGGGAGCCATGGTGGCTAAAGATTGGGGAACCAGGTATGTTGTCTCAGTCCGGTGGTATCGGTTTGATTTGTGGACTGGTTTGCTGAGACATTTGGGAGACGTTAAAAGATCTCAGGACGAAGGTCCTGACGTTTAAATAAAGAGGCAAAACCAGGTGTCCTGCCGGGTGTTGCTACGCGTAGTAGCTGTGGTAACGGGGGGAGCTGGCTTGCTGAAATCGGGTAGAAAGGACGAGCATTGATGAACGGTTTCGCGTGATAACTGTCTTTGGCGTCCATGGACGCCAATATTTGAACAGGGGCAGAACAAGTTGTTAGCGGTCAAGCAAAGTCGAGAAGGGTTGCATGGGGTTGCGTGAATGCTATGGTTGGTGAGCGTGAGCGCCAACCTTCAGAAAAGAAACAGAAAAGGGTGAGGGTGTTTCACGCGAGACAAAACCGGGCGTCCTATAGATTATATACTACGCGGAGTAGCTATTGTTATATAAGGAGCCGGTTTGAAAGGGTTAAATTGGGAGTTACGAAGAGACGAGAAGGTGAGCTGGGTCGCGTTATATCGAATCAAAAGGTTTGAATGTGTCACGGGGCGTCAAGTGGAGTTGAGTGTGGGTGGCGTGTAGCCGAAAAACATCGAGAAGGAGGAGTCGTGGTGAAGTCAAAAAAAAGTGAAATGGAAAGGGTTGTATTAATCAAAACCCTGAAGGGGCTTATAATCGTGTTTATATTAATAATCTTACAGGTTCTTAAAATAATTATTATTCTGTCATGCGTATATTCGATGTTTTGCGATTGTATAATTATCATTATGTAATATTTGGCATTTGTTTGCTTAGAGTGATTAATATTCAAAATATTTCTGGTTATTTGTGTTCGTCTTAACATAAGATCCAAAAACAAAGTAAAGGATAAAGTAAAAATTGAAGACTGCTTTCCATTAATTTGGTTAGAATTTATCGGTGTGTATATATTTATATTAATTTATATCAATCATGAGTAAAAACTAGGAGAAGCAGTTAAAATAATATTTAAAAGCAAGGAATTAGGAATACAATGAATATATTTTTATTTTTTTAAACAATATGATGGTGCTTGCATATATATGTATATATGTATATAAATTTAAAAGTTTTTGTTGTTGGTTGCTTTTAAGTCAATTACAATTTTTATTGTTATTTGGCATACTCGTAAATTATTTTCGTTACACCGTTGCGCTACTCACCGTCGTTGGCCTGGCCTTCGACTGCAACTGGTGTCAGGTGACTGCCTGGAGGACAGCCGTGACCGTGGGATCTGGCGGAACCGCCACAAAGTGAAGTGATATCATGAAATACGTGAAGTAATATTACAGTTTGAAGTGAAATCCCTTGCGCGCTAGGAACTCACGCCTTGTGTTAACGAAAGCAATATATTGAAGGTGAATTGAAGTATTAAATGTAAATCAAAATTACCTTTTTTTTTGAAATAAAAAATGGAGATGAAATTATATTTCGAATATTATAAACTCAGTGTTGGATTTAATCCCGCGTCAAGAGTTAGTCCTGACGAGGTCGTGAAAGCTGGGCAACAATACCCACAAATGCATCTCCAGAACATTCCTGTAAAGATTTCATCATTCCATGCACCGTAGGGCATCATACAAAATTCCCCCGAAAGCAAATCATCGTTCATGCATTTATTGCATCACCATAATCCCCTGAAAAGAATTCCTAACATGCAACATACATAGGGAAACCGATCGGCTCCCATGGTTAACCAGCTTACCCTGCCACACACGTGCGCAGTACATTTCCCTGACTTAGTTACAGTCACCCCAGCTTTTGTCCAACCGACAAAATCAGTCCACGTCTCGCGCGTTTAGTCGCCCAGAATCGAATTCTTCTGCATGTAAACACACACAGGGAATTCAACCCTTTCCACGGTCATCGATGCCGCAGGCATCGTGGTGCAAGTATCCCATTTGCTGGTAGCACAACTTGCCCTAATGACCGGCAGCCAATTTGCACAGCTGCATGAACGCCACCATGGTGCCCTTGCAGCAATTCTCTTTTTCTCGTTTTCAATTGCCTGCGATCTGGCAACATGAATAAACCACGCATCATCGCCGTGATCAACTCGGAGAGATCCTCTTTGATTGGTCACCACGAAGAGAAACCGCACGTTTCTCTCGAGATTAAACCCACCCTTAGCGAACGAGCGACTCTGCACGAGTCATTTACAGAGAGTCGCAATCCAACCACCGTCGGGATCGGTTACATCCATTATCTAGCAGTGGAGTGCCGTGGAGTAACAACGAGTCGGAGTCCTTAAGTAATTCGTGTCCCAGTGTCTAAGAAATGATAGTTTTCGTGGCTGACATATGTTAAAGAAAGAAAAATATAATAACAATATTTAGACGACTACCAATTGTGAATACAAGATTTAGTTCTCAAATCCGGTGACATCCACTAGTGTATAAGAAATAATAGTTTTCCTGGCTGACGTATTTTAAAGAAAGAAAAGCATAATAACAATATTTAAACGAATACCAATTGTGAATACAAGTTTTAGTTCTTAAATATGGTTAACATCCATTGTGTAAAAAATCTTTTTCCTTCACCCATTGGCAAAATTAGAACTTCCGACTTCTTGTAAACATTCCATTCCAAGTTCCCGTACAAGAATGCCGTTTTGACATCGAATGATACCCACTTCATTTTCTCTGACGCTGCGTGGCTTAGAAGTAGGCGAATGGATGCATGGCGGGCTACTGGGCTAAAAGTTTCTCCATAATCCACTCCCTCTTTCTGTTCAAATCCTCTCGCCACGAGTCTTGCCTTAAGTCTACCGTCTGCCTTCTCTCGAAGTACCCAACGACAAGTGATCGGCTTCACTCCTTCTGGACAGTTCACCAGCTTCCAAGTTTTCATTTTCATGAGAGAATCGTATTCCTCCTGCATCGCTCGTCTCCACTTCTCATCCTTGAGTGCTTCGCTCACCGGGATATCTTCTGTTTCACCAATCACGGCTGCTCTGTTGATGTTTCCTCGGTTGGACATGTTTGCAACGTAGTCCCTGTACCTTGGTGGTGGTTGTAGGTTCCGACGATCTCGCAAGGTTCTTTCTTCTGGCTGCTCTGCTGGCGGCGTTGTCTCTTGTTCGTTGTCGCTTGGCCCTTCAGTAGTTCCATCGGTCTCTCCTGTATCTTCATAGTCTATCTCGCTGCTACATTCATCTTTCTTCTCAATCTTGTCCTCGAGTGCTCGTGCCTCGGGTTCAGTGCCTTGTCTTAGGATCATTTTCTCCTCGTTGAAGATTACGTTGTCGGAGCTGATGATGTCTTTCCTATCTTTCAGATAAACCCTGTAACAGGGTGAATCAATATCATAGCCAACCAAAATTCCTTCTTCTGACTTTTTATCAATTTTGTCTCTCTTCTGTCCTTGTATCAGCACGTAACATTCACATCCAAAGGGTCGCAGCTTTTCAATCTTTATCTTTTTTCCCAACCAGAGTTCCGCTGGGCTTTTCTCTGGCACATTGCTGGTTCCAGTCTGGTTGATCGTGAAGATCACATGGTTCATTGCCTCTGCCCACAGTCTTTCGTCCAAGTTTTCAGTGTGTATCACTGTCCTGGCTGCCTCGACAATTGTCCTCCTTTCTCTCTCAACCCTTCCGTTTGGCTCTGGCGTGTGCACCTTCGAAAATGTGTGAAATATTCCCAGCTTGTCCAACATCTGTTTGGTTTTTACATTTTTCAGTTCCGTGCCGTTGTCAGATCTCAAACACTTGACTCTCCTCCCAAGCTGATTTTCCACGAGTCTCAGGTAGCTTTCTATCTTCTCAGGTGCCTCTCCTTTCGTCTTCATGAAATAACAGCTTCGGTAGTGGGTGAAGTCGTCCTTGAACATAAGCCAGCACTTTACTCCTCCTAACGACGGAATATTCATTGCTCCAGTGTCGACGTGTACAAGATCTAGCGGTTGCTGGGCTGTCTTTGGATTGATTCGGTGTGGGGCTCGATGATTCTTGCCGTGTGCGCATCCCTTGCACACATAATTGTTCCAGTCATCAATGTGTTTGATCCCCTTGCGTTTCAGTATGTCCCTCACATACTTCACATTTTGATGCACGAGTCTCTCGTGCCAAGTTTTGATTGACATTGTCATCAAACTAGTCTCTTCTTCTGTCGTGAGCATCATTTTTTAGAGGGTTCCTTTGCGCTTTGCAATTGCCACAACTTCCCTGACATCCTGACTGTAAAAGGTTGACTGCTGTCCATTTGCCTTCTTGTTACGGACCGACCTTGAATCCAGGTCCCCCCAGAATCCACTAATCCCCCTTCGTTTCCCCTCTTTACCTGTAAAAGGAGAACAACTCGCCAAGTAGCTAATTTGCATAAACTACTTTATGCAAATTCTACTTGGCAGAGAAATAAATAAAAAACGACGTTGGCGTCAAATAATAAAAATAACGTCAACGGCAAAAATAAATTCATTCAACGTCAAACTCCAAACACAAACGGAAGCTCAAATGAAAAACAATTTTCATCTACTCAACTTGCGGTACCAAAAGTGTCAAAAGAATCCCAAGTAAATTGGGAGAGCCCTTCCCAACTGCTGTGTCATCTGGAGAAGAAAAAGTTACAGCTTCTTCAAGAATTTCGGGTCCATCAAAAGAGGAGACTTACAGGAGAGCTACCATCAACGCCCCCTGCAACCAGTCGCAGCCAACCTCAACAATAACAACAGTGCGACCGCTCAACGGTCGCATAAACACAAATTCATTCACAGTAAGTCTACTTCTTACGTTAACGTACCTTAAATTAAACTATATTAAAATATAATACGAGTATATATATTATTAACAAATTGTTCAATAACAGGCAACATTCTGAAGGTGTCCCTTGTCCAGCATCTGACTTACTGAGAAAAGATTAAAGTTGAGTTTTGGAACGTAAATAACATCCTCAAGTACCACTGGATACCATTCCCGACCATCAAAAGCTTCCATCTCGATGTTCCCGACTGCAACGACATCTAGCCTGGTTGAGTCTCCAATCACTATTGAGATTGGTTCGTCCAGCTCGACCAACTGTGCAAACCACTCTCGATGATACGTCATGTGTTGACTAGCTCCGCAGTCTTGATACCATGAAGATGCCCTGTCCTTCGAGATGTCACTGTCCACTGTTGAAAAAGCTGTGGTCAGGAACGCCCTCGGTGGCTTTCCACTTCTAAACTTGCTTGACTCTTTCTTGGAAGTGCATTCTTTGGCAAAATGTCCTTTCTACTTACATATGTTACATGAGTATTTCTTCTTACAGTAGGCAATGTACTTTTCGCACGGTTTGCCTGTGCACTGCTTGATCATGTGACCTTTTCCTCCACACTTGTAACATACGAGCGTTAACTTGTCCGGCTTAACCTTTGACGACTGCCTTTGCTTCTCACGTCTTGCCAGGAGAGCGTTGTTGGTGCTGACCTCTGAGTTTATCGTCTCCTTCAGTCGCTCGTCCTCAAGTCTCAGACGTTCGATGAGAGTTTCCACGTTCTTTGTTGCTCCGGTCACATTATCCCAAGAAGTCCTGAAGTGCGCTAATTTTGGCGGTAGCACACTCATGACCCTTGTCATTATCCAACATTCTCACATAGGATCATTTTCGGTTGACACTTCTTCAGCCAAATCCAAGATCTCCAAACAATTTTCTACTGCTGACTTGCTATCATCGTATTCAAAGATAAAGAATTTAATTCGGGACATTTCTAAAGTTACATCAGTCTTTGTGCCGTATAAACTAGTTAATTTATCTATCATGTCTTTGGCAGTTTTGCAATTTGCAATTTTGTTGGCAATCTTACTGTTAACATTTAAACCTATCAACGTTTGAGCTTCGACATCTTTCTTTATCCAAGCTGAAATGGTTTCAAATGACTCAGTACCTGCTGGTCTAGACTTTGCTTTGCAATTTCGTACAAGTCCTTATTCTTAAGTGCTAGGTTTAATTTAAATCGCCATGAAATGAAATTGACATTTCCCTGACTGTCTTCACTTAACATTTCCAACTGAGATTTAACGGAATCTATTTTGTTCAAAATCTTACAATTCGACTAACTTCTGACAGATTTTTTTTTTAAATAAACAAAATGAATTTACAATCTTTCGTGGCGTTTTTTTGACTGAAAACGACTTGCGTATACGTTGCTCAACGTTGACTTGCTGTACGATGGCTGTGGGGCTCTTCAGGGCCCGAAGAACCTCGCATCATTTTTAACCCCATAAAAATCCTTTAAACCCCATATCTACCCTAAGTCGAATCACTGGCAAGATCACACAACCTTGCCATAGTATTCACCACTGTCCTAAAATGGCTGAAAACAATTCGGTTATCCCCTGGGATAACCGTCATAAATATCCCATCATAACCGAGGAGCTTTTCCTCTATACCCGACCGACGAAATGATACATTCTTGGCAGAATCAAAGTGTACACAAACACTGTCGCCATACCCATTTAGCGTCCAGAAATGCATGCCGGTCTATTTGCTGGCTTGCACATCTGCAAGCCAGATTTCTAATAGCCCTGCGCATTAGGACATAATGAGTGGGATATTCCCAAAGACCAATAAACCTTTTTCTTCTAGTTGCTATGACGAGCGATCTTCTGTGAATTTTACATCACAGAAGACCCAATTGCCGCCGCCAGCATTGTTCCATTATGCTACCCGAAAAACTTCTGTCTATCCGATGTAGACAAAAGAAAACATTTTCGTCCAGGCGGCAATTTCCTACATATACAATGTAGTCAAAAGGGTCATGCTCTCAGGCAGCCTTGGGTTTTTGCCGATATTTTTATCACCATCATGGGAAAACCATTCTCATGATTTATGACTGCATTTTCTGCCAGCCTAAATTCCCGTCCCCCAGTTCACCCGGAGCTTTCGACTGCGTTTGACGTGTTCATCTCGGTCGCGAGTTCTCATTACGACCATTCCCAAACGCGATAGATCGCCTGATACCGGGGACAATTGCTTGTCCTCGGATAAAAAACTTCGTTCCACTATGCATCCAACAAGTGGGGTTGGTAAAAACCCCTACCGTAATAAATTCACTCCCCCACAATGCCATCCAGATACAGATAATTCTGAAATGGACGAAACTGATTCGCCAATAATCAGAAAAGTGTATGTGCCACCAATCAAAGTGCTGCAAAAATCACCAGAATATGTGCATAGCCTCATGAAAAAGCTTAAAATATCCAGTTATTCAATAAAAAAATTAACAATTGGTATAAAAATAATGTTCGGAACTATTGAATCATATAATATTGTGTTAGAAAAACTAAAAGAGGATAACTGTCAATATTTTTCTCATGATATTAAAAGTGCTAAAACTTTCAAAGTTATTTTGTATGGACTGGATGATATAAAAACTAATGAACTCAAAGCTGAACTCATTTCGCTTGGCTTAAAATGTTCTGATGTTAAAAAAATTGAAAAAAAACATGATAAATTTACTGACTTTTTTTATCTCATTCACTTTGAAAATGGAACAATTAAATTAAGTGAACTTAAAAAAAATTATCGCTCAATTTTTCATACCCAAGTGAGCTGGAACTTCCAAAGGAAAATCAAAGGTAAGGTGACACAATGCTTTAATTGTCAAATGTTTGGACATGGTGAGAGAAATTGTCACATAAAAACATATTGTGCTACTTGCGCTGGTTCACACAAAACAAGCGAATGTAATAACGCTTCGGTAAATAAATGTGCCAACTGCAACGGCAATCATAAAGCTACTGACGTCACATGCACCAGTAGATCTAAATACTTAGAAATAAAAGAAAGATCATCTGGAAGATCCAAGATCCATCCAAGAACTCATTTCGCTGCATCAACTCAAATTTCAAATCATCAAGCTTGCCAAAAACCGATTTCGTTTGCCTCTATGAGTGATTTTCCTACGCTTCCACAGCCACAGCGACGACTGGGACTAACCAATGCTCCGAGCAGAAGCTTTCCAAATTCAAGCCCGCAAATTCAAAGTTTACCACCAACAATTAATGCATGGGAAAATGACTCACGCGGCGCTTCTTCATCAAACAATAACAATAATTTACCCAACAACAATTCAGCACTCTTCACAATCGAGGAACTAAATTCCTTGTGCATGGAAATGATCTCAAATTTATCAGTTTGTAAAACGAAAATAGAACAATTTAATGTGATCGCGCATTTAGCCACTAAGTTTTTATACACTAATAATGTTAAGTACAATGGCAGATACACCTATAAAAATAATTACTTGGAATGCTAAAGGCATACGTAATAAATTTCATGACTTTTTAAACTTTTTAAATAGCTATAAAGTTGATGTTGCTCTAGTAACAGAAACTTGGCTTAATTTTGATATAAGACTCCCATCATCTGACTTTAACTGCTATCGCATTGATAGAGTAGACCAAAGGGGTGGGGGAGTGGCGATTCTTATCAGGAAGTCAATTCAACATTCGCTTTTACCTGTAATTCCAACTAGGCTTGTGGAGAATGTAGGTGTAATGATTAAGTTAAGAAACCATAAGACAGTAAAAATCTATTCTGTTTATTTCCCTGGTGAATCTTCGTCGGATATTAAAAGAAAATGGCTCAAGCAGGATTTAAAAAAGTTATTCACAATGAATGGTGAATTTCTATTAGGTGGTGATTTTAACTGCCGGCATAGAGATTGGGGGTGTGTAAGAGCAAATGCTTGGGGCAATATATTGGCTGCCCTTCCATTGGCACTACCAATTAATATTTTTTATCCACCTTGTCCAACTTATTTTCCCGCAGGTTCTCGTGGCATCCCCTCTGTCCTTGACTTGTTTGTGTCAAATGTCCCTGGTCTTATAACAGAACCCGTTTCGTTAAGTGCTCTCAGTTCAGATCATAATCCTGTTTTTTGTAACCTTTCTTGGTTGGGTGAAAGAAAGATTCAATATTTCCTGGACATGAAGAATGCTAATTGGAATTCATTCAAATCAAAGATTAAAATGAGCCTTCAAAATAGTACTACAAATCTTGAAAGAGTGTCTTGTAAAGATGATGTTGACCTTATTGTACAAAACTTTACACAAGCTATAATTTCTTCGGTTGATGAAAGTATTCCCAAAAGAGTAAAAAAAGATATTTTTAAAAAACTTCCAATCCATATCTTAGAGCTTATTAAAGTGAGAAACATTCATCGAAGAAACTGGCAGAATTACCGTCAGCCCTTTTCTCGATCAATGGTTTCCCATTTTAATGAGCGCATTACTGACCAGATACAAATCCATCGTAATAGAGAATGGAACAAAAAACTGAGCGTTATGGATAAAAATGCTAAACCGTTCTGGAATGTAGTGAAGTTAATCAAGAATAAAAACCGTAAAATACCATTTCTGAAGGATTCTTCTACTACTTTTTTTACAGGTTTTGAACAAGCAAACCTATTTGGAACAAGTTTTTCAAAAAATCACTTGGTCTCTCAGCATTTGGGTAAATTTGAAACTAATGAACTTGTCGGTAACAGAATCGAAAGATTCGACACCACAAACGAATTAACTCCTCTAAATGCATTTGTAGAAGAAGAAAACGTAAGAAATGTAATCAAGTGCTTGCAAACACGAAAAATAGGAGGACTAGACAAAGTTAAGAATGCCTATCTAAAACAATTGCCTCATATTGGAATTAAATACTTAACATTTATAATCAATGCATGCCTTAAATGTCAATACTTTCCTCAATGTTGGAAAAAAGCAATGGTTGTACCTATCCTTAAGGCTGGAAAAGCCCCAGATAAACCTGAAAGTTACAGGCCAATTAGTTTACTTAGCAACATAAGTAAAGTTTTTGAAAAAATCCTGAAACAACATATTTTAAAAGTTGTTTCAGATAAAGATATTTTCCCCGATATCCAATTTGGATTTCGACGCTTTCACAGCACCTCGCACCAGGTTAAACGAATTTGCAGCCATGTTCTAGACCATCGTTCACGTGGTCAATCAACGGGCATGATATTGTTAGACATTGAAAAAGCTTTTGATTCCGTATGGCACAATGGGATAATATATAAAATGATACAGTTCGACTTTCCTTTGTATTCGTGTAAGGTCGTCCAGAGTTTCTTATCCAATAGATGTTTTCAGGTTCATGTCAATTGTGATGTTTCTAGATTGATATTTTTTGATTGTGGCGTCCCCCAAGGCTCAGTACTTGGTCCAGCTTTGTACAATATCTACACTTCGGATTTTCCAAATCTACCGCAGAGTGAATCAGCTATCTTCGCTGACGACACTGCAGTATTTGCGTCGCATGAATTTTCTCTCAACGTTGAGACAAATCTAAAGCATGCGATCGAGATACTTGAAAAATATTATATGAAATGGAAAATCAAGCTAAATGTTGGGAAGACACAAGCCATCTTTTTTACCCGAAAGAGAAAAGCTTGCTATCTTCCCAGCAGTCAGCTGCAAATAAATGGTACCACGATTGCATGGGAGCAATCCGTAAAGTATCTCGGAGTTCATCTCGATACAAGACTCACATTTAAACAACATATTCAAAGTACTCTTAATAAAATGAGTATTGCTATTAAGATGCTTTACCCTTTTATTAATCGCAAGTCTTTACTCACAAATGAAAATAAGATTATTATTCATAAAGTTATTTTCCAAGCTATACTGTTATATGGGTGTCCAGTATGGGGTAACGCTGCAAGGTGCCATTTAAAGAAGTTACAGGTATCACAAAACAAAGTTTTGAAAATGATGCTAGACCTCCCTTGGCACTATTCAACCTTAAGTCTCCACGGAAGGGCGGATGTTGAATTGATTTCTGAAAGAATTCGTAAACTAGTATATAACTTTAACATCAGCTGTGAAAGTTCTGAAAATCCTCTCATAACCCAGCTTCTTGCTTAATTTGTCATAATTTCATGTAAATATTTACATTTTATATTACTTATTATTGGTTTTTTTTTTTTTTTTTTTTTTTTTTTTTAAATGAAGGTTTTTCTTTTTCGTATTTTCCTTCGATTTATTCTTTTAATTATTAATTATACATATTTTTCTTTTCTTTATCCTAGATAATGTTTCAGTTGTAAGATATAACTTATCAAATCTCTGAATTGTAAAATGTGCGGTCACAGACTTTTTTTTTGAAAATATTATTACGAAATAAAAGATCTCTCTTTCGTACTTTCGTACAAATTTCCGTCCCTCTAATTGACCAGATGTGTATTGGAATTTCCCTGGTACGCCAGAGGTATCCGATACTACAAGGAATGTGGAGGACGATTGCTCCTGGCAGTCAGATAGTATCCCCACTACAACGCACACGTGTCGCTGCCGTTGCGTACAAGTGAGTCTAGTTTTCACTTCCCTCGTCAAGCGTGCCGGTTAACGAGTCCTGAACAATATATAATGTCATTTTTAAACGCATTCGAAAGTGCCAGTTAATGAGACCTGAACATTATATCTTGTAATTTTTTAAACGTATTCGAATGTGTCAGTTAATGAAACAGTGAACAATAAATAAAATTTCAACCGAAACCACGGCGTATTATTTCCATTCTCTTTGGGTGCAAGTTCCCTGTGCAATTAGTGTTCTTGTTCCTTTTATTCAGTGGAGTTTTTTATTGAACCAGTATCCTTGCTGATACAAAATAAACACCCCCTCATGGCTGCTCCAATGTTGACGATTTGTAGGTTATGTCGTCCTTGCCGGTTCTCCCCCTCTGGGCTACTTTTCTCGATGTTCCTGTCGCTTTCTTTGCTTGATGATCAACAAAACCCTTTTACGGCTGTTCTGGGCTCATCATCATCATCATCGGCACTACAACCGGGAACCGGTCTTGGCCTTATTTAGCAAGTCCTGAGGCTTGTTAAATTTTCCATAATGATTTATTTTTTCTGGGCAAGGTCATTAGTCTTGCGCCAGGGGCTCCCCGATGGGGCTCATAACCTGTTAATTTTTGGTTTTCTCGGGTGGTTTGGGCTTGTTGATTTTTCATAAACAAAAGTCCAGATTGGCAGTGATGGAATTTATTGACTTACTATCAGAAGTACAAATTCTTTTGTAGATTCGAATAACACTTGTTCTGATGAACAAATTTGTCGCTAAACAATTTACGGATTGATGGGCGATACTTTATAAAAATTGAGATTACAGTTTGAGGCACGTTTTCCTTTCGTCATTCAATTTCGCTGTCTGCTTTGTGAAACCGTCAGCAATTTCGAATATTTCGAACAGTGCCAACTTCGACTCTAATAACGGAAAGGAAGGTGTGAAGTTGGGACAGGTTAATGGTTGTGTTGGGTAAGATCAGCTGTCAATTGATCAATTCTCAACAGACTAAGAGCTCTTTAAGCAGCAAAGAAACCCGTAAAGCTTACAAAGAGCTTCAACAATAGAACAATGAACTCTACGAAGAAGTTGACGGTTTTTTGTATGGTCCTGGGATCTCTGATTAAGGCGAATGTACCATTTTTCGATATTCCACACTTTGAACGCGATTTACTTCAAACAACATTTTTAAATTTAGGACCACGGTTACTCAAAAACTACTCGATCGATTTGGTTGAAACTTTGAGGATATCTTCTTTATCGTATTACGTTGTTTGTAAACCTAAATGTTTTTGAATTTTAAGTTGCAATATCAAATTGTTATTGCAATTACAGTAAAGTAAAAATCTATTCTGTTTATTTCCCTGGTGGATCTTCGTCGGATATTAAAAGAAAATGGCTCAAGCAGGATTTAAAAAAGTTATTCACAATGAATGGTGAATTTCTATTAGGTGGTGATTTTAACTGCCGGCATAGAGATTGGGGGTGTGTAAGAGCAAATGCTTGGGGCAATATATTGGCTGCCCTTCCATTGGCACTACCAATTAATATTTTTTATCCACCTTGTCCAACTTATTTTCCCGCAGGTTCTCGTGGCATCCCCTCTGTCCTTGACTTGTTTGTGTCAAATGTCCCTGGTCTTATAACAGAACCCGTTTCGTTAAGTGCTCTCAGTTCAGATCATAATCCTGTTTTTTGTAACCTTTCTTGGTTGGGTGAAAGAAAGATTCAATATTTCCTGGACATGAAGAATGCTAATTGGAATTCATTCAAATCAAAGATTAAAATGAGCCTTCAAAATAGTACTACAAATCTTGAAAGAGTGTCTTGTAAAGATGATGTTGACCTTATTGTACAAAACTTTACACAAGCTATAATTTCTTCGGTTGATGAAAGTATTCCCAAAAGAGTAAAAAAAGATATTTTTAAAAAACTTCCAATCCATATCTTAGAGCTTATTAAAGTGAGAAACATTCATCGAAGAAACTGGCAGAATTACCGTCAGCCCTTTTCTCGATCAATGGTTTCCCATTTTAATGAGCGCATTACTGACCAGATACAAATCCATCGTAATAGAGAATGGAACAAAAAACTGAGCGTTATGGATAAAAATGCTAAACCGTTCTGGAATGTAGTGAAGTTAATCAAGAATAAAAACCGTAAAATACCATTTCTGAAGGATTCTTCTACTACTTTTTTTACAGGTTTTGAACAAGCAAACCTATTTGGAACAAGTTTTTCAAAAAATCACTTGGTCTCTCAGCATTTGGGTAAATTTGAAACTAATGAACTTGTCGGTAACAGAATCGAAAGATTCGACACCACAAACGAATTAACTCCTCTAAATGCATTTGTAGAAGAAGAAAACGTAAGAAATGTAATCAAGTGCTTGCAAACACGAAAAATAGGAGGACTAGACAAAGTTAAGAATGCCTATCTAAAACAATTGCCTCATATTGGAATTAAATACTTAACATTTATAATCAATGCATGCCTTAAATGTCAATACTTTCCTCAATGTTGGAAAAAAGCAATGGTTGTACCTATCCTTAAGGCTGGAAAAGCCCCAGATAAACCTGAAAGTTACAGGCCAATTAGTTTACTTAGCAACATAAGTAAAGTTTTTGAAAAAATCCTGAAACAACATATTTTAAAAGTTGTTTCAGATAAAGATATTTTCCCCGATATCCAATTTGGATTTCGACGCTTTCACAGCACCTCGCACCAGGTTAAACGAATTTGCAGCCATGTTCTAGACCATCGTTCACGTGGTCAATCAACGGGCATGATATTGTTAGACATTGAAAAAGCTTTTGATTCCGTATGGCACAATGGGATAATATATAAAATGATACAGTTCGACTTTCCTTTGTATTCGTGTAAGGTCGTCCAGAGTTTCTTATCCAATAGATGTTTTCAGGTTCATGTCAATTGTGATGTTTCTAGATTGATATTTTTTGATTGTGGCGTCCCCCAAGGCTCAGTACTTGGTCCAGCTTTGTACAATATCTACACTTCGGATTTTCCAAATCTACCGCAGAGTGAATCAGCTATCTTCGCTGACGACACTGCAGTATTTGCGTCGCATGAATTTTCTCTCAACGTTGAGACAAATCTAAAGCATGCGATCGAGATACTTGAAAAATATTATATGAAATGGAAAATCAAGCTAAATGTTGGGAAGACACAAGCCATCTTTTTTACCCGAAAGAGAAAAGCTTGCTATCTTCCCAGCAGTCAGCTGCAAATAAATGGTACCACGATTGCATGGGAGCAATCCGTAAAGTATCTCGGAGTTCATCTCGATACAAGACTCACATTTAAACAACATATTCAAAGTACTCTTAATAAAATGAGTATTGCTATTAAGATGCTTTACCCTTTTATTAATCGCAAGTCTTTACTCACAAATGAAAATAAGATTATTATTCATAAAGTTATTTTCCAAGCTATACTGTTATATGGGTGTCCAGTATGGGGTAACGCTGCAAGGTGCCATTTAAAGAAGTTACAGGTATCACAAAACAAAGTTTTGAAAATGATGCTAGACCTCCCTTGGCACTATTCAACCTTAAGTCTCCACGGAAGGGCGGATGTTGAATTGATTTCTGAAAGAATTCGTAAACTAGTATATAACTTTAACATCAGCTGTGAAAGTTCTGAAAATCCTCTCATAACCCAGCTTCTTGCTTAATTTGTCATAATTTCATGTAAATATTTACATTTTATATTACTTATTATTGGTTTTTTTTTTTTTTTTTTTTTTTTTTTTAAATGAAGGTTTTTCTTTTTCGTATTTTCCTTCGATTTATTCTTTTAATTATTAATTATACATATTTTTCTTTTCTTTATCCTAGATAATGTTTCAGTTGTAAGATATAACTTATCAAATCTCTGAATTGTAAAATGTGCGGTCACAGACTTTTTTTTTGAAAATATTATTACGAAATAAAAGATCTCTCTTTCGTACTTTCGTACAAATTTCCGTCCCTCTAATTGACCAGATGTGTATTGGAATTTCCCTGGTACGCCAGAGGTATCCGATACTACAAGGAATGTGGAGGACGATTGCTCCTGGCAGTCAGATAGTATCCCCACTACAACGCACACGTGTCGCTGCCGTTGCGTACAAGTGAGTCTAGTTTTCACTTCCCTCGTCAAGCGTGCCGGTTAACGAGTCCTGAACAATATATAATGTCATTTTTAAACGCATTCGAAAGTGCCAGTTAATGAGACCTGAACATTATATCTTGTAATTTTTTAAACGTATTCGAATGTGTCAGTTAATGAAACAGTGAACAATAAATAAAATTTCAACCGAAACCACGGCGTATTATTTCCATTCTCTTTGGGTGCAAGTTCCCTGTGCAATTAGTGTTCTTGTTCCTTTTATTCAGTGGAGTTTTTTATTGAACCAGTATCCTTGCTGATACAAAATAAACACCCCCTCATGGCTGCTCCAATGTTGACGATTTGTAGGTTATGTCGTCCTTGCCGGTTCTCCCCCTCTGGGCTACTTTTCTCGATGTTCCTGTCGCTTTCTTTGCTTGATGATCAACAAAACCCTTTTACGGCTGTTCTGGGCTCATCATCATCATCATCGGCACTACAACCGGGAACCGGTCTTGGCCTTATTTAGCAAGTCCTGAGGCTTGTTAAATTTTCCATAATGATTTATTTTTTCTGGGCAAGGTCATTAGTCTTGCGCCAGGGGCTCCCCGATGGGGCTCATAACCTGTTAATTTTTGGTTTTCTCGGGTGGTTTGGGCTTGTTGATTTTTCATAAACAAAAGTCCAGATTGGCAGTGATGGAATTTATTGACTTACTATCAGAAGTACAAATTCTTTTGTAGATTCGAATAACACTTGTTCTGATGAACAAATTTGTCGCTAAACAATTTACGGATTGATGGGCGATACTTTATAAAAATTGAGATTACAGTTTGAGGCACGTTTTCCTTTCGTCATTCAATTTCGCTGTCTGCTTTGTGAAACCGTCAGCAATTTCGAATATTTCGAACAGTGCCAACTTCGACTCTAATAACGGAAAGGAAGGTGTGAAGTTGGGACAGGTTAATGGTTGTGTTGGGTAAGATCAGCTGTCAATTGATCAATTCTCAACAGACTAAGAGCTCTTTAAGCAGCAAAGAAACCCGTAAAGCTCACAAAGAGCTTCAACAACAGAACAATGAACTCTACGAAGAAGTTGACGGTTTTTTGTATGGTCCTGGGATCTCTGATTAAGGCGAATGTACCATTTTTCGATAGTCCACACTTTGAACGCGATTTACTTCAAACAACATTTTAAAATTTAGGACCACGGTTACTCAAAAACTACTCGATCGATTTGGTTGAAACTTTGAGGATATCTTCTTTATCGTATTACGTTGTTTGTAAACCTAAATGTTTTTGAATTTTAAGTTGCAAAATCAAATTGTTATTGCAAGGACGCCCGAAATAAGTCGGAAAATCATCAATTTTGCCGAAAAACCTTTGCTAATCGTTGATTCCTTTTTTCAATTTTCGAGATTTATCGGCGAGCTGTGGATATTTTTAACATAATTTTTTTTTTTGTATTTTTCAGATGAAAAATATACGTTCTCCAGAGTGGTCGTAGTTTTTTTTATGTGTCAACTTTACCCCACTACACATCCGCCATTTTGTTTTTAAAAATTAGAACAGTAAAAAAATGCTTAATGCTTTATACGCATATTAACAAGCCTACAAATTTTCATTACAATTGAATAAATATATTCTATATTTTGAAAGTGTGTACTTTAACCCATCTAATTGTATATGACCCCTTAAGTACCATTATTATTAGCAGCGTTTCTTATTGTCAAGTAACGATAATCGAGAAACATATTTTTACTTCCCTTAACGTGTTGTACATCAGTTGATGTTTGCGGTCGTCTCAGATGCGGTTCATATTCAGCGCATTCTCGAGACTCTGAACATTTGATGGTAATCGCATACTTGCGTTTTCGACAACATCGTCAATCCAATCAGTATTTAATGCAATTTTTATCCTCAATAAATTTAGATATTGTAAAAATGCCCATGTGTTCTATTAACACAAGCCTAACCACTTCACGAAATTAAATATAATCCCATGAAATTCGACACAGTCTTCCGCCATAGTGCTACCAAGTTAGGAAAAACAAAAAATTAAAATTCGATAGACCCGCGAAATTTAAATTGAAAGTTCCGGTCATATTTGTATCCAGTAGTATACTTCAGGTTGTGTTGAAGAAGGCGTGACACTCACAAGGTACCGTGACAAAATCATTTTTGGGAAACTTTCTCTTTTACCTTAGGGTGACATACTGTTTATATGAAAGATAGTGGAATTATAATTGACCATGGCGCTGTTCGTTGCCTACCGGCAGTATGATACCGCATCATTAAAGGCCAATAAAAAACATTCTAAACTATCGAGGCTCAAGTAGAAAACAAACATATTAAACGGTCACCGACACATTTTCCAATCAATTTCGGTTATCGGAAGTCACTATTAGGTGGTATTGAATTATGACCATTCTCCGCTTAACCTCGGTTTGTAAATAACAAACAAGATTATTAAATTCCTACCACGTACGGTTTGTCTATTCTTCTCTTCACTAAATGAAAAAAAAAACATGAATGACTACTTCGGTAGCGGAACTGATATACGTCAATGGAATACCGCGCGTGATTGTTGCACAAATAAATTGTTGTACATTAAACAGAACTTGAATGAATAGAAAAGAAAAATAAGTACCTCAATGGCTTCTGTTCGGTCGTCACCGTTCTCTGCTACGCATTCAAATCAATTAACATATTTGCAACCAACCAACAGACACGATTTCAGTTTGATATTATACAATGGCTTTTCTGATAAGGAACTGAAATCATCATCACTGACCTTCCAAATGGGTAAACGAGTGACAATGAAGGTAATTAGACTAGTACCGGATTAATTGCAAATGAGACTTCTTCCTCTTGTCGACTGTTTCAAATTTGTACACATAATCTGAACAAACAATTTGCCAGATTGTGGTCTTATTTGCAATACAAGTTGGTGGAAATGTTTTCGCGACGATTTATATAATTGCCGAACCGAACCCACAATTCTGGCAAGTTGTGTGGAATTAAAAGTCACTTGATTATATTTTAAAGTCGATTGCTTCTGTTTAGTTTTATTTGATGTTTCAAAGTTAACCAGTGCGAACTGCGTGATGAGTTTAATTCCAAGTTACGTGCACAATTTCGGTGGCTACTATGTTGTGCGCAGTCTACTCTAGCTGTAGGATTGCACTCTTTCATTAGTGTCACAAGTTTTAAATGAAATCCATTTTGGCATTGTTCTGTTCAAGCCATCCGGCAACAAAATTCAAATTTTTCGGGGTTTTGTAAGTTGGAATATCGACTTCGTTGATTCAACTACAATGATAATATGTAAAATGTCCTCCCAACCCTAAACAAAATACAAAATTCTATATCACCACTTCGCCTTCTGTTAATTCTTCGCAGTAAATGATAGTGTAGATAAGTAATCAGAATAGCTGCATGTATTCCAACGTATAACACTAACAGCAACAACAACAAAAACTCTTATCAAATTGCACCCTTCGAAGTAACTTTATAATTAATGCCATTCCACTAAGTGCTAGTGATTAACTTTTTTTGATATGCCTTGGCAGGCATTCTATAATTATTGACAATTACTCACCGTGCAATGGTCCGATGACAACCATAACGACAATCATTACCATGATAACTCGAAGACGGCGTTGATTTTCACCCTTTTTAAAGGCCACCTTAAATGTGTCGACGACATGTTTCCTATCAAAGAAGTCCACCAGTAAATTACTTTCTGTTGCAGTCTTTGATTCCTCTTTATGCCGTCGCCTTGGTTCTTTGAGAATAAATGCTCCGTAGAGGAAGGAAAGTAAATATAAAGTTGCCGATATCGAGAATACACCATAGAAACCAATTTTCCTGCAAAAATATCATAAGCAAATCTAAGGTTACTGATACAGGTACACCGACTTACTTGAGCAGTATCCCACTAAAAGCCATTCCAAAAGGTACACCCAATGAAAAGCAAACATTGAGTATACCGATTCGTAGAGTTCGTTCTTCTTCTGTCGTGATATCAGCTATGTAGCTGAAGACTCCCATCAACATCGTGAACCAGCCACCAGTAAGGCCAGGAAAAAGGGCTTCTGTAACACCGGCCACCTCCATAGGGACATTCTCGAAATATGTGCATAGTATGAGTCCAATCGCACCCATAAATTCACCTACCACCGGTATCAGCATACAAGGCTTTCGACGTCTATGGCGGTCGCTCCATGAGCCCCAGAATAGAATTAAGAGGCACGGCAGCATACTTTGTATTACTGTTTTCCATGCCACCATCTTGGCCACCAATTGTTGGACGGTTGCTTCCTCGCTGTAACAACACAATCAATTAATTACGATCATACGAGTTACTGTATAATTCAATTAGAGTGCAAGTCAACCCAAGACTAACCTTCTAACCGTAGGATTGTTAATATACTGTATTTTAGCTAATCATCAATCTTTTAGAGATGCCAATGAATTATATCTTGTGCGAACAACTGGTCTTGACACTCTTGGGAAATCAATTAATCATAAGGTCATTTACCAAGCCCATCCAAAAGTAAAGAAAAGATTGATTAAACAGCCCTGTAGCTAGATGGCTCAGGGGTTTTCAACTACGCCTACATTGCCTGTAGAATTACATTGAATTGTTTAAAAAAAGCAACAGCAACAATAATAAAACGATTGGCCTAACAATTAATCATCTGACAGTTTCGATATTGATTTACTTCCTCAAATGAAGTAGAAACAGTAATAGTGGTAGTGGTTTTTACTTCTTTTGAATTCAAAATACTTCCAAATATAAATTCAAAATACATTTACTACATAGAAATGTATTCAATAACTTTAAGGCCGAATATTGGGATCTTGAAAAAGTTCTCGCTGATTTCAAAAAATACTCAATGTTGTATGAGTTTTCGTGTTTCCAACAGAGACCATCATGTCAGACACTAGTTGAACTTGCAAAATCAATTCACACATCACTTTCGAAACGTTTGAAAATATTGAAAAAGATCCAAAAGCATATTATATGTTACACGAGTTGAAGCCAGGGAGAGCTAATGCAAATCAACGAGAACTTTTAGAAATATGAGTTCCTAGAATTACACGACGGGTGTTTAAAAAAGACTACAGTCGTTCCAGACAATTTGTAGCGGGTGGGCTCCTAGTACATTTTAGTATTACACCATTATTGTTAGTTTCTCTCGCTTTGCGAGCACGGAAGAGATACTGAATATCGCAACTCAATAAACAAATACGAGGGTTGCCTTTTATATTTCGGGATTAGAGAACAAAAACAAATATTGATCATCGCAAATCACTTTATTGTTTTTCAAAATATTCCCCTTGAAGATCTATACACTTTTGCATGCGTTTGAACCAATTGTCGAAGCACTTTTGCCGCCATGATTGAGGTATCTCCAACACATGCATTCTGAATGCAGCAACCGCTTCTTCAGGTGTCGAAAAACGTTGACCTCTCAGTTTGTTTTTTACGTACGGGAATAAAAAAAAGTCACTCGGTGCCAAGTCAGGACTATACGGCGGATGACCCATCAAATCGATGTTTTGGGTGCTCAAAAATGCAGTTGTCGCAGCCGATGTGTGAGAGCTCGCATTGTCGTGGTGAAGAGTGATCCGTCTTCGGCGGTTGGTTTTCCTGATTTCTTGGAAGACAACTGGCAAACAAATGGTTGTGTACCACTCAGAATTGACTGTTCTGCGTTGTTCTAGTGGTACGGTTGCGACATATCCAGTTTTTCCGAAAAAACAGGCGACCATTTGCTTGGAAGTGCTTCGTGCGCGAACAACTTTTGTTGGATTTGGCTCATCTTGAAACACCCAGACAGTCGACTGCTGTTTACTTTCGGGCTCATACGCGTAAATCCACGATTCATCACCTGTCACGATGTCATAGACGTGTTTCGAAGCACCGCGACCGTATTTTTGGAGCATTTCATTCGACCAATTGACACGAGCCTTTTTTTTGGGCGATTGACAAATTGTGTGGGATCCAACGCGAACAAATTTTTTTGACAGTCAAATGTTTATGCAATATTCAATGTATGCTGGTCCCACTAACGCCTAAGGTTGTCTCAATCTCACGATAGGTCATATGACGATCTTCCAATATCAGTTCGCGCACAGCAAAATGGTTTTCGGAACAACAACTGATTTTGGACGACCTTCACGAAATTCATCTTGGAGTGAACTACGACCACGATTTTCACCATACCATTTTCACCATACCATCGATAAACACTGGTCCTTGATGGAGCTTCATCGCCAAAAATTGAATTAAGTTCATCCATGTACTGGTGCTGAGTTAATCCACGCCGAAAGTTGTAAAAAATAATCGCACGAAAATGTTGACGATTTAATTCCATTTTTGGGCCGAGATGAATCTTTTAAGTTACTGTAAACAACACAAATAGCGCTCGTATGTCAAAACGTTCTGAGTGCGTATAACCTCAAAAATGTCCAACTTTACGACAGAGCTGTCAATTGCCGGATTGCAACACTAGGGTTGCCAAATCCCGAAACATAAGAGGCAACCCTCGTAAAACGATTAAGCAAGTTTCCCTTACAAATTTCTGCTGTTTTCAAAATAACAATTATTGAATATTGGATCCCTACAATCGACCACTACCGATTTGAAAAAAGACAATTCATCAAAATACCGAGAAGAGTGCCACAATAATAACATCAAAAAAAAAAAAGTTGGGCATGCTCTTGGGACCACGAAGCGAGAAATTTGTCATCTGAAAATATCTCTGAGGTCACAAAAAAAATGGGGTGGCGAGAGGCCGACTTTAGGGAGACAAGGACAAATGTGTCCTTCATTTTGTCTCTGGCTTCTGGTCATCTTGCGATAACCAGAATCACCCACATCCGTGAAGATGTTGGTCTCGGTCTCAAGATATCTGAAAAGAAAGGAGAAGGACGTATCTAAGGATAATGTGGACAGGATTAGTTCAATTGTTCTCTAACTACTTGGATGGGGGGATGGTGGGAAAGAAATCGTACAAGCCTCATAAACGTTCAGAAACCTACAGAGGAGTCCCCTGACGGCGAAAAATAAGAATTCTACGAGAACGTCGAACGGATCCTCAATTCCTGCCCAAGATACGATGTGAAAATCGTTCTTGGTGACTCGAATGTGAAAATAAGTCGGGAGCCGGTTTTCAGGCACTACGCAGGTCCCCACAGTTTACATGAGAACACTAATGACAATGGACTGGCAGCATCAAAAAGCTTGGTCATTGCGAGTACCAGGTTTCCACGTAAAGATATCCACAAAGCCACCTGGCTATCACCTGATGGAGCCACTCGCAACCAATTTGACCATGTGTTGATAAATCGCCGCCACTCCTCGACCCTGATGACGGTACAAACGTACCGACGTGCCAACATTGACTCGGATCACTATGTTGTTGGTACCGTTTTCCGAGCGCGGATTGCTTTACGGAGACGAATGCATCTGCGGATCAGGTTCGGATCAATACGGCTGCCTTACGCAATGAGAACACCAGTAACACCTTTGATCATGTTTAGGACTCACCCTCGAAGAGCTCGATGGAGGGGGAGAAAGGCCTGGGGGCAGAATGCCGGGCGTAGAAGAGAATTGGAAACGCCTTAATAGTACTGTAATTAGTACTGTCAACTCCATCTTAGGCAGTAGTGGTAGAGATGAGCAACTGGTTTGATGATGAGTCAAAACTAGCGACTGAACGTAAGAATGCTGCATACCGGGCATTGAGAAATACAAAGAACTCAGAAGATCTGAAAAAAGACTCCACAGACAAAAGAAAAGTGCCTGGGAAAAAAATCTAGTCTGTGAAATAGAGAAAAGTAGAGAGCGAAGTCCGCACCAGGCGCGGAAGTTCTACCAAATAATCCGCAGTATGACGCGATACAGAAGAATTGGAGGCTCCACCAATGCAAGATCAAGACCAAATGCTGCCGTCGCCAAGCATAGAGGAAACATTAAAAGTCATTAGACAGCTCAAATCGAATAAAGCAGAGCTGGTGGCATACCAGCGGAGCTGATCAAATGAGGAGGGATGGCCTTACAACACGCAATTCATGAGATCGTGGTGCACATATGGGAGCAAGAGGAGATGGCGGAAGATTGGCGTCGTGGAATAATTTGCCCCATACATAAGAAGGGAGATATCACAGTGTGCGGCAACTACAGGGGCATAACATTGCTGAGTACCGCCTATAAGATACTCTCCTCTATCCTACAAAACCGGATAGCCCCATACGCTAAAGTCATCAGTGGTCAATATCCTAGTGGCTTCATCGTAGGCAAATCAGCGATTGATCAGATATTCACCCTTAAATAGGCGATGGAAAAATGTCTGGAATTTAAGATTCCATTATATCATCTATTTATAGACTTTAAGGCCGCCTACGACAGCATAGCCAGGACTATATAATGCCATGAGAGAGTTCGGCATTCCAAACAAATTGATACGACTTTGTAGGTTGACCAAGACCCACGTAATTACGCAAGTAAAAATAGCGGGATTGCTGTCCAAGCCAATAAACATCTTTATTGAACTCCGACAAGGGGACGGTCTGGTCTGCCTCCTCTTCAACCTGGGGTCTAAGAAAGCAATCCGTGACTCTGGAATCACAGCTTGAGGGACTATTGTGACCAAGTCCTGTCAAATAATTGCTTACGCAGATACATCGACATCATCGGTAGATCCAATTCGACTGTATAGGACTCATTCACCCAGATCGAACAGGCGGCATAAAAACTGGTAGTGCACATTAATGAGGGAACAACTGAGTACATAGTAGCAACTTCTGCGAAAAGAAGACCTGACCTTGGTCAGACCATCAGGGTAGCGGAGCACGAATTTGAAGTAGTGCAATCCTTTAACTGCTTTGGGTCAATAGTAGCAGCCGATAACAATATGGAAAGAGAAATACGCGATGTCTGATAAAATCCAACAAAGCCTACGTTAGTCTATCAAGGCTCTTTAAATTCCGAAATATATCCAGAACATCCAAGCTACTACTGTACAAGACCATGATCTTACCGTACTCATGTATGGATCCGAGAACTGGGTGCTCAATAGAAGGGACTCGGAACTCTTAGCCGCGTTCGAGAGGAAGGGCTTAAGGAGAATTGTTGGCCCCGTACGTGAGGGAGGACGATTCCGGAGATGCTACAACCATGAGTTGTACGCGATCTACCTTGAAGCCAATGTTGTAAGAAAAATCAAGCTCGGTAGACTCCGGTGGGCGGGACACCTAGCTCGAATGAGCGAAGAGGAGCCTGTCCAGAAAGTCCTTTGTGGCAGGATATATGGAAGGCGACAGTGCGGCAGACCTTGTCTGCGATGGAGGGATGACTTAGACTAGGACGCCCAGAGCCCGACAGCACTAAACTGGATGACATCGATTGATTGATTGATTGATAAATAAGGCGAAGACTGGATCCCGGTTGTAGTGCCGATGATGATGGTGGTTTTCGTTGAAACTCTTCCCTAGCTGACTGACTTTTTACCCTATGTAGTAGATTTTAAAATCAGCAAACTAACGACCGACGAAGAATTTTTACTACAACTGATATTGAATACGCCGGACAAATTAAAACCCGATTGTGTCGTCGACAACTCGCCCACTTGGCTAGTGGCGGAAGAAATAAAATGCGAGAAATTCCTCAAGAACTCGCCAGAGGTTAAATTAAATGAGACTCTCAAGGGAATACCCTCGGAGGCACGAACCCGTCGCATTATTTAATTAACTTAAAACAAAATGCCGGCACAATGCTAGACAACGGGGAGTCATATTTCGAAGGCTTGGACGTTTCGTATTACAGAAATGGCATACAAATGATGGAAAATCGCTATAGCGAGTGTATTGCCCTCGAAGGAGACTATCATCATCATCATCATCGGCACTACAACCGGGATCCGGTCTTAGCCTTATGTAGCAAGTCTCTCCACCGGTATCCGATCCATATCCGAGACTTGTTAAATCGTCCATAATAATTAGTTTTTCTAGGCAAGGTTATTAGGAAGGAAACTATCTTGAGGAATAAATAAAGCTTTGGCCAAAAAACGATTATATTCATCAAAAATTCAGGAACCCTTCAGTCGATGGAGTATACGCGTCCGAGTGAATGTAAAAACTGCAACAATCTAAGAAACTGTAAAACTCCTACCATCCAAAACGGAATTGAACTCTGGAACGAGCCCATCGCCCACCCACGCATCATTGTGTTTAACAACTCCCAATAATGGGATCAATACCTGAGGATGGCCACTTTCCTATACGACACTAGTACACACAAAGGTACGGAACTGGTAATGAATTGCCTCATTGATTTAACTCCGATGTACCATCTAATATAGGATGGCCCAAAATTAATCACCCTATCGGAAAAACTTATAATTTTTGCAAATGGCGTTGTGTTAAAGAAACTGTGCACTTTTACACACACACAGAGAATAAAAGCACACGTTGTCAATTAAAATACACTGCTTTATTTTCGAAAATAACAAAGTCACTGGACTAACACACAATTAATTTAGTAAACATTACTTTTAATTTTATTTTAAGCTCTGCGGCTTGTTAAATTTAAATTTCACACACGGCACACGACTTTCTTGACGGCACACGTCTAGGTTGACGGGGTACTTCCACTTCGTTTTATTTTTCTATCGAATTTTCACGCGCGGCGGCTTTACCTTTGACTTACGTCCAGGACAACGATTTGTATCAGACTCTTTTTATTTTTTGAATCTCAAATATACAACGCGACGGGTTTTCTATTTGAAGTCCGTTGTGGACGATGGTTTGACTTCGACTTTTTATTTATGAATATCCAAACCGGACGACGTTCATACATCGACACCCTTATCTCTTTTTCGGTCGTGTAGACCGAAATATCCATTCATCCATTGTTTACTCACAATAGATCCTTTTTGATACCCATGAGGTATGCTTTGCAGTACATTTCTTGAGAATAATAAACATTGAAAATGTTTATGATCTGCGAGATCTGATTGTGTGGATGCGTGTATACAATTTAGAATCTTGTATTTACACAAGTGTTCATTTATGGTCAACGATGGCAAAGATATTTTGTATACTTTATTGCTTCGTTACCATAGAATTATTCTCTGTTTTGAGCAGCACATTATTTTCTTTGTGCCGTCATGAATTTCTCCCAGATGTGGTATCTGGATTCCATGATTTGCCCGTATATACATTTTGTAGCTAATGCACTTTTACAGGTACTCATTGGGTTGGATATGTTGATTTGGATTAATCAACATATGGGGCTTCACATGAAGGTGAATCCTGTTAATGGTGGGGGGTGGGCCCCCAAAAAGGGTGAGTATTAGGGGAGGGTGGGCGTTGCGTGTAACAGTTGTACGTCAATCATATTTAACAGGATTTGTGAACTAGACAGCTGCAGTCATCCCTTAACTTAATAGGAAAAATTGCAAACGTCCAAATAAAGATTTCCATAACTCAAAATCATTTTTTTTATTTTGTAAAAACGTAATTCAAAAACAAAACACCCTATATAAAGCAGCCTCCAGAACCGGCATCCATAAGCTATTCAAGTACAAACTCCAACAATTGTGGAAAATAGCAAGACGGTATTTATAGACCTCTAAACAGATATCTAAAAGCAGCACTACCATACACTACGCCCTTTGACATGTCATGTTCCCTTATAGAAATATTATCTAATAGCGGAAAACAAAGGTCCTGTAAACTCCGCCATCGCAGAACCGTTGTAATACCTAACAATCGCGTCTACCGAGAGAAGTCTAATAAAAAAAAAATTAATGTGGGGACCATTATCTTGTTCCCTTGTTTCCGAAAAAGGTACCCAGTCAATTTTTAGGAAGAAGCCGATACGAAGAGGTGGGAGAGAGAATTGGAAAGCCAAGATTACCAACGTTTTTCTCAAAACCCCAAGTTGTTCTACAAATCGCCTTTATTTTTGTTTTTGTTTTCGTTTTTCTATTGATCTTGAGAACAAAACATCTACAAATGCAAGAGAAAAATTGTAAAAAAAAAAAAAAAAAAAAAAAACATTAACGCCTGACGCGCAGTCTCTGGTTGCACCGGCAGCGTGTTATTCCACTTCCAAGAATAACACGCATTTTTGCGAAGGAGAGGTTTGTTGCCAAGTAACCTGTAACGCATTTGTTTTAGGAAATACAAAAATTAATAACTATTAATTAGAAGTATGAATTATAAAGTATGAAGTGAGGGCAGGACTAACATTTTATTTCGCTTAGTACAAGTGGTATAAACATATTATATCATCATCAACATCATCATCATCATCGGCACTACAATAGGGATCCGGTCTTGGCCTTATTTAACAAGTCTGAGGCTTATTAAATTTTCCATAATAATTTGTTTTTCCGGGCAAGGTTATTAGCCTTGCGCCAATAAACATATTATATAAACATATAAATAGACTTACGAACTAACTTAAAACTATGGAATGGGGGTTGATGGGGGCATTAACTTTAAAGTAACTTAAAAAGTGGAGAATGGGAAACTAAACAATATGGTCGGGGGGGGGGGGGGGGGTAAGAGAGCATACGATGTTTATGAGCGGGAGAGGTGATATTGCAGTCAAATAAGGTGAGGTAAGAGAGTGCCCACCGCAGCATTCGCGAAATGGGTTCATTAGAGCCATAAACAGTGTGGTGGGCGGGAAAATAGATGGAGGAAGAAATGTAAAATGTGATGAAGGGGAGCAGGCTTGGGCAGTAGATTGAATCTGAGAGAAGTCGGTGGGTGAGATGTCGGCATGAATTTTGCTCTCTTCACATATGTTAAGGTTAATTAGATGGAGATGACTTCTGTATGGAGGTAGAATCAGAGGTGTTTCCCAATTCAATCCACGCAGGGCAAAACGCTTTCGATCCTGGAAATATGGGACGAGTAGTGAGAAGACCAGACTGACTAGCATATTCAAGAAAGGGGCAGACAAAGGCTATATAGAGCGATCAGGAAACGTAGGGATTAGAGGATTCTTTTGACCAACGTTTTACAGAACGAAGGGCAGAGTCGCCTCTGAGGATAATATCATCAATATGTGGGATGAAGTTAAGCTCCACATCACATACGATGCCAAGGTTACTGTAGGGTTATATTTTATTAAATTTGTTTTTATATGCTTACCTCCTTTTAGTGCCCACGATTGAAAGTCATTTCTCAGTTTTATTTATTTAATTATTTTATTTATTTAATATTTAATTGTTGTTTAATTTTGGCCGTTGCCTCGACCTCTGGATCCCAACTGATCTCGAATCCAAAATGCACTCCCCTTTTATACTCTGTGGCAACAGAGATTTGTTAAAAATATTACTTAAAAATTCCAAGAAGCCCAAACAAAATTTTGTGTGCTTCAATTGGAATAGGATTCCCGGAAGTGTATACGAATTTTATTTGAACAAATTCCCGGAAGGAGAAATCATGAAATGCATTTAGTATTACGCATTTCATAATTTCAATAGTTATAGGGAATTGAATCAATGCACGACAAACGGACTTTCGTTTAATTTTGTCGTGCATATGATTCAATTGGATTGGGATATCATCATCATCATCGGCACTACAACCGGGAACCGGTCCTGGCCTTATTTAGCAAGTCCTGAGGCTTGTTAAATTTTCCATAATGATTTGTGTTTTTTCTGAGCAAGGTCATTAGTCTTGCGCCAGAGGCTCCCCGACGGGGAATCGAACCCCGGTCTCCCACGTGACAGGCGGGTAAACTAACCATTATACTATCGAGGAGCCCGGAAATGGAGTATGATGATGCAAAAAACGAACAGGAAGTTTGCGGATTGGGGGAGGGTATAAGGTACTTGGAAATTGAATCAATGCGCAACAAATGAACTTGCGGTTTAAATCTATCGTGCATATGATTCAATTGGATTGGAATTATAGGTAAGTGGGTGAGAGTAGTGATTTAGGATCACTACATTACGAATCGATTGTACAGGTGATATCTGTTGCTTGAATAAGAAATAGGAACGAAACGGGGAAGGGGGACGTTTACGGGAGATTGAACGATATTTGACAATATTTAGTTCGAGGCTGTTGTTTTGGTACCAAATTGAAAAGCTGTCGAGATTCATTTAGAGGAGTGAGGAGTCGAGAGAAGAGCGGATCGTCTTGAAGAGTTTAGTGTGGTCCAGGTATAGAGAGACGGAGGACTGCCTGATATTGTAATCTATATCGTTAATAGTAAGAATGAATAGAAGGGATCCAGGGTGACACCCCTGGGGAAACACCTGACGTGGGTAGAAAGGGTGGATCTAAATCTGACAGGGTAGGTTCGATCGTTAAGATAAGAAGAAATCTTGCAACGGAAACATAACGCATTATAAAGAATGTCTTCGAACAGTTTTGGAATATGTGACGTTTTGAGCGATGGGACGGTAGTTTCTAATATTCGTCTTAGGACTCTTTTTATATATGGGGGTGACCAAAGAGGATTTCCAAATACTAGGGAAGATACCTTGTGTAAGGGATAGATTGGAGATCCTTGATAGAGGTAGAGAAAGAGAAGAGGAACATTTTTTTAAAAAGATAGCCGGAAGTCCGGGTCCAGGCCCGAACTCGTCTTTAAGTAAGTTTAATTTTTCATTCATACTGAATAAGTTGAGAGATGAGGGCGCCAAGGGAGAATTCAGGCAGGTCTTCGAAGTAAGACGGGTTAGGTTCGAAAAAGTTGTCCGTGAAGGATTTTTTAAAGAAAGAAGCAAAAATATTGGCAGTGGTTTGTGAGTCGGTGGAAGTAATCGTGTTATAGGAAAGTGAGTTGGGATAGGCGTCAGCTTTACGTAGAAGGAAATAATGAAACTAGACTTTTTAATAATTGAAGAAAAGATTTAGAGAAAAGAAAAACAAGAAAACCTACACTTGAAAGTAAATAATTTGTATTTGGTATTTGGTGAGGGCAGATACCTCGTATATTAAGCTTTATACAACCGATAAATAGACTGAACAACTAACTTAAACTAAAGTATAATAAAAAAAGTACAACAAAGAAAAACAAACATAATAAAAACATAAGGCAGTGGGGGTATGTGAGTGGCGAGTGGGTTTCTGCATTTATTTACTTATTTATTTAGCTTAGTTCAGGCGAATTTAAATAGTTACCACCTAACTAGAATTAACGAAGAGTAAGAGAACACTGGGTCAGTGCGGGTATTTGCATCAGATGGATGGAAGATCATGTAAGGAGTAAGGGTAGGGTGGTAGGGTAGGGTGTTGGAATGTGTGCGGGTAATATGAATGTAAACGGTGGGCGTGGCGGGATAAGGAAGGGAAAGAGAGGAGACGAAGTTTGAGAGTAGGAGAGGCGAAGCAAAAAAAAATGTAAAACTCAAATCAAAATAAAAAGAACAACACCAAGTGAATTAAAATGAAATAATCGAAGCAAAAATTACAATAGGATAAACAAACACATTGACATTATTTTGGTGATGGTTGTATTTACCACTCACCAACATCCGGTAGGGTTTCGAGTCTTTCTGACTAACATACGACCCTAGCTATATGATAACAGCCGAGGTTAACACACTTCCGTTTGCCAAAATCAGGTCATTCTCCCGTATGGCTGAAGATTTTCACCTCGAAATTAGACGATTTCTTTTCACCTCAACAGAGCGAATGCGTCAGAAAAACATAGATTACAACCTAAAGCTCTGCATCGGGCAGTTAGTTGATCGGAAGTTAGAGAAAAGGTTTCAACAGTGAGAGTGTGCTAAAGAAAACAGCTGATAAGTTCTTATCTTTGTGATTATAAAATGCCTACAGATTTAGAACATAAACTAATAGAGTAATACCTTTTCAAAGAAATACCTGCACTGGTTAAGTTATTTTTATTTAGTGGCATTCAAATTCAGTTATTCAGGTTTTTTTTTTCCTTTTTTATACCACTGTTCGTTCCTTAAGCATCAACGTTTTTGAATTATTTATAAGCTTTGGTGAGTTTTTTATATTTGAACGGGATAATATTCGTCATGTAAGTGATGTGATTTGAATTTCGGCACAGATACAGTGGAACGGCCACTATAAAAACACCTGCAATAGCCGCTTTTACACATACATACATTACAAATCCCGACTTACATATTTTTCTGATTCTGTATAGGTTCTCTGTACCGGGCCGATATTATAGTTTCACGTGGATCATTTCAATATTTCCGGTTTAGGATGTAATTTCTGTGTTTGTCCACCTTTGTAACACAAGCTGGCAAATCTTGCACTCAGTGAAACTTAGATAGTAACTTTTGGCGAATATTATGTTGAGTAACTTCGGCGGTGTGTTTCGGGTATGTTGTAAGTGTTCCGCCAATCACTGTCCGAAGTAATATCCACACCGGAGCACCAATGGAGTGAAAACAATTGTCCAAAAACAAACACTGGGGGTTATTTATCCAGTTTAATTTACTTTATTTGGTCTAACTTATATTTTTACTGAACATTATGAAGCAATTTCGGTTTTACTGTTCAATTGCGCACACACGACTTTCTTTTTTTTTTCTTCTCGGGCTAACTTAACGCGTATCACCTCCTCGTGGTGTTCTCGTATTCCTCCTCGCGTGACGATCAGAATCTCTCCGCCCTTACCGCTGCTCCTTGACGAAAACTCGTCCCGGTGACGATCAAAATCAGACTAAGTATCTGCCCTCAACCATATCCTGCTCACACAGATACCCAGATTCAAAACTGGTATCTGTATCTATCCGGAAAATTTTCCCTATTTGCTCTGCTAACAGAACTTCCGAATTTCTGTTAGCAGCATGTTATCACATCCCCCGGGATATTTTGTAGTCTCCTGAAAGGGGAAAGTCATCTTGCATACGTCATTATTATCGCTGATAGAATTTCATTTCCACGGCCTTCTGTTTGCACAGAACATCTGGCACCCAGACCAGAGATATTCGGCGATTGTTTTGACGTGCAGTCCGTGGGACTTATTTGAACTTGGTACCCGGAATCGAAATCCATTAGATCTTTATAATGGTGCGAAATTCTAGCGTAGCCGTGGGACCGGAGTATTGCCTTTGTTGGCTTAACTCCTCATAAATTATCGGATATCTCGTTGAGATATATTCGATTGCGATAGGTCGTGGCTGCCTTCTGTTGTTCAACGGATTTGGGTGGTCCTTGCGTTAGATTACCCGCACGTGCATCCGTTGATCGGCTCATTCTTTGATGATAGCAATTCTTTTGTATTGAATTTCGGAATTGCCGGTTCGATGAGATGTTCCTGGGCGCAGGCAGCATGTATGGCATTTTGGGAATTGTTTTTTTTTTTTAGGAATAGAACGCATGGATGTTTATACCTTTGTTTCAGGCATGGAGAATTATAATTGTTGAGCTTAACCTAAAAAGCTTTGGGGACGTTCAGTTCCTTGCTTTTTGGTGTCGGTCTCAACGTTGGCTGCGAGTTGCAGGCCCTATCGTGGGACTTTGGGGCACGCGTCTGTGGGCGCGTGCAACGCTCTCAGGTAAGTAAGTTCTTTGAAGATAGGAACCTTACCTGCGTAGAATTGTGCGTTCGTAGAACGCTACAAACTGATACCGATGTATATCGATATTCGGTTTTCAATCTATCTGGTTATAACTTAGTATCGATCATTGTAACATTCGCCACTTGAGAACTACATTTCTAACCACAAACAAGCAATTCTTGTACTAAGTGAAACCTAAGTAATAACTCAGAGTCTCTCTATGATTTGTTTACTTATGCATTTCAAGTTGTATGCATTATTACAGTTACCCATTTATTATTATTATTTACTGGCCTGTAGGAAACCGGAAGTTCATGACCTCACCGACTCGGCTCCGCCATTGTTCCCTGTCCTGTGCGCTCTCCTTCCACTCTCGATCATCCGATCCGATCTCCTCGAGGTCCAATCTAACATTGTTCTCCCATCTCCGTCGCGGCCGTCCTGTCGGTCTCTTCCCCGTTAGTTTACCGTCAAGAATTCTATGCACGGTCTTATCATCGCCCATTCGCGCTACGTGTCCGGCCCATCTTAATCTTCAGGACTTGATCACTCTCACTATTGTAGGTTCGCGGTATAGCTCTTCCAATTCGTGGTTGTGGAGTTCCCTCCATTGTCCTGACTCCTCGTCATATTTACCGCCAAATATACCTCTTAAAACTTTATTCTCGAATACGCGGAATTTGTTCTCTTCCCGTTTTGTGATTACAGTTACCCATAAATAATTAAAATAATAGGGCAAGTCTAATAACCTTGCCCGGAAAAACAAATTATTATGGACAATTTAACAAATCTCGGAAAAGGACCGGATACCGGTGGAGAGACTTATTAAATAATGCCAAGGCCATATCCCGGTTGTAGTGCCGATGATGATGATGATAAATAATTTGGTATGTTGATTACAAAAATTACAAAATAAATCAACGCGAGAAATTCACGCTGAGTGAATTCCCTTATTTGAGGGAATAACCCCAATGGGTATGAATTTTGGGATTATTAGTTTTTGCAGATAACAAAAACCACTCTATATCCAACGTTTGTATATTTTATGTAATTCCTTTGATAATTGAAACGGAGAACAAGAAGAAGTATGTCTGCTATGAGAACCAATGAAGATTATGTAAGAATAGCGTAAACTTCTTCCTACGATCCATAACATAATTTAATTTTAAGGCCGCCGAAGTCAACCCTCAGTCTTCCTTCGGATGAGCGGAAACATCCACAACCCCTCCTTTTGAAAATGATAACCAAGACTTCTGTTACACGATAATATTATATTGGCATTATTTAGTCTCCTAAAGGAAAACAATACAAGAATCAATCCTATTCAATAAGTACATAAGAAAGTAACGTGACTGTACCTGAATACACTTACCTGGTGTAGTTCTGGGTCTCTCGGCGCATAAGGGCGTCACAAACATCTCGGTCATATCCCATATTTACTCTGCAAGCTTTTTCTAGGTTCAAATTTTGGGTGGCCAAGCTCGCTAGTACACTGGGCATAATGTAACATGCTAACATTGGCTCTACAGTTATGTTGTTCCAAAGGTAGTGCAGTTTCTCCTTCCAGTTCATCTTTTTCCAAAGTTTTGGCTTCTTTTCCAAAGAGTTTTCCGTTGTCTTTTCCATCGTTTTCAATTCACGGTTCTGCAAAAAATCCGTTCTCATTAGATCCATCAATAAAAGTTAAAATTAGAAGAAACACTTAATGTCTTCTACTTTTTTCTTATATTTTGTTTTAAAACAATTTTATTTGTCATATTTAATTTAAAAACTTCAATGTATCTGATTATATAATAAATAAAAATAACAATAACATGGCGAACCTATAGCGTTGACCAGATAACTGTAGCAGTAATTTTTGAACAGTTTCGGGTTGTAAAACTCCGGAAACACTTGCGCGGGTAGGGAATTCCAGAGCTTTTCCTCTCTTTAGTGGAACGAGTTCTGATGCAGAGATGTTCGCGCTGTCGGGAGATAAACCGCATATTGGTGGGATCCATCGGATTGTCTTTAAAAGCGCATATATATACCGAATTGCGTGCAACAATACCACGAATCTCCGAAGAACGGTACCTATGGTAACATCTATAAAACAGACAGAGCTACGCGCCTTCGATGTGATAGCGACTGTAGTTCCGACATCACAGCCGTGTCCCCGATCAGACGAATTGCTCGTCTCTATATCCTCTCAAGTAGGTTAAGGGTATGCTTAGGAGCACAGCTCCAAACATGGGAACAATATTCAATTTATAAAGGCGAAGAAGTTGGGCCGGAGTAAAATATTTCTTGGCTCTAAAAAGATAACTCAGTTTTCCAGAGGCGGATCTGGCGAGTGTGAAAGTAACAAAAAAAATGTGGCGAAAAAATGAAAACATATAGTCAACATCATTAAGCAAAGACAAAGTGAAGACAATCTTAGGTTTTCCAGATACGTTTGTTGATATTACATTCGAAAACAATGCAACCTTGGCTCCACCACATTTTACCTACCACCTGTAATGGCCACGAGCATATAAATTACATAGGTGAAGTTAGTAACGAAGTTGATTCATACACACTCATGATAAAATTACGACTACGGTCTTGCAGAACAGTGTATGTAATAACCTGATGATTTGTTCTTGTAAAAAACGGCGAGAAGTTGTAAAATGAGTTTTTTTATTAATCTCAAGATTAATTCACTGATTCACTGATTTTAAGGACTATTAGCACGTTATCACACACATCGAGGAACAGTAAATCTTTTTGAAAAAGTACTTAGAAAACACGACAATAAATAAGAATTACAAATGGGAGGTGTACACCAGTTTGCGTCGAAGTGAAGACTTTGGAAAGGAAACTTGACTAAGACCAAGGCCAACAACTCATTTCAACAGTGCATAAATGAATACCAGTACAAACTATATTTGCTATTTGAAAACTAAACGAAAGTTAGTTGCTAGTGAACCTACCAAAAAAAAAAACAGCAACTCAAGTAAAGGGCGAAGTCATGGCATGAACGCGACACCTGTATTTACCTTAAAAACGATGTCTTGGAATAAGAAGGCTTTGGCAAATCTCCGAAAAGTTCATTTCGACATGCGATTAGCCCATTCTCCTAGATGATCTTGATAATTTGGAAAGGTCTTTAAGAAAGGAGAGAAATAAATTTGCTCGCTCTTTTATTTAAAGTCGTCTTCAGCAACGCAATGTGGTTCTGTGAGTCGCATATTCCAAATACTCAATTACCTTTTCACACCTCGTTTCATGGCGTTCGGTCGGATGCGGTTCTCGTACTCGCACGCACGAAGATAGCTCTACCTGTACACCTGACAGTCAGCTAAACTTCACGTCCCAAACTTATTGCCGTTGTTCCTGGTTAAAGAAATCTAGGAGTTAAAGAAATCTGGTGGACGCTTCGATTACAATTCTTTGCATCGCCTTGGATTCTACTCTATTGAACACAGCGCCATCATCTGAAAGATCACTCTATTGGACGCACCGCCGTCATCTGGACGATTACTCTCTTGGGCGCACCGTCGTCATCTTAGCGATTACTCTATTGGACGCACCACCATCATCTGTATGATTACTCTATTGAAGGCACCGCTATCATCGGGACGCTTACTCTGCTGGACGGTCGTCATACTCTTGGACGCTTACACCATTGTATACCCCCTCATCATCCTGGAAATTACCTAATCCCCTGTCGGTGGGGGCAACCCTATCACCAGGATCGCATCCCCGAACATTTATTGGTCCTTCGAGCCGGAGTATTATCGCCTACATTGCACGGTAAATTGAACCGTGATCAAGTGGCGAAAGTGCGAGTGCTCATCGGTGGTGGAAGTGCTCAGACCCACTGTGCTAACGACGCATCGTGTTTCCTTTCGTGAGTGCAACTCCTGAAATCCCGGATCATCGCTACTACGCGAAGAATTTCATCGAGTTGGCCGAGGAAGTCTACTTAGGCGACCAGGCAAAGTTTGTTCACGTTCAGCACGCCCTCTTTTATCTAAAATCCAACCTGCGTGACGATACCACTTGCACCATTAAGAATATTCCCGTCACGGAGGAGAACTACAAACGGGCTTAGGACAGACAACGTGCCCTGGTCCATTCTGCTCTCAGTGCTCTCTTCCATATTCCAGCTCAAAGAGTCCGCCGTGGGCCTGCGTTAGTTCCGCGACTCTACCAACGACGCCGTCGAGACACTAGATGCGCTTGGTCGTCCCGTGAATTGGACGACGTACTCGTCTATCTGACCACACAGCGCCTGGAAGCGCATACGGGACGTGGTTCCCACACATCGCAGAGGGATAGAAGCTGATTCCCACCAAGGAGCCACAAAGAAGACCAGCCCCTTTTCCCGACACGAGGTCGTGTTCACACCGGATCGCCGCCCTTCCCCAATCCGCAAACTTCCTGCTCGTTTTTTGCATCATCATACTCCATTTCCTCCTGCAAAGAGTTTAAAGCGCTCCCCCCGAATCAACGAAAATCGCATGCAGACCAACGAAAGTTGTGCTTCAACTCCCTGGAAAGACACCTGCTTTGCGACTGCCGCTCCATCAAGGCTTGCAGCCAGTGTCAGGGACGACACCACACCTACTCCATGGTGACCAAACGTCGAGCCCAATGCCCCATTCATCATCGCCGCCAGAAACGGATGCTAGTCCCAAAAGGCAAGACGAACAGACCTCAGGCAGTCTAAGCCACCCTCCTCCATGGGCAACACTCCTGGCTACAGCTCGTGTCTTCGTCCAACCGAAACATCAACCCAGGGTCGAAATTCGTACCCTGGTGGATCCCTGTTCAGAGAACACCTGCATATCCAGAATCCTTCGCGCAACGGCTGCGCGTCCGCAGCCAAGCATCATACGTTCCAGTTTATAGGGCTGAAGGCGCTTGATGTCAGACGTCGAGGGGACAATCCTCAGTCGCTAAACTGCCTCGCCACGACTGCTCGCGAAATTGGGCCATCAACGCTCTCATCCTACCCCACCTTTCAGATTACGTTTCACCCCCACGAATTCTGTGTGGAGACCTCTTCATTTTGGCAGGCTTGAATCTACCAGACCCAAACATCTCATGGACGGACAGGGTGGACATCATCGGCGCAGACCTCTACCCCGCCCCTCTCCTCGAAGGGTTCAGGACAAACGAACACTCCGATCGCATCGCGCAGGCTACTCACTTGCGATGTGTGCTAACGGGCGCAGGACCCACCACGTCACCCAATCCCGGTGTCGCACGACCATTGATTGTGGGTTGCGAAGTTCTAACTCCAACCCAGATCAATTGGCTAACTGTGCAACTGTATATCGAAATGCATCCCTGCGTATAGAGGCAAGGTTTCGTCGCCATCGATTCCATGGGACATACAAGAGGTTCATGGAACAAACCACCATCGATCACCAGCGCAACACGACCCTTGGAAAGACGCAATTACAGGGTACTGAGGAGCTCCCGGAATCAAAAGCATCAAAGAGTATCAAGGAAGAAGAAACAAATTCCACTTCCAAAATATCTCAGAGGAATCACGGCTTCCCGTGCCCAATTCAACACGTCACCTCGAACAGCGATAAATCGTGTAGGAAGTTTCAATCAATCAAGGCAGCGGGAGCCCGGCACCATCCGACTTTATCGCGACTTTGTCGCGATCCTACGCAGAAATAGCACCGAAATCAGAAGCTTTCAGTGTTTCTTATGGCGAGCGGCCTCCAACGGCAACTACACATCAACAACCTCGTCAAGCTACCTGACCCAAATCGAATGATGTGTAATCTGACCACGTCAGTTCCACATATCGAATACAAGATCGAACGGGCCCATCACATCATCCTGCAGATATAGCACATAAAAAGGAGTTTGCAGCGTTCCTCACGGCGGGCGGCCACCATGGGTAAATAGATATCACTATCACCAGCATATCGGGATAGAAGTCCTCCGTTGTCAAAGAGGATGATTCGCCAATATTTCGCGGGCGGATGATGCGGGTTCGCGATTATATTTATTGAAGGAATTCTAGTCCGTTCGCATTTGCCAGCTGTCATTTGCAGACTGTCATACTCCCATCCAAATCCCCAATACTACCAATAATCCCATCCAAATCCCCAATACTTCCTATAATCCGAATCCAAATTCTATATTGAATCATATGAGCGATAAATTAAACCAAAAGTTAATTTGTCGCACATTGATTCAATTTCACATTAACTTACACCCCAATCAATTGAATCATAGGCACGATAAATTTAAACCAAAGTCCATTTGTCGTGCATTGATCCAATTCCCAAAAATCCTGACATCATGAAATGCTTAATTCAAAATGCATTTCCTGATTCCCCTTCCTGGAATTTATTCAAATAAATTCCTAGTCACTTCCCAGAACCCAATTCCAATTGAAGCACACGAAACCTTGTGTGTGCTTCTTGAAATTTTTACAATAAAAACGTTGACAAATCTCAACGACGAAAACATATAAAAGGACGGACATTTCCATTTCGCCATCAGTAAAATCCAAGAGGCCGAAGCTACGACAGTTAGCCAAGCAATTTATAATTTAACATAAACAATAAAACAAAAAACAAAGAGAAAAGGGAATAGTTTTATTCCAAAACCGGTGTACCAAAGGATACTACTAGGGCGCACCCTTGCCACCGCGGCACCCAAAATAACAGAACAACCTGTTCGGAGGATCTGTCATTGCCACAAGGGAAATAACCTGATTCCGAATTCAGTGGACTGGAGGAAAGTGCCAACAACCACCCTCGCAGTCAAGAAGCTCGCAACAGCGGAGTGTCCCGTCAGATAGCTCCCACGCCCAGCGGAGGAAGTTGCGAGGACACATTTCTCACGCCGTCCACTCTAACGGTAAACAGCTCCAAACAGGATTGTTCACAGGAAACGACCAAACAACCACAAATGGATGTAAGTCAATATTTTCGTACACAAAGGAAATGTTGGCCTTGAACACTTGATGGGATGGAATTATGAGTTGAAGGAAGAATGTGTGCCAAAAATGTGTTTGGGGAATGAAAAATATTTGTATTGTAGGAAATATTGTTTAGCGTGGGAAATATTGTTTTTAATGAAATGTGGGCTTTTAGGGAATTAAGGACGCGAATTAAATTAATTATTCAGCGGGCTTTAAGTATGTATCACTGGGTATATAATAAACATAGAAGAGGAAGACGATTATAAATGTACATTTGTGTTTATTGTTTGAATAATACTGTGTCTTGAATAATCAAATGTCTGCCAGCTGCTTACAACAGTCATACCAACCGATCAAAAAATATAAACATCATGCGAGTTAACTAATGATGACGATCGCATCAAAGGTCGTAACAATAGAGGCATCGTCAACTTAAATCTGGTTGGGAAAAATCATCAAACATTTGAACGATAATGCAGAGATCACTTTGACCAACGTCTAATATTGTATTTCGTCACAATTAAAATTCAAAAACTCCGAGATTATTAATTGCTACTGAAGTTCAAAGGAACACGTTTTCATAATCGCGGAATACGAATAATTAAACAGATGTTTTTATGTCAGATGAAATTAATGGGGACATTGCATTTCGACGTAATCGTGAATTGGAAACTGGGTCAATGAGTAAATACTTTGTACTGGAATCACGGAGCGATTTTGACCCCAATATAAGAACAAGGATCATAAAAAAATTACCATTAGTCTGAAGGCAGTGAAATAGTTAAGCGTTATTTTTCTGAGTATACTAGATAAATATATGGTTGTATAATGCAAAAACAAAAACAGAAAACAAAACAATAAACAAAAACTTGTTTGTTAGTGGTGAATAATGACTTGATGCAAACTCTTCGTATTGTTAATGTTCTAACATAAAAATTGTAAACAGTTACCTTAATAAAGTAAAATAAAATATACACAGATTATATTGTACACAATCTGTTAGAATAAACTCATTACTTATATAGGAAAATTTAGCCTTCGTGAACGCCCAAGAAAAAATTGAACTTGTTACGTTCATTTACGTAATTTAATAATGAAAGGAAAAAACTAAAGAAAAAAAAACTGTTTTTGTCTTATTCCTTTTTAAGGGCATTTTACTTACTTCCGATTTTGGAAAGTGTAATTGGCGATTAAATCGAGTGTTTTTTTTTTTTTTTTTTCAAATTACAATATAATGGTAAAGTCGTCAGCTAGAAGATTCAAACTCGCGTGGTTCACCTAGAAAACGATTCTCAAAGTGATACGAAATGGTTTACATGGTGAAAGATTATTCGACTCAATTAACATTTTTTTATTATAACTACAGTAAGAATAAACGAAAGAAATATCAATGCATATTATGTTTACTTATTGTCATCATTGTTTTTTTTATCTGACTTGCAACATTGTTTGTATAATTAATTTTTTTTAAACTTGCTCATATTGTCGTTTTAAAGAAAAACTTATTAGATAATGAAGAAACATTTACTTAATCCTAGACAAAAAAAAACACAATTTTGAAGTCAACCAAATCGTTATATGAATTCGATAATTTCAAACAAATTTTTTTTCCTTTAAATAATAAGCTCTTCAATGGGACCCTAAACATATGTGTGCCTGCATTTACGGCGGTCAACGAAGCATTTAAGTGTTTTTTTATAGATAGAGACAATCCAATAGGAAGTTTTGTTAGTAATTCGCACTCTGACTGATTAAATTGTGTGGAAGCTTTTGTTTGGGGGTACACTAACCAGAACGAACTGAAAAATTGATTTTCCAATGATTATATTTTGCGGTTATGCCATTATGGGGTTTAAAATACAAACAACAACAGTTTGTCAGTGCTTCATTTATTTAACAAAACCTATTCGCACCCAAAGACCTAATTATTATTTAAATTTAATTAAAAAATTCATTCCAGATTCATTTTGCTGTTATGAAGTCGGGTAATGTGGTTGAGAGTAGAAGTCTACTAGTTAAAACATGTGTGGAATTTCTGAAAACAAAGGGCAGCGAACAATAATTACGTCTCTAGGCTTTTCAATTCAACTAGACATACAACAATTATGCTAAACGTAACAAATGTAAGTTTTTGTGTAATATCAGAATGCTCAGTTTTAAACGCTATAATAACATTTTACTTTACATTATAGTTTTTTGAGCTTCTTATTATAAAAAGGTTGTGGGGGTTCTCTATACTACATGGAAACCAACCCACAATTCAAACCTTATTCCGACAGCTTTCAAGGTGTCATTTCAACCCTTCTTCCCCTACAAGCTATTCCACCTGAAAACAATGTTTCCCCAAAGGACGCATAGCTAAACTCATTATTTTATGCAGACAATGCATAATTGAGTTAAGCTACCTTTTTGCCATACGGCAACTCCATTCCTCTAACCCATGAGATTTGCAATTCATGTTGGTTAGTAACAACCAAGTCGAATCAAACGACGCGGTTGCATCATCATCAAATGGCTTGGGTAATTACCCAATTCCTTAGCGTATTTCCCACGGTAATATTTCCCTGGCCTATTCGGCGTCCTATTCACTTTCCCCAGACACTCCATTCGCTGAGGATCAATTATCTCTTTTTACAGGTGAATAGCCGCAAAACATTTTCCTCTCCTTCACATTTTTATCTTCCCAGGGTTCATTGCACTCTGAGATCACCACACTCACCGCACTAGGTCAGTGGGTCATCCTCAGAGTCTGCATTAGTACAAGCACACAAGCTAAGTCAACCTCGAAGTTATTGCGCTCTCTCTTTTGTTCTTTCCTTCCTTCGCATGCCCAGCGACTGTTGATTGAACGTGCAAGTGTTTATCCACCTCGCGGAGACATGAAACTTAAGGATTCATGAGAGAACGCGATGATGATTGGCTAATAGCCGTGCAAAGCCCAAATTCCAAATTTCATCCCTAATTGGGATCAGTCGTTTTACGATCACAACCGCGGGCGGTCATGCCGCAAGAAGTCGAAGATTAACCACCGCAGCATGCACATACGTTTTTTATTTGAGGCGTGAGTTGAGTTTTTCTTTGTCCGTTTTAAAAGTCCGTCAAGCCGATTTTTCACCCATTACCGTAAAGAACCCTGTGCGCTAAAATAAATTAATTTCTATTACGAAATCAACATTGTGCCAGAAAATCAAAAGGAATAATAATGTTGTGATGATATGATACGTTTAGTTCGGAATTCATCTGCCTAAAACCTAAAAAACAAAACAAAACTGTTAATATAATTAAATAAAGAAAACATTAACAAAAAAACAACCCCGATGTGTTTAATGTATCTCGGGTGAAAATTTTCGGCGGGACATAGTGGGGGATAAAGTGAACCAAGTGCCGTGTATTGGCACAACTACTTCTATCCCCCAAAGGTCGATCAAAAACGATCCCTGTTTGAAATGAAGTAGCACTTTTTTTTACAATTTATTATTCATTCGTCAAAAGTCCCTTTTAAGGCCGCTATACTTTCCCCAACACTTGTGTCAGATCTTTGGCCCCTTCAGAATATATATTTTGTCCAACTCTTCAAAATACACTTCTGTCTTGGCCTCCTCGTTGGAGCTGAACTTTTATCCCCAAGCTTTATTTTCATATTGAAAGACAAGAAACGAGGCAGAGAGACAGGTGAATGAATGAATGCTACAGAAATCAGTAATCAGCTCTTCCAATTTTGCCGCGCACTTTCAGAATAACGTTCCGATGTGACATCGTGGTTGAAACTACCTTTATTTGCCAGATCAAGTTAGACACTATCTCCTTCAATTTGTTTGTTCAATAATTCACAGCAACACTGCCACGTAATCCATCTTCTATTAGACGACAATTCCGAAAGAATTATTGCCCAAAAAATCATGTGTTTATAATCGACGAGGCTTCTTCGCCACTTTCAGAGGAGATTCGTCAATTGCTTTGATTACCACTTCGTCTCTGACGTATAATAATGTATCCAAGTTTCATTAATGGTGACGACTCGATACAAAAACCCCAGAGAATATCGATTCAAACACTGCGTCGATATTGACAGGGTCTTAAAGTGTTTTCCACTATCAACAATCAAGATGATTTTCATATTTTACCTCATCGTGAAAGGTTTAACTACCGTTCGGTACGCTACGCTATAGCGTTTGGGATGATAGTGAAGAACGTGTGATTCGAACTGACGCTATGACAGTTAAAATCACCAAAAATTGAACCAAAGCGCAACGCATCAGGCCACCGCCGTGTATACGAATTCGATTTCTAAACTCAAGTACATTCGACTGATGTGAATTTTGTTATGTTATCGCTATAGTATACGGCTCTGATGCATTATCTTATTCGATTTTCCTTCGGTGTTCTTCACTATTTCCTTGTGTATTGTGTGTGTATCTGTTACAAACCCCACAACGCCTTTGGACTTTGCTACTTCACCTCAATACCGCAAAAAATATCTAAAAAAAAAAAAAATAGCATCAAGTTCACAAGCACGAACAATCGTTCCTTTAGGATCGATGTCATCAAGCACACCCCCGACCAGCTCGCAAATAGAATAGACTCCAGAGTTAAAAGAATTTAGACCTTTGGTAGTTTTACTGTGTTAATCATTGAACACATCATTTATCATTTATTTATTTTTAAGACACATTCATCTATGAACTGTTTTATTATAATTGCTCAGAATAAAGAAACAATTCGCACAATGAATTCAAAGAAAATATTATAAACCACATACAATATCAAAACGGTCTTCCTTCGTAAGTGGGTGGAGTCAGTTGGCTCACACCAAAAATTAACAAAACCCGACGCTATCGAAATTTCTAGAATATTCTAAATAATTGACGTGGATGCGTTGTTGTTTTCTTCCACGCTCACATACCTTAAGTGCTCGTAACCTGTAGAGAAATTACAACTGGCTCCGTTCAGAAAATGTACTCTGTAATTTAATGGCGGCGTGAATGAGAGCCGACACACATTAACATAACACACAACAAAAAATTTGAGTAAATGAAAATATTACTCATGGACGGTGAACATAAAGGTGTTACACTAAGATGCGAATAGCAAGTATTGATATTTCACTCACGAAAACCTCAGCAGATGTACAGTGTCCTTTTTTTTTCAAAACGACATTTGCTTAACAAAATAACGCACAGGTTTAATGAATCAAAGTTTACTTTTTATGAAAATAGAATTCATGGACATTAATTTCATAAAAATTATGTACCTTAAATGGGATCCTTTATTTTGATAGTACTTTCAAACCTACAGATTCCGCATTTTCCGGAATAAAGTTTCAAATAGTATCTTTGGCGTTAACCCTAAACCGGTAAACTGGGGTATTTAAACCCCAGACGTTTTTAAATCTCCCACCGAAAGAACGTTTTGCATTTACAACAAGGGACCCTCATCATAATTCAATTTCATAATTAAAGAGTATGGAGACAGACTTTTAGTTCCAGTCGCTGCAAGTGGGGTAATCCCAGTTTACCGGATGAAGTTGACAAAAATATGTTTACCGGTTTAGGGTTAAAGATAGTGAGGATACTAGACAATGGGGGTGGACAATCGCGAATTGGAAGCTCTATACCTCAAACCTACAATAGTAAGAATAATCAAGTCGCGAAGGTTAAGGTAGCCGGGCATGTAGGAAGAATGGCCAACGACAAAACCGTCTACGGAAGACCAATGGGAAAAGACCATTTCGCGACGGAGATGGGAAGGACGAGAGGGCCAGGTAAAGTGAAACCTTGAAGAAATTAGGTCAGATGACGAAGCATGGAGGGTAAGTACACAGGACAGGAAACGGTGACGTAACCGACTTAATGAGTTTATGAACTTTCTGGCTCCTACAATCCGATGATCATGATTTCCAAACCTAGCACAAAACGTTTGAGGAGAAAATTTTTAGAAACAACTGATAACAAATAATATAACAGACAGGTGATATGTTGGTCCACCCTGCATGTGCTACGATTGAAACCAATAAAGACACGTAAAACTGGAGTTAAAATATATTAATCATCGCCACTGTTAATCAATGGGCTTTTCCTTTGGTATTCCAGAATCCCTCGCTTGAGCAGAGAATTTGGTGAGCAGAGTACTCTACCCGACCCGAACAGCCAAAGGATACCACCGGTTCAATGTACTGCAGTATTTTTACGGATCCACCTAGGTTTCTAGAATTTTGCGAATCGTTCCTTATCACTGCTAGGGGGAAACAGTTCGCAATGCGTGAAAACTAAAGTAAGAAGAAATTCGTCCCGTTTGAGTTGCCTCTTTTCGCGAGTGGGAGGAAGCAACCCGCTGTACCTGAAATAGCAAAAAGGTAGTTAGTGACTCGAGGAAGGAGAGTGGGCGGCACAGGGGACGATAGCGTAGCCGAGGCGGTGAGGCCATGAACTTCCAGGTTCCTATAGGCCAGTAAATAATAATAATAATAATAATAGTAACTCGAAGAGGTTTTTTAGAGAGTAATTTCTATTTTATTTTTACTGGGCTATATATACAGAAATATATATTCATACATATGTAGGGGTTTCTCTATCCTATAGGAGAAACAGCCCACAATTCCAAACAATACCTACCCATTTCCCTTGATAGGTATTTACCAGCAGGACATGTCAAAGGGACGCATAGCTAAACTCATTTTTCTATGCAGATAATGCATAATTGAGTTTAGCTACAATCAACAACATACGGCAACACTATTGCGCTAACCATGGGATTTCCACCGGAAATTCCATTCGTATTGGTTAGCAACAACCAAGCCAAACCAAGCGACGCGGTTACGTCATAGTCCATAGGCTCGGGTATTATTGGACACTCCACAGAATGGAATTATATCCCCAGCCGATGCGGCGTCCTATTGATTTTTCCCCGATCACCCATTCGCTTGGGACCAATGATCTCTTTTTGCTGGTGAATAACCTTAACTATGTTTGCCCTCTGTCTCGTATTTCTGTCTTGCTATAGTGCGTTGACCTAAGTGATAGTCACTAGGTCAGTAGACCAGCCGTATACACGGCATTGACGCACACACACCTAGCCAGATCCACCCTGGGTTATTGTGCTTTCCCTTTTGATTTCTCCATTCTGGCTACGCCCATCGACGTCGAACGAACACACAAGTACGTTTCGACCTGGATGAGTGTGGTGAGTTGGGGAACACACAAGAGAGCATGATTACCATTGGCAGATCAATGTGTAAAAAGCAGAAATTACGATTTCCACCCTAAATTGAGTCAGTCGCTATTTGGATCTGAAGCTGGTTGTGTCTGCGGAGCAGATAGTTCGTGCACAAAAAAAAAAAAACCCCAAGGAGTCGTTCGATAGAGTTAGTGTACAGTTAAAGTTCTTTAGTTCCCGGAGCCCGTTTTGACGGTTCACCGATATTCTGATTAATCCAGTGAGGCTGTGATTCATGTTGGCAAATACAATTAAGACCCAATTTTTAGCCGTGTAATTAAGTTCAATCTATATTGTGCCATTCACCACAATTTATGTGTTTTACCCAATAAATATATAACAATTAATTTAAAGAAATAAAAACGTGTTTTTTTTTCATTTCTTCTTCGGAGTAATAAGTGTCGGGGGTTTGTAAGTGAATCCTGTGCCATACGTTGGCTACATACATCTACCCCCACACATATATATATATATATATATATATATATATATATATATATATATATATATATATATATATATATATATATATATATATATATATATATATATATATATATAATAATACCCGATGCACTTACACAGTTATCCACCGAGGTTGAAAATTAATAAATTATTAATATTTATTAAACAATTGCACTTATGAGCATAAAAAATAGATAAAAAACTATTCTCAGACCTACCGAATATATATACAAAACTTCATTAAAATCGGTTGAGCCGTTTTGGAGGAGTTCGAGCACAAAAACGGTGACAAGAGAATTTTATATATATATAGAAGAAGAAGATATATATGTATGTATATATATATATGTATATATATATATGTATATATATATGTATATATATATGTATATATATATATATATATATAGTATCCTAATCTAATGTAAAATTACCTATGCTTTGTAGCCATCATCATAGACACGCGATACCAAAGATTCACCCAATCATTTTATCGCGGTGCCCTTAAGGCGATACTAGAAGATACACACACAACAAACAACCAAATAATGAAAAATCGAAAGAATAATCAAAACATCAGAGCATAATAGAATTATAGCATAGCAATTAACATAGCTATACCACATCAGTTGGATGTATTTGAGAATAATGATCAAATTCGTACCCGCGGCAGTGGTCTAATGTTGTGGGGCTTTGGTTTGATCCTTCTTCTATTCAAACCATCATAACGTTGGTTTAAGACGCGCACTCTTCACTATCGTAGTCAACGCTATACCCTCGTGATCGATCGGTCATAAAATCGGTGGGGGTACGTGGTCGCGACGCCAGCATGGGCGAGAGTTCTACCTGATCCCCACAACTTCCTCTAAATGTTCCTAACAGTACAACCAGAAAAGCACAAACACCGGACCAAAAGAACGATTAGGAAAAACACATCTAGGAACACCAAACACACAATCATGATCACTGGTGGCAACTGCAACACAGGGAAGTAAAAAAATTAAAACGCACTATCTATAGTTTATTCCGTTTTATTCACTTCGTTCTCTGGCTATTTTAGAATATCTTATTGTTCTTTATATTTAAGTTAACTTGTTATACTATTACTTGACCTTTACAAATTTTAATTAACTACACACACACGACTCAGGGGAATATTGCGTCCGCAGCGATACGGGCTGCGCGAGTCGCATGACCAACGTGGACGGAGGATGTAAAAGGACTCACCGAGGATGGAACTCTGACATGAATTCCATTCTAGGTTAGGGCTAAGAAAAAAGGGAAGGGAGAGAAAAACTTAAGGGTGCGGCCGCTGTAGGAAATGCACTCTTTCAATGCAATGGTGTGTGTACATGGTTCTTTCATGGATGAGAACGAACCTAGAACAAAGAAAGGGCTTAAGTGCATTCATAGGATACGATTTCGGTAAAGCAAATAAAACCGAAATCGTCGGATGCTAATGGGATCTTTGTTGGAACATGTGCGTCGCGGCTAAACAAAGAGACGACGATACGATGTGGAAATGTGCTAATTGGTTTTAGCTAGGTTACTGGGAAATAATGTTTATGGCATCGCTAGTAAAGGTAGGTTATTGAATTATTTGCGTATCGCCAGAATGCCTGATGAAGGACAGCGATCTTTTGTTTACTCATGGTGTGAGATAGGGAAATAGGCTTCAGCGTCGATTGCGCTAATTGAATGCAGTTGCTGGTATGTTATTGCTGGGGAAAAAAGGTCGCCGGCCAATGTGTACTTTAAGAGATTTATCATACACATGGCGAAGCTGAAAAATAGACAGCGCAATGTTTATGGCCCCTGGTGAAGGTTACATTATATGTAATTCAAATCCTTTTGTTTACAGGAATTTGTCGAGAGAGATTTGCTTGACACCGAAGGTGCCAAATTAGTTTGAGATTCCTGATAAGGTAAGAAAGAAATCTTACAGGAATTTTATACAAGAGATGCATGAGGGGTAAGTTTTCTTTTCCAGGGACTTTTAGGTTATATAAATTTGATTGTTTTAATGCGTGGAGCATTTAAGATGCTAATGCGATTGCATTAGCGAAAGCTTATGCAGACTGGGTAGCAGTTATTGGGATTTTTTCAGGAAAGCGAACCGTGGGGTTTGGTGGTACCGCCACAAATCCGTGAGTGCTTCTCTTAGCGACTTATGATCGTATATGTCTGTTCAATTCGAAGATAATGGGATGAGTACTTGTTTGTGGTCGTCGATAGCGGCGATCTGTCGTTGTCTGTGGCTTCGACGTTTATAATGATGCTCGAAGGCAATGCCATCACTCTTTGGTTGACTCACGTGGTATTATTGTACATGCAGCATATTATTTAATGACGAGAATGCTGGTATGCATCCTTTGTTTTTTGATGCAATCTCACAAATATTAACAGCCACATTTTGTTCTATGCGGTCTCTTTCTTTGAAACTCTGACTAGTACACTCTATCCACATTTTCCACGTTTATAAGCGGCCTAGATCGCCGCATTAGTAGTTTGTTTATTGTCGAGTCAGATCCTCAAATGTCTGCATCTATGTCTTGATGAGTTGTGTTAGCAACGCATGCTTCCATTTTTAGTAAGACACCGCTTCAATGCGGTAAGTCCCAGGAAGACTCCGCATAACTTAGACATGTCTATCGCCGGAAAGACGCCGCACCAAAACAACAGCATATCGATTCGCAGCAAAAACCGACAACTAATAACGAATCAATCGATTCTTGGGAACTTTCTACGTATACAGCAGTTGTACACACAACATCGGTAGCAGCAGCTACAAGGAGCGAAGCAATTCGTAAAGCACTTGAGTATTACAGTCGATGGAATATTCGACTCGATCCAACTGAGGCAGTCACCATAATTTTGAGTAGTAAACACTCAGAACCTACTTCTCGAAATTCACAGAATATTCGAATACAAATGGGGGGCTTAACCATTAGTCGTGAGGACAAGATGATACGAGGGTTGCCTTTTATATTTCGGGATTAGAGAACAAAAACAAATATTGATAATCGAAAATCACTTTATTGTTTTTCAAAATATTCGCCATGAAGATCTATACACTTTTGCATGCGTTTGAACCAATTGTCGAAGCACTTTTGCCACTCTGATTGAGGTATCTCCAACACATGCATTCTGAATGCAGCAACCGCTTCCTCGAGTGTCGAAAAACGTTGACCTCTCAGTTTGTTTTTTACGTACGGGAATAAAAAGAAGTCATTCGGTGCCAAGTCAGGACTAGACGGCGGATGACCCATCAAATCGGTGTTTTGGGTGCTCAAAAATGCAGTTGTCGCAGCCGATGTGTGAGAGCTCGCATTGTCGTGGTGAAGAGTGATCCGTCTTCAGCGGTTGGTTTTCCTGATTTCTTGGAAGACAACTGACAAACAAATGGTTGTGTACCACTCAGAATTGACTGTTCTGCGTTGTACTAGTGGTACGGTTGCGACATGTCCAGTTTTTCCGAAAAAACAGGCGACCATTTGCTTGGAAGTGCTTCGTGCGCGAACAACTTTTGTTGGATTTGGCTCATCTTGAAACACCCAGACAGTCGACTGCTGTTGACTTTCGGGCTCATACGCGTAAATCCACGATTCACCACCTGTCACGATGTCATAGACGTGTTTCGAAGCACCGCGACCGTATTTTTTGAGCATTTCTTTCGACCAATTGACACAAGCCTTTTTTTGGGCGATTGACAAAATGTGTGGGATCCAACGCGAACAAATTTTTTTGATCGTCAAATGTTTATGCAATATTGAATGTATGCTGGTTCCACTAACGCCTAAGGTTGTCTCAATCTCACGATAGGTCACATGACGGTCTTCCAATATCAGTTCGCGCACAGCATCAATGGTTTTCGGAACAACAACTGATTTTGGACGACCTTCACGAACTTCATCTTGGAGTGAACTACGACCACGATTGAATTCACCATACCATCGATAAACACTGGTCCTTGATGGAGCTTCATCGCCAAAAATTGAATTAAGTTCATCCATGCACTGTTGCTGAGTTAATCCACGCCGAAAGTTGTAAAAAATAATCGCAGGAAAATGTTGACGATTTAATTCCATTTTTGGGCCGAGATGAATCTTTTAAGTTACTGTAAACAACACAAATAGCGCTCGTATGTCAAAACGTTCTGAGTGCGTATAACCTCAAAAATGTCCAACTTTACGACAGAGCTGTCAATTGCTGGATTGCAATACTAGGGTTGCCAAATCCCGAAACATAAGAGGCAACCCTCGTACATCTTAGGATCATTTATACATCAGAAATGAATTTCACTAAACATGTGACTCACATCACTCAAAGTGTCGTCGCTCGGTCTAGCCAACTGCACAACATTTTAAAGTGGAATAACAAGGTTGATACTAAAACCAAACTTCTCTGTTATAAGTCCAGTCTAGAATATCGTAGGATTTCCCAATACGGTCTTACAAATCTTCGGCGCAAATAGAAGGATTTCGAGTAGTCGAAGGGATACCAACTACTCTAAGAACCTTAACGGTCACCATTACCCCAACTCTGACTATTAACAAGTAGTTATAACAATAAGCATTAACGTATCTCGAGAACATGCAGAATAGTGAGAACCTACTCATACAAGATTCTTGCGTTATTAACTCGTCTCTCCTTTGATCTGTTTGAATCCGACCACCACATTATCTTCTTCACTACAAAACTTAAGAAAGCACCCTATAATAGGGGATTCCTAGACCCATCCACTAGACTCTACGGTTCACTAACGAAGCACAGATAAGGTGGACAAGACAACACATATACACGCACATACATTCCCGCGGCGCGTTAGATCTATCTATCTAAATGTAAGTTCCGCGTGGATCAACCAGAATGTGTGGACGTGATAGGTGTCTTCCCCCCCAACAAACCAACAAACCTTGAAGAGACCATCCGTAGATACCCTCTTTTTCTTTTTTATATATCCTAAGACCGAAGCTAACATTCTCACGAATATAGGTGATTCTGTTTGTCACAAGACAGCCAGAAGACAGACACGATGAAGGACATGCTTGTCCTTGTCTCTTAACTCGGCCTTCCCTCCACTTTCTTTTAAAGGACTTGAGTGTTGCTTCGAATATCAAGGTATGTTAAGCCACCCTAAATGGTTAGCGTTTTATTGAGATTGAATTAATTAAGGATTGTTAATTATGGTTCATAGTAAAAAAATATAATCTGTTGATCAGAGGGAAGTCGCTTCGATTTGCTCTCTTCTTTAAGAGTTGGCCAAGATTGGTTTTCTCCTACTCTCGGGTACATTGGGAACGCTTTCCCCCATCGGTGGTAAAGGATGATTCGCGAGGGGTAAGGGGGAGGGCATACTACGACATATCGGTGGTACACGATAGTCTTCAACGGAAGGCATTTGCGGTCTCGGTGGACTGTTCCTTTTTCAGATATGTTGAGCCAGACGTCCGCTTAAGCTCACTTGTCAAGTAGTCGGTGATTCTCTAATATGACAAAATTGCAACATTTGCATCGCAAAAAAACAACAACAACAAATTGTTTTCGGTAAATTCCAGTGTACAGGACTCCCATGAATTCAATATAGTGAGTGAATTCGCAACGCTGGATCTGGCCATCAGCTTATTCCCACGGCTCCCATAATTATAGCATTCATACAGGCAGCAAAACAAATTGAGAACTACTTTCAGGACATATTGTATGTGGCATAAATTCAACTAGAAATAGTTACCGAGGGAGAGCCAAAATCATTCGAGACGCAAACGGCTGTCTGGTCACAGAAATAAACAATATTGTGACAAGATGGAAGCAGTGCTTTAAAAACGTGCTCAACGTGCGCACCCATCAACCACAAATAAACGCACCAGACGTACATACAGCCAAGCCTCAGATCCCAGAGTCCTCTTTCAACGAAGTTATAGACGCAATAAATCGATTGAAAAACAACAAGACTCCTCGAGTCGACCGAATGCCGGCAGAGCTTATGAAACATGGAAGGGAGGCAACCGCCCGAAAGATTCACCAACTGATTAAAACAATATGGGATAAAGAAGTCACTCCGGAAGAATGGAAAACCTGAATAGTCGTCCCCATTTTCAAAAAAGGCGACAGATCTGACTGCAAAAACTACAGAGGAATATCATTGCTCCCAACCACATACAAAATACTATCAAATATCATACTGGCAAGAATCACACCGTACGCCGCAGAAATACTGGGAGACTACCAGTGCGGATTCTGTAGAAACCGGTCAACGAGCAACCAATATTCACAGAAAAGCAATTGTTGGAACAGAAGTGGGAATACGGAGAGACTGTTCACCAGATGTTGACTTCAAAAACGCATACGACTCAGTCACAAGACAAAGACTTGTAGTTGACCATATTGTAGTTGAGTCCCGAAAAAATATGCCGCCCTCATTCAAATCTGCGTGAACGAATACAAAGGGCGAGTTAGAATAGAAAACCACCTCTCAGAACAATTTGAAATCTGCGACGGACTAAAACAGGGGGATGGCATCTCACCATGTCTTTTGAACCTTGTGCTCGAGTATGTCATCAGGAAGGTACAAGACGAAAACATGGCCGGATCATCCCCGAACGGGGTTACACAAGTGCTCGCATATGCGGATGACATCGCTGTTTTGGGTGGTAATCTAGAAACTGTAAGTAAAAATAGTGAAATCAGCATGCAAGCGGTAGAAGAGGTAAATTAGATTTTTAATGAAAATAAAACAAAATATATGATTACGGCGCGAGCGGGTTGGCCTCAGGGAACACACATAAACGTCAGGGGCAAAGTATTTGGAAAAGTTAAAAGACTTTAACTATCTGGGAACAATACTGACGGTCAGTAACGAAATGTCGAAGGAAATTAACAAAACACTGCATTCCGCCAACGCTAATTGGCACGCAGTCAGTAAACTGCTGAAATTCAAACTGCTATCATCCATTATAAAGCTCCGTGTTTTCAGAACCATATTCATGCCGAATGTCCTATATGGATGCGAAACATGGGCTATGACAAAACGGGAAGAAAACAAATTTTACGTATTCGAGAATAAAGTTTTAAGGAGTATTTCCGGCAGTAAATATGAAGAAGGGACAATAGAGGAAACTCCACAACCACGAATTGGAAGAGCTATACCGCAAACCTTCAATAGTGGGAGTAATTAGGTCGCGAAGATTAAGATGGGCCGGACAAGTGGCGAGAAAGGGCATCGATAGGACCGTACATAGAATTCTTGACGGAAGACCAACGGGAAAGAGACCGGTAGGACGGCCGGGACGGAGATGGGACTATAATGTAAGGTTTGACCGTAAGAAGATCGGATGAGGTGGTCAAGCGTAGAAGGAGAGTGCACAAGACAGAGCGATGGCGCAGCCGAGTCAGTGAAGTCATGAACTTCCGGGTTCCTATAGACCAATAAAGGGTAATAGTAATAGTACTTTAGGGACATCTTGAATAGCTTCATAAATAAAATCTATTTCAACACAACTGAGTAAAAAAGTAAAAAAAAGAAACATGAACTGAATGTAAAATCAGCTTGATAATATTTTGTTTCCAAAAGTTTAAACTGACGAAAATCAGAATTAAAAATCAGAGTCTCTGCTCTATTGATGTTAACAGTTTACATTACAAATTGATGGGGCTCCACCTCTGGGAGGGCACAAAAGCAACTGGAAGTAGTACCTACTATTTAAATTCGAATGTGATAATTATTTCAGTATTCCTAACTTATAAGCTACAAAACGTCGCAAGTGGGGGTGCTGTTTATTGATATTCTCTAACAAAAATCTCTACTATTGTTTTTTGGAGTTCCAATAATGGACAACGTGCGGTAAAATTTCAAAGTGTTCTACGAATCTTCTAAGTACATACTCAATTACATACATAAGTACATCGACATACTAAAGTTTAAGCGAAAATGGGTTACACGTATACGTATAGTTTGTTCCTTTACTTTCTACTACTAAACATTCTCCGCTCTCCACTTGCGAATAAAGCTAACAAGTTATATCAATACTGGAACATCTTTTTTTGAGAGTTTAAAAGCCGGAAAGTACAAAACAAACTGGATTGAAATTGATAATTTTAAAAATAAGAATGTTTATATGGGTAATTTTTTCTATAGCAATCGTGCTAAGTCAATTTCAGGCTAAGCAACCTCAACAAAGTAAGCCTTGTAGATGCTTATTCGGCAATTAGCACATTAAAGTAAACATTTAAGATTCAATTCACGTTTAAAAGGTAGTTATGGTAATAGCATTTCTTCTTTTAGTTATATATAAGGTCTTCACAACTTTATATGGTGTGAGTTCCATCTTTCATATTCAGGTAACCATTTTCTAGTGCTTAGTGATGATATCTCTATCGAGCTTGTGATGATGTCATTCTTTTTTGTAAGTGGGGTGTCCGAAATCTGAAATACATATATGTTATCCATAGTACAGTAAGAGGATAAGTTAACCGGTTGCTATTACCAGGTCATATTATACTAAATGAGCAATATATGTATTATTCTGGAAAATTTATTTTCCTCCTTTGTGTAAATGAATCATGAATTTTAAAAGGCATGAGCCTCATTTTGACTGCAAACAATTATAATTCAAAAAAATGTAGCGATAACCTTATATTCTAACATTGGCAACACATCCTAGAATAAACTTAAGTTAAAAAAAAAACTAAAAATCTTTTCACATAATTATGAAACTAACCGAAAAATTAATTCAAATAATAAAACATAAATAAAAATATTGAAACAAATAATTAAATACCAAAAATGAGTACCCCAAAATAAGGGTTTCCCCCTCAAAATCTCCTAACCGATCTAAGTTTAGAAACGGACTCACTTCGAAATCCGTCCGTAAATCAGTTTACTTTAAGCCCAATCCTGTACATCTTTCCATCTCAAACAAAACCCCAGAATCCATATCCAGTGTCGTCGCGACTAACTCTCTCCCTCTTTTCGACCTCAACTTCCACTCTCCTAACCCTAAAATCTCTTCCATTCCCAGATCCCCCCACGCGTCGGCCAATCTGAAAGCAACCCCAATCCCTCTTATTTCAACTTCTTCTCACCCTGCCACTACTTCTAGTCCCACTCGACCGGCTTCTTCCCCGTGGTAAAAATCACTCAGCAAACGATAAACCCGTCAGCTTGCCGCTACACGTTCCCTAAACTGAGATATACGAGGGTGGGCTGAAAAGTTTCCGACGTCAACGTGGAGATAGCGCCGCTCGTCAATAAAAGCTAGTGAATATAATTGTGCATCACTTGACAGTTTCTCGCCAAAATTTCAGCCATTTTGGACATGTAGTTTTTATTTGACTGTCGTTTGAGTGAGTCGATGTTTTTTGCTTTTTTTTGAACCGATTCCCCCTTTGCAGTCCACTGTTTTGACTGTATTTTTGTTTCGGCCGTATAATAGTGTATCCAAGTTTCATCAATTGTAATTATCTGGGGCCAAAAAAATCGGATTTATTGCGCCTAAACTGCACCAATGCGTTGCAAATGTTCATTCGAACACGGTTTTGGTCTAATGTGAGCAAACGCGGCATCCAACGCACGGACACCTTTCTCATGCCTAAATCTTGATTTAATATGTGACAAACACGTTCTTTGGACATTTTCATAGCCTCTCGTATCTCTCTCACTTTAATTTGGCGGTCGCCTAGCACCATTTAGTGAACTTTAGCGATGTTATTGACAGGTGTTTCAGTTATTGGACGTCCCGCACGTTCATCGCCTCCCAAGCTCTCACGGCCACGTTTAAATTCAGCTGCCCAAAATTTCACGGTGGTAAATGATGGTGTAGAGTCCAACTCATCTTTGATTTGCGTGGGCGTATTTCCTTTCAAAAACAAAAATTTAATGACAGATCGATACTCAATTTTGTCCATTTTCATAAAAACACTCCCATCGACTCACTCAAGTGACTGTCAAATAAAAACTATGCATCCAAAATGGCTAAAATTTTGGTTAGTAACTGTCAAAACATGCACAACTACTGCTGCTATCTCCACGTTGACGTCGGAAACTTTTCAACCCACCCATGTAAAAACACGTATAAAAATATACATATCTTCCTGGCCTACTTCTACGACAAATCGGACTCCGTTTGTTTCGAAAAAACTAAAACTAGCGTTACTGCCGCCATTGGCGGATCATCATACTAATTACAAACAACTTGAACTGTTGAACATAAAATAACTACTTGAACTAAATATTCTCCAAGAAAATTATAACAACCAGCTCTACAAGGAACCTATAGAACATCAATTTAATACAAGAAGAAGAGCACAATGGTTCTTACACACATGACGATTTAATAACTCAGACGGCAAACAACAACTTTCTGTTACTATTCCGCAGATCTTCAATCAAGTACCCAGAGAACTACTCAATATATCTTCTGATGGCCAGAGGAAAAAACTATTAAGAAATCATCTGTTAAATCACAATTGAAAAAAAAAAACGAGAAAGGAGGAGAAGAGGAGAATATTTTGAATGCAAACTGTTTTAAGAATATTTCACTAAAAATTATAAATATTTAATTTAAACAACCTTCTGCAGAGAACACTAACTGTACTAACTTAATAAAATGAATGAATGAATGAATGAGTGAATGAATTCAACAAGAAGGTGTAGTGCTCTAAGAAGCCATTTCCCTCTCATATGCACATTGCCTATCACTGCAAGTGAAAACTGTAGTTAGATACCTTGGTATCTGGGTAGACCAATATTTACATTTTGACAAGCACATAGCAGCGTCCCTCTCCGCAGCTAAAAGCGCATGTTCTATGACAAGAAGCCTATTCCGGAGTAGTCTTCTTGACCCCAGAGTCAAAATAATTTCGTACTCGGCATTCTTCCGACCAGTTTTGGTTTATGGCTGCCCAGTATGGTATAATATATCTCCACTTTATATGGAGAAGTTTCATATGCTCGAACGGCAGTGTTTGCGTTCCTGCCTCGGACCTATATAATAAAATACCAGAGTCGCAATACCAAAAATTGCATCCCAACAAAATCCTGTATAACAAATCAGGGTTAAATAGGATAACCAATTTCATAATTAAAATTATTCGTGGTCACACAGCAAGGGCAATGTACAGTGACAATAATCTTATCTCGGGAGTATTCTATCCCAACGATATGTATCTGGAGAATATGCCCCAGAATGGGTTTATTCCCCCAGAAGCGTTCCCTTTCTTGGATCAAAAAGGCCTTATCCAATACGTGCATGGAGTCCCTATTATTTACCACGCTCTTCGTGGTGCCAGGGACGAACGAATTTTCCATGATAGTGATATCTCCAATGCCCCAGATCGCCTGCGTTTTATCACGACGATCAGTGAAAGCGATAAGTCAGCCAAAGATCGAACATCTCCCAAATGGTGGTCTCAACGGGGAGAGCACTTCACTTCCTTAGATATAGTTGGATGGTTTGCAGCCAGGGGAATACCGGCTGTATTATAACGGCGCCTCTCTGACACTGGGTCGAATCAGAGCAGTAAGCAGAACTTACCAAATCAAAACGTGGCTCTGATAAGGCGAACTTTTTGAAACCCCAAGAGTCGTGGGAACAAAAATGAATGATCGATATACAAAAAACACACCCACGAAAAACCCGGTAGGCGTAGGTGTGATGAGCCAACACTACCATAAGGGAATCAATCGTCAAGAAAACACCAACTCGGGAAAAAGAAGACGTAGGGATAAACGAAAAAAGTGGGATATACGCGTCGGGATGTGGAATGTTCGAACGTTATATAAACCCGGCGCGATACAGAGGGTCATAGAAAACGAGATACAACATCAAATGGACATCGTCGCGTATCAGGAAGTCTGACTTCCACATCCAGTAATCGAAACCAATGGGTTCACACTGGTGTGTAGAGGCACCGACACATATAACCTCGGAACCGGCTTCATCATAACCAAGAAGATTACGCCACATGTAAAAGATGTGAGATTTATTAATGACCGAGTGTCGGTGCTAAAAATATATGGCCCATGGCACAATTACGTATTCATAAAAGTACACGCCCCAACACAATCCACCGACGGAGAAACGAAGGACACGTTCTATGAGACCCTAGAAGAAGGATGTGATGAGATCTCATCATTCGATGTTAAAATCCTCCTCGGAGACCTCAACGCGAAAATTGGAAAGGAAGATATCTTCAAACCAACTATAGATAAAGAAAGTCTACACGCAGCGTCAAAAGATATGGTAGTGGAAAGTACAATGTTCAACCACAAGCAAATCCATAAAGTCACATGGATATCATCCGACGGCGTAACGCGTAACCAAATAGACCACTCCCTCATAGACAAAAGACACCACTCGAATATCCTGGACCTAAGATCATATAGAGGAACAAATTGTGGCTCCGACCATCTTCTAGTGATGGGCAAAATTAGAATCCGGGTCCCAGCAAACCCATATGAGAACGAGCAAAAAGTTCGACATTGACAAACTAAAAGACCTACGCGAAAGGGCTAAATATCAAGACGAACTAACGAATAGATTTAGCTTCCTAGAGAATGTGAGCAGTGAGGAAAAGGAAGCCAATAGTGTGGCCACTGGATCAGAGACACAATCAAACAAGCAGCCCAAAAGGTATTAAGAATTAAGAAAACAATTAAGTCCAAACCTTGGTTTGACGATGAGTGCAGGGCGAAGATCGAAGAACGTAAACGCCTCATAGTGATCCACTTAGAAAGATATGATGAAGTCAACGCAGAAAGATACGCGACAATTCGGAAAAAGACAATGAAACTTTTCAAACGCAAAAAACGTGAATGGGAAAAGACTCGGATCGAAAAAACTTTAGAAAATGCCAGAGGAAAGAACATCAGAGATATGTATGCCGGCATAAACTCAATTAGAAATGGCTACCAAGGAAGAGCCAAAATAATTCGCGACGAAAACGGCAGCGAAAATAATTGGATTCACAGAAACAAACAATATCGTCACAAGATGGAAGCAGTACTTTGAAAACCTGCTCAATGTACGCACCCATCAGCCACAAATAAACACACCAGACGTACATACAGCCCAGTCCCAGATCCCAGAGCGCTCTTTCAACGATGTTGTAGACGCAGTAAATCGATTGAATAACAACAAGGCTCCCAGAGCCGATTCCATACCGGCAGAGGTTATGAAGTATGGAGGAGAGGCTACCGCTCAAAAGATTTACTAACTGATCAAAACAATATGGGATAAGGAAGTCACTCCGGAATACAGAGGAATATCATTGCTCCCAACCACATACAAAATACTAACAAATATCATACTGGCGGGAATCACACCGTACGCAGAAGAAATACTGGGAGACTACCAGTGCGGATTGCGTAGGAACCGGTCAACGAGCCACCACATGTTCACAGTAAGGCAACTGCTGGAAAAGAAGTGGGAATACGGAGAGACGGTCCACCAATTGTTCGTTGACTTCAAAAAAGCATACGACTCAGTCGCAAGACGACAACATGGACGGATCATCCCTGAACGGGGTCACACAAGTGCTCGCATATGCGGATGGCATCACTGTTTTGGGCGATAATCTAGAAACTAAGTGAAAGCGATCGAATTCGTACACGTGTTACGTCAAAGAATCCTTCGACGACACAAAAAAACCTATCTATCGAAATGTGTAACTTAATTACACATTTCCTAGAAACATTAAAATATAAAAATGTCTATTGCAACATATGATGGAAATAAAACCTATTAAGAAGTAATTAAAAAGTAATTAACAAGACTTCGTGGAATCACGAAATAGGCAATTAAGCATATTGCAATACAATATCCATTACGTAGAAAGATAAGACGAAGGAAAAGATTTCGATGTAAAAATAAATTCAGTTTTAGAAGCGTCTCTCTGAAGAGCAGACGATTTTTTGACCCCAATATAAAATAATAATAAAAATTTATATTTTTATATAAAAAATTCCTTTTTGTTATTATTTCACTTAAGTGTAATTTAGAAAAAACGTAACTCACGTAGCAGTGGACTGATGTGCTGAGACTTTGGTTCTATCTTTTAGGGATGCTAACCGTCGTAGCATCGGATCGAATCGCACGCTCTTCACTATCTTGGCAAACGCTACAAGTCCATCGCACTGTGTTAGCAAACATATGAATTGAGTTTCGTCCGACAAATGGATAAAAGGAAAAGTGGGGATGATGATAAGACGGACCTTAAGGAATATTATAATTAAACTTATAATATACAGATTAAGCTCTATCAACTGCCACCTAGATTGAACCTACCAAAGATATTCAGTCGCCCATTGATTGAGAGATTCGTCAATTCAAGAAAAGTTCAATATTGATAAAATGGTGGAATTCTTAATACTTTCAAATATACTGACGATGGCCAGGGGACGAACTTGTTTTCACCGAAATTTGAACGAAAGCGCCTTAACTTTTTAAGTATTATATATAAGATCACGTTATTAAGGACGTCGAAAGTTGAGAGTTAACCAATCATTAATTTTTTTTTAATACACCTCTCTCGCGAACCTATAATGCCGACACGCCGCCTTAAGATGCCACCAAATAACTGTTGCAGTTCTTGCGCCGGGAAGGAATTCCACAGCTTTCCTCCATTTGAATTTCGCGTATTCGAGAATAAAGTTTTTTCTTTAGCTGTAAATATGATGAAGAGGCAGGACAATGGAGGAAACTCCACAACCACGAATGGGGAGCTGTGGCATCTCTAACAGATAAACACAATTCACAGGCAAAAATAGTGAGGAACACCGAACGAAAAATCGAACAGGAAAATACTCAGAACCGTATACCAAGCGATAACAAAAATAATTCACATCAGTGGAGTATAGTCGAGTTTAGAAATCAAATTCTAAACACGGTCAGTAGCCTGATGGGTAACGCTTAGGTTCAATTTTTTTCGTGATTCAAACTGTCATAGCGTCAGGTCGAATCACACGATCTTCTTCACTATTATTTCAAACGCTATAGAGCTATACCGCAGACCTACAATAGTGAGAGTAATTAGGTCGCGAAGATTAAGATGGGCCAGGCATGTGGTGAACATGGATAAACGATAGGACCGTGCGTAGAATTTTTGACGGTAGACCAATTGGAAAGAGGGTACAGCAGGACGGCCGCGACGGAGATGGAGCCCAATATGATAATTGACTGTGAGGAGATCGGATCAGAAGTTTAAGCGTGGGCGGAGAGCACACACGACAGAGAATGATGGCGCAGCCCAGTCAGTGAGTTCATGAACTCAGGGTTCCTATACAACGATCAATAGTAGTACGAATAATAGAGTTTTTCGCCAATATGGATCAGAGCTTCTATAAGAGAGGCATTGTGGAGTTACCTTGAAATTGGTAACAATTTATAGAACAAACATTTATATTTGATCCTGTATACCCGATCTGAAGACTGTTAAGTAAGGTCTTGAAATGAACTTAAAAATAATGAAGTTCATAATCCGCAACTTAGTTTATCTAACTTTAATAATAAATCTTTAAGCATTACTTTGAGAAAATGCTTATCTCGTAAAAAGCCAGTAAAATTACTTGACAACGAAGTCGAAATGGAAACAATAATAAAACAAGTAATAAAAGCAAATTCAATGATAATAAAACAAGTAATAAAAGCAAATTCAATTAGAGAAATTAAATAGAGAAAAAAGAGTTTAGACAAAAAAAAATGCATTAACCGAAAATTCAACTACAAATATAAAAAAATAAATAAACTAGGAATCCAACTAGACGTTCTTATTCAAGTTCAATTTTCTTTGAGGCTTAAATTAAGGGGCAGATTGACAGTAACGACATATAAAATACAATACACGAAATGGTCGTTGACGTCAGTTCCTGAGTTATTTTCAAACTGACTATGTGGCACCATCGTAGGAAATTAAAAACATATCAGCGAGAGACCGTGACATAAAAAATGGAAAATTTGTTCGAAAAGCAATGACGAGAAGCGGTTACCTCTAATTGCAAGTTGCCGCTGAATGTGTACGTAATCAAAAATACGCTTGGTTGGATGATTTAATTCAGTAGTAATGAACCTGTGTTTTTCTTGGCAATCTCAAGTTGTCTAAACAATTTGTCACTCTTCATAATGACAGTAGAGGACTTTCATAGAAATATTATAGTCATCTATTTTGATCTGTATTTAGTGCAATTTCTGGAGTAAACAGTCAATGATGATGATAAGTTACTTTATAGTAATAATTGCTATAATAAAAAGAAAAACAGATTGAGCTACAAAAAAAAGTTGTTTTATATTTAATTTTAAATATATACTCATTGTTTAAATTCGAATACATAATAACATAACAACAATTCTAAAAATGTTAATGTTAATGGTTATTTTTTTACTTAAACAGTAATGCTTTATGTTAATAGTTTAACGCAACCAGTATTTATTATTGTTTTATTTAAACATTATAGTTTAACTTAAAGCCTACTATAATTGTTTTACATAAACAGCACGATTGTTTTTAGATTTAAATTTTTAATAATATTTTGATTTATATGAACATTTAAGAACGTTACATCTTATTAATATTTTGTACAGATACAACCAAAAATTTATTGATTTTACTTAAACACTGTTGCTTCACTTAAGGTGGATGTTAATGCTTAATGTTATTTTGATTTAAAAGAAAATTAAAAACTTTCTAACCCATTAGTGTTTTGTACAGGTACGACCAAAAATTTACTTAAACAGTAATAATTAAATTTTAAATATAATTTAGACTCAAAAGAAAATACAAGCGAATTAATTAAATTTCTTAATCAATTTACATTTTCATTTTTCAACATTTTTTACTTCCGTTTTTCCTTAGATTCTAAATTACAGGCTAGACGAAATTATTCTACATTACAGGCTAGACAAAAGAAGCTTAAATTCTAGCTTAATTATCTTATGTTATTACTATGCAGACGATCTAAGCTAAACTTTACACGTTTATTGTACAATTTACCTTTCGACGATAGAACTTTGTTTGTCTTTTAATTATATTTATTTTAATAACAATGAAAACCAAAAAAGAAAAGTGTGTCAATGTGTGCGATTGCCTCCTCATTTGACGAAAATCTCTGTCCTCCGGGCGCAATTTTTAGATTAGGGAACAAAAAGAAGTCGCTTGGGGCTAGATCTGGTGAATAAGGCAGAGTCTCAAGCAGTTCAAACCGTAATTCGTGAATTTTCGCTATGGCAACCGCTGAGGTGTGAGACGGCGCGTTGTCTTGGTGAAACAGGATTTTCTTTTTCTGCAAATGTGGCCTTTTTTCCGTAATTTCTGCTTTCAGTTGGTCAAGTAATGATGCGTAGTATGCTCCTGTAATGGTTTTTCCTTTTTGAAGATAATCGATTAAGATAACTCCATGACTATCCCAAAAAACAGTCCCTATCACTTTCCCAGCCCAAAAAAAAAAAAACAGTTGCTGCTTTTTTTGGAGCCGGTTCCCCCTTTGCACTCTGACTGTATTTTTGTTTCGGGCGTATAATGTTGTATCCAAGTTTCATCGACAGTAATTAATCGGCGTGAAAACTCGGATTTATTGCGCTTAAACTGCGCCAACAGAGCGTTGCAAATGTTCATTCGAACACGTTTTTTGTCCAACGTGAGCAAACGCGGCACCCAACGCGCGGCCAGCTTTCTCATGCCTAAATCTTGATTTAATATGTGACAAACACGTTCTTTGGACATTTTCATAGCATCTGCTATCTCTCACACTTTAAATCGGCGATCATCTAGCGCCATTTGGTGATGTTATTGTGAGTTGTTGCAGCTTTGGACGTCCCGAACGTTTATCCTCTCCCAAGCTCTCACGGCCACATTTAAATGCAGCTGTCCAAAATTTCGCTGTGATAAATGATGGCGCAAAGTCCCCATACACAGAGTCCAACTCATCATTGATTTGCGTCGGCGTATGTCCTTTCAAAAACAAACATTTTATGACAGCTCGATATTCAATTTTGTCCATTTTCACAAAAACACTTATATCGACTCACTCAAACAAAATGGCTAACATTTTAGTCAGTAACTGTCAAAAGATGTACAACTACATTCACTAACTTTTATTGACGAGTGCTGCTATCTTCACCTTGAGGACAGAAACTGTTCAGTCCACCCTCGTACGCCTGGTGAGTTTATTTGTGGTTGGTGCGTGCGCACATTAAGCAGGTTTTGAAAGTACTACTTCCATCTTGTCACGATATAGTTTGTTTCTGTGACCAGACAGCAGTACGTACGTCTCGAATTATTTTGGCTCTCCCTCGGTAGCCATTTCTAATTGAATTTATGCCGGCGTACATACCTCTGATGTTCTTTGCTCTGGGATTTTTTCGACCCGAGTCTTCTCCCATTCGCGATTTTTGCATTTGAAAAGCCTCGTTGTCTCCTTCCGATTCGTCGCGTATCTTTCTGCGATGACTTCATCATATTTTTCTTAATGGATCACTCCGAAGTGTTTACGTTGTTCGAACATCTCCCTGCACTCATGGTCAAACCAAGGTTTGGACTTAATTGTTTTCTTAAATCCTAGTAACTTTTGGGTTGTTTGTTTGATTACATCTCTTATCAATACCCATCTAGTGTCCACATTATTAGTTTCCTCTTCTTCACTACTCCTATTCTCTAGGATGCTAAATCTTTTCGTTAGTTCGTCTTGATATTCAGATCTTTTTAGTCTATCTGTGTCGAACTTTTTGCTCGTCTCCCACAACTGCCGGTGTGGGTTGGCTACGAGCCGACTCCTAATTTTGCCCATCACTAGAAGATGGGCGGAGTCGCAATCTGCACCTCTATTTTATCTTACGTCAAGAATGTTCGAGTAGTGTCTTTTGTCTATGAGGAAGTGGTCTATTTGGTTACGCGTTACGCCGTTGAGTGATATCCATGTGGTTTTATGAATTTGCTTGTGCTTGAGCAGCATGCTTTCATTACCCGATCTTTTGACGCTGCAAACGTAATAATTCGAATTCCATTATTATTTGAAACGTCGTGTAGGCTTTCTTTGCCTATAGGTAGTTTAAATATATCTTCCTTGCCAATTTTTGCGTTGAGGTCTCCGTGGAGGATTATAACATCGATTGATGAGATCCCATCAAATACTTCCTACTCGTAGAACGTGCCTTCGTTTCTTCGTCGGGAGATTCCGTTTGGGACGTGTACGCTTATAAGTACATAATTGCGCCCTGGGGCACATATTTTTAGCACCGACATTCGGTCATTAATAAATCTCACATCTGTCACATGAGGCGTAATCTTATTGCTTATGATGAAGCCGGTTGTGGGGTTATATGTGTCGGTGCCTTTACACGCCAGTGTGAACCCATTGGTTTCGATTACTGGATGTGGGAGTCGGACTTCCTGAAGCGCGACGATGTCCATTTTACATTGCTTCGCGTTCTCTACTGATTTGATCCTGTGTCAGAGAAGCGCCGTTATACCCCTGGTTGCAAACCGTTCAATAGACACGGTGACACACAGCTCCCTCGATTAGGGGTGGCAGGAGGAGCTTTGTGAGGAGCTCCTCGCTAGCCTGTCTGACAAGAGTGGCTCTACTGGAAGCGTATGCTTCCGTTAGCATACCACGAGTGATTTATTGTAATTTAAGCCCCCGCACCACGTCAAGGTTTCTACCACACGGGGAGCGGGGCAAAAAACTCGACAAAGCTATTTTCACAATCTTCTCTTCATGTCATTAACAAGAAAAAATGGATTGGTGCTAGTTTCGGAGTATAAGCTGGATGCATCGAAACCAAACAAACTCCCGGAGTTTTCGACGAGTCTTTATAGATATGCGTGGCCACGCTTGTTAAGTGTACCAGTGACGACATAGATAAAGATGATGTACATGAGGTCATTGATGCACTTAAACAAAAAAACGCCATCCGATTCTGAACCCGGATAACCTCCAGAGCGAAAAGTGAAGAGATACTAAAGAAAAGGAGAAGGCCATAGTTAATTTTAACAATAATAATTGAAGTGAATAGATAAGATTGTATATAGTGATAACTAGTGATAAGAAATACTGTGACTCCTAAACAAAGAAAAGTACTGTCACATAGAGTTAAGTTAAAGTGTAAAGAATAAAAAGAAAGTAGTGAAGAGATTATAAAGAAAAGAAAAGTCATCATTTATGTAGTTGTTTCATTTTATTGCTGGGAGTGCTCTAGTGCGAAGAAAGAACTCGCGGAAACCATAACTCGCGTTGCCCGCGGGGGTTCTTTAAGGCGCCCGAAGAGCCTCCCATCGGCCTAACCCAACTCCTCTTTCCCCTACCTTCAAATCTCATTACCTACCATAAGCATCTTACCTCCAGATGAGCAGTTAATTTCCCCTGCAACAATACTTACCTGGAAGACATTAGCCGTGCCAAAATCATCTAGAACGATTACCGTTTGCTATTTTGCTATCGCATTAGCATCTATAGAAGTTCACCAGGTGCATGCTTGCATACAAACCATCATGTGCTAAAATCCAATTCGGTTTTCCGATGGCTGAGGAGCATTTGCCCCATATTCGGCATGTCATGCTTACCCCTGCTTTATCGGCAGAACCATCGGCCGATCGTCCTATCAGCAATATACAGCATTGCCATCGCTGGCTATCCACAAGCGATCGAGTGTTATTTAAAGTAAACACACACTCGATCCATCGACCCAGGAGACGTTACATTTCGAGTAGAATCAAAATGACGCTTTACACCATGACAAAAGTGTAAACAAACACTGCCTCCATGCTCACCAGATACAGCTGCAGCCGATAGTTTTCCATGCCATTCGGTAATCTTATATTGCACCCATATCCTGAGGTTCGCAACACCTGCGATCAATTCCCTTTCATCGGCTATCAACCGATCATAGAATTTGGGCATGGATATGATCATTGTTTAGACAATCTTACCCATGCCATGCCCTATGATGACCCACTAGCAAATCAAAGCAAACACACAGTACCTCACTGCGTTTGTTTTGTTTACTAACCGCTGGTCCATGGTTCCCCTGGGTGAGACGTTAGCCTGCACATCTGCAGGTCAAATCCGTCACCACCATGAATAATGTCCCGCCTTGTGCTCCAGAGCCATACGGTTAAAGCAAACACAACCCAAATCTCCGGTTGAACTAGCATTTCCAGTACATCTCATCATTTGACCCCTCAAATGGCGTTTTTGTTTACATTGAAGCAAAAAACCCATTTCGTTGTCAGGCATGGATCATCGATGATTTATGACCACATTGCCTGCAGCCTCTGAAGTTCGTACATTTGTTTAATCAGGTGTCGACCATCGATGTCTGTATTGCAGGCAAAAGGGGCATTGTACGCGTCCCTATGCAGCATTTGGGCAATCCTCCCATTGAATCCTTGGCCGCAGCCAAGTCGATCCGGTTCGCTCCTCCCAAATCGATGTGATCCACCACCCTTGAATCTGACGGATGTGGATTGCATCGTGGAGTCCATTTCCATCAGCCGACCACGCTGGTCGCGCGAGCTCCCGCTCCTCGTAGCGCGCCGAGGACCCGATAATACTGGAGTCGTGTATGTATTAAAATAAAATAAGTAAAAATTAACTAAATGTGACAAATATATATTTACATAATAAAACTGAACAAATAAATTCCGGTATATTTTCTTCATTGTTGTTCCCTTGGTGCTCGTGTCTTTTGTATTCAGCGGTTTTTGTGATGGGGTTGAGAAGTGAACTGAGTACCCATGCCTGGTGCAATTCTTCTCGTACCCCACAGCACTAATGGAATACAAAACCTCTGTTATTGGTCGATTATTCAAACAGCCCATTTGTTGACAGTAGAGGTAAGAATTTTGGGTTTGATCTTATATTGAAAACGAGTAGCTCAGAGTAGATGATCTCTTTCTACACCCACAAAATGCTCAGCAAGAAGTTACTGACTTCTAGTTCTGATTTGACCACCGTTTAGACCATTGAACGCCGTTCATCCCCAGTCACCATCTGCTTAAGAAATAGGTACATTTTGCAGAAGAGGTGGGCCTACAAATAAATGAAGACAAAACAAAATACATGATTACGGCGAGCGCAGGTGGATCTCAGGGATTACATATAAACGTCAGAGGCAAGATATTCGAAAAAGTTAAAGAATTTAAATATCTGGGAACGATACTGACGGCCAGTAACGAAATGTCGAACGAAATGAACAAAAGACTGCATACCGGCAACGCTAGTTGACACGCAGTCAGTAAACTGCTGAAATCCAAACTGCTGTCACGTAGCATAAAGCTCCGTGTCTGTAGAACCATAATCATGCCGATTGTTCTATACGGATGTGAAACATGGGCTCTCACAAAGCGGGAAGAAAACAAATTCCGCGTATTCGAAAATATAGTTTTAAGGGGTATCTTTGGCGGTAAATATGACGAGGAGGCAGGACGTTGGAGGAAACTTCACAATCACGAATTGGAAGAGATATACCGCAAACCTACAATAGTGAGAGTAATTAGGTCGCGAAGATTAAGATGGGCCGGAAATGTGACGCGAATGGGCAACGATAGGACCGTACGTAGAATTCTTGACGGTAGACCAACGGGAATGAGACCGGTAGGACGGCCGCGACGGAGATGGGAGGACCATGTTAGGCATGACCTTGAGGAGGTCGAATCAGATGGTCAAGCATGGAAGGAGAGCGCACAGGACAGGGAACGATGGCGGAGTCGAGTCGGTGAGGTCATGAACTTCCGGATTTCTACAGGCCAATAAATAGAATAGTGGTCAAGAGTTCGCAAATGGAATTTCGATACGTCAAGTGTTCTTGTGTCAATTCGTGTGGCACCCAAACATAGAGAATTCAACTTCATGCAGATAATTTAAACGTGTTCTGTGATCGAATTTTGGGTCTTAGGCGATGCTGATGTACTGGTCTACTTCTATCATTTATAAGATTTTGTGAACATTTGCGATGACGAGCCTACATGGAAAAGGTGCATTTTTTTACATCGGAATTGACGAAACCATAATTTCCGGTAATTGTCTGTGACAGTATTGACACCATTAACAACATCCACAATTTCAGCCGCCTCTCTTGCATTTTTGTCTTGATCATAGCAAATATACCGAATTTTCTTGTTGTCCACTTCAACTGAATCGAGCAATCAGAAAAGCACAAATGCTTGTTAGTAAGGAATACTACATTCTCGATGGCCATTTTAATAGTTTCCAAACTTCGCTTATTCGGGAACTTTACCATGATAAGAAAAACTTAGCTGACATTTTGACATTGACAGCTCCCGAAAGAGGTAAGACGACCCGGGATATCCTGACACAAAAGACCAAAGAGGAGAAAGCCGAAGTGGTACTGATAGGCGAACCATATAAGGGTCTCGATAGCAACATATGGATCAGTAATGAGACCGCTCTAGTTGCCTCATGGGTACGCGAAAGACACCTATCAAGGCACCGGACACCAGTATAGAGGCCTCAAAAGGGCTGAAATAAATGTTGGCAATTTTTATTTCAGTTATGCTCAGCCTCGATAAACAATAATTAAATATAAAACTATGTTAGACGAATGCATGGTAGATCCAAGAGGCGGGAAGTTTCACCGTCATAGCCGGTTACTTCAATGCATGGGCGATCGAATGGGCAAGCATACCAACGTATGAGTTAACGTATGAATCACCCAACGACTATGCATCCTTATGTTCACCTTGAAATAAGAAATTCATCTAACAACAACTAGCGTCTGCATTTTTACGATCTTCAAGGAATGTGTTTCCTATTCATTCCTTAAAATATTTAACATTAAAATTGTGTCTAGACATCATTTACCTAGATCCAAAAAAACCCAAAATAAAATGCTAAGAAGCAAAACATATGTATCTATTACGTTGGGTCATTAAAAACACATTAGGAGATTCCTAGGTTAAGATATAATTTAAGTATAAACAGCATAGAAAAACTGTAGAGAGTGTTCATAGTGATCTGTAATTTTACGAATAAAATAAAGAGGCATAGCCTCCGAAAAAAAAAATGTTTTCCTTCATACAAAATATATCAACAATAACTGGTGATCCTGCCACTCACTCTAAACATTTAATTTGAGTTCGAACCTAATAAATTCTAGGAAGGATTTCAAAAATATATCGACCAGAAAATCATAGGATTTTCTCACCAGTTCCGGACCCGATCAAGCTGCGCAGATCATCGAGAGGAACAACGCCTAGAGAAGGAGGCGGTAAGCAATATATATATATATTTTTTTTTTTTTCAGAAAATCAGAAATGAAATAACACGTGTGTGAAATAAAGTATAGTAATTAATATACTAAAGTAGAAAATATGTGCGTCGTCCGGATATTTGTTTGACTTAAAGCAATTTCGTGTGAAAATCTTTGCTTATAAATGGTTTTGTGTTTCGCTGAGTAACTTCCGGAGAGTTTGTGGGGAGGAAGTATCGTACCTGACACGGGCACACGGTTCACTTCCTCCTCCATCCAATTGTCACTAAGGTTACAAAAATGTTCCGCCAAACACTGAAAGAACACTGTTCACAAACGCGGAAGGATGAACGAAAACATCCCAGAAACTGCAGCACAGGAGAGTAAAAAAATAAAACGCACTGTCTATGGTTTATTAATTAAAAAGTTTATTGCAGATAATGGGTAATTACTTTAAGGTTGATTAAATGCAAAACATGAATTAAAAGTCATTTGTTTTTGTTACTTGTTAATTAAAAGGTTTGTTGAAGTTAACCGATAGTTACTTCGTGGTTGATTAAATGCAAAACATGAATTAAAAGTCACTTGTTTTTGTTACTGGTTAATTAAAAGGTTTGTTGAAGTTAACCGATAGTTACTTCGTGGTTGATTAAATGCAAAACATAAATAAAAATTCACTTAAATTAAAGCGCGCTTTCCCGACTCGACTTCGAATATATGCGTCCCCGCGTCGTCACGGGGAGCAGGAGATAGCACCACCGTGGTTGTCGGCGGATGTAATTGGACTCAAACGATATCCTCTCTAATAAGGATATCGTTTTTTACCTACCACCAGGAAAACGTAAAGTCTCTCTTGGTGGTATAGGAAACCAGATCTTGTAATACAGTTCATGGTGGTATGTGTGGGATCGTTGAGATCACTATTCACACGTGCAGTGGAACAGCGAAACAGGGAGGCGGCAAAGACAAAAGGAAAGGCGACCAAATGGTTCGCTCTTTAATGAAGGTCATGTTTATACGATGCCTCGTCGCTATTTTCGACGTTAGGAGAAAAAGGTGCTAAAAGCAAATTGAATGTTTATGGCATCTCTGGCTGCAATAGAAACCGGGTTCATATTTGCATTAGGAAATGCTGGAGAATTTGGTTTCAGCGTCTATTGCGCTAATTATATGCAGCTGCTTGGGTTGTTTGTTGGTAAGACAAACAAAAAAGGTTGCCAGGCAATGTATATGAATGGTATATGACGCGGCTGGAAAAATAGACGGCGCGATATTTATGGTATTTGTCTGGTACCGAATTGGTTCAGAATACCAAATAAGCAAACAAAGAAATCTTATGAAAAATTGTATGCGAAGGGATGCATGAAGGTAAGTTTTCTTTATAGTGTTTTTAGGGTTATAATAATTGGGTCTGTTTGATGCGTGAAGCATCTAGGATGCTAATGCGAATTGCATTAGCGAAAGCTGGTGCAGACCCGGGTTATGGTTATGGGGTTTTTTTCAGGAAGGCGAGCCGTGGGATCTGGCGGAATCGCCACAAGTTTCCTTAATAACTTTTGGGACATGAATTTATTTTGCAAAAACAAGTTAAATCCAGTAAACAAATAAACTAAAATCAGTTAACAAATAAACAAAACAAATAAATTAAATTCAGTGAATAAATAAGTTAAATCCAGTAAACAAATAAACTAAATTCAATTAAATTCAGTGAACAAATAAACTAAATTCAATTAACAAATAAATTAAATTCAGCGAACAAATAAGCAAACTAAATTCAACGAACAGATAAAAACCAGTGAATGAAAATAAAAAAACGGAACACCAAATTAACGGAAGGACCATTCGACAAACCAACTGAGGACGAATCAAGTAACCAAGAGGAAAAATCACAAAACACATCAAAAATTGCCACAGACAACGCCACAATCAGGGCAGACATAACACATTTGGCCCAACAAATACGAGCAATTGTGTCAGCGGTGAACCAACTACAATTAAAGAAAAACGAGGAACCTGAAATACGCCCCGTGAGACTAATCGAACACGAGGATATAGATTTTAAATTCAACAGGCCCGAAGACATTAAGTTGGAGGCATTCAAAAACCTTCCAAAATTCAGCGGGAACCCAGAGGAATATGCATCTTGGAGAGACAACGTCTGCAACATAATGAAAGCCTGTGAAGCCCATAGAGGACATGCCAGATATGCTACAGCACTATCTATAATAAAATATAAAATTATAGGAGAAGCAACTAGGCTATTAACGAATTATCGGACGTAATTTTGTTTCGAAGCTATACTGGACCGATTGGATGCAGCATATTGTGACAACAGGCCCCTCTATGTATTGAAAGAAGATATGTCACGCATTCGGCAAGGAAGAAACACACTGGCTAGATATTACGATGAAGTCAATAAAACCTTAAATCTAATCATATCAAAAATTCAGTTCGAAGCACGTCATCAAGAAGGGAAAAAGGCGTTATGCGAAGAAGCCGAAAAAGAAACAGCAAGAGTAATCCTAAACGGACTAAACAACATACTGGCAAAACAAACCCTTTTTTTTCATTTTTTAAACATTTTTTTATTTTCTTTCTATATTCTTAGTTTCTAAATTGAAGGCTAGACAAAAAATGCTTAAATTCTAGCTTAAATAGCTTATATAATAACTTACTGGTCCTTCGCAGACGCTCTAAGCTAAACATTACTTAATATTTGTATAATTTGCCTTTCGGCGACAGAACTTTGTGGCAATACTTATAATTATTTGAAAGACGAAGAAAAATTTGAAAAACTATGTCAATTTTTTTTGTTTTTTTTTTTTCTTAAAATTTAACTTACTTACTTACTTACCTATTTTTTTTTTTTTTTTTTTTTTTTTTTTTTTTTTAATTTTATGTAAAATCACTTAGCTTAACTTAACTTAAATCTTATACTACCCTAATTCTAGAAAAGCTAAGTCTATGTAAGCTAGCTGATGATAGTGTGATTCTATACCGACTTTGGTATCCAGGTCTTTATATGCCATTCAACCACCAGAACTGTTGACGCTGTCTAATACTATCGTCCCGGTCTCTGTGGGAGATAGCCCTACTGAAGCGCAGGAGCTCTTCTTCGGTGGGCGTTACTTCCCGGTCGTAGCACAATCGCCCGTCTACGGATGATCTACTTACATGATAGATCAGCGGAATTCCGGATCTATCCTGTATAAGCCCTTTCATGTCCAAATCAAGGAACGCCTCTGGTGGAACAAAGCCGTTGCGACGCACGTTCTCATAGTACAGGGTATTTGGATAATAAGCCCCGAAAATTAAGTCATTGGACGAGCTTATTGCTCTCGCAATATGTCCTCTGATAAATTTAATCATAAAATTATCCACCCTATTTATGCAGGCTTCATTATATAAAGTCTCATTTGAGTAGTACTTTTTGTATTCCGATTCCGGTGTTCGATATAATCTGAGACAGGTTCTCAGACACTTCCTTTCGAACACCCGAATCTTTTCCATCAAATTTGGACCTATGTTAAACCATACTGGACAGCAATATATGAGCATTGGCCTGATTAGCGTCATGTAGCATATGACTTTTACCCTGCTGTCAAGTTGGCTACTGTGAAATAGCGTCCTTGTCATAGCAAAAGTTTTCCTCGCTTTGAGCAAAGCAGCCTCTACATGTCTGTTGAAATACAGATATTGGTCTAGCCAGATGCCAAGGTATTTAACTAAACTCTTGGTTTCCAGTTTATCTCCATGCGGTCCCACGATAACTAGCTTTCGCCAGTTTTTCCTTGTGTCGTACGTGGCTTTATATAATGGAGTTCTAAATAGGATGGCTTCACATTTCTGGAAGTTGATCTTAAGTTTCCAGTCATCGCAATAGCGCTGCACTTTGTTGAAGTCTCGCTGTATTAACCTATTTATGATCGCAACTTTCGGAGCTGTTCCGTAAATTATGAGATCGTCTGCGTACGCAATAGCCTGCGGAAGTGCATCTAATAAGTCGCTAATGTAAATGTTAAAAAGAATCGGAGAGAGTACCGCGCCCTGTTGCAAGCCATTCTTGATATTATACGTTTTATTAGAGGTCACATTACTACTTTTGACCACGAACCTCCTGTCCTTTAACATATCGTAAAGTACATATAGTAAAGGCTTATGTATGCCATGTCTGACCAGTTTGTAATACAACCCTTCGATCCAGACGGTATCAAAGGCTTTTTCCAAGTCGATCAGACAGGCACCTGTGCATTGGTTCCTACATTTATTCCATTGTATGTCGGAGACCAGTTTAGCTGCGGCATGTGTGGTTTCATGACCCGCCCTAAAGCCAAACTGGTTATTTGGAATAATGCTATTGTCGTCTACCCATTTTAGCAGTTAATGATTTTTTCAAATACTTTACTGATGCTTGGGAGTAAACTTATCGAACGCATGTTCATTGGGTTTGTACAGTCTTTGCCCTTTTTTGGGATGGGCTGAATGATTGCCGTTTTCCAACGCGCGGGATAATATGCATTATTCAACGCGTTGTTAAACAGGACCGTGTATATATCTATTGCCTTTGGGGGCAGGTTCTTGAGTACGATGTTAGGTACTCCATCTATTCCCACTGACTTTTTGCTTCTTAATGAGTTGAAGATACTCTGGATTCCTTCCCTTGTGATTAAAAGGCTATTAGCCCCACCATTGGCATTAATGTCAATTGGCAGATTATCGTCACTGAATTCCGTAAAACCAGGATTCTCCGATTGCCAATGTGAAATTTCATTCCGGAGGTGCAGGTGATTCAGTCGAATTCTGTCCTCCAGGTCATGGTTTCAGCGAATGCTTTCATTCACCTTGTACATTTCCTGAAAGACAGCTCCCACAGCGTTCGCCTTCTCCAAAGGATCTTCGATCACGAAGAGCTCACTATTGAGGATAGCGTTCTCTGTATCTATGCCAATGTTGGTTAGCAGCTGCTTGTTTACCTCGGTACGTGGAATTTGGAGACACTGAATCTCGTTTTGATTATTTCTCCTGAATATTTTATTTATTTGTGGGAACATATTCGGGTTATTAGTTTTTATAGCTCGAATTCTGTTGTTCCAATACAAATTTGTTGCTAATCTATAATTAGCTTTAAGTAATTGTTGGAGGTTTTTTAATTGAGATTTTAGTGACATTATCTCCTGGTCTTGTCTGTCTGTAAACTGTCTGTGTAATTGTTTTAATTTCGATAGCAGTCTGCTCTTTTTCTTGTGGAGTGCGTTTATTGTTGCGTTTCTGTACATGTTAATGTGATCTGTAACTGTTGTTTTGGGAATTGTTTTGTCCATTGTTCGTTTTACGGTTTCGTCCATTTGTTGAATGTATTTGTCGATTTCGTCATTTGTCAGGTTTCTGTTTACTGGCAGATTAAAGTCATTCGAACGAAGTTCTCTTGTTAATGATCTGGTGAACCGCGGCCATCGCATTGCCCCGTAGTTATAGGGTTGCGGGGTCACGAATTCCTCCAGATCTGCGAGCTCGCTCGGAAGCTCTATTACTGCCGTGAATGCACAGTGGTCACTGTCGTATTCAATTGTCCGTAAACAGTTTGTGTTTCGTCTGTTGGTGTTAAGTAATCTCAGTCGTGAGTCGATTAGCAAGATATCTAAGAACGATCTACCTCTGGGGAACGATGGATATTTCGTAGCTAGCAGGTCAGTTCTATATTCAATATGATACTGATCTAACCAACCAGCCAACTGATTTCCTCTGGCATTAGATATATAATTTCCCCAATTTCTATGCTTGGCGTTCATATCTCCCCCTAGGATAAAGTAATTTTTGTCCAGGTGCAATTGTAAGCATCGAAAGAGTGTCTCGAGCTCCGCTATAAATAGGTTTT